>JADMNL010000024.1:402187500-403387500 GCA_016271365.2 Neoceratodus forsteri
CTAACCAGGTTACAACAAGCTAGAAAGAAACACCTCCTTACCTTGTCAGCCTTGCAGAGCCCCCGATGCCATAGCAACCCGTTCCACTTCTGCTCTGTTCTAGTCATGGTCTGGGACACTAGCATGCTGAGACATGCTAGCAGTGGATCCTTTTATAGTGTTTTTTTGGAGGAGCTGACTTAAATCCCTTGGAGGACTTCCTGATGTGATACAGTTGGCTGCTGTGCACCATGTGATCAATTCAGCTTCCCTAGCTGACCTCCCTCTCTCCTTCCTGCCTTCACTGCTGCTGCAGGAAGCAAAAACTACAAAGTCCACAAGTTAAAAAAAACAAACACTTGACTTGTAAATTCAGTTACCCTCCCAGCTCAGCAACTCCCGCCTGAGTGAGCGCTGCCCTCAGCTGTCAGTGCACCCAAACACAGCTGAAATGCTGTTTTAAATCGCTTGGAGGACCTCCTGATGTGACGCAATTGGCTCCTCTGTATCACGTGAGTATAATGAGGTAATATGCTGGTGCTTCAATTGCTTAGGTGGCTCTCCTTTTGACAGGCACAACCCTGTTCCTGGTGATACATTCACCTTTGTCCATATGGCCACGGCCCATACTACCTAGCATTTGTACCTGGAATTCAATGGGAGTGTGGGGAAGGACAGTCACTGTAATACAAAACGCATATACCTTGACATAAGCCTGATATATTAGTATTGTTGTTAAAATGTTTTTTATCTGTTATGGACTGTGGACCACAAAATGCATATAATCAACACATTCTCCCCTTCTCTAGCCTGCTGCTGATGTTGATCCAAACTTTCATGTATATGGGACTATTGCTTGACACAAAATTAAGCCTCACATAACATATTATTGTGGTAGTGAGGGGATACCACCAAAAACTTGGCACCCTCTACCAGGTCAAAAGCTGCCAACCACCAGCAGACAGAAAACTAATTCTTAGGTAGCCATTACTCCTTGTGCCAGTGTATGCAGGTGAGGGTTACAGGATGGTACCAGCAACATCACTTCACAAGATCTCTTGTGATTTTTAAGTCTGTGCAGCCTTGTACTGGGTTGCAAGAAAAAGATGCACCATTGCCAACTGTACAGAGGCCTGACTCTTCTCATCAGACAAGAGATATGAGCTGCATTAGGCTACCTTCATATATGAATGCATGCGGGATCTGTACCCAACAGACTTGAGGAATCTACTAGCCAAACCTACCTAACCCTACTTACAGAAATTGCAATGCTGCAACCTTCTATACAGTAAGTACCTAGTGCATGCAAATCCATAGGGGAACTAAGCTTCTGCTGTGGTTACACCTAGCACATGGAACTCACTACTTGACAACACCAGTGATGACTCAACTGTCTCTGCCTTGAAACCATCTATGTGTAGTCCTTACAAACCTCTGAACTTACTTCTGATCCTCTCCAAGTAGCCAACTCAGTGGACATCCTGCCAAAGTCTCTGATTAAATGTATTCCTGTCCCATGTCCCTCTCTTCAGAGATCTAACCTGTTGTAAGTGTATCTATTTAGTATAGGGTTTCTCTTACCTTACGCCAGTGTATGTAATTTATATATATATATATATATATATCTTATACTGTATATTATTATATTGTGCTTGTTCGGCTTATGCTTAGCTAGTTATTGTTAGCCAATACAACTGCTGCTGCTTAACAGTCCCCCCAGGAACCACATGAAAACTAGCACTAGCCTAAACGTGGATATCCTGGAAAGCAAAATCTCAATACATAATTATATTTTGTGTTACTTCTATTTTTATGTAATTTTTTGACTTTTTGCATATTTCTCCTATTTTTTACACTTTTTTTACTCAAGATAGCCCAGCTGAGGTGTAACATCTTGTTTTCACGTAGTGAATAAATAAATAAATTCTACATAGCGAGGCAGGGGCTAGGCTGGTATTTGACCCAGGATCTTTAATGTCCCAGTCTCTAGCAATGAGATTGCGTGGCCTCTGTTATTTTTAAACACTGATGATGGCATCAAATGTCTGGTTTGAAGTGCTTAAGGCTTAAAGTAATTCAGTGAGACATGGGGGGTTCTACTGAGGGGACAGAAGCGGGAACTAAAAAGGTGAGTGGATGCTAATAGTGTGAAGTCAGCAGTAATGCAGATGTTCCCAAGTTGCATTGCACATTTACAGGGCACAGCTAAATGAGATCACTAGTTAGTGCAGTCGTCCAGTGCCTAGAGCCCTGAACTATGGAAAACCACAGGTTACCTAGGAACATAGAGCTGCAGTGATGGAAGGGACTTAGGCCCAGATATTCAAACTGCGCCCAAAAAGTGCACAATAGCAGGAGCAAGCGCAAGTCTATTGTGCCCATGCGCAAGAGACGCGATATTCAAAAACGGAGCAGGCCAAATTGCACCCACAGCCTACGACTGAATATCGCACCACCTGCACCATAGTGCTACTAGGAAGGGGAAGCTGAGCAGATCTGATGCGCCATAGCGCAACAAGGGATGTTCAGCTGAGCAGTCCAGAGGTGCCATAGCGCAACCAGAGAGTCCCCCAGCTGCAGAGCAATGTAACAGCACAATCAGGGAGGTAGGTGCCCACCACCCATGCCACAGATGGGCACAGGAACACACAGCAGAAAAGACATCGTCCCCCCACACCCCAAGCACAGCACAACTGGGGAAGGGCTGGAATAACCACTGGCCCATGGAGACCAGCAACCAACCCACAGCCTGGCCATGGTGCCCCATCACACCTACCGGCAAGCTGTGACTGGCACACAATAAGGGCAGACCACCCCGTGCCACACCATGCCCCCCAGTGCAGAGCACAACCTGCACCGTGACCCCCAGACACCCCCCCATGAGCAGTGACCACCACTGCAGGAAGCCCCATACATGCCACCACCCCCACTGTGTCAATGCAACCCTGTGCACCACAGAACCATGCAAGTCAACCCCACCATGAGCACCCCTCAGTGGGTTGCAGCACACGGCAATGCAACAATGGCAGACACGTTGCCACCATGCACAGTCCCCCCGAGGTACTGCTGAGAGACCGACCATACGTCGGCACAAGAGGTACCCCACATGGGACAGGGCGTGCCCTTGACACCAACACCATTGGTACAGCACACTGCACAGTATTCCAGTGACACACCCCAACCCACCACTGGCCACAACAGGCAGCACAGACACCCACAGTGGCGCGTGGAAGCATGCACCACACCGGATGCCACACAGTGTATGGACAGACACCCACCCATACCCAAGGGCACACCAACACAGGGACGCAGTGGTGGGGCAACCAAGCCCCCATTGTGGGCCCATGTAAGCTGTGTACACACAACCCGCAGTCCTCCATGGCACTGGAGTGCCAGCCACCCTGTGCAGGCACTGTGGACCCGTACACCACCAGTAGTCTCCCGGAGCACAAGTCACAGACAGTGGGGCACATCCCCTGTAACACACACAAGGCACAGCATAGAGGTGGAACAATGACTGTGGTGCCCACAGTGCCAGCTGAGTCAGGTATGCACCACACCAGTGACAGGGACAACCCAGCAAAGTGTCGGGTACAGTGGCCGCCCTGCAGGGACTGCCACCACTGACATGCCAGTGGACCGTGCAGGTCACAGACATGCATGTTTGTCAGCTGCACAGGCCATGGATGGGCCGATGGGTGCACCATGGACACAGAGCACGCACCATGGACCACTGCACACAGTCATCCAGTGCACAGGGAACAACACACACACCACAGACACTGACTGATAGCTACCCCCACACCATAGTCACCTCCACATGGACACACACACATACCCATGACTGCACCACCCCTGACACCATGCACACCACTGCAGCTGAGCACCTATAGCCCGCTGCAAATCAGAGACCACCACAGTATTCATATCAAACTCAAAAGTATTGAACAAATATAACAGTCAACTATGTACAAGAATAAAAACTATATACAAGCTTGGGGGGCACAAACAAGGTGGGGGTGGGTCGGAGGCAGGGGTGGACAAATGGGATGGGGATAGGAGGGGTGTGAGGGTAGGTCCAGGGGGTAGGGGAAGTCAGGGACCAGGGGATTCCTAGCGGGACCGCTGCTCAGGACTTTGTGACCTCTGGCCTCTGTGCCTCCTCTGTACCCCGGTCATGTCCAGTCTCCTGAGTATGTCCAGGGATTTCTGGGCCAGTTGTAGGATCTCCCACACGGCGTCCCGTATGTCCCTGAGATGGCGGGTACCTAGGACAAGGGAGCACAGTCAATAGGTGTGAATGCACAACCCCATACAGCCTGCCCACTGTGTATGGCATACGGCCATGGGACATACCACTGTGATGGTGTGTGACCACCCGCAGTGATCACGTCCACAGGACCTGCCCACCCAGGTGCATACAGCCATGTGGAATGCTGCACACACCCACCGGCCAAGTCACACACAGCACCACAGTGGCCATTTAGTGACATGGCTATGTGGTGCAAAGGCAGTGGCACAGCCATGCACCTGGTGCACGTATGGACCACCATTGATGCACACCCAGACATGCATTGCCACTGGACAATGTTGACTGTAACAAGTTGTGTGCATGGCAGTGATGTCAATGAATGGTGGCCATGCCCCGCTGCCCACTCTGTCACACAGCATGCAATAGTAATCATGGATGTATAGCACTCATCCTCATCGGGCCGGTCAGGTGGGTGGTGGTGGCCCTACCCCCGCCTGGCTGCACTGTCCTCCCCCCTCGGCTGCTCTTCCCACAACCTGCGGAGTTCGTACTGAGCCTGTGGGGAAAAAAGAGAGAGAACATCAGTACATTCGAAGAAAGTCCCCCTGCCCCAAGGTGTGTGCCCTCCCACCCAGCCAGACCTACCTACCCCACACCATGTGAACACCGCCACAGCCAACCCCATACGGTCCCTCCCCTATGTGTTGGACACATACAACACTGTGACCCATATGGATGATAAAAGTGTGTTGACGGAACCCCTACCTGGACGTGACACCATGCCCCTCCTGGCATGTGCCCGCAGTCATGCCAGTAACTCCAGCTCCCTCCTCCGCAGGTCACCATAGCGGTGCCTGCACTGCTCTGCACTCCTCCCCCATCTGGTGGCCTCTTCCAGGGAAGTGGCCACCTCCTGCCACACCTCGATCCTGGCCCTGTCCAGCGGAGCCTCCCTGAAGAGAGGCCCATGGTGTGGCTCAACAATTGCCACCAGATTTGCAAGCTCAATGGCTGTCCACTGCGCTGCCCATCTGCGTGCCATCCCTGCAGCTATAGTAGGCAATATGGCACTGTGCAGCGAGGCTCCCCACATGCAGATGCTGCGCGGTACAGCACTGCCATTCCTATCACGCTGTTACAGACAAGCGCGATAGAATGCAACCATGCCTGACGCGCTGGCTCTAGGGGGAGCAAGGTTGGGCACAGGGTCAAGGGCCTCTGGCGCATGGCCACGCACAGCACCATTGGAAGACAATGCATGCAGCATGATTGGCTGCCTGTGTGCCAGCGCCATAGCGGACTACCGAGCAGTTGGGCCATTGCGCCTGTGATGGCCCATTGCCACAGCGCCATATAGTGACCATCACTGTAGCTCCACTGGCACAATGGTGGCCATGCCCTGCATTGCCTACCATGCACAGCACATCATCAGCATGGCAGACACCTGCGTCAGCAACCCAGGCATGTGCAGTGAGGTGTACTACGCATGTCAGAGGACTGCGCCATTGGCTCAGCACGTTCAACACAATTGCGCTAAGTGCAACAGTGCGATATTCAGCCGTCATATGCAAATCATCTCATCAGCCATTCAATGGCACAGCACTGCACTTCGCATCTACTTAAAGTTGCTCCTCGCCTCATTTGCATGGATTGCGCTATAAAAGTGTGACAGTGTGCTGCAGTGGCCATAGTCAGTTGCTGCAGTTTATTGGTGAGTTGCATGCTGTTTGGGAGTGTGGACTGTGGATTCAGGGACATACATAGGACTGCACAGTCACAGGTAACAACTGCCATTCTTACAGGCTACATAATGACCAAGCAGGTTGTTGGAGAGGAGGAAAACAGTGGTGGGAGGAGGAGGCTGGACTTTTGCAAAATGACAGGGCCGGGCGGCGGGGGCCCCTCAGCCCGTGCTGCATGGGAGGTGGCCGCGTGCTGTGAACCTGCATGTAGACACCAGTGCTCCGTGCAGGAGTGTAAGAAAAAGATGGGCACAGACAGGAGGAGAGTAAAGGAGAAGGTGGCTGCCATCAGGGCAGCATGTGCTGCAACAGGTGGGGGACAGCTGGAGGTGGTACAGCTGACCCCAAAGGAGGAGAGGCTTGCTGGAAGCATGCAGCGCAGTGCCATTGAGGGTGTTCCGGGTGGTGGCTTCCAGAAGGATGGTGGCCCATCACTGCATGGTAAGTCATGGTCTGTCTATGGGGGGGCAGGGTAGGTCATATGCAATGCGACTTTGCTTTCCCTTACAGATCCTGAGCGTCTGCATGGGTCAGCGGTGGTGGGCATGTCCACTGCGGACAGTCGGCTGGAGTTGGAGGAGGGACCATCCACCTCCACAGGTATATGTGGATCATTGCGACAGTGGGGCTGCCTGGCTGTCCACACTGATGTCGTTGTAACAGGTGTGGAGGAAGCCCTGCCTGTGTCCCAGCATGCTAGCATCCACGGATGCCAGCACGCTGTGGCTGTGGCCAGTGCAGAGTCCATCACCAGTGATCATGACATGACCGTCATGGGCAGAGAACATGTGTGCCACAGGATGGCCACACAGCAGGGCAGTCGCACCCATGGCTGTGGGTGGTGCCGCCGCGGAGGCCTGCTGTCAGCACAGTCCCAGACTGTGCCTGTCAGCACGTGGGGCAGCACTGGTGTCTGTTCAGGACAGTGGTACTGTTACGGCCTCGTGGACACTGAGCCCTGGGAGGCGCAGCGGAGGCAGCATCAGCAGTCACCCAATGGGCTTGGGGCACAGGGTTCAGCGGCGGCATCTGTGCACCGCCTGTGGACATGCCCAGACCTGGTCCTGGTGCACGCACCCACCTTCTAGGGGTGCTGATCATTGGGGCCGTGCACACCCTGAGGGATAGGATGCCAAGGAGGCTATGACCTCTTGGATGAGCACACCTGCCTACTGAAAGCATCGGTCCGGCAGCAGATGCAGCTTGCGATGTCCGTGGATGTACTGCGTGTGGCTCTGGAGTGGGCAGAGGATCATCGCAGCAGGGACACCGCACTGATCCTGGCAGGGATGGACCATTTGCGGGAGGATGTGACCGCTGCCATTGACAGGCATGCACAGGCATTCATTGCTGTCATGGCTACAATGGGCACACAGTTAGGTGCCCATGCATCCTGGACACAACGCAGTGCACTATCCACCCCCCATTCCTGTTGTCATACGACTCCCACCCTGTCGATGCCGGGTTCAGCTGTGGGCATCCTGAGCACTCCTGGTGCAGGCATGTTCAGTGTGCTGCAGACTCTTGCGCGAGCACGGTCATGTTCATGCAGTTGAACCCCTGGGGGACCATCGGTGCCACCCCATGAGGCCAGTGGTCAGCCTGTCAGTGCTGGTGGGTCTTGGTGGGGCCGCCCATGCATCCGTGATGGCCGGGGCACTGTGTCATGTGACTGACCTGTCTCCCAGCATGGCTACTGTCTGGTGCTGCCCTGTGTGCATTGTGTGTTTCAGTGGGCAGTGCACAGGTGGGTACTCGGCCCTGCACATGGACACACAGTCCACCTGCACACCCTCCCGGCTGCTGACCACAGTTGCGTGTGCAGGATGATACCTGCATTGCGCTGTACACCAATGTGCAATGGTGCTCAGCATCTGACACATGCACATGGACAAACAGTGGGCGTGGTGGCCTGTGGACATGTGTGTTGCTAGGGTGTGCATTCTGGGTTGGTGTGCCGTCTGCCCTCTGTGCACGTTTGTTGCATTGTGTGTGAGCGTGTGTGTGTGTCCTTCGGTGTGGCATGTTAATCCTCACCCATCCCTGGTTGTGTGTGTGCTTCTGTGCCCTGCCACTTCCCTTGATGGCATGCACCCCTGGTGTGTGTCCATGCGTGTTTATGGGTTGTGTCTTGGCCACTGGTGGTTGCGCATGGCCCCAGGACTTACCTGGGTTGGCTGAAGTGCTCCTCCATGATGGTGTCCCGGTGCAGCTCTGCCAGCTGGAGCAGTTGGGGGTCCCGTCAGCCAAGGGGGGGCTGACCATTACCATCGTCACGCGGCCCCATCGCCAGTCTCTTCTCGACCTGTACCAGGCTATCCCACATTCATTGGCCATGTTAGCAGGATGCAACAGGCCGAGAATATCCCACAGGCCTTTGATGGGCTGTACTGTAGGGCACCGCCAGAGGTGTCCAGGCAACGGAAACGTGTCTTCAGCATCCCGAACACCCACTCGATGACATTACGTGTGGTGGCATGTGCCTCATTGTAGCATTGCTGCGATGGGGTTGTGGGCTGCCGGTAGGGTGTGAGCAGCCAGGGACGGAGTGGGTATCCACTGTCACCTGTGTGTAGAGGGCAGAGGCTAGTTTTGTGATCAGCATCGCCCTGCCCCAGGCCATGCAGGCCACTACCCATGTCACCTCTGGCCATGCCCCCCCAGGTCCTATGATTGTCCGTGTGGTTTGCATACTCACCCACTAGGTGGCCAGTGGGGATGTCCCCACTCGCGAATCTGTGGCACAGTGCCGACTGGTGCCAGATGAAAGAATCATGTGCTCCCCCAGGGTGCATGGCACAGACATTGATGATGCGCCCCCTGGCGCCGCTACACCACCTGGCAGTTGATGCTGGCATAGCCCTTGCGATTGATGTATGCGGCTCCCTCGGTCAGGTGGTGTGGTATGGCCACATGGGTGCAGTCTATTGCCTCTAGCACACCAGGCATATGTGCTACCCTGTGGAACTCCTGTATGTTTGCTGTGCGCTCCGCCGCTGTGCTGGGGAAATGGATGTACTCCGCAGCATGTGGCAGCAGTGCGCTGAGGAATTGGGTGAGGTGGCATGACATAGCCGACTGGGTTATGCCTGTGGTGTCCCCAGTTGCTCTCTGGAAGGTACCCGTGGTGAACAAGCACATGCAGGCTGTTACCTTAGTCTCCACTGACAGGGCATGGCTCCGTCGTGTGGATGCCTGCATCACATCACTGCACAGCTCACAGATCCACCTCAGAATTGCCCTATTCAGGCAGTACCAGCTCACGATCTCAGTATCAGTGTACAGCTCAATGCTGGTGCGGGCTTGATACTGCCTGTTGGGGGCATACCACCAACGGGCCCTTCCACGGCCACCCCCCCGCTGCCCACCTTCTCACCCCCCATAACAGCCTCCATGTGGAAGGTGGCACTGGCCATGTCCCTGGCTTGTGTTTACCCCCCCGGCAGCTGTTGCTGTATTCCCCCCGCTGTCCTGGCTGCTACCTCCCCTGCACCGGGTACACCTGCCTGTGCTGGCCTCTGTGCTGTGTGGCTCCCCACACCTTTCCTGTGCCTGGCTGTTCAGACTGCCCTTTCCCTGGCCTGCCCTGTTTGTGCCTCCTGCCCTGTCTGTCTGCCTCTGCTTCTGACACATGTGGCTTCCCTGTAGCGTTCTTGTGCCTGTCCCTTGCTCCTTTTTATTTTGGCTCATTTCCGCTATGGCGCAACTTTTGCTTGCTCCCCTATTGCGCATGGCGCAAGTCATTGAATATCGCACGGCACCATTTATGCATGATTCCTCCCCCTTCGGTTGCGCATGCCTTCATTATCATTGCGCTGTTGCTCAGCATGATTTCGGGGGCGCAACTGCCTCCTGCTGAATATTGCAGAATGGCACAATTTCGGACTTGCGCAGGCGCAACCCTATTGCGCATGGCTCAACTCTTTTGAATATCTGGGCCACAGTGTCCATGTTGTCCACCTCTCCTTTTTCACAGCAGTGACTAATACAATTTAAGTATGGACACACATCCAAGTTCGTCAGATATGATGCAACCCTATATCCCTACTCTTGCTCTGTAGCCCTCAATGCAATGCTATTCTTCTGCAGGACTCTGTCTAGTCCAGCTTTGAAAGATGTAACAGTACTAGCTTCACAGAGGATGATTATCATGAAGTACTATAGGCTACCCAGTGAGGCTGTGTAAGCTAGCACTGAACCAGTTTGGGTCATCTTTCTTTTTGCATACATTCTGCACAATGGTACAGACATTATGCACCACGCTAATAATGTCTTGTTATTGGAATGTTACCTACAAAGCCACAGCTTTATCTATTTCAGGGCCCTCAGACTTTACATAGATTCAATATTATAAGCAATCTGGTGATCATATTGTTAAAGGTTTTTCTGCAGTTTTTTCTGCCTCACTTGAAGCGTTGGATCAATCTAGCACTTAAATAACTCAGACAGGGCCTGCTGGAGGATTTGTTTTTTGGCTAAGCAGTCAAATATTGCATGCTCTGTTCAACACAGATCTTGGCTTGGTAACCACCCTATTTTTATTTAATTTCCTAATCATTTCTCCCATTACAGATCATTTTTATTCTCAGTCTGCGACTAGGACTCTTTTACCCCCCTTGTGCCAATGTGCTATTTCAGATCACTGCAAATAAACACAGCACCACCACACATGTGACATAACAGCTGGTACATGCCAAGTGGAAGATTGCTAGTAATTTTTCAAATTGTAATAGAAAGCTGCACCTGGCCCAAGCATTTATCATGGGCTATTACATTTCAGCAATTAAGCTTAAAACACAGAAATGTGTTAGGGGGATACCAAGTCCCTTTGCCTTCCTTTCTCTTGCATGTCAACTGTTCCATTATTGTCAGAACATTCTTCATCTTAGCTCTCAATTTTAACTATACCTCAGAAACACAAGGTGCTAATTCTTGCAGACATTTTGTTGTTTCACACATTACATGGAATATCTACAATTTAAACCCACAGAGTTACCCTTTCCTGCACACAAATGCAATTACACAGTACCTAAGACTGCTAACATTCTAATGTATTTATAGGGACAGATGTCTCTTACAGGTATTATAAATCATGACATTATGTTTAGCCAGTCAGGATGGTTTATTCCTAAACATTCCATGTACTCTTGTAATCATAAGAGGATGTCTCATTCAAACAGTTCGAAAAGTCTGAAGTTCTAAGTTCAGTTGGCTTGATCTATTTGCTACGCAGGGGTTTCTCCAATTTTCTGCTAAGTGAAATGATTTGCTTTTAAATTCAAATTCCATTTTTAGGCTGCCAGTAGATTTAGAACATACATGAATTTAGGATGTGTATAGAAGTCCCCAGCACAGCATCAGAAATCTTTAACAAGTTAGAATATAGAGAATAATGTATGGTCCCTTATCCACAATAAGCATGTGTAGCCATTGAAAGGTTGCTATGGCAGTTTTGGTCACCATGGCAACCTCAAGATGGCTACTTATGCTTGTTGTGGCTATTGGACCATACATTATCTTTTATAGTGTATGGTCCACTATACACAAGAGAAATGAGTGTGTGATTTAAAATCCCACTCACTTTTTGACGCGCTCTCTTCCGGGGTCAGCTCTCACTGCCGTGGCCATTTCAGGAAGACCGGGGAGGGGGTCAGCTCTCACTGCTGTGGCAGTTTCAGGAAGAGCAGAGGTTCGTGGACCATGCATACACGAAGACGTTCCAAGTTGCTGTGCTGCAGTAGCTTCGTATCTAGTGCAGCACAACAACGAAAATGACATAGCTACTACAGCATAACAACGTTGTTCTAGGTATTGATTTCTACTTAGAACAATGTTCTGCCATACACTATATGTTTATATGTACAATTCTGGCATTTCTTATGTTTATGAGTGTATTTTATGTGCGCTAGGACAACTCAGCTTTGCGTCACAGTTCTCTCACCCAAGAAACTCTACAAGGAACTCATACAACCATGGGAGACATAGAGACTGTACATACATATAGACATATATAAGAGAGCCCTATAAAGTAGTACATGTCTGCACAGCATAATGATTTAGCCTTGTCTATGAAGCAGAGGGCATACACGATGGACCTTGAGTCTAATCCAGCCTTAAAGCAGCAGTATTTCTTTGTTAGTCACCATATAGTTCTGTTCAGCAATAAAGTTTGGCTGGCAAAAATATCAAGATGCCCATTTTCTGTTTTGTTTTCTTTCATTCCTGACCCAAGATATGGGATTGTGAGGTTTTTTTTTTTTTTTTTGTTAAAGTTCCTTCTCCTGTGTTAGGCCCAGCATGAAATAGTTATATCTTGGTATAGTGCTGTGTTGTTTACCATCAGAAAAATGTGGCAACACCATCCTAATACATCCACATTATGAATCTAGCGTGTATATTCAACAGGTAACCCCATCAGAAGAGTTGTATTGCGAGTGGCAGCCACCTCTAATGTCCTAAGTCATAAATTGCGAAATTAGCCATTAAAGCTGTTACACAGTATGTGAAATTAAAAATACACCGACAATGAATCTTAGGATGTCAGAAATGCATTTTTCCTAAAAAACTACATCATTCATTTTTTTTTTGCCAAATAACAAATATTGCTACATTAACTTATTATGTGCCTATATACGAATGCCTCTTCACACATTCTTTGGGTGGGAGAAATGCAAAGCAGAGGTGACAAATCATATATATTCTTTTTTTTACATAATAAAATGCCCGTTTCCAAAGGGAACCCTTTCAAACTCTGGACATGAAGTCCTTTTATGGTTATGTAACTAAGCTAGCATTTGAACTGTGAGTTTGTGGTTTGCGTGGTGGGCTACCATTAGAGGGCTGAGCATAGAAGGACATGTAAACACAGCCCAGGGAAGAGCTATAATTGTCTGCACCTGAAAGTGCAAGGGAAGAGCATCCCTGTGATCAAGACTGGGCTTAGAAGGGCATAGAAGAACCAGCCAGTATTGTCTATGTTACTTCATTGCTGACATTATCCTTTTGCTCTCAGTTAAGGCCTTGCAGTCCTTGAACAAAGTTCCTCTGTGCTTTTGTTTGACTTCCTTGTCTGAGTGCTTATTGTTTTATAGAGTAGAAATTGCATGCTCATTGGGGTAACTTTTATTTCCCTGAGTTGCTTCACAGGTATGGTAATCTCATGGGGAGACGGGGAGGGACTGCATCCCAAGGGGTTGTGCAATACTGACACCAGACCCTCTTAAACTTTTCTCTGCATAGAGATTAGAGACACCTCACAATTTTCTTATATCTTGGATATAAACCCCCAAACAGGAATTTAACAATCCAGGTCCTTCAACCTTGTTTGGATCCACAAGGCAGGAGTCTTAACTGACAACAACCATGGTGACCCACTTACAGTTATGAATTCCTTATGTAAAACAACAAAGAACATGAATACTTTAGCAGGGTGCAGTTTAAAAGAAACATTATTCTGCTTTGTGTCAAGTTGCCATAAAATCCTCTTACAGCAGTGCAAAAAAGCTCAAGTTGTACTCATGTGCTGTGAGGCCAGCGCCTCTTCCTTAGGCAGCAGGGTCCGACATTGTACTCTAACCTTAAATAATGTGAATGGAAATTGTCCACACTTGTTAACGGAGTAATGACAGACATTTCAATGATTTACAATTTAAATGTACTTTTTAAAGGATAACTAAAGTTATTTGAAAACAGCCGAACACAGGTCTGCCATTCTACCCAAAAGTGTAGTTTGGGTAAAACTATTATAATCTAATGGTGCTCAACCTAACAGGAGCACACCAACGTTCAAACAACATGAAGTCTTGCTATATTATGACAGTAGCAGTTTGTCCCACCACTAGAACTGCTCCGGAGGTGAAATGGTTAATACTATTGCAAAATAGAACTTTTAGCACGAGCTCTAAGAAGCAGCTCTATCTGTGTAATTTCAAACCTGAACTGTCAGATTCTTTACTCCGCCTCAGTGAACAGTTGCTCCAGAGATTTCTCCTACTGCTCGGTTCATTTCTCAGTTTAAACAGTGTTTTCTCGGTTCGATTCAACCGAGAATAGTTTTATTTTAACCGCAAAACCGTTCGGTTCAAGCTCTGTCTGTAGTAATCGTAAGTAAATTAAAGGTTTTGTCTGTGTGGAACTTGTAAGTTTATCGAGTTCGGTTTGAACGGTCAGCTGAGTTTAAAACTTATTAACTTTAAGTTTAACATTTTAGAGTCACGGTTCCGGTTCTTATCGGTTCTAAAAAACAGATTTTATTACGTTTTTCCAATACCTGTGACACGGTTAGGAACCAATAAGGGTGTCTTGCCTGGCACTGCCGTTAAAGGGCAAGTTTTCTGGTTAGGCTGGCATTATGTCTGAGAAACCCAAAAGAAAACCGGGCCCACTGGGTTTCAACACTGTGATGTCTGTGGGAAGTCTTTGCCAAGGCTGACCCACACTACTGTGTCTATTGTCTGGGGTTTGACCACCTCCAGTCAGACTGCCAGATATGAAGAATTTCCCTGCAGCCACCCTGGAAAAGAGATTGGGCAGGCTCAGGAGCGAGAGAACAAAAGTCCACTGACCGGATGGCCAGCCCGGTTCGGTGCCAACCGAACGGAGGATCTCCTCTCTGACCAGGGTAAGACTTCCTCGGGCAAAGAAAAGCTGGTTCTGAGGAACCAATTCCAGTAAAGAAAACAAGAAAGTCAGCAGGTTTGGGTCCAAAACCCTTCTCCAACTGCTGCAGAGATAGCAAAAGCCATACAAATTGTCCAGTCACTGTCTCAGGTTCCGTCCGAACCGCCACTATCTGGCAAAAGGTCGGTTCGTCCGGTTCCAGTGGTTCAGGAATATGATGTTGAGGAATTTTATGAACCAGAGGAGGGGGAGGATGATTATGAACAGTATGAATGTGGCTGGGAAGGTCTGGGTGTGCCCATTGAAGCGGACATTTCCCCAGACAGACCTCTAGAATCTCCCCCTATGCTATCTGAGTCCCCATCTCATTTTATGTTTTACAAAAAAGTTGCTGAAACCCTCCAGCTTCCCTTGGAAGAAGCTGTGGATGAGCAAGAGGAGCCTGATTTTGTAGAAATGATGGATATTCCAGAGTCTAGGAGATTGTCTATTCTTTGCATAAGTCTTTTAGGAAGCAAACAATAAAAATTTTAAAAGCTCTAATTCTGTGCCTCCTGTAGATAAAAAGATGGACAGAAGGTACATTGTCAGGTCCTGATACAGAATTCCTTTCTCAGCAATGCAGTCATGTTGAGGGTAGTTCAGGCTGCAGCCTGTAATAAACTAATATCCCCTGGCTTCACATCCTCCTGATAAGAGATTCCAGGAAGATTGATGCCATGGTGAAAAAACAGTATATGGCAGCCTCTCTGGGACTCAGGCAAGCAAATTATATGGCTTATGTAACTAGGTATCAGAAATCTAGATGGGATACTGTTATGGAATTAATAAGCATGCCCATAGCCAGCTGGCTAGCGAACTAGAACAGGTGGCTGCTGATGGCATTGAGGCTTCTAAGGTACAGTTTCATGCTGCTGTGGATGTTAATGATGTTTCCTCTAGGGTCATGGCCACATCTGTAGCTTTCATAGGTTGGCCTGGCTCAGGTGTACTAGTCTGTCACAGGATACCCAGACTAAGGCTATGGATTTTCCTGTGGTGGGAAATTCTCTGTTTGGGGAGCAGACAGAGAATTACATGAAAAGATGGATGAATATAGGACTACTTACAAAGTGCCCAAGCTAAGGAGGCAAGCCACTCCTCAGAGGCATACCCCAGGGGTAGGGGTAGGCCTTCTCAAGCCCTTTACCAGACTCAGGCCTCTCTGCCTATGCTCAGAGGGGTTCTTCAGAGGCAGAGGCAGATGAGGGGTGGGCAGGCCTGCTCCCACCCCTCAGCCTAAAGCTCCTGCTAAGCAGGCACCCTGATGGGGTGCCCAGGGCCGATTCTCCTTTACCGGTAGGGGGCAGGCTGGCTTACTTCAGTCAGAACTGGGCTTCTTTAACCTCAGACAAGTGGGTTCTGGAAGTAGTAAGCCAGGGTCTGGTTCTCAGCTTCAAAAAGTTTCCCAAGTTGAGAACCAGACTTTTTCTGCCTACAAGTGCTTCAGAGACCCTTGCTCTGGAAGCAGAGGTCTCAACCCTGTTGGCTCTCAGAGCAGTGGAAAGGGTTCCTCCCTGCACCAGGGCAGGGGTCTGTATTCAGATACTTCCTTACCCCAAAAAGACAGGAGAATGGCGCCCATATGAGACCTCAGATATCTGAACAAGCATCTTTGAAACCAAAGTTCAAAATGGTAACTCTGGCAATGATTTTACCCTCCCTAAGGCGGGGGACTGGTTAGCCTCCCTGGACCTCAAGGATGCCTATTTCCATGTCTTAATCAAAGCTCCCATGAAAGTACCTCAGATTCGAACTACCCTCAGGTCATTACCAGTTCAGAGCAATGCCCTTGGCCTTACCTCTGCCCCAAGGGTATTCACAAAGTGTCTAGCAGTGGCAGTGGCTCACTTAAGGAGGCAAAGGATTGCTGTTTTCCCTATCTAGATGATTGGCTCATTGTAGGCCAGTCCCAGAACAGGTAAAATCTCACCTGCAAGTTACCCAGCAGCTTCTCACCTCCCTGGGCTTTCTGCTAAATCTACCAAAAGTCGGTTCTGGAACCAGTCCAGGTACTCACCTTTATAGGGGCAGAGTTGGACACAAAGCTAGCCAGAGCTTTCTTCCCTTAGAAAGGGTGACAATTTAGTGACTCTGGCCTCCTCCTTCACTCTGCAGGTCTCTCGATCAGCAAGACACTTTCTGCAGCTCCTGGGACACATGGCTGCATCCACAGCTGTTGTGCAGGGAGCAAGATTTCAGATGAGAGACATTCAGTTTCACTTGAGAACCTATTGGTCTCAGAGAAGAGACCCCTTTCAAGTTGGTCCCAGTGACTCAGAACCTTGATCCAGGCCCTCCAGTGGTGGCAGGATCAGAGCAATTTAAGATTGGGGTCCCTTCATTCCCCTGCTCACAATTTGACTCTCACTACAGATGCTTCCCTTCTGGGTTGGGAGCCCACATGGGCGACCTTTCCACTCAGGAGTGTGGTCCCCAGGAATCTCTGCTCCACATCAATTTGCTGGAACTCAGAGCTGTCTTTTTAGCTCTTCAAGCATTTTCTGCATCTGTCCACAACAAGGTGATACAAGTCAGAACAGACAACACCACAACAATGTGGTACATCAACAAGCAGGGGGCACTCGGTCTTGACCTTGTGCACGAGGCAATGAAGTTGTGGTCTCTGGCCTATTCCCTGAACACTTCCCTCATAGCAGTTCATCTTCCAGGGAAGGACAATGTCCTAGCGGATGCTCTCAGTAGGATTTCCAGGGCCATCACGAATGGTCCCTGGATCCTCAAGTGCTGGGGATAGTCTTTGCCAGATGGGGCACCCTCAGATAGATCTTTTGCAGCTCAGACAATCACAAACTTCCTCTGTTCTGTTGCAGGCCTCAGTGTTGGGCTCAGTCCCCTGGATGCCCTTCTCCTGGATTGGGAGGAAAGTTTCTTAATGCTTTCCTCCCTTCCCCTATTCAAAGTATTAGTCAAAATCAGATCTCAGCCTTGCAGGGTGATTCTGTTTGCCCCGGATTGGGCCAGGCAGCCCTGGTACCCACTCCTTCTGTCACTGACAATCAATCTTCCCCTTTGCCTCCCCAGGATTCACAACCTGTTAACTTGTGCCCAGGGAAGGGTTTGGTATCCGGACCTCAAATCCCTCAACCTCAAGGCCTGGCTCTTGAGGAGTTAGAGTTTGCTGATTTACACCTCTCTCAAGGTGTTCTTGAAATCCTGAAGGCTTTCAGAAAGCCTTCCACTGGGGCTACTTATAGTTCTAAATGGAAAAGGTTTTCCATTTGGTGTGCTGGGAAAAATATTTCCCCAGAATCTGCTGATTTGCCCATTGTATTAGATTACATGGTCCATCTTAATTCCGGGTCTCAGACCAGCTACCCTGAGAGTTCATTTGGCAGCTGTATCTGCTTTTGTGTCAGCAGGAAAGTCATCCCTCTTTCCACTCACCCTGTGTTTTCCAAGTTTTTAAGGATTACTCCATACTAATCCACCCTTTGAGGAACCGGCCCTCCTGGGACCTTAATGTTTGTAGTGCCCAGTTAATGCAACCCCTTTTGAACCTCTGTTTTCTGCAGAGCTTAAGTATCTAACTTGGAAAACTGTTTTTCTGGTGGCTATCACTTCTGCTAGACGCATAAGTGAGTTGCAAACCTTGTCAGTGGAAACTGACTTTATTTCTTTCCACAGGGATAAGGTAGTCCTTAGGACTAATAGGAAGTTTTTACCTAAGGTGGTTTCAGATTTCCATCTTAACCAATCTATCTCCCTTCCAGTATTTTTCACTGATCACTCCTCTTCTGGTGAGGAGGTTGCACAGCCTGGATGTTAAGAGAGCTCTTAGTTACTATATAGAGCGTACCAAAGGTCACAGGTTCGAATCCCTCCAACTTTTCCTTACCTATGGTGAAGTTGGGAAAGGCAAACCTGCCACTAAGAGATCAATTGCCAGGTGGATTGTCTCTTGTATCCAATTTTGTTATCAGAAACTGGGCAGAGATCCCCCCTCTGGCTTGAGGGCTCATTCTACCAGGGGTACAGCTGCGTCTCTAGCTGCTGCCAGAGACATCCCTATATTAGAGATATGCCAGGCTGCTACTTGGAAAACGGTACACACTTTTACCAAGCATTACTCCCTGGATGTCCAGGCCAGGAGAGATGCTCGGTTTGGCACAGCTGTTCTTCAGAGCCTATTCCCTAAGTAGGTTCTGCCCCTCCTCCATGGAGGTACTGCTGTGTAGTCTGCTACTGTCATAATATAGCAAGACTTCATGTTGTTTGAAGAAAAAATTACTCACCTTAGTAATGTTGTTTCTTCTAATGGAGTCTTGCTATATTATGACCCTCCCCAGTCTGCCCTCTCAGAACTTCTACTTGGGTGGGTGCGTGGCAACTTAGTGTGGCACTATTTTATGCCCTTTACGCTTTCTCCCCTTTCGGAGTTTGGGTGTGTGTGTTGTATTATACTGTTGTTTTATTCTCATGTTGTTAGAATTGTGTTAGTAGTTCTGGTCCCCTGACTTGAGTCTTGGGTGTTGGGACCAGCAATGGTTGTTAATATTTAGGTAGCCATTTGGCTAGTGTGAGTTACAGCTTCCACACAGACCTTAGTGAGTTTTGCTCGTAAAGATCTGACAGTTCAGGTTTGAAATTACACAGATAGAGCTGCTTCTTAGAGCTCGTGTTCAAAGTTCTATTTTGGAATGGTATTAACCATTTCACCTCCGGAGCAGTTCTAGTGGTGGGACAAACTGCTACCGTCATAATATAGCAAGACTCCATTAGAAGAAACAACATTACTAAGGTGAGTAATTTTTTCTTCTGGTACATAAGATTTAAATGATCTAGTCAGATAACATTAATCATAAGTCTTTGTGACTTTTGCACACTGTTGACATTATATAATGCATTTTTAAACCTGCAATCAGCAGGGAACAAGACAACATGAGCAGGGAAAGTAGCAGAAGTGAAAATGAAGCATGAGTGAAACCTTGAATGAGGTTAAAAAAAACAAAACATCCAGTCAGAAAAAAAAGAAAGTAATTGAGGGTGTGAGGGAGTGGTAAAGGGGTAGAATTGGGAGGGGGAGGAGGGGATAAAAACAAAACAAAAACAGGAGTTGGCAACTGCAAACAGGATGTTCTTACCAATGGCATTGCAATATAATCAGTATGAATGGTTTATTATTAAATTGTAATATTAGAAGTAGTACTCTTGTTTCATACTTTTTAATTATTATGTAATCCCTGCATCCTTTTCTGCTTTAGACTATATTTGAACTTTGCATGACTTGGCATTCCAGGACTCCTGGTATGTAGTGGGGGTATACTGTTGAAAAACTGTGTTTTTCTTGTTGGTTCCGGGGCTGGGGACTGCTATAATTTTTGACTTCTGTGGCAACCAATCTGTGATACTCCCAGGCTCGAGAGCTGTTGCTGAGGCTGGGCCAGGTGGGACACAGAAAATGGCACTAACTGAGAACCTATCGTGTGGCTGAATAGTCACCGGCAGCTGGTGCAACCAATAAGGATTGTGGGTTAGAGTCCTGGATAAAAGGTGGAGGGGGGCCTGGAAGACACTGATCTGTGTGGGATCCTGAAGCAAGCAAACATAGTGTGTGATCACAGAGTTTAAGTGCTTCATTCCTGGGTCCTAGACCTACATGAGTGGTGTTTGAGCGGTAAAAGCATGGTGGCGATTACATCTGAAGTTTCATTGCATAGCCCTCGGTGGAGGATTTCAGTCTTAGACATAGAAGTGGAGCCAACAACTTATTTGAAATACCTGAAGGCTTGCTGATCCAGCTACTGAAGCCTGGTCCTGATCGAGCCTGGTAATGGACCGAATTCCACAAGTGTTTCAGAGGGTAACCATGAGTACGAGTGGTGGGAGTGAACGGTAAAGACTATATTGTAATTTGGATTACAGTGTTGGGTTTACAGTTGGATTACAAGTACCTCATATTTGAGGCTGGAGACTATTGAAGCAGTATGCGTGAACTATTGTGGAAATAAAGTACCATGGTATCTATATGTAAGGGACTGCACAGCACTTGTAGGTACTCCTGAACTCTGAGCCTTAAATTATGTAGAAGTCACTGGAATATTTGCAACCATTACCAAAGCACCAATAGCCTTTCTACCTGTACTAAACCTGTTTCTTATTCATTGCTCTCTTTTTTTTTTGGGGGGGGGGGAGCAGCAGTATAAACCTGGGTCCTGCAGATAAATATCAACTGCAATCAACTTGAACTACGTCCTCCTTCACCTTGCATCATTTGATGTAAATTCCTGTAACATTGTTGAGCTGTTATTATATTCCAACACTTTTGCAGGCAAGGCCAGCAAAAATAAAGGGATAGTTAAAGAGGAGCAGACACCATAACGGCAGGAAGCTCCTGGCTCCCTCAACCTAAAACAGCCATAAATATACATTTGTTGGTTCAGCCAGTCTTTAGATATTTTACTTACTATACTATAAGTACAATCATACTTCCTTATTCTATTTGAGCCATTGAGCACCCAATGCAGCCCCACCCAAAAAAAAAGCATGTTTTAATGACATGAAGTAAGTGGTGACCTGCAGACACTGTCTGTTTACTTTTTAGCTTGCTGAACATTAAGAAGATCATATTACATGTATATACCCCATTTAACATGTACAGCTACCTGCAAAGTTAACAAATAGTGTCTAAAGGCCACCACTGCTCCAGAGTCCACATTGAACACTATCTATAGCACTGCAGCTCCTTCCCTACTTTGTGTCATTGAAATGCGGTTTTGTGGGTGAGTCTATGGTAGGCACTCAGTGGCTCAGATGGAATAAGGAAGTACAGTCTTACTTGTGATAATTAAAGCATATAAACACTAGCTGAACCAAAAAATTTAATTTATGCCATGAGCTGTCTGCCCCAAAGACTTTATCTTATCAGTTGGTCATTAAGGATTTTAAGAATTATGAAATGTATGTGAGAGGGCAGCAAGGAGGGCTGGGGGGATACTGGAATGCATAGGGAGAGGCATCACTAGTAGGAAACAAGAAGTTATTATCCCTCTGTACAGACAGCTGGTGAAACCCCATCTGGAGTACTGCGTGCAGTTCTGGAGACCCAATCTCTGCAAAGACATAGACAGGATGGAAGCTGTCCAGAGGAGGGCAACTAAAATGGTGCAGGGCCTGCACCGGAAGACATATGAAGAGAGACTAAAGGAGCTTAATATGTATAGCCTCGAGGAAAGGAGGGAGAGGGGAGACATGACAGAAACTTTCAAGTACCTCAAGGGAATCAGCAAAGTCCAAGAGGTAGCATCTTTCAAAAAAGAGTGTGCAAGAATAAGGCACAATTTGAAGATGGAGGCGGCTCAGAGGTAATTTAAGGAAGTATTTTTTCACGGAGAGGGTTGTAGATGCATGGAACGGCCTTCCAGCAGAGGTTGTGGAGTCAAAAACAGTGGTGGAATTCAAGCATGCATGGGACAGTCATAAGGCAATTCTAGGGGTTGGGGGTAGGAAGAAGTAGGCAGCTGGTTAACTAGGATCTGCAGCTTATCCATTAGTTAGGAAAATGGGCAGACTGGGTGGGCCAAGTGGTCCTTATCTGCCCTCAAATTCTATGTTTCTATGTTTCTGTGTATTGCTATTACATATTTTAAATCAGTGCCTCAGAACTGTGTCAAGATCTTGACCAAAATTGACAGAATGGTTTAAAAATTATCCAAAATTCCTTACATAAAAAAAAAAAAATGTTGATCCTATTGTGGTTAGTTTGTGTTGCATTATTAATTTGTTTACTTATTTAGTTTGTGTTGACTGGGAAAGGAGGACTAGGAAATATGTCCTGTTTTCAGCCTTGTCTGAGGGTGGAGGAACAAATGCAAGCAAACTGATATTGAACCAGAATAAGCTGTTGGTGGTCTTTAGCACATAGGCCAACAGCTGACAAACCACACAGAGTTACCTCCTTTTACACAGGATACCAATCGTTGAGAGGTAAACTTTTGAAAATATTTGTTGGTATTTCAATTTTATTTTTATAGAAAAATCTTTTTAACTCTTTTGTGCTCAGCGATTAAAAAAATTGCATCACGTGTAAATAGCACTAGTTACTAAATATAGAATAATGTATGGGCTATTACACACAACAAGGCTATGTTTCCATTGGGCTGTGAGATGACATCATAGACCTTGAAAGTGTACCCGAGAGGTCTCTATGATGTCATCTCAGCCTGAGATGACAACATCAGCCTTGTTGTGTATGGTTGCACATACATTATTTTGACTAGTATGTTTGTTTTAATTCATTTATCTTTCTAACTATGTCTTGAACTGTGGCCAAATGAAAAAAAAGGCAAACTGCAGACATTTAATACGATTTAATATAAACCTTGAGAGCAAAGCTCCAGAGGTTCATTCTGCCATCTCAACCCAGAGATGGAAACATGCAGAGTTGTGCGTGGTTGCTATAAATTATCTTGCACAGTGCATGTTTTTTTCCCCTTTTAGCTACACAGGGTCACAGAAGTGCACAGCCCCAGTTAAAAAAAGACAAAAAACAAAAAAACCCAACATTTTTTTGGTGCTCTCTGTATAAAATTACATATATAGAGATTTTTTTTTAAGTTGTTTTACCAGGAGTAACACACTAAGCTGGAAGCTTGTTTACAGGTGCGATCTAGGAGCACAGGAAAGTTAAGTGACTTGCTCAGCGTCACACAGTATGCAAGTGGGGGCTGTGGGATTCAAACCCAGCTCTCCAGATTTGCAGCTCAGAGCCTTAAACCACTGTGCTATACTGCATCCCAATTTACAAGTTGAAAGGTTCAACTTTGGGCACTGGGTGGTTAATAAGCAGCTAGGTGTGGAGTGAATGATGAATTTAATATATCATGACCTTTGAACCCTGCTGAATAACTATCTGTATTAGTAAAGAGGCAGGGAGGTGGGAGGGTCGCTGGAGACAGGGTCTGTGGAGGCAGAATAGACAAAAAACATCTAATCAGACTGGGAGCACCAAGTGGTCCTCTTCTGCCTACAAATTCTATATTTCTGTGTTTCTAAACCATGGATTAGGTTTACAGAAACTGAAGAAAATGAATCCACAGATTTCATAAACTGTGGAAACCTAATCCATGGTTTACATTAAAAGTCATTCAGAATTCCACAGAATTTAGTTAAGATTTCCAAAAAGAATTAGGAAGCAGAACCGCTTTCCAGCTGAATTCCACAGGCAGACATCTGCATTTCACACAGCTCCAGAAGCCAGGAATACAGTACCAGTTCATCTTTTGGAAGATTGATTAAAATATATAAATAATATGACACACACAGTCTGCAGTCCTATCTCTAACATCCTGCTTATTGTTTGTGTGCTAGACTGGCAATAAATATATTCAGTGGAATTAAAGGAAGAAAGCAGGCACAGTGCTTAATTGGCAGCTTGAAGATAAAAGACAGCTCATTATGAGAGATCATGCAACATTCCACTGAGGAGGAATAAATACTTGCCAAAGTTGATAAACTCTAATGAAGAGAAGCAGTTCAATGGATGAGAAATGAGAGATGAGCATCTGACTCTAATTTCAATACTTGTTTTTTCCACTCAGTGTACTTTACTGAAAATTTTTGTTAACAAGGCTTCCATCAAGATTCAGGAAGTCCCAGGAAGTGGACAATTCTAATTTTACAGGAAATGCATTGTTAGAGATAATCTACAGTTATTGTAATGGTGAAATACAATGAACATACTATAGTGTTACAGGTATAACGTGCATCCCAGGTAGGGCCAGTGAGACCCTTCATTCATTTATATAAGGTATATATCTTCTTAACATCACTACATGCAGGATGTTTTAGTTGAGCAAAAGCAACACGGTAAGAAGCTCTCCCATCTGTGCCTGTATGACTTGTACGCATGCCTGACACTGGCAATCATGCGCTCCATCAAGAGTGCATCAAGTATAGCAACATGTCACTACTTACTTATATGATGGGATTATTACATCTAGTCAATGCTTTAAAGAGGGACTCTGGAGGTTTGCAAAGTAGTATTTTAACTCACCGTCGCATAGTTCATGTGGCCCCATGTCGAAACACATCATAATTTGATTACAAATGGATTTGCACAAAAAAATATTTGTAAATGTATACTACTGCGCTCTACCTGCGAGCTGCAGCTGCCCGATTTGTCTCTCCGACCGGAAGTGACGCACTCTCCTGAGGTAACCACTGACAGCACTTATTTTGGTCTAGCTGTCAGACGCGGGAATGTTCACAGGAGGCACAGAATTGTACCTTTTCTGTGTATTGATGAGAGGCTAAAAGTGTGTAGATAATTACCTTGCCCAGTGCTGAACAGAATTATTTTTACTTGGCAGAGAGCATAGTTTGCTGTGGCTCCGTTTCCTGTTATTCAGTGTGTCATCTGCATTGTGATGGTTTGACAGCTCAGCTGTTATCTGTGTGGGCAGAATAGGAGTTATTGTCGTGGCTTTTATTTTTTTTTTGATCGCGTGTTGTAGTAAAACTATTATTTACATGGTTGTAGTTATTAGCTGACACACTGCATTGTTAATCATGCATAATATTGATATCTGTCTGCCATGATGCAATGTGAGTGACGTTTCAGTCCATGGTGCATTATTCTGTGGCTCCACAAGTAATTGTGTTGTAATTTCTGAGCTGCATTACTTTCAAATGTTATACTTTATCCCACACTGCTTTGTGTAGGGTTGTAACTGAGGTGACAGTTGTATGAGACGTCACAGTTCCTCTGCTAATACTAGTTGTGGGCTGCTGTGTACTACAGCTTATTATGTAGTGCTATATAATTGTTAGTCCTGATGTGTAGTGTGGTTTCTGTGTCACTGTTTTTTCATGCTACCGTGTTGTCTCACCCATAAAAGTCACTGCAGTGTTTCTCATGTGGTATTCATGCCACTGTACCTTACTGTTTTGAGATATTCACTTTTCTGTGTCAGTTGTTATTGACTTTTGTGATACATTGATAATTGCTACCTTTCTTCCTTTGCCATTTCTTGCCATTTATTTTCTGAATAGTGCAAATCAGATGTGTTGCTCAATAATTTTTAACAGCATCCTTTGAACAACTTAATAAGCATTACTTTATGCAATTGCTGGATAGCTGTGTTCTGTGCAGATGTTTCTGCTTATAGTGGTCGCATTGTACACTTTTAATTAAAATTTATAGCTCTAGGTACTGTAGTCATTCATTACACTTGACTCTCCTCAGTGTAGCCTGTTTCTCCATAATGCCATCTCGGTGTGTTGCTGCCAATTGTGGGAACACCCATAAAATGGGGTTTTCTTTGTTTATCTTCCCTAAGGACCCTCATTACCTTCGACTGTGGAACACTTTTGTGAAAACAAAGCGTGCTGACTGGGTTGGGCCTAGTGAGTTCAGTGTGCTTTGTTCAGCACATTTTACTGAGGACTGCTATGATCCCTCCATATTGATTCGGTACAGGATGAAGTTTGTCAAGTGCCTTCGGTTGCTGCCTACGGCTGTGCCAATAATTCATTCACCACCACGCACTCCAAGTGTTACTTTGCAGGTTGCTGAATCAATGGCTGACATGATATATGCAGTACCTGTGGCAGCAGTGATGGATCATCACATTCAGAACCAAGTATTAAAAGGAAGAAGATTGGTGGAGCATTTCGTAAAGACAGTTGGCAGAGGTCAGTATTGTCATGCTATTAGTTTTTCCATTTTCCTGTGGTAAGTGACAGTGTGTGTTCTTTGCTGAAGAAACATATCTACTGTCATGGATCATCTGGTCTCTTTCTGAGTGTGTGTGTGTGTGTGTGTATAGCATATGCATGTTTGGTTCTCAGTGTGTGTGTGTGTGTGTGTGTGTGTGTGTGTGTGTGTATCTGTGTGAATATTCATGCATGGATATGCACGTGTGTGTGTGTTTTTCTGTTACTGTGTCTCTGTGGCTGTATTTGCGTATCTATGTATTTGACTGTGGTTCTGACTCTATGTGTTGCTTCTGAGTGTGTGCCTGTTGTGACTGTTCTGTGGCGGTAAAGTGAAGGTATGGTTCTGGTGGGTGCCATCATGTTGCGGCATGGACATGCTTACTGTGACGTAAAACATTGAGGTTTGGTCCTCCTTGTTGTAAGCTCGGACTAGGTTCAAATCCTGGGCAGTGAATCATGGGACAGTATGCTTCTTGCTGCAACTACTGTGCGTGTTTCACTGTATGCACTCTCACATCTGCATGCTTCTGTATAAGAATGTGTTTGCGCTTCTTTGTGTGTCATTCTGTATGTGTGTCTTCCTGTGTGTATGTGTGTGTGTGTGTGTGTGTGTGTGTGAGCTTCTTGGTGTGAGTTTATGTGTGTGTGTGTGGGTCTGTGATTATGTCATATTTTTCGTGTGAGTTTCTGTATAAGTATGTGTGCGTGTGTATCTTGCTGGTTTGCACTGACTGTGTGTGTGTGTGTGTATGTGTGTGTGTGTGTGTGACGTGACAGTGTATGGATGTAGATGACTATCAATGTATGAAATAGTATGCACATCGCTCTCTACCCCCCCGGGTCCTGAAGTTGGTGATACAGAAATAATGCAACCTGTGTTTCTGTACTGTTCTTTGACATCCTACCGTACAGTGTGGAATATTATACAATGGTGTGTGAAAATCCTGTAACCTCATTGGTGTAAACATGTCAGATGACCGTGGGTAAATCCTGCATAACCCACGGCTGAGGAATGTCATTTATAAACAACATAATGAAACATATTTTACATGTATTTTACATGGGTCCATTGTATAATTGCAGTAGGCACTCAGGCGTGAGTTGTTGGGTGATTTAACCACGTGACATAACACACAAAGGGGCGTCAGAGTAAATCCCCAATAACCACGCCCTGTTGTTCTTATTGCTTAAATAATGCACAATCTTGTTGCCATAGTGTATGGTCCCCATCGGTGACTGCAATGGTAGTAGCGTTGCAAATGTGTTACGCTGCATAGTAAGGTGGCTACTGCTATATGGGCATGTGAATGTGGATGGTTGTACTGCGTATTTTGGAAAAGTAATGTTTCTGACCATGTATTATTGAAAGTATAGCTGCCTGCTAATACTGTACATTGTGGCTACCAGTCTGTTGACAGTTATGGGTTTACACCACTACAGTCGTGCAGCGGTATGGTGCTGTTCACCTGTCTACACATGTGTATAGCCTGTGAGTAGCAGGCACATTGTCACAGTTTTACCATGGCCAACGGCATGCATATCATTTTCTTGATGCTGTAAAGCTGTGTGTAACTGGTGTACTGTAGTTACGTAGCTGCCTACATGCAGCAGTTCTGTGGAACATTTGTCATGTAAACAGCATAACAACATGTGTTACTACTTACACATGTAATGTTCACTTTAGACATTAGTGTAAAATGACATGACTTCATTTCACTTTCATTTATCCTTCATTCCCAAGATAATTCACCAGTACGAGGACATTGCTGATGTGGATGACACTACCAGTCTGATATCCAGTGATAATGATGTGGCGCCAGACATTGCTGATACCTGTAATCCGGCAGTTGATGTCACCTCAGATATAACATACCATGAAGTCCAAGAACACAGTGAGGTGTCAGGAACTACTTATGTGTCACGGTCCACTCAGAAATCCTTCAAAAGACCACCATGTAAAAGCATAGGTAACTAGCACATACTATAATGCTGTGTTTTTCATTGTCCATCACAAGAATCGGGGTATAAAGCTGTGTAGTGCATTGGGCCCAGTACTAACATACTAACATACTAACATACTATTTGCCAGCAGATTAGGCCTTACGGTCTATCGAGTCTGCTCGAACCTAGATCCTTAGTTGGATGCCAAGACCCTCCCATCCCTTGATCTCCAGAAACCCCTATCATCCATCCCCACCCCCCCGGGACAGGCCATCATCTGATACATCCACTTTCTGTGTCTGTCCCACCCTCTCTTGAAGCCCTCCACTGTGGATCTCTGAACCAGCTCACCAGGCAGTGCATTCCAAGGGTCCACCACCCTCTTGGTGAAAAACCTCCTCCGCTTTTCCCCCCTCACCCTTCCACCTTCCAACTTCAAACCATACCCTCTGGTGATACCTCCCTGCTTTAGTCTAAAGATCCCTCCATGTTTACCCTATTTATTCCCTTGAGGTACTTGAAGACCTCAATCATGTCCCCCTGTCTCTCCTCCCTCCAATGAAAACAGGCAGAGCTCCTCAAGTCTGTCCTCATAAGTCAAATCCCTAGCCTCATTTCATCTTTGTTGCCCTCCTCTGTGCCCTCTCCAGGAGCTGTATGTCCCTCTTCAAGTGTGGTCTCAGTACTGTACACAGTACTCAAGGTGTGGTCTAACCAGTCCATTGTACAGCGGCAGAATCACTTCCTTGCTCCTAGGGTATCCCCCTTATGATGCATCCCAACATCCTGTTTGCCTTGCTAGCTGCTCTCCTGCACTGCTCAGAGTTATTCATACATGTATCCACCATGACCCCTAGGTCTTTTTCCCCTATTGAGACCTCCAGCGCCTCCCCTCCCAGGGTGTACCTGTGTTTAGGGTTTCCCCGACCAAGATGCAACACCTTGCACTTGGTGATATTGAAATTTAATTTCCATGTGTGAGCCCAGCTTTCCAGGGTGTCCAGGTCCCCTTGCAGGGCCACCCTCCCCTCTTCTCCCTCAACTACTGCTCTCATCTTGGAGTCATCCGCGAAGAGACTCATTTCACACCCTATACCCTCCCTGATGTCCCATATGTACGCATTAAACAGGATCGACCCAGGACCCGAGCCCTGTGGTCCCCACTACCAACCTCTCTAGGGTTTGAGAGCTCCCCACAGACCACTACTCTCTGAGTGCATCCAGCTAGCCAGTTTTCAATCCATCTGACCATCAAAGGGCCTACTCCTAACCCCATCAGTTTCTCCACCAGACCATTTTGGGGGACAGAGTCAAACGCCTTGCTGAAGTCCAAGAATAATACATCCACAGGCTTACCCCTGTCCAGTTCTGATGTTACCCATTCATAGAACTCCACATGTGTATGTGTAAAGCCAATCTCATTATACTCCCTCAATAAACAAGAAATGAGATTTCATTGTTACAAATGTGATACTTTAAAACTTCAAGTACAGTACTGCCAGGGTGAGTAGTAAAAAGTTAGCTTTTCCCTGTCCTTATTAATGAGTGAAACTGTCAGAAAAAATTAGCATGTTAAGATTGCTACACATGTGTTGTGTAAAAAAAAAAATACCTGTAAATGAATATACCTGATGGAATCAGTACAGTAAGTGGTATGTATTTTTCCATGTGTTGGTCAGCTGCTGTACTATAAAAGCGTGACTACCTGTGCCAAGCTTTATATACAGACAGCATATAACTACATTTTAGCGGCGTTATTCAATGCATTTGGGTCACTGTTCCACCATGAGCCTGTTGTGGTGGTGTGACCTTTTACATAGTTAAAGTGCGTGTTGTTTAAGAGTAGCAGCATGGCACACGTCGTACACATAGCCTTGACAATGGCAGACTTTGCCATCCACCTTTTCATGATGGCTGCGTTGGCGTTTCTGCTACCATTACCGTCTACAGTGCTGATGAGTTTCTGTGGACATGGCAGGTGTATATAATACTGTTTGGATGAGGTAGCCTGTCACCATGGCTACTTTGACTACTTGTGGTTTTCGCTGTATGCATTATGTTGTGCAAAGGACATACGGACCCCAGGCACTGGGTCATAATGTCGCATGATATTGTGAGGCATGTGAACATCACAGTGACAGAACAGTTCTATTTCTGGCATGTGGTAAACACCCCACAATAAACATTCTCATCTCCATCAGGTGTGGTGTGCAATTTGGGGACAGTGCAAATAAAACAAATATTTAAATTTTCTTGGATCAGGGATAAAACAGGTTCCCAGAATCAATGCATGTGTTCATGCTGCTGTGTCTCATTCCATTGAGACATGGCAGCTGCTCGGCAGAAACCAGTCCCAGCAGAGGTCCTGTACTGTGCTTGTGATAGTGAGAATGCTGAAATACCACATATATCACTATGCGCAGTATTGCACCATTGTCTTACCTGGTCACTGCTATTCTGTGTTACCTGGAATGTCATACGCTCTGAAGTGTACCACATTATTACCTTATAGTCATAACAGATAGTTTTTGGTTACTGTTATCACATGGACTGTGCTGCTTTTGCACACATCGACTGCGGAATTCAGCAGTGTCACATGACAGTCGATGGTAGCATAACAATTCACAGTTTCATGCTTCAGCAATGTTGTACATGGTTAGCATGATGTAATGGAGATATGCATGCTACAGGTGGCGCGTGTACAGGATTGCTGTCCCACTTCACGATGTGCCAAGGCATGCAGCAAGCACATCATGGTTACTCTTCAACAAACAACTGATGTTGAATCTTCATACTGTGTTTTGTACATGACAAAAGAGTTGCACATGGTGTCAAAGTAATATGTATTGTGATATTTCATATTGAAAATTACAGTCATGGTGACCACTTTCAAAATTATTAATGTATTATGCACTTGATATCTCTTGTCAGCCATTCAGTCAGTACCAAAGTATAAGGATGCAAGTGTACAGACAGATGCCATGGTACACCACCTTTTCACATCTTCACCTGTACCTAGTTCAGAGTCCGAGTCAGACAGTGAGCCACTTCCTGATGCTAAAGATGTCAGCTATGTACCAACCAGCTCAGATAGTGAGTTAGAGATAGACATAAGTAATGCAGAAGCGAGGTAAGATATTGTTTTGAAAAAATTGTAATAAACAATGAAGTATTACAATACATACAGAATTTCAAATGTGGCACCATGACAGTAGATGAATACGGAATACCCATGACTGATCATTTGGGTACCTGGCTCACTCTGTTACTGGGTAACACCAACATCTGTGCATCACTTCACAACACCGACGGGTGTGCATAGGACAAATGTTCACGTAATCATACTTGAGCACTGTGTGAATGTGTCTATTGTGTTTCAACACAGGTAGTTGCAGGTTGTAATTCTTGTACAGGAACAGTAACGTCAGTACTGCTTACATCACTTTTGGTCATGGGTCAGTGAGGAGAAGGATGTGAAGGTTATAATAATGTGCACACGAAGAACTATTTTTAATGGTGAGTGCGATACAGGGAAGTGTAGCCTTCAATTTATTGAGGTGGTCTGATTTGTAGGCACAAGCGGTCATTTCTCCAATGTACAGGTGCATGGTCAGGCATCAGTTATCATACTGCATGTAAAGCTGTACATCATATAGAAGGAGAGATATCAGTGTGCCAAATGCAATATGTGGCACAAACCCTGTGAAACGAGCATGTCATGCAATGCACAACATTCTAACTAAGTCTGATTTACTTCTGTCTGTTCACGTTCTATGACACATCCTCCTAGAAACATGGCAGCTCACCGACAGAGCACTGTGCAAGTGACAGGCAATGTACATCCTGCATGCCATTGGTGGACACTGTTGACATGTGGGCCTGTAGTGTGAACTTCAAAGTGTCAGCAATGGGCCGCAGGATGTACATTACCTGACAGTCGCACACACATCTGTTGGTGGTAAGCTGTGGTGGTATGAGGGTGGGTTGTGCTGTTCGCCGAGGGTGACATATGTAGGCATATAGGACTGTGGTGGTTACTGATTGTCGTCTTCTGGTGTGGTGGGTGATGTGTGCTGGGGAACTGAGGGTGCCAGCTTCCTGTAGATTTACTGATCAATGGGTATGGCTCACACAGGTTTTAGTTGTTCTGTGAACTGCAATGAATTACCACATGTACCAGATGTGTAAGAAGCATGGGGGATACGTTGCTTGTGCTTACTTGTTGTGTGCCACAGGAAGCGTCATCCCGACAGGTCATGCTGTCCAGGTTGTGCATCAAATTGTCCTTCCAGGGGCACACCTATGTGTGGATGGCATGCAGTTGCCCTTGGATGGAGTGGTGGCTGTTGAATGGATGGGCCTCACACTGGGCACTTCACCCGTGACAGGTTGTGTGGCACATTGAGTGCGATGCATCACTTCATGCCACATGGAATTGTTGCCATGATGACATGCAAATGGTAGCATTGCGCCTTGCATGAATAATACTCACATTTGTTGTACAGCCACCATAACAACAGCAAACAATTGTATTGATATTTCCATGTGTACTGACAACCTCATTGTGGAAATCATGTGTCAATAACACATGGCACACCCGTCACATTTACACATGTTACATGTAGAAACAGTCCCTATGCAATGGTTAACTTATTAGCAAGTTATATAAAAAAAGGAAGAATGATACCAGGCATACTGTGGTACTCAGTTCCTGCAATGTGCGCAAGGCAGTCAGATGGTGAAACAGAAGTGCACCATTGATGTGTAACACTCAGTGAAAGTACATCACAGTTACGTACTTATTGGTCACAAGTCAATATATGTATTCCACATGTACAGTTTTGCTGCAACACTCATCTCATTTCTGCTGTCCCTCATTAGTTATCAGAGGCAGAAACATCTAAACCAACAAGTGAGTGGCAGTGGCAGGAAAAAGTTTATAGTGTTCGAGTCATGCTTACTGCAGTTGTTTAGCATCTGTATGCAGTGCCAGTCAGCAAACAGTCCAACTGTGACTAAAATAAAGGGGACATTCATTGTAGTACAGCAGAGCTGTTCAAATTGTGGCTATGAAAGAACATGGTCATCACAGCCTCTCATTGGTGACTGTCCAGCAGGAAATGTACTGCTGTCAGCAACCATTGGGTTCAGTGGAGTGTCACCACAGAAAGTACTGAGGATGCTCGCGACATATAAGGATTCAGTGCATCTCAGACCCAACGTTCTATGAACATTCAAACACTTTGTGCAACCAACCATCCATGATGTGTGAAGAGAAGCAAGGAGAACATTGTTTCCAGTATCGCAGCACAGAACGTAATATAGTTCTGTGTGGTGATGCAAGATGCGATAGTCCAGGGCACTCAGCAAATATGGCACTTACACTTGATGGAGATGGAACACGAAAAGATAATAAGTGTCAGCCTTGTTCAGGTTAGTAGTCATCACTGAGTAGTTCATTGCCTGATCAATAACTGTGAAATATCCATGGCCACCTGTTGAAATAGAAATTTCCATTCTGTTTCATGAAATACAAGTCATTAACAGTCACTTTGGCTGCACCACTCTCCCATATCTTTTTGTACTGCAAAGCAATGAGTGAAAGGTGCATATCACATGGAGCTAGAGGGCCTAAAAGAGGGCTACAAGATATCAAGCACTGTGGCCTGCACCCATCCACCTAATCACGGATCGACATCCCCAGATACTGAAGTACCTGCGTGAGAATGAGCCATCACTTATTCATCAATATGAGTGTGGCACTTTGTAAAAGGTATATATTCAGTATTACGTTAATCCACAAAACTTAGATATTTACCAGTACTTGTTCCACAAAAATGCCCCACGGTTGTGCATTCAGACATCCTATCTGAAGTATGCTGTCCCATCACTTTCTTCCCTCATGTCACACTCATACCTAGGAAGTCACATCCATCCAGTCTCAAGCGTTAGCATTCACATAAGTTCCGGAAATGTCACTAACCACTACTCCCATCCTCCATATTCATTCTTACCCCTAAATATAACAAACTTGTAATTCATCCAATGTGCCAAATTGCTCCACACTCCTTGACATGGGTAAAATTACAACCAAATAAATTAAGTTCCTGTTTTCAAATGTTACCTCCTTGTAGGGATAATGAAAGAAGTTGGAGTCATACACTGCCCAAAAGCAGTGCGACAGCATCGAAGTGGATCCCAGTATTAAAACATGTTATACTGGATTCCAAGATCAACACCAGATGGAAATGGTGAACTGATGCTTGCCAAGCTGGAATCCATCACCAACCATATACAGGGGGTTCACCAACATGATAACTCACTGTTTCCAAACTGTGCACATGGGCCACTGGATGACACCATTCAGAAGAGGAAGTGGATGACACCCCGTAAGAACCTTTTTCATGTTTCACGATCGTATGAAAATGGTTAGATTACATTGCAGTGTACATAGCTCCATCAATGTGTAGTCAACACCGTGGCAGTCAATCCACATTAAACATTATAACAAGTGGCTAAGAAATACAGCTGTATGATTGGTTGTAAATGTTGGATGATCCCTGTCTTAATGTTTCATTAACGTACATGTATAGCATAGTAATATGCTGAACAATGTGTCCCAGTAATTCAAAAACATTGTTATTATAATAGCAATAAGGCACGCACAGGGGTTTTGGTTAATGGTTACACTTAACTCATTCAAATCCTGCACATGTTAAACAACTGGTTCATGTTATAATAGCTGTTATGAAGTTCATGGCATTTGTACCACTTTGATTAACACACCGTCTTCTGTTGTTGTCAGTCCTACAAAACAATGGAAGTCTGATGTAAATCACACAACACAGGTCCTGTGCTTCTAGAACCCAATCTGTTACATGAAAACTTAACAATGAGGTTTCAATGAACACATGTAGTGCAGAAATAAATTGATTTGAATTGTCTCAATCAGATGAGAAGGCATATGAGAAAGTTGAAATGGCCCTTAGCACAGCCATGGTGAAACAAGATGTCAAAAAGCTATCGCCAAACCATCAAACCTCGTCATTGGAGAGCTTTCACAGCCTGGTGATCCAGTACACACCGAAAAGTTTAGCGTACAGCTACAAAGGGATGTACACAAGGTGATCATTAACTTTTCTGTAATATAACTGATATGTCATTTACCATCTTCAGTCTGTGTAAAAAAGTACAGTGCTTGAAACTGTACAAATGAAATACAGTCAATGGGAGTGTTTTGGGGGAAAGAATGAATGGCCACCACGAAAGGCTAGTTGAACCATGGAATGCACTGCATGGGGAGCTGATGTATGCAAGTACTGTGGAAATGGTGCAAGACATGAAGGGACACTTACACAGTAAGGCTGCATCACTGAGCAACAAGGGGAAATGGAGGACCTTGTAGGGATGTAGTGGATGCTACAACTGGTCACTAGTGAAGGCAGTGACCATACAGCACACTTGATAAACAATAGGGCATAATCTGATGTCTTCATAGTATATAATACAGAGTATAATGGCTGGGGCTAGGGTGATAACACACTGTAATTATTTTCGAGAGGTTGCTAGGGCAACATGGTAAACCTCGAGAGCACAGCTCGAGAGTTTAACTGCACCTAATCAACCACAAGAGGTGATTATCTTTGGTTGTCACCCAATCCCCAGCCATTACGCAGTGTTATAGTGTATGGTGCCAAAATACACTGTTTGTACTATGGTGTGTGACAGGTATAAAACTCTGGTGCATTCTGTTTTGTTATGCCACTATTTGTAATTTCTGAAGCGTGGTTAACAACTTTTAAAATTCTAAACAGTGCATAACAAAGATGTGTGACTGCTATACTTTATTCTTTGTTAACCATGTAATGAAAAGTGACACTTTCACATGTGTGACTATCACTATTGCAAGAAATAAATTCAATGTATAGCAAACTTTTTGCTATTACTAAGTCGAATTGTTTACACCTATGTTTCATGTACTCACAGAATGCTACTAGCAGCCATTCACTTCAACAGCAACTCGGGGAGAGAACAGGCAGTGTCTGCTGAAGGAGAGGCATGCTTCACTGTTGACATACCGAAGTACAAAGGTGGTGCAGGAGTGGTCAGACCCCAAAAAATGAACACATCTTATGGTAAGCTTTACATTTGATTTCCCAAAATCAGTCATTTCAGAAGAATGAATCACAGGTAACTGACATGGTACTGAATAGGTCTTGTTCAGCAACCTACAATGTTCCCGTACAGTCATGAATAATATTGCAGCAGAAATATCAATGGACACATGGCCAACTAATCTGTGAATGATACCACGTATTGTATTTGTTGCTGGATGGATCGTAAGTGGCACCACAGCATCGCTCATCAAATAACACATCTTCCGGTACCACCCCGCACTGCACAACAACCGCGTACCAGTCCACTTGATTACATTGTGACGTGTGACCACAAAAAGCACATGGTGAGCAAGCACCAAACAACAGTATGTTGTCCATATTAAAGTGACTGCTTACTTTTCCATCAGATTGTTTAAAATGGCTAAGAAGATTCTTTTAAACTACCCACTATAAGTCGGATTGTGCTCTCTGCTTACGCACTTGCCAAGCGTACATGTCACCTTATCAGATAGCACGTGGTTGAATTTTTATTTGGTTTTCTTCAACTCACCCTTGCCCCTTGGGTCAAACTCCACCCTGCCTACTCCATCAGCTCCTGGGTCCATTTCTGAGAGATGGACGGCAGTGGGGTTGCAGTTTCGAGGATCAATCACAGCTCGAGGAAGCTGTAAGAGGATAAGCTGGAAGATGCTTCAGTGCCAGTTACAATCCGTTCAACAAGAAACTGACATCACAGTTCAGCAATTATTTTTGCTTATGTCAGCTCACGCAGGCTAAAGGTAGTGGAGCTGGCATGAAGACCAATGCGTGATACCATTACTTTGCATCATCACTGTAACATGTAAGCAATAAGACACAATGGGGTGTGCATTAGACAGATCTAATGCAGCGCTGGTGGACGTACTGAGGCATGAGGCCACGGGCCGAGTGCATCAGTCTCTAGCCGTGCATTAGAGTGTCTAATGTACATCCCTGGAGGCTTATTGCACTATAAATGGGCTCTGTATTATAAATAGGGTTTCTAGTTTTAGCTGTGCATTAGACACATCTAGTGCGTGGCTAACAACCAATCAGATTGCTTGAAATCCTTTGCCCATTTATCAAGACAAAACAACAACCTGTGTTTATTTGTGGTAAGCAGGGTGGGGAGGAGACAAAGGTATCTTCAAAGCAACCGTCCCTTTCAATATACTTAGCATACTGTTGGAATTAGTATTATAAAATGGGCAGGAAAAATCCTTTGTTTTGATTGGTTAGTAGTCATGCATTAGAAACGCCTAATGCATGGTTACTAACAAGTTCAGGTAACCACGGCTTCAGGTTTATGTGGAGTCTAATCGAATGTTCATTTTTGAATTGCCGCCATTATTTTTACCGCTAACAGTGACATTGTAACACTGAAACCTCCTATTAAAACACGCCCAGTTCCTAACAGATTACATTTTTATTTGCTTTCTCCACCCACCATGCCTTCATTTGCTCCTTATTAACCTGTGTAGCTCACTGTTATTCTTTTATCTGATCATTGCGATCAGTCCCCAAACCAACCTTGCCCCTGCCTGCCACTGCTCACAAACTTTTCTCCCACCCACTCAGCAACTCGCTGTCTCTTACCTCTCATGCCACGCACAAAAAAGTAAAAAAGAAGCATTTACAAGCACATCACAGAACTACTAGAAATAAATATTTCTTCTAGTTTTGTGCTCTCCTGAGACGATATTTGATGTCAGTAAACTGTTCCATTTTTGCTTTCTTTCTCACTCTCTCTTTCTTTCTGAATTCCTTTTTTTTCTGTAGTTGAGGTATCTTCCAGCTCGTGCCTGACTCGTCTTCCACTCCCCTTGCAGTCCTTACATGCCGCTCTTTATCCTAACATTAATAGCCACTAAAATCCTGGTTTCAGTAATAATATAAATATATTTTTCAAGCTACCTGTTCAGTATTCAGTAGCAGGTAGCTCCGGGAACCATAGCAACCCAGATACAAAGTCAGCTTCAGTGGCCACAGCAGGACAAAAGCACAAACTAAAATAACTGGCGGAGGAACTATATTAGGTCAAAATACATGCAAAGGTTACCTGTTTCAGTATTTAAAGCAACATAATTTTACATATATATAAATGCAGATCCCATTTTATAAGTGCAATAGACACTCGGGTGTGCATTAGACATTTATAGCAGCACAGTCGAAGACTAGCGCACTCGACTGCGGCCTCGTGCCTTATTCGCCCTGACCATGCGTTAAATATCTAATACACCCCTCGTCTTATTGACACTACTGCCTACTTCATGATGGTATCTCAATATTTGAGATGACAGATCAACAACACACATTGCCATATGAGTACAGACAGTAAGTGAATACAAACTGCGCTGTATAACTGTTACTCATGACTGTTTTTCAATTTCAGCATTTGTGGAGGACATGTTATCAACCTAGAAAAGTGCTGTCCAAGCGGGCAAACCAAAACAAGAGTGGTATAACAAGGAGTCCCACCTCCCTTAACTCAAAGTTTCCACCAGTGGACAAACAGATGGCCATTGAGCTGGAAAAGAAACCCGATGATTCCATAGTACAGATGTCAGGGTCACTCAGCATGCAGAAACCCCACATACTGTTCCGATGGCCACCTCTCCCTTATCCGGTTCACAACACAGGCTGGCAACACCACTCTAACTTTCTTTCCCAACCAGCCCCCAACACCAGAGACGACTGCGGTGGGACAGGAATCTGTGCTGGCTGAAAAAAACAAATATAAACATTGTTTAGTACTTGAACTGTAATGATGACATATAACACAAATAACTGTTAAATGAAATGTACAAAGTAAGTTTGTTACTTCATAGCCCAATCCTTACAGCTGATTGCTGACCCCAAAGCCTACTCTGCACACATGCTCGGTGGCACTGTAACGTCTGACCTGGGAGAGTGCAGGTCTGCGATCCATTTAAGCATGTAGGTGGTATTTCTCAAGGTTGTTTTTCCCCTTTGCAAAGCATGTTAGGGAAATTACAGCAGTCAGTTAACTCAGTACAGACCATAGTAGTCAGCGACTGCTCTCATAGTCTCTAAAATGCTTTACAATCACAGAAAACTGTATTACAAATTAGCAACAACAGACTTACAATGTCCTGGGCCATGCACTCTCCCAACCATAATGTGTACCCACGTTGGGGTGGAGGGAACAACCATCAGAATCAAGCAAACAAAGGACCAATTTACACTGTCAAATATGTGGCTGTCAGCCCGGCCTGTTGGTGCTGAGGGTTGAGATGGCGACACCACACCTCGGTTTCTTGGCAGATGACCCTGGTTCACAAATGGATTAGTGGCGAGGGGGTCGGCAGGGGACGAAGTTGACATCAGAGGACTGCTCTCACCTCTTTGGGGGTGGGGAGTGGGTGATTCTCACTCAACAGTGGCTCCAGTGGAGACTGGGGGCACTGTTCAGAGATAAGAAGAGAACACTAGATAACAGGAAATGACTCACTGTGTTAAGCGGATGATGCCTCCCCGGCTGTGCTTAACAGCACCAAAACCTCCACGGATAACGTCCTCCTTGTGGCGCTTCAGGTGCCCTAATTAAGAATGCGTGGGTGGCCCCTCCAGTGCCTTCACTCGCTTGGAGGAGGAACCCGTCCAGTGACCGGGATACAGGACGAGCCTTCCAGGAGCCGGCTGCGATAAAAGGATCAAGGTGACCCAGGAAGGGATGTCCGCCTGTGTCATGGAGTACTGTGGAGGCCAAAGGGAGGGAACAGGGGGCGATAGGCGAGTAAAAAAGATAAAAACTAAATAAAAAAATGTTAATGCGTTCAACTGATTTTGCATATAACTATTGCATGTCATGGATTTTTCATGATTCTCTCCAAAATCAATCAATTTCACTATCGTTTTAATGTTCTTTAGAAACATGCTGTTTCACAATGAATATAACTTGTTTTATTGCACTCTGCTAATGAACTTTGTGAACCAACCTATATGTCACACAGCAGCTACGTAATCTACATATGCAATTGTATGACAAGATTGGTACTGTAGCCATGGCTGCAAGCTGATAACAACACACTGTTAATATCTATTGACAGGATGAAATAGTGTTGCAATGATGTCTTGTGGGTGGTAAATAAAGGAATAATGAATGACATGTTTGGTGTTATAACGACATACCATCCTGCCTGTGCGGTTTGCCCCACTCAGAGGCCCAGGGCATCAAACATCAGAGAAGGGATTTTGCAACACCATAACACCCACAGTGTCATGCATTATTCCTATTATTCAACGGTTTGTTGTTTTTCAAGAATAAAAAGTAATCATTTTAAAAACATTTTTTATTACTGTGTTATACTGTTTTCTTTGTTCACAGAACATGGGAAACACACACACATAGAAACACAAGGTTGACAGCAGGTAAGGACCATAAGGCACAACCAGGATGCCAATTTTGTGTTGTCCCTCATAAAAGTGCCATTGGTCTTTGCTCTGTCAATGGTCTATCTATTAATAACCTTCTGTATTGTTCCCTTATGCCTACTCAGATGCATGTTTGAATCCTGAACTGTAATTCATATCCACCACTTCCTGAGGTAGGCCATGCATGCATCCACCATCTTTCTGTGAAAAGAACTTCTTGACTTTACCCTTAATCAGCCTCCCTCTAATGTGATGCTGTGTCCTGTTGTCCTGCTATTTCTCTTATATTGAAACATGTTAGACACTTTCTCCTTGTTCATGTACTTGAGGTGTTTGAATGTTTCCATCATATCACCTATCTGCCTGCTTTGCTGTGGGGGTATACATATTGACCTGTGTCAATCTGTCCTCATATGTTTTGTGATGCAGTCCCTGCACCATTATTTTACCATTCTCTGGACTGCCTGAATTTGGTTAATGTCCTTCTGAAGGTATGGCCTCAGTACTACAGACAGTACTTCACATGGGGAATAAGCAGTGTCTTGTCAATCAGTATTATTACCACCCTCTTCCAACTTCTGTTTCTCATTAATACAACCCAACATCCCCTAGCCTTGTCTACTGCTTTAGTGGTCTGCTCGATGATTTCAGGTCATCGATGATGATGATGATGCCCTAGTCTCTTTCTTCCCTTTAACTGCCAGTGACTCCCATCCCATGTCAAGGCAATGTCATTATGAAAGCAATGGCGAGCGCGGTACTGTGAGAAGCTAAGCCATGCAGTTCCTCACCCAGCTGCAACAGTGGGCCAACACTGTGCAGAGCTGCTCAATAAAAATCTGAAATTTACAGAATTTGTCTATCACTGGTATAAAAAAAGTGAACAAATGCCACAATTAAGAAGAATTAATTTGTGCTGGCCCAAATAAAGTTGACTTACAAGTATCCCCACTATTTACATGTAGTGGCAAAGGGTACATGACTGACTTTATGTAGAAAAAATATTAACACATTTCATACTCATTCACAGGCAGGCCTTCATTGTTGTGGTACTGTCTGTATGCGCTTGAACTGTCTCCAGAACCCATATACTTAAGCAGACTTCAGCAAATCCAGGGTGCTCAGTGATGCAGGAAGGTACATCAGGTCAGGTACAACATTGGGTAGATCAGTCATCTTTTCAAGTACTCGATTGATCTCTTGGCAGCAGCGGCATTCAAGCTCAGTAGGCATCCTACACAGTTCCCACAAGTGCACCTTAAGAAAAACAAGAAACATGTAATGACAATTGACATTATTTAAGCAATAAGCATGAGCAAGGGTTATGTTAATGGTCTGTTAATCACCTTCGAGGGTATACTGTGGCACGAGGTGCATGAAAGTGCCACATGCCCTAGAGGGTGATTAACTGACCATTTACATAATCCCTGAGAGTGCCTTATTGCTATTATAATAAAACAATAATGTAAACATTGTTAAACTTTGTTCAGCCAATGGCTAAGATCTACATGTATGTTAATAAAAGATTAACATAAGGCTGTTACAATGTTTGAAGCCAATCAGAAAGCTCCATTTCTCATACCCTTTTTATAATTATTGTTTTTGCCATTGACACATGACAGTGCCATTGCATGGCTGTCCATTCTCTGTCCACATAACAGTTACTTGCTAAGACCATCATGGGCACTGCCATTAGGGAACTGACATCCAATACTTGTCACCTACAGTCATGCACCCACAGACTATGGGCAACTAACAAGAACAGTAGAAAACACATTGGATGTTGACTCACTCCATGTCTCCAGGTACTGCATACCATTGCATTGCCTGGGACACACTACTCAGTGTCTGTGTTTATGTGTCTGGGGGGGGGACCTTACTCACAGACACAGTCACACCATACATTATTTAAGCAATACGGCATGACAGGATGTGGGTTATTTAAGCAATTTATCCCTCCAGGGTGTGGGTACACTGGAGGATTTACCACTGCGCCTCGTGACCGAATCACACCAGTGGTGTTAAATCCTCCAGTGTACCCACACCCTGGAGGGATAAATTTTTATTATACAATGCCGAATGTTGTTTCTTTAATGTTTTTTAACTATGTTCTAACTGACTGAGGTCCCTACACTTCGAAAGAGGAGGTAATTTTGTAAACAATTTACCGCGGTATTTTAGCGAAGTGGCGACAGGACAAACCGCGGTACTTTCGTTTGAAGTGAAAGTGACCGGATTAGCAGGCTATAAAGTTGGCTGGCACTTCTTCCAGTGGGTACCCTGGAGGATTTATCACGGTGGTAATTGTGCCAGCCAACCAATCAGGATGCAGGATTTGGGACTTTGGATTTACCACATTGTATAATACAGGATATACCACACTCATGTGATGTCTTTTGAGCAATGACGTTACAGGATTTTCATCCCGATTGTATAATTATGTATACGTGCTAGCAGGTACATCCCACATGTGTGTATGTGTCTGTTGGGGAGGACCTGAGTCACAGCCACAGTGAGACTGTATATTAGTTAAGCAATAATGCCCTCCAGGGTATGTGTTGTGCTGGGACAACATCATGCCTCAGGTGGTTGGGCACAAGGCTGCAGGCGAGTCGTCCCAACAACTGAGATAGTAACGTATCCCAAACGACACAAACCCTGGAGGTAATTAATGATCTATAATGGCTCCTTGTTTCATATATATAACATAACAAAATAATTTTAATGAATGTTTTTTACTGTGGAAAATTATTTTTGTTTCTTAAGAGGAGATGCAAAAAAAGAGGTCCTCTAGGTCATCATATAGATCAGCTATAGTGTCACAGTGAGGCTGACACTAGACCCGTGATGTTGTGCTGGAATAACAGCAGGGGTCCAGCCCAAGATTGATCAATGAGAGACCAGAAAATTTTCTTTCCATTGTGTAATTATTGTTATACAATGGTATGTGAAAGTCCTGCAACCTCAGTGGTTGAAACATGTCTCATGCCTGTTGGTAAATGCTGCATAACCCACGGTTGAAGAATGGCATTTATAAAAACCAGAATTAAACACATTTGAATTATATTTCACACCTGAGTCCATTGTAGAATCGCAATAATTCTGTCCAGGGTGTGAGTTATTGGGCAGTTTAAAAACTTCTTAGGAGGTTAAATCATTCGGCTGCACCTCATGACACACCACACAAGGCATGGTAAATCCTCAATAACCCACACCCTGTTGTGCCTTATTGCTTAAGTAACATGCTGTGATGTACATACCTCATGTACTGTGCACTGCAAAAATCTGTATGATGTGTGTTGGTATAAATCCTGCATCTAGGCTAATTGTGTCAGGGTACAGACCATTTCAAATGGTGACTGCATACTATCACATTGCTTGGGACACACTACTGAGTCTCTCTGTGTATGTGTCTGTGTGTGGGGGGCCGTCACACAACAGTGCCACCGTACATTACTTATTTGTAATGTGCTGTCAGGTACATCCCACATGTACTGACCACTGTGTGTACGTGTCGGGGGCTGGAGTCTCACACATGGTGCCACCTTACATTATTTATTGGTAACGTGCTGGCAGGTACATCCAGGGATCTATTGAACTCTAACAATTGATTAGTGTTTTGCTCATAAAACTGCAAAATATTTGTGAAAATGAGTAGCTCTTGCCTCACTGTGTTTAGCAAACACAGCACTTGTAGAATATCTATATAAATACTTTCTGTACAGTTACTATAGTCCCAAGAAAAAAATGCTAATCAATTATTTACAACCCTGACATCCACCATATACTAACCACTGTGTGTATGTGCCTTGCTGGGGGGGAGGACATGAGTGAAAGAGATAGTACCACTGTACATTACTCATTTGTTACGTGCTGCCACGTACATACCTCATGTACTCTCCACTGTAAAACAATGGCCACAGCGTACCATCACATTGCTTGGCACACACTACTCAGTGTCTCTGTGTATGTGCCTGGGGGGGGCATGAGTAACACAGATAGTTCCACTGTACATTACTCATTTGTTACGTGCTGCCACGTACATATGTAATGTCGGTCCACTGTACAAAATTGCTACTGCAGACCATGACATTGCTTAGGACACACTACTCAGTGTCTGTGTGTATGTGTCTGTTGGGGGGGGGAGGACCTGAGTGATAGCCACAGTGCCATCATACATTACCTCAGTTACTGTCCACTGTACAAAACAGTATGATGGCTAGTGGTGTGATTCCTGAATCTAGGCTGCTTGTGTCTGGGTACAGACAATTGCAAATAGACACTGCATGCCATAACATTCCATTAGACACACTACTCAGTTTATGTGTGTGGAGAGGTGGACCTAACCAGAGCCACAGTGCAACTGCAGACTCTCAAACTGTACCATTTTTGACACTAAAATAACACATTTTGTGTCTCTGCTCAGTTGCCATGAGTGCCAGCTAGCGGAGTGTCCAACAGTCCCCAAAGGTAACCATGTCCACTTACTTGAATCTGGTTGTCAAAACATACTGTGGCACCGTCGGCAGATGGGCAGGCACATTGACTGATTGACCCCAGAAGCAGCGGAGAGTGCTGCAGCCTTTACCCTGTGACATTTGACCGTCTTGCCATGTGTGACAGTCAGACTGTCAGTTCCAGGAGAATAATCACTGGATAAGTCACTGTTGTTGTCTATCTTCTTGCTCCATCATGCTCCAAGCCACAAGCACATTTTGTGACAAATAATTATTTTATTTAGTGGTGACACACAGAAGTCATCAGTGCAGGACCGGGACCACAGCTCCCCATGTACTTCTGTAACTTGTGGTGTGTTGGGGTGACTGCAGGGCCAGTGTACAGTGTGCTGTGTCAATGACTTGGCAGGACTCAGAGTTTTTTTAAAGTGTGGCCAGAATGAGCAATGACCAGGTGAGTGGACAGACCCACAGCAGGTGATCCTCTTGCCCTCACACTCACTAGTCTCAGCAGACCAATTACAGAGACACAGAGCACCAGTGCTCATCAAGCTGTATAAGTTATACTAAATGCAATCTCATTTAGGCTAAAATGAAATTGACAGATCAGTTTGACTGAATTGCTGAAAGTTCTGCCTGTGGGGGTCATTTATTGTCCGACTATCATTGGCCCAGACATGACCAAGGAGCTTGGATCATCTATGTATCTGCCGTAGGGAAACCAAATGTTAATGGGGCACATTGGCATTCAGGGGTTCACTAACTGCTTGCGGCTCAACCATAACACTTGGTGCATTTGCAATGGTGCTGTTTCATGCAGTTCTGACCAACAAGTAATGCAACGCTTATTTTACAAATTGCTTTGTTTGTTACACCTGAAAACTTTGCAGAAATTATCAGAAGTTATGTGTGCCAAATGTGGGGAAAGTAGTCACCCCCCCCAACCACAACACACAGCTGTACATATTCTCATCTGACAATTGTTGGCTGGCCTGCTACTATAATGCACATTATTAGATAACCCGTGACAGCACAAGAAAGTCCATGTTTCAGAGGACACATTAGGTCACAACTGTCTGCTTTTATACAAAGACACTGACAGAACAGTAAGGTAAAGGAATATACACCCACCATGAGGTAGAGTCAAGGCGGCTCCCGATTCACAACTGCTGGAATTGAGGGCGTGACTAACTCCTCATCACTGCTGTGAGTCCAAACAATATGGATCTTGGTGACAACATCAGAGGATAAATCTCCCTCTGTCTGATGAGCTGTAACTTTCTTCAGTGCTAGCCATTACTGCAGTCAGAAAAGCGGCTTCAGGAGAAGGCGATCTGCCCGCTCAGTTCAGACCGGACGCGATTCACGCACAGTGCTTGCACTTCCGGTTTTGCGACTAATAATTATTAAATTTAAAAAAGAACAATCCATAGTTTTTACCTACTTCACTTGCGATTCTGTTGCTTAAGGAACATGAAGTCTGCTGACAAAAGCAAGGTATGTTTACTAGAGTCCCTCTTTAAGATTATTTTTTAGCTATAGCTACTATAAGCATTATAAGATACTTCCTTATACCAATGACATTTTCTTTTTTTTTTAATTTAAATGTTTTATTATAGAACCAAAAATGCATCAAACACACCACAGACAGTGCATAACACCAGAAAATATGCCAAAGGCATACAGAGAGAAAATATTTACTGATATACAGTAAGTACAAACCTACTGTATAAGGTTCTACTACACTGAACAACTATGGGTCAAAGCAGTACATGTAAAATTGCAAATGAACTGGGCATATCTCGCACTGCCTGGGGAGGAGTATGGTACTGTAGAGAATGCAGAATTCTGCATTTTTATAATTTTTAGCTAAAAACAAGAAAAATAACTAGTATAACAAAATCCTTACTTACAAGATGATGAATTAAAGACTGTAAGTTATTATGAGTCTAAGCAATATGTCCAACAAGTATTACAAAGTACATAAGTCTAATATCCCAAGTGTCATCCCAGAGCCTTCCCCCGACATCCCAAGTAGCTAATTGATCCAATACTGACGTACCTTCTAGTTCTTCTACTATTGAGGTGAAGGAGTACCATCTGGAACAAAATTTTTCCATTACAGACTGCAAGCGAGCTGTGATAATTTCCATGGATTTCAACTGTCTACAATTCACTAACCAAGTTGAAAGACTTAGAGGGTGGGAGGGTAGAAGCCACAATTGTGTAATTGTTTTAAGGGCTGCTACTGTAAGCATAAGACAAAGATATTGACTATCTCCCTTCCTGGCTTCCTTTGGGGGGAGCCCTAATATTACGTGTTCCAGCCCAAGTGGAGTCTACAATGTAATGCTAGGGCAGGCAAAAGGCAAGCTCCCTGCCGAAAATAGGCAAGCTTGGGATACTGCCAAAAAATATGAAAAAGGGTGCTCTTTTGCCCATAATGTCACCAGCATTGGTTGGTGGAACTAGACCCCATACAGATGGTTTTGTCTGGAGTGAGGAAATACTGGGCCACCACTTTCCATTTAAATTCCTGCCAAATGGCAGAGTCCGTTGTACCATGGGTCGATTGCCAGACTAATTCCCAATTTTTTTCCCAGTGGAGGAATATTAGCCTCTGTCTCCCAGAGGTCTTGAATATGTGTCACAGGTATAATCCTGGTATCCACATTTAATAATGCATAGAGTATAGAGATGAGAAGTGCGCTTTCTAAACAGACAGCTTCCTCTTTTACCAGGGCCAAAAGGGAAGGGGGTACCTGAGAGATAGCTTCAAGTAGTTTATGTGTAGTAATAAAGTGCTGAGTTTGTAAATATCTAAAGAAATCTGAATTACGTAGTTGAAACTTTGTTTACAATTGCTGAAAAGAAAGGATATGCCACTCCCCCATAAATTGTTGGAAAAAGAGAAATCCTCTACAGGCCCAATTCCTGAAGCCCAAATCAAAATCTGCTGATAAACAATCTGGATGCCAAGGTATAGGAATCCAATATAACTGCTTTAGTGAGGAAGAGGTGTCCTTTTTAACTAATAACCACTGTCTCAATGTATGGCGGGTCCTCTGGTTTGTGAACTTAGTTAAATCACAGTACTTACTAATCAATCAAGGTTGCAGGTTCAAATTTATTTGGCAGAGTAGAAGACCAATGATATTTTATAATTCAAGGTCCAACAAGCAGCTCTGTGGAGTGAAGATTGAATCTAACTCTAGCAAAGGGTCTAATTTGTTTTGTATATTCTCTCATAGGGGATGGGCTTTGAACAGTCCTCTAATGTGTGTTTTAGTGTGCCCTGCCGTTCTTGACATGTGATGCAAGTGGTCGACTCTAAGTGACCCATGCGGACAAGTTTAACTAGGGTATACTACATATTATGGCTGATTTTATATTGCACTAATCTTAACCCATCAAACTTTAAGTACTTACGCAGGTTTTTTCAGATTTTATTTTTGGTTTCCTAATTGTCTAGCTCAGGGAATTCACCCTGCCATTATTTACAGCAATCTGAGGTTTGGGGAACATGGGTGGTGTTAAACTTCTGGTATAAGGAGGAAGTGGCGCGCGGTTGGCTTGTCAGTATTTGCACTCCTCCCATAGGAGTGAGTTGAAGGTTCATGGTCTGGACCCTAGTGCAGAATGTAGTTGATAGAATTCAGAAGCTCCCCTAATATGGAGAGAAACATAATGTGTGCTCCATGTAACAGGGAGTCTAACTGTTCCCTGGAGGCTACCTCGCTGAAGAGCGCAGCTAGGTGAGAGCAAAATCTTCCTTTAGTAGCTTGAACAGAAATTCGGGGGAAAGCCAGCAGGGCCTGGTCCTTTGTCAGGAGTAAGGTCTTTGATGGCTTGCAGAACCTCCATGACCACGATATCCCCCTTCTAAGCAACTAATCTGGTGTGTGGTGAGTTTGGGGAGAGTCGATTTTAGCAAGAAATCCTGTATGGCAGGTTCAGGAGCAGGTGGTCCAGCAGCATTGAGTGGAGGTATTCCACAAAGGCCTCTGCTGTCTTCCTGGCTTTGCTAAGGAGGGTGGTGCTGTGGGGGGTTCTGATTCCTTCGATTAACCTTGCTGCCTGCTGCTGCCTTAATTTAAGGGATAGCAGTCATTCAGTTTTCGCACCCTGGTCCACGTCCTTCATCTTGGCTCAGAAAATAGCATTTTCTGCTCTTTCTCTAAGTTTTTCCATTTACTTAGCCATTGCTAATTTGCTTCCTTCAACTCTTAATTTTTGTGATTCATTGCTTTATGCTGATGATCTTATTATTTTCGTTTACTACCAAAGATTGGTCCGATATATCCAGTAGCCTTGATTTGTATGTTTGCTCAGTTTGCTCTTGGTTCTCTAGTAATTCAGTGATCCTTGACTTGGAAAAGACCAACTCTGTTCTTTTTGGTACTTGAGCTACAGTTTGCTGAGTGGAGGTCTGTCTCTCAGGTTATAGGATCATTTCAGTAATTCAGTAGAACAAGTTTTTCAGTTTAAGTACCTGGGTGTCCTTTTGAACCCAGTGTTGTCCTTTTCAGAGCATGTAAAACTGGTCTGTTGGAACATTAATCAAACATTAGATGTACTATATAAACATTAAAACAACCTCTTTTCTCTCAGTGCTCATAAGGCCATAGCTGTTAGTTCCCTCTTACCCCTTTTTATGTTTGCTTGCACGCATGTGCAAGAAACATAGTGCCTTCATCGGAGATTTTGGAGGTGTGTCACCTCCTCCTCCAATTCAGGCACTGTGCTGGCAGGTGCGGCCTCTGTAAGCCAATGCATTTTGGAGCTGTCTATGACACGCTCCAAAATGCAGTGGCATACAGTTGAAAGGGGGAGCTACGCTGAGTGAGCAGCGATAAGAAGCTGCTCACGCGCAGCCTTCCCCAGCCGCAGGCGGCGCACTTCGCGACAAGAGCGAGCAGCCGACGGGTGCCCAATCCCCGTCGGCTGAATCAGCGCCTGTCTCCTCCCTCCCTCCCAATAGTTGATGCCGCTGGGAGCCCACCCCAGTGTGGCAATCCATCATGTTGCCGGCGGTGGTGCCCAATCCTGTCGGCTGAAGGTGCCCCCTCCCCAAAGTCCTTGTGCCACGCTGGGAGCCCACTGCAGCGTGGCAGGCGATCGTTTTTTAAATTTTTTTGCCGGCGGGGTGCCCAATCTCCCGTCAGCTGACGCCCCAAGGTCCTTGTGCTACGCAGGAGCCCACCCCAGTGGCAAGTGAGTCCCGTCTTTTTTTGTTTTAACCTGTAAAACAAAAACAGTCCCGATCATGCCTCCCAACCCCTCCCACAACCCGCACCCACCCACTGCGCACCCAGCCTCCCCACACCCCCCCTCACCCCATACTTACCTCCGGACTCTGGCGCGACGATCTTTGGTGGACCGGGAACACGTCTGCACTCTTCAAAGCCGACCGTGAACTGAGGAAATGCCGGTAAGCTGTATAATGGGCTAGATAGGGGGGGTTTCAACTTTGTTGCATATCTCAGGCATTTTTGGGAATTTTTGCACCAAAATTTCAACATGGGGCTTTTAGGACCCCTTCTCATGAGTGATGTCACTGTCATGGCGTTATTCAGGCCCAAAGGGTGATTTCGCGCAGTGACTGCGAAATCACCCTTCGGGACTGAATACCACCATGACAGTGACATTATTCATGAGAAGGGGGACAAAAATCCCCATGTTGAAAATTTGGTGCCAAAATTCCAAAAATGACTGTTTAACGAGTGTGCGTTGCGCAGTTCCTACGCAGGCTCGTAAGTTCACGAAATTTCAATATTTTCACTCCAGATTTTCAACATTGCCATTTCACCACACCATCTTATGAGTAGTACAGCTGTCGTTTTTCACATCTCACCCAAAATGTGTTTCCACCCTTGTAGCGCAGAATGGCGCAGTCGGTGTGCGAAATCAATGTACGGGACAAATTAAGAAAATCACAGTGACACTGTTCATGAGCAGAGGTCTTGAAATGGCTATGTTGAAAATTTGGTGAATAAATTCTAAAAATGACTGTTTTTTCGGTAGATCGTTGCAGTTCCTACATGGCTCATAGGTTTTAATTTTCAATATTTCCACTCCAGATTTCCAACATTGCCATTTTTCCACACCTCCTTATGAGCAGTACAGCTGTCATTTTTCACATCCTGCCCAAAACGTGTTTCCGCCCATGTAGCGCACAATGGCGCAGTCGGTGTGCAAACTCAATGTATGGGACACATTAACAAAACCACAGTGACACTGTTCATGAGCAGAGGTCTTAAAATGGCTATGTTGAAAACTTGGTGAAAAAATGCCTAAAAATGACTTTTATGACGGCGTTCTGCACAGTTCCTATGCATGCTCGTAAGTTTGCAAATTTAATATTTTCACTCTAGATTTTCAACATGTCCATTTTATTAAACTTCCTTATGAACAGTACAGCTGCAATTTTTCATATGTCACCCAAAATGTGTTTTCGCACATGTAGTGCACAATGCTGCTGTTGGTGTGCGAAAGCAATGTTTAGGACAGATTAAGAAAATCACAGTTACACTGTTCATGAGCATAGGTCTTAAAATGGCTATGTTGAAAATTTGGTGACAAAAGTCCATAAAATGACTGTGTTACAGTGAGCATTGTGCAGTTTCCACGCATCCTCGTTAGTTCATGACTTTGTAATATTTTCAGTCCAGATTTTCACTAGTGGCATTTTTCAACACTTCCTTATGAACAGTACAGCTTGCCATTTCACAACATGGCTGGTGTTTTCATACTTAGTGCAGATGCGTGATCGCTGTGGGAAATCATTGTTCAGCACAGATAAAGAAAATCACAGTGACACTGTTCATGATCGGAGGCACCGAAATGCCTGAGTTGACAATCTGCTATAAAATATCCCCAACCTACTTATAGAATGGTGTGCGTTGCACAGTTTCTATGTATGCCGTGACTTCACCATTTTTTAAATATTTTTACTACACATTTGCAACATAGCCATTTTACACTTCCCCATGAAAGAGTACAGCTGTCATTTTTACAGCCTGTTCGAATATTTTGCACCTGTGGTGCAAATCCCGTAGTCACTGTGCATAAGCAGCTTCTAGGCCACCAAACTGATATTCCCCTGTTCATGAGGTGGGGTCACAAAACAAACATGTTGAAGATTTGGAGTTAAAATACCAACGAATGCCTGAGGTATTAGGCTTTTCAACTAAATCGCCAACCCTATAGAGAATGACAGGAATCAGGGGTGTGACTTGGGATTCTTGCCTGTGATGCTCATACCATTCCACACCCTGCAGTCACTGAGAGGCATCGAGGTATGCCTTGGACTCTTGGCTAAACTTCACCCCATTCTCCTATATCGCACCCATCTCACGTGTTCCTAACGAATGGGGTGCGCGCATAAGGGCCAAAGACCCCAAGGAACACGGCCACACTTGTCTGTCTCTGCAGTGGGGTGGGTGAAATGGCGTGGGCTGCTATGCCTGATTTACCCAAATGCACACCCCAATGCCTGTCACTCTCTGCAGGGTGGTGGTGGGGTTGGCTTCAGTTCAATACTTCACTGCCATTCCTATTACACAGCTCTGTAACTTCTACACTACCACTGCCAATGCCAGTAAGCAAACATTCGGCATTGACAAATGCTTGTTGATTATGTGTTGTCTTTTTTTTTGTGGTTTGGAAGTAAAAAAACTATCACAGTCTTTTAGTTGTTTATATTAACATTTTTCATTTTGTTTTGCTTATTCCCTAGCGTACTTACTGTATCACTGGTAATTATATTCTCAGCTTGGTTGGTTATCACCTGTTTTATGTATTAAATATTTATTTGGTTGCTTAATTTAAAAAAATGTTTCATTATTCTGTTTCGGCTGCTCTCTCCGACTTGGTCTCTAAAAGAACTTTGCTGTCAGCTGGCCCAGTGGCGTGGAGACCTGGGGCACCTAGTGCCTTACCTCGTGCCACACCAGCGACCTGGGCTTGGAAATGGATGTGGGTCATTCAGGGCTGGCCAGGGGAGGGAGGATTGAGTGTCCCAGTGGATGGCTCTCTTCCGTCAGGGTCTGCTGCTTGTCCGCCACCTGGAGGTTTTCAGGTGGTAACACAGTCTGGGAGCACAAGCAAAAACCAATCACGGGTGTTTGAGGATGTCTCCATGGAGGCAGAGCATGTCCGTAATGTCATTGGCATGTGCAGTTTCAGGGGCAACAAAAAACAGAGGAAAAAAACCCTCTGGCTGCAGGATGATGTCCGGGCCTTTTCAGGCCTTGCATTGGCGACTGGGTGACCTGCAAAAAGTCCTGCAAGTGGAGGGTGCCAGGCAGGAAGGTTAGTCCCAGGGAAGTCGGGTGATGGGGCTGGGGAGACCGGACAGAAGGAGGGGCTGGCCAGAGGTGACAAGCAGCATAAAATACTGATAAAAAAAAAGAACTTTGCTGTCAAATTTGAGATTAGCCAAAGGGTTTTTCTTGACTTAAAAACTTACAAAACCAAGACTGGCTCTCGTGCTTTCTCTGTGGCTGCCCCCTGCTATTGGAATGTGTCACCTGACTCATTACGTCAGTCCTGTTCTTTTCAAATTTTTGAAATAATTTTCAGAGTTATCAGCTAACTAAATGTATCTGTGATTGTTGTTAATTGTATTATTACTACATATATGTTATATCTGTATTTTTTTTTACTTGTATTGCTTTTTTATGCTTGAGTCGAGACAGAAAAAGGACCAGTGCTCCTACCCGGACAAATAAAAATGAAATTAAATTAATTGCTACTCCCTGTGACTACCATGTATGTTTGACACCTGCTCTGGTCTGTAAAGTACCTCACCTTACTTCTTATACCTCTAGTTGGATGGTTGGACTGTGTAACAAAACAGTATTTCCCAAAACAGGAAACATTAACAATCAAACTTAGCACAACACAGCAACACAACATAACCAGTGCTTTTTTGTGGAGCAGACAGTTGTCTGCTGCAATACCTAGCACCACAGAGGTATAGACACCTAACATAACTGGTCTGTGAAGATCTGCTCAAGTGCAATCTCCCAGCTCACAGAACCAACTGTAACCAGCCTCAGTTGGTTCCTGATTCATTCGTTTACTTATGAAAAACTGTATCATCTTACTGGAATGCCCGCTGTTAAAAGGATAAAAAAAAAGTCTCTGTAAACCCTTCCTGGGTTAAGTGAGTCCCCAAAGTCATTGTCAGATCATATTTGTGAGCCAGATTCAAACTCTGTATGTATATAATCAGTTTTATCCATGACAAGTTCTCTGCCTCCCTCTTTTGCTAAGGTCAAGCAAGCACAGTCCAAAAGGCATGCAAGGTAGTTTCTTTTATAAATCAATCACAGTCCACTTCCCCCCTCCCATTAAGCCTGCTGGCTGAGTTAGTTGCATTTTATGGGTAACCATTGAAAGTGCTCTTACCCACGACAGAGAGTGACATGCTAGGGCTGAGCAGTCTCCTTCGCAGATGATTTCCGGGATTGGAGCTCAGCAAAGTTCACCAGCCAGAGCCGTTCTTGCCATGGGGAGCTTGATTCTGTGTCCCACAATATCCAGGCTCCTGTTGTAGTTGAACTGGAGTGGGTTTGATCACTGTCTGTCTGTCGCTGTGGTGAGTGATCTGCTTACTGTTTGAGCTGCTGCTCATGTCAGGTTGAGGAATTCACACACTAGCCTGTAACTCTGTAGCTGTTTGCCTCATGACTGTATGATTTGTGTATGATCAGGTCACTCCATGCCCTGATTGGTGTATTTATGTCAGTTTGTAGCCAGTGGGGTGAGGGTGGAGTGTATGGTTGTTACCTCCCCAGATGTGCCTATCGTTTCTGACAAGAGCTGTCAAAGTTTATGAGGTTGGGAGCTGCACCCTGCTGGGGTGCCTAAGAGCAGAAAACTGTGAGGAGGGAGAAGTCTCTTCGCAGTGTTCAAATCAGGGAGATCTGTGAGGGGTCGGTGCCATTTGTAAACCGACTATACAAGTCCTCCCCACCATAGCACATAAATGACCCAGGATCGAAATAATAAAAAACACATTCCAACCATCTGTAAGAGACTCCAGTTTGTCAGACAGAGGACATAAAGGGGGTATTAAAATATTATTCTGGCAGAGCATGCACATTGAGCAGAAATGTAATTGTAGGAAAGGGCAAACTCACTTGCTGTCAAAGTTATTCTGGGCACCTTCTCTTGGCATGTGAATAGCTGTTGTGGAAACACTTTTGGCAGGATCTTAGGTGGTCCCCACCGGCTAGTTTAGTGCTGGTGAATTCAACCATGACTTGTTTGGTGGTTATGATCAGCCTGGGTGCGGTGAAGCACATGGAACTTGATATCTGCCTCATGAAGGCTTTTTTTAATGCACTTGTATGCCATCTGTTTATCTCTCGCTATGGGGGGTCACATCACTGAAAATGTGGAACTGCTTGCCTTCCCAAGTTAGGGCTGACTGCTTGTAGACTTGTTTTTGTATGTACATCTTGTCCTGGAAATGGAAGCATCTTAGAATAATTTCCCTGGGTTCGCTCCCCAGTGGTTGCTGCAGTCTCAATGATCTGTGTGCCCTTTGAATTAGATATTGGGGATGATGTTCTGGGGATCCTGCTATTTCTTGCAAGAGGTACTGGATAAATCATAGCATACTGACTACCTCAGCTTTTTCTGGGATAACAAAGTCAAAGTCAAAGTCAACTTTATTTAAAAAGACGCCCAATCCCGAAGGCTCTGGGCGCGACAAAACCTATACAGTATGTCATATCGTGTACATTAGAGTTAAATATCATCATATAACTTAAACCCCAAAAGCCTGCACAAATAAAAAGGTCTTAAGATGACTCTTAAAGGCCTCTATAGTGGGGCCTCTCACTTCAAGCGGCAACGAGTTCCAGAGAGCTGGAGCAGCAACCAAAATGATCGATCCCCCGCTGATTTCAACCTAGCTCGAACTGTGAGGAGGCCACCACCAGAGGAGCGGAGATCCCGGACAGAGGTGGGGCGGTACCAGGAGATCAGAAAGGTAACCAGGGCCCTGTCCATGTAGGGTCTTATGGGTGAGAAACCCCACCTTGAACAAAACTTCCACCTGACAGGCAGCCAGTGCACTGCATAACACCAGAGTAATATGACAGAACTTACTTGTCCAGTCAAAGCTGGGCAGCAGCATTTTGCACTAGCTGCAGTCTCGTGAAGAGAAGTTCCAGAGACCCGAGATAGAGCGCATTACAGTAGTCAAGTCTCGAAGTGACCAAGGCATGTACCAAAGTAGGGAGGTCCAGAGCTGGAACAAGGGCTTAATCCTGGCGATATTTCTAAGGCAGAAAGAAACAGGAGCACCACGGAGGATATATGGGCCTCCATGGACAAGTTCCTGTCAAATATCACACCAAGATTAGGCACCTTGGGGAGGCCAATCAATGACACAGCTCCCAGCACAATGCCAGTCGCAGAATCAGAGGCCATCCCATCAAGCAGCTCTGTTCGACTCCACTACCAGTACCTCAGTCTTATTAGGTTGGTGCCGCAGCCAGCTGGAAGACATCCAGTCATTTATCTCAGACAGACAGATATTCATCACATCCACTGCATTTGATGTTCCTGGGCAAAGGATAGGTATAGCTGAGTATCATCAGCATAGCAATGAAAACTCAGACCATACCTCCTAATGATCTCCCACAGGGGCAGCATGTACACTGCGAACAACATTGGGGCCAATACCGAACCCTGAGGGACTCCACACAAAAGGAGGCAGGGCATGGATGAGAAATTACCCATCACAACCCGCTGCCTCCTGTTAGTAAGAAATGACCATGAGGACCAGGCTGTGTCTTCTGCTACAGTACACCCTTTCTGGTCCTTGATGTGATCCTCCAATTTGGCCACCTTTTTTCCTTTTTCCCGATACCAGCTTGTCATCCCCTGACATCTTGTCTTCCATGAAGCTGATTCTGGTTTCAGCATCTGAAACTTGCATAATCAGACTTTCGAGGGCTGGCTTTAATGATATGAAGTCCTGATCCCTATCCAACATAGCTAGCTTGATGGATGAGAACTCCACGAAGAAACGATCAGGTTTCTCCGAGGTGTTTTTTTTTGGCCCATGGCTGCAGGCAGTGAATCGAGCAGCAAGTTCTGCTTATGCCCCTTGTGGCAGGATCAGTGGTGCCTCCAGTACTCTTTCCATTTCCATTTCAAGGCTTTCTCCTTCCACTATTTTGTTCAAAGTCGATCTACAGGTGCCTGATACCATATTAAAGTGCTCAACTGTGACAGAACAATGACATGTGGGTAAACAACTATTTTTGCCTCATTTAACTGTCTATGGTTCAGGAGCTGAGAGAAGAGCTCAGGTTGAATGCATCACACGTCATCCCATTTCTTAATACTTTACAGACCAGTTCAAATAAATATTGTCCATAAAATAGTGATGAAAAGATAGTTTGCACTATTGCAGAAATGGTATTACAACAAGAAAATATATTACCAAGTTATAAACACCATTTATTTAAAGACATAAAGCTTCCTACAAAAAGTAATCAACTGAAAAAAATAACAGCATTTTATTAAGTTTCATGAGGGTTGCCAGCTGTAGTTTTTTTCTATAAAGCCAACATCACCATATGTTATAAAGGGGATTTACAAATAAAACACTTAAGAAACATTGACCAGTCCATATTGTATTTATCCATATGCTTGATAATACCATGACTTAGGCACTTGTATACTGCTAATTTTCCCATGGTTCCCAGCACAGTGGTGTAGAGGACTGAGGCCCTGGACACCTCAGCTCCTGCCACAGCAGCGACCTGGGTTCAGACAGACATGGGTCACTCAGAGTCCAGCTGGTAGAGGGAGGATCGAGCGTCCCTACAACCGCTCTCCTCCCTTGGGGAGGGGAGAAGTGCATCCCACTGTTTGTCTACCACCTGGAGGTGTCTGGGTGGCAGTGCAGCAGGACCACAAAGGGGGAGAACCCAGATGCAGGGCACCGGGGGTGTCTCCATGGAGGTGGAGCTTTCACATTGCACCCATTGTACATGAGGTGGGCTGGGGTTGAAAACCAGGGGAAAAACAATAGTGAACCGCAGGATGAAGCCTGAACCCTTACAGGCCCAGCATTGGCAACCAGGCACCCCCACAGAGAGTCATGTGGAAGAGGACAATGGAGGGAAAGGTAAGCCCTGTAGTAGCCAGGGGACAAGGCTGGGGGACTAGTTAGAAGGGGCGGTTGGGGTGAGCAAGGCAGAAAAACTGTAATAATAAAAAAAATAAGTTTCCCATGGTCTCCTGGCAACCCTCAATTGAAGGCTCAGTTACTGAGCACAATCTTAACTAACTTTAGGAGCTGTTTAGTTTCTAACGCAGCAGCTCTTAAACAGTCAATCTGATAACCAGTAATCAGTGGAATATGAGGTGAGATCCATAGTAAAGTTACTGAAGGTGAACTAGGGATATGAAGGGAGAGGACTGATGAACTATCCTTCAGTACCTTGGCCCAATACTTTTTGATAAGGGGACAATCCCACAAAACACGAGTGAAATGAGCATCTTGTCTATGATATCTCGAGTATTCATTTGAAGGCTGTACCCCCTTATCAAATGCAACATTAGGGGTGTGATGCCATCCATGTAATATCTTATTTTGTGTCATACAGCTCCATATATATCTCTACACACGTTATCTACTTTAGTCATTAAATAGGACCTCCGATATACTGTACATCAACGAGGACTGTGTGTGTGAAATCACACACAACAAGGCAGTTATACGATTGAGAGGTTTAACCTGAACTACTAAAATGGCGGCTGCGCTGGGCTGGCGATAAGTTAGAAGCATGGAGTAGGATTAGTTTTATTCATTTTATTCATTCTTACTTCATTTTATTTTGTTTTGTTTTTTATTTTTTCTTTACCGTTTTAGTTTTTGTTTATGTTTGATTGTTGTCCAGAGCCGAAGAGTGTGGTGGACACTTTAGCTAACATTTGCGTCCGCATATAGCAAAATTCAAATGATTGCACCTTTGATATCCACAACCTGCAATCGGAACTAAGTGCCACTTGGAGAGTTTGAAAACTGGTTTCTGAGGGGAATGTTGTGAGTGAGGTGTGGAGTTTTGGTGGTGGAGCGAGGAACGAGCTGATCTGGGTGGCTGGACTGCCGTGGAACATCAAGGTGTGAGGCACCGACCTGGCCTGGTAGCAGACACTGGTGGAACGTAGGGAGGAGTTCCCTCCTGGTCCCAACCCCAACCCGGTAGTGCGCCGTGGTGTGGCTGCCATTGGGTTGCTGCCTCTGTGGTACTTCCACTCTACCGCACGGTGGCTGGCAAACTGCCATAGCTGCGAGCGGGTCTGGGGAGAGGTTTGGGGGCCTGGGTCAGACTCTTCCAGTACTGTCGGAATCACCAGCCTGGATTTCAGTGTATTTAGCCTGGAGTGCAGCTCAGCCCTCTATACCAGCCTGAATGGAGAACTTGGTGGCATGGTGAAGTGGGTCAGTACTTTTGTTGGCGCCCTAGCTCATTTCCTTCAGTTTGTGCAGGCCATGGTAACGTGAAGAGTGACCTGAGAGAAGGACATTTATTGGAGGAATGAAGGGAGTTACTCATTTTCAATTGCAGAGTTGTGACTTTAAACTGTTTTCCGGGACTTGTGTTTATTGCAATACTCTGGGATTCTGTTGGTTTCCAAGCGGAGGTGAGAGCCCATGAGAAAACCCGAACAATGTCATTGCGGTTCCCTGGAGGTATGAGCTCCTGGGTGCATACATTTTAGTTACTGTAAGTCTATTCCCTCAACTTCGGTGGTGAGAGCTGGAAGGGTTTGAGAGAATTAACTGTGGCTCTTGGGCAGTGGCGCCTTCTGGAATTTTGTCCATGTGAATTTTTCTTTTCCTTTTCAGACTGAATTTTCATTTAAATACTGGACATTGGTTGATATCATATTATATCAGTAATGAGAGTGGCCTTGGCTGAATGATTGTTATATTAATTTGAACATATAGTTTGGGGTTGGGTTGATTTTGCTTTGTGGGGAGTTTATTTTTTGGTTCATTTGGTTTTTGACTGTGTTTTATTCTCCCCCCCCAAGTGAGAGTTGAGGGTTTTATATTTTATATTGTTATATTTATATTTATATTTTGTTTAAATACTATTAATTTATTTTTTGTTTTATGTTTGTTCTCTTTTAGTTTTATTTCCTATTCTGCTGACTAGGGTAGTTTTATTGTAGTCACCAGAATGTGTTGGAGGCCTGCCCCCACGGTCATGCGCTGTTCACCCTCTGCTCTCCACGCCATCTGTCCCTTTATTCCTCCCCCATTGCAGTTTACAACTTACCAGTGCTGTAGGGTGCTGGGTCTTGCCTATAAGGAGAGGAGGGGGGCAGGGGGTAGTGAACAGTGGAGGGTGAATGAGCGGGGCCACCACATTGGGGTCGTGAGATCCAGGAGACACCCTGGGGTGAAATGGAATCTAGAACATGGTTCACCATGTCTGGTTTCCATACCCAAGGGCACCACCAACAGTGGTGGGCACGTGGCTCGGGCAGCCCTGGAGGTTCATTCAACTCGGGCAGTGTTATGCAATGCCAGGTCCATTAAAAACAAGACTGCAATTATTGCAGATCTTGTTGAAACGGTGGATCTGGCTTGCATCACCGAGACCTGGCTGGATGAGAATTCTGGCCCCGTTTTGGAGGCTCTAACACCAGCAGGGTACTCAGTGATTCACCATCCAAGATTGGATTGAGGGGTTGGGGGGTTGCGGTCTGTTTTAAGACTGAACTCAACCTCATGAGTGTACCGCTCCTCTTTAGCCTGTTCCTTAACTCCCTCCCAGATATCTGCCAGGAGAAAATAATCTTATACGCTGATGATGCTGTAATTCTCTCTTCCCACAAGGATCCAAACTCCCTACGAAAAAGCCTGCAACTTGCTTTCTCTAGTGTTGAAAGGTGGTTCCTGGATAGTAAACTTGTGCTAAACCACAATAAAACAAAAGCCATGCTCTTCTCCAATCACCAAAACAAAAATAGGCATACTCCACTCACCATACAAACCTCTGCAGGAATTACACTGGACCAAGTAAATACTTTCGAATACCTTGGCATCACTTTTGACCAAGGGCTCACCTTTGCAACCCACATTGACAACACTGCGAAAACAGTGAACCAATGCCTTGGAATACTATTCGTAACCGTCAATTTCTAAATCAAGCGTCATTGAGAATAGCTATACAGAGTTCCATAATCTCAATCATTGACTATGGCCTTATTATTTATGGCTCAGCTACCTCCACTGCTCTAAGGCGTATCTCAATCACTCTAAATAAGGCCTGCCGGCTCCTCACGGGGGCTCAAAGACTGACTCACACGTGTGATCTGTACTATGAATCAGGCTGGTTGAACCTATCAAATCATCTTATTTATCTCACCCGCACAATGGCAAAAAAATCTATCTTCGGACTGACTCCATTATGTATTCAAAACCTACTCCGACTGAATCCTGGCTCACGACCCTCCACCAGATCTGAACGCCAACCTTTCCTGGTTCCGAGATGCCGGACTGCACAGGGACAAAGATCTTTCGCATACAGGGCCCCGACATGGTTCAATGCGCTTAGTCCACCTACTCTATCCTCAACCTCGCTTGAAGCTTTCAAATCCATGCTCTATGCCCACCTCACCACCACTAGCAACTGTGATTGCGCTAGATAAAGACTACTACTCCTCATGTCCATCCTCACATCTGAGGCCGCTTCCTCCCTGACTAATGAACCCTTTGGTAACCCTACTACTTCCTGTCTCCCACCCAAACTCACTCCCCACCTTTTTTCCTGTCCCCTCTCACTTACTCTCCCACTCACCACCTTTCCCTCCTCTCTAGCCTCCTTTTGGTGCCTAATGATCACCCTCTCCCTGGAAGTTTCCTTAACCTCGAAAGTGTCTACTCGCTTGAACCTGTTATAGCTTGTTTTCTATGAAACTTAAAAACGTTACTGCCTTAAACTGTTAATAGCAAATTTATGATGTAACTTTCCTGTCTGGTTTTACCTGTAATGTGTATTGTGCTTTGTTAAATGTTCTTTGTGACGTGGAACCTTTGTAAAAGAGCCCTGGCTCAAAGGTATTAATTCCTAGACTAATAAACTAAACTAAACCAGTTGAAGAGACTGAGTCATTCGAGTGTACCATGGTAGCAAGTGTAGGCTGTAGGATCGCCCTCATCTACCGTCCACCTGGAGATGAGAAGTGGTTCCTTCAGGAAGTGGTGGACTTTGTCATCGATGTGGCATTTGAGTTGCCCAGACTGATGGTTCTGAGTGACTTCAATGCCTGGGTCGATGACGAATTCTCGCAGTTTGGAAAACACTTACTCCAGTTGATGTAATCTCTGGGCCTCACACAGATAGTTACCACTGCTACCCATAAACATGGTCACTCCCGTGACTTAGTCTTTTTCCTGGGGATCGAGGCCTCTGATTTGGGGGTGGAACCAGTTGGATGGTCTGATCACTACACCGTGGGGTTTAGTTTTAGTGCCCCCCTTTGCAGGCCTACCCTGTGGAGATGGTCAGGTATCACCCTTTACGAGAGGTTAGCTCTGAAGGCCTGGCAGAGGTACTTGACCTATCGACCCTCCCAGTGGCAAGCAGTGACCCAGAAGTCATCATAGTAGCCTATAACATGGCTAACTCAGTGGCCCTGGATGTCATTGCTCCTGTCCGTGTTCACCCTCTCTCCCTTCACCCTCGGTCCCCTTGGTTTGATGGGACCTTGAGGGAGATGCGGCGACTAGGACGAAGGTTACAGCATTGCTCGCAGAGATCCTCCCTTGATGCTAACCACCTTAGATTGATGGAGCATTATCAAGCCTATCAATCTGCAATCACCCATAAGGAGGCAGAGTTCCTGTCCGGGGAGATTACGGTTGCTCAGAACCGACCAGCTCAGCTCTTTCGCACTGTAGACAGACTGTGCAACCCAGCCTGCCTACAAGTTTGAAAGGCATTTTTGCAAATAGGGTGCAATGAACTTGCTTGATTCTTTGCAACTAAGGTGGCCGACATTAGGGTGACGCTCCAACCAGCACACTCTAAGGGTGTTGCTTTGGATCAGTGTGAGGCCGCTGCTCCTCAGCCTTCCTGGAGTACCTTCGACCGACCAGAGTTCAATGATGTCATGCGAATTGTCCAGGGTGAGTGCCCTATGTGCTGTAGTCTGGATCCTGGACCAGCTTCCCTGATTTTGGGTTTTATTGATTCCATCAGTCCGGTCCTAGCACAGATAGTCTGGTGCTCCTTGGAAGCACGTGAGTTTCCTAGCAACATGTCACAGTCTGCTTGCGCCAAAGTGGACAAATGCCACCAGTTATGCCTTAAACCCCCGCAACATGGTGCTATGGGGTTTATGGCAGCAGTTGTGCCCTATTCTGGAAGGGCAGCAACAAAGACCCCAAGGTTGTCATTCTCAAACAATCCCTAGAGGACATCCACCAAAGTACAGTTGCACCAGTTTTTGACGTAAGTGTACTTGCGCCCTCTGGGAGTTGTACAGATCTGTCACTAGGCCAGCTCCCATGACATGTGCACCCCCATGCCTCGATCCACAAATTGGTATCATTAAATCTCCGCAGGGCTTATCATGCCCCCCCAGTGTCCCATCCCCCATGTCCCATCCCCCAAATGCATATTAAATGAATCCACAGGGCTTGCACACCCCACTCTATGCCAGGTTCCCTGCATGAATTGTAAAAACCCTGCAGGGCTAGTGCCCCCTCTCTCCAACCCTCCGATCCCCGGAATTGCATTATGCACAAAATATTGCCCCCATCCATCATTCATTCATTGAGTACATACTATTTACAGTAGTACTCACTCATACGGAGCTCAGTCAGCGGCTGGCTACAGTGATGAGAGGTGGGCTGTGCCAGGCACCAACTGAGTATGGGTCAGGGGTGCGGGTGGACTGGCATTGCTGGGTGGGGTGGGTGGGAGCCACTAGACTACAAGGGAGATCAGGTCACTGTTTTGTGCATAACACATTTCCGGGGGTCAGAAGGGGCGCTAGCCCAGCATGGCTGTTTCGATACATGCAGGAGATCAGGCATGGCGGGGAGGTGCTAGACCTGCAGGGTGTTTTGTTTGGGGAATTGGGGCATTGGTGGGGCGGTTGGGGTCCACTAGCCCTGCGGGACTGTACAGTATGTATGTGTGTGTGGGGGGATGGCACTTGTGCCCTTCACTTGGGCAAGCCACAAGCTTGTGGCCAACCGTTTCAGTATGCCCTGTTTGGCATACTGGTACGGTTGGTGCAAGTCACAGGACTTAGCTGCAGGAACCCTACCTGATAGAGAATTGGGCGCAGGGTCCCTGTCGCAACCGTGTTTGGCACAAGTTGCAATTGGTGGACTTGTGCCATTATTCTAGAATCGAATGTTGTTTTCTTCCTTCATTTCCTGGGACAGCAGCAAGATGTTCAAAAATACCGCCCACACGCACAAACCCACATTCTTGAAAATAATCATATCTTTGTATGCTAAGATGTTCTTGGAGGACTATCCCCCCCCTTACATCACCAGTCTGAAAAGCAACATTGTGTAATTTTGTTTACAGAAGAAACATTTGACAAGGCTGTTTTTGCCAACATCCTCAAGATGGTGTCTCAACTTTGTCCTAATTATTGGAACCAATACTTTCAATTAGGCAAATTACGACATACATACTGTATAACAAGAGCATCATACCAATACAACTTAATAAAAGATTCAAAAGTCACGCAGCAGTGACAAAAGCACATCTCAGGTAATTCACAAAGTGAGAATTGATACACTATGTAAAAAAAATGTTTTAACAAAATTTCAATGTTAAAAAAATGTGATGCCCTCACCGCTTGGGTTGTAGTACACGATCCCGACATCCTGTCAGTTGTCGAAACATGGCTGTCACCATCTACCCCTGACTTGGTCATCATCCTACCGGGCTACTCACTTTTCAGACAGGACAGACTATCTAGAAGAGGATGTGGCTGTGCCATATACCTAAAGAAGTCATTGTTGGCCATTCCACTTTCCTTCCCTGAACCAGCTATGGATATTCAGATCCTTGCTGTTAAGGTTATGCTCGTTGCACACAAGGTCTTCAACATTGGCTCAGTCTATATTCCCCCAGACCTTGCTGAACAGGGCTTAAAACCCCTAATGAACTGCGTCATGAGTCTAAAACAAGACATAGAAACCATCCTGTTAGGTGACTTTAATGTCAACTGGTTTTTGTCTGGTGCCAGAAGGCATAGGGATGAGCTAACAAGCCTGAACTTTATCCAGTTAATAACAACTCCAACCAGTACAAACTATAAGACTGGGATTAGCACACTCCTGGACTGGGTCCTAACGAATCGTCCAACACATATCTCCCATTCTGAAGTATTGCCCGACACTATCAGTGATCACTCTCCTACCAAGTGTTATTGGTCTAACAAATTTATCAAGCCTCCTGCCAGAACAATCATAAGTAGGGTGCTCTTCCCTGGCCACCTGCAATCACTAAAGTCTCCTCCGACAACAAGACTGGTCTTACATTGAAACCGCACCTGATATTGACTCAGCTCTACAATACTTCATTGAACATTTCAATGAAGCCTGTGACATCCACGCCCCTTTTAGGACACTTAGGATCAGGGGACTTGATAATCCCTGGATCTCTTTTAACCTTCTGGCTCAAATGAAAGATTGTGACCACCTCTGGCATAGGGCCAGGACCTCTATTAGTCAACCTGACATACAGACCTATAAGATGGCCAGGAACACATGTACTAAGGCTATCCGTGAGCACAAAGCGCATTACTATAAGGACATCCTTGCCAAGACCTGGGTGGATAGGAAAAAATTCTGGGGAAACCTCTCGGAAATCACCGGGAAAGCATCCAAGCAAGCTCCAACTATGTTAATTGTTGATGGGTCTATCACCCATGACTCCATGTTAATTGCCAACGCATATAATTCATCCTTCACAGACCTTAGCCAAACTCTGCCCCAAATTTCTTTGAACTGCCCAGCACAGCTCCTACATCCACCAAATCAGAAGAGGTCTTGACCCACCCATGTTTCTATTTCAAAGCTATCTCGGAAAGCGAGACCAAGACATACCTACGTAAAGTTCTAGGAGGAACTAGGACAAGCAGTGATTTCCTCGACCTAAAACTTCTTACTCTAACTCTAGATGAAGTCCTATCCCCCCTCACAAAGCTTCTCAATCACTCCTTCATACTTTCACAATTCCCCCAGATCTGGAAATCTGCTCTGGTTACACCAGTTTTTAAGAGTGGGGACAGATTACTACCTGGGAATTATAGGCCAATATCTATTCTTCCCCCGTTGTCCAAAGCACTTGAAAGGATTGTTGCTGACCAGTTTGTGGAGTACCTGGAGAAATACAACCTACAATGTGTCCAACAACATGGTTTTTGGAAAGGGCACAGCACATCTATGGCACTACTGGAATTCACAGGTTTCATTCACCATTCTCTTGATCAGGGTCAACTTGTTGGCACAACCTTTATTGACCTGTCTAAAGCATTTGACATGGTCAATCACCATTTGCTGACACATCAACTTGCTGGGCTTGGTATATCTTCAGATGCCCTAAAGTGGTCCACCAGCTATCTATCAAACTGCACACAACATGTGAGAATAGGGTCTGCTCTTTCTGCTAAACTGCCTGCTGCTCTGGGGTTTCTCAAGGATAGATACTAGAGCACGTTCTATTTAGCACCTTCCTCAATGATCTTCTGGCATCCTGTTCTGAACCAGTACTCCTCTATGTGGATGATGCGGTCATTTTCTGAAAGACTGCTGACCCTACCTTTCTTCAGGCCCAACTTCAGAAATGTTTTACTGAAGCTGAGCCCTTGTTCATCTCTCATAAGTTGGTGCTTAATTGCAAAAAAAAACAAAGGCCATGCTCTTCCATGGTACCCACAGCAAGCACAAAGCCAAACAATTGGTGATTAAAAACAGTGTGGGTGTTGTCCTTGATCAGACTCAATCTTTTAAATACCTAAGAGTTACTCTGAATAGTACGCTCTCCTACTCCAACCATGTTGAAAATGTTACCAAGGCAGTTAACAGTCACCTAGGCCTTCTACACAGGCATAAACACTGCCTTACTACCGAAACCCTCAGATTGGCTATCTAAAGTTCAAGTTTGTGTATAATTGACTATGGTTTGGTCATTTATGGTTCCGCCACAGACACAACCTTATGTCGGCTCACCGCAGCTCTAAATAAGGCATGCTGTGTACTAACTGGTGCAGTGTATCGTACCCACACTTGTGACCTTTACGAACAAGCAAAGTGGCTTCAACTCCAGGCTTGCATTGAATATCAAGCCTGCCTTCTGACTAAGGAGGCAGATCTTGATCTTCTACCACCAGGTTCCCTTCAGCTTTTCAGTCCCTTCCGGGGCACTCGTAGCACTTGAAGTTCTGTGAGCCAAACTTTTGCTGCCACTCCAACAGCGGTCTATTGCAGTAAGAGTTGCTAATTTATTTAATTCCCTTCCTCCTGAGATTGCGATGACTGCAACCTTGGGACCATCTAAGCAGAAGCTGCGTCAATTCCTAGTTTCCAGAGCATCTTGTGACTTCTATACTTAATCTCTGCTGACAGCTAAATGCACTGGGACCTTCCTCTTTTACCTTTTGCCCCTGTATAGCCGTATCCTGTTGCTGCACTATTCCACTCACAGCACTTCCTCCCTTATCCCTTTCCCATTCCTGCCCTCTTTTCATCCTACCTCATCCCCCCTTCCTTTACCCCTCCACTCCCTCTTCCCCCTCCCTCCTCTGTTTCCTCACCTTGTTCTCTCCCTCTACGTCTCCCTTGTGGGTCTTTCCTGCTTAAGCTTAATTGTAGAATCTCCCTCCTTGCTCTTATTTTGCTCCTTCCACCCCCCAATTCACCCATGTACTTCTCTCCTTGTAAGCTCTTTCACCCCTCTTCATACAAAGCCACTGGCTGCACTTGCCACGATATTTACTGTATCTTGCCATATTGTTCTTTTATTTATGTAATTACTTTCCTCATGTTGTACTACTTACTGAAACCATTGTAATTTGCTATTCTTGTTACTTGACGTGGAACCTCTGTAAAAAAGCCCTTGGCTCAAAGGTCTTTCCAATTTGTTAAATAAATAAAAAATAAATAAATAAAAAATAAATTTTGAACATACACCTTGGTTTTGTGACAGACTACTAGAGGGGACTTGTGTCTTAAAGTTTCACATAGGTACATTAAAAAGCCTTGTGGAACCAAAAATAGTAGACAGGAAAATGTTACAAATTTTAACAAGTAGTCAATTATAACTTTTTATTTCTGAAGTATTTTTATGCTTCTATTAGGTCCTTAGTATTCTATGTGAAGTATTATTCTGGGTGTGTAGCATACCATATTGCATGGCAGCTGACATATCTAGTTCTATTCCTCTCCTACATCACCTGCACTGTGACCTCAGTGACAATGACATCACAGGTGACTGACCCAGCAGCTAAGAGTGGGTATTCCTGAGCAGCTGTGATATCACGGTCAGCAAGGTCAGAATGTTGATCATGTAGTGAGAGGAACAGAGCTACACACGTCAGCTGCCAGGCAGTGTGCTATTCCACACATCACACCTACTAACATCAAGTAAAAAAAAATCATCTAATTAACCAAGGGGAGAATGAAAAATATCTCAGATATAAAAATTGAATGACTGATAGGAAATACTCAGTAACATGGCTATAATTCTATCGAGGATTCTGACAACATCATAAACCACAAGAGCGAAGCTTGAGATGGAATGACAAGCCTAGTTACTGCTGATTTCCTGTCTGTTATTTTTTGTAATGTATGGAATGTTCCAAACATTCCATCTCATAATACCATTGATCTGATATCAAAATGATAGTATTATGACTTTCTGATGTCAGAACAATGATATTATGAATTTATGATGTCTCTGATTCCCTATGGGAAAACATGACACCCATATATTACGTAAGTAATAAGCCATGACAGAGTGTGCATTGTAGGATTATAAAAAATGGTAATGGATGTTTACACACCACACACAGTGACCCATAACGTGCGTTACACATGGGAATGTATAATCGCCCGTGTATTACGTACATCAATTAAGCATGACCCCAAACCTTGTAAAATAAATATAAGGAAAATCCCACAACATGTATTTCAGCACGTGGCTCCATTTTGCGCTGACATCTGCTACACTAAGCTTTCTCTCTGAGCTTGCACTGCCACCTTGTGCTGAACACTTGGTCGCACAGCCATGTGAAAAAGCCCTCACCACAAACTGAAGCCGGAATATTTATCACTGAAACAGAAAAAAGCATTAAAAAAAAAAAAACACTACCAGCACTGCTTAAGCACAACCCAAAACCTTGTAAAATAAATCAAAGGAAAATCCCCCAACATGCATTTCAGCATGCTGACACCTGCTACACTAAGCTTTTTCTCTGAGCTCATGCTGCCACCTCATGCTCAACACTTGGTTGTACAGCAATAAGAGAAAGCGCTCGCCATGAACTGAAGCTGGGCATATTTATCACGGAAAAAAAGCATTAAAAAAAAAAAAATGCCAGCACTGACACTGACAAACTCAATACCTGGCAACAGACAATGGCACAGTCATCCAGATTCACAAGCAGTAATACTCGTGTGTTTTTCCCAGGTGCAGAGGAAAAACACGAGGACAAGGGTTGTGGACTTTACAGTAGCTGGGCAGATTTTAAAGAAATGGGAGACTGCCTCAGAAACTGCCTTCTGAGGGGGATTGCCAAGGCGGGGTAGAGGCACAGTGGCGAAACATGAGGGCAGGAACACTTAAAGAACCAATCTCTATATGAAGGAAGTCAGTAAAAGCAGAAGAAAAAAGAGACCATTATGGTTTTCTAAGGAAGCAGCTAAGGTGGTGAAAGAAAAAGGGGTGGCGTTAAAGAAGTATAAGAAAACACAGAGGAAGGAGGATAGGGAGGTATGCTAAGTACAGCAGAAGGAAGCAGGGAAGGCAATGAGCGGGGCAAAGGCACAGACAGAGGAAAAGATTGCTGAAGGGGTCACTAAAGGGGATAAGATTCTCTTCAGATACATAAGCAAGAAAAGGAAAGCAAGGGGTGGGATCGTAAGGATAAGAAGGGCAGAAAGGGGAGACCGCACAGGTGAGGATCAAGAAACAGCTGACATCCTAAACAGGTACTCAGTTTTGATAGTGGGGGGGGGTATGACATCAGGGAGAAGCAGGAGTGGGTGTTGGTGGACACAAATCAATTTTCAGAGGAAAGAGTCCTTAAGGAACTTGTAGCCCTGGAGGTGGACTATGGGACCAGATGGGATACACCTCAGTGCACTAAAAGAACTCAGTGAGGTGCTAGCTACCCATCTGGCAGCCTTGTTCAACAGCTCACTGGAAACAGGCATGGCTCTGGAGGACTGGCGAATGGCTGACATGGTCCCTCTGCACAAGAGTGGCAACAGAGTGGTGGCTAGCAACCATTGGCCAGTCAGTCTTACTTTGGTGGTGGGGAAATTAATGGGAGCCCTTCCGAAGAAAAGACTGGTAGAGTATCTTGAATCCAATGTGCTGCAAGACCACAGGCAGCATGGATTCACAGGGGGAAGTTCATAGCAACTAAATCTGATAGATTTCTTTGACTGGCTGTTCAGGGAAATAGATTGGGGGGGGCAGTGGACATGGCCTATATGGACTTTAGCAAGGCTTTTGATCCTGTGGTGCACAGGAGGTTGATAAAAAAGTTGAGCAACCTAAGAGTGGGATCCAAGGTGATAAACTGGGTTAGAAACTGGTAAACAGCTAGGAGACAGAGGGTGGTGGTAAACGGCACTCATTCTAATGATGGGAGAGTGACCAGCAGGATACCACAGGGCTTGGTACTGGGATCATTCCTCTTCAATGTCTTCATAGGGGACATTGCAGAAAAACTGGTGGGAAAGAATGCCTTTTTGCAGATGATATTAAAACCTGCAATTGGGTGGACACTCAGGAGGGGATGGAAAGACTTCACAGAGATCTTAGGAAACTCAAGGAGTGTCAAAAGTATGGCAGTGAGGTTCAGTACCAAAAAGTGCAAAATTATGCACCTGGGGCATAGTAACCCAGGAGAGGTGTACAGGATGTGGGGGAGGTACTGCCGGTCACTAGACAGGAAAGGGACCATGAAGTTATTTTAATTTTTTTACTTAGAATTTATTGAATGTTCAGTCTGTTGCACATTGAACGTTCATGGCCCTTGCATAATATCTGTACCATTATAAACATAGTGAAATCATAAACAAAACAGACAGCTATATCTAAAATAAGAAATAAATACTTTAGGCATAGTCAAAGTCCTTATAGAAGGCAAACAATTAACTCATTGAACTTTCAGAGCCAGCCTTAGCATGGTGCAACCCATGCATTTGCAAAAGGCCCCAAGAGCAGAGGGTCCCCCAAAAAGCTTCCGCTGTAAAGTTGGCCTATTTTCTTTCTGGTCCCCTGTGCCTCTTTCCAGATTTCTCCAGAATTTATTGCTAATGTGTATGTCTCCTCTTTACTTAGATATTACATTCAAATTCAAGGAAAGTGCCAAAAACCACAAAACTGAACATTAAGATGTAGAGAGGCCATGGAAGGGATCAAAATGTTCCTTGGGGCTTCCTGACTTCTGATATGGGGCCCCAGCAAGGATGTTCGTACAGGGCCCAGGGCCAGCTAGGGCCAGCACTGTGTACTATAAATAAAAATAAAATCATTCATTCAATTTGAAACCTTTACATTCAGGGGTTGACATTTTAGAGAATACTCCTGATAGTAAGTGGCTAGAACTAAAACAACAACTAGCTGTAATAATTACTTCATTAGATATATTAACTTTTACCGTGACCAGAGAATAAAATATGTACATACAAAGAGTTCTAACTCTAAAAATCAGCAGCACGGTCAGACTATAAACACCCGAGATTATATCTCCCATTACCTATTTAAATGTTTTTATTAATGCATATGATAGAGGAATTACCTACCTAAATCATAAAATAAATAGAGATGAGGCTAGGTCATGAAAGTCTTGTACATATTAACTTTATAGCGAATGCTGGTAAAGTGTTTACTGTAGAAATAAAAGAGACATGCAAAATATTAATGCACAAGACAACACAATGATATAAACAGGGATAATCCCTTTAGAAACATCTAATACACATATATCATGAGCTAAGCAAAATCCATCATATCCAAGGCTGATTTCATAATAAAATAACTACAATAGAAAAAAAGGAAAATTGGATTAGTCCCAAGATTTAAGTACAGACCCATATTATCGTGCAGCATAGCACTCATTATTTGTCTGCTCTCATCTGCAGATGTGACAAACAACTGCAGCTGGCAAAGCTAACAAAATCAGACAGCAAGGTGTGTAAACTAACCAGATCTTGATGAGATACTTGGTGTTCTCAACCAGGCTATGTTTTATCATTTACAGACTCCTTCAGCACATCGAATTCCAACTCACCAACAGATGAGTCTGTACTGACATTTTCATGAGTTGGTTGTCTTGCTTTTAGAAAAAACTGTGGCTGGTAACCCAACTCCATTTGTGTAAAACATGACTCCATTTGTGAGAAAAAAAACAAACTTCACTTGTGTATAATAGGACTGTACTTTTGTTTAATAAGACTTCATATGTGTGTGTGTGTAATAGGATTCCACTTGGGAAACAAAACATGACGTGTGTAACAAGACTCTGTTTGCATGTAACATGACTCTTCTTTTGTGTCCATTGAGTGTAATAAGGCATCTTTTGTGTGAAACACTCCACTTTTTTTGTAACACGGCTCCATCTGTATGAAAAAAGACTTCACTTGTGTGTTACTGGTCTCTACATTTGTTTAACAACCCTCTGTGTTATAAGACTTCAGTTGTGTGAAACAACACTTCATTTGTGTGTGACAAGACTCCTCTTGTTTGTACAGTAACAAGACTCCACTTTTGTGTTACAAGACTCCATTTGTTTGTAACAGGTCGCCACTTGTGTGTAATAAGACTCAACTTGTGTGTAACATGACTTCACTTGTGTGTAACAAGGTCCCATTCCAAATTAGGGAAGGAGAAACCTTCTGTGTGCTGAATATGATTGAACGTATGTAGATTTTGGATGTATATATATATATATATATATATATATATATATATATATATAGCATAATAGATAGGTTCTGGTGTATTTCAGAGCAGTAATTCCATCGAGAGGTTCTGGGGACACAAGAACCTTGAGGCGAAGCTCAGAGGAATTTCTGCCTTTGAAACACCAGAACCTATTTGTTATTTTTGTAATATACAGATGAGGAATTTTAAGTTCTACTTGTGCCTGCTGTACGACGGTGCGGCCTGCAGAGTTAGTAAGACTCCTGAGTGTTGTTCCTTGCTTCTCGCTCGCACACCGCCCCCCACCGCTCCTGCTCCCGCTCCCAGTCCCATTCCGCTTCTTTCTCTCACAAAAAAAAAAAACACACAGTTCACACAGTAGTTGCATCAGTAATCCCAACGATACTATTACGAGGACCGAAGTATAGTATTATTGGGCTGGAAGTATACTATTACAGGACTAACTGATATATTACAAGGAAATTTTTGTATGCATTTTTATTTATTTATTTATTTATTGAAAATGTTTCAAAAGAAGAGGCACACTGAGCAACAAGATACTCGTCTCACGATGCGACCTGGGGGGGTACAAGGGAGGAGGGTATTCATAAAACAATCAATAGGTTGAACATTGGAGTCAAGCAATTCGAACAATTGTTACATAGTTAAGGGTGGCTTTACAAACTTGCTACATGAGGAGACACTACATACGTGTGCCACAAAGAGGGTGACATAACGTGCTTGATTACACATCTAGAACTATTCATACTTACATAAGTGCCTACTGTCTAGAGATTAGTTTGAAGTATAATGCACCAAGTTGGCTGATAGAACTGGAAGCCTGAGCTTGGGGGGTATTATTTTCATTATCCATATATTACATATATATATCATATATATATATATATATATATATATATATAGTCCTGCAGCACTGTAAGGTTAAAGCCTTAACAGGTATATTTAGTTGAATAACAACACAGCAACACAAAGACTCTTGTCTACAAAAGCAACTGAGAGATACTTATTATGGAGTATATTTAGTGTGGATTCATAGATGAACTCACAGATATAATATGCAGTAAGGAGAAACCTTATAGTGGATTCCTTTTTTCTACTGTTGATCAAGTTAATAGGCTATTTCAGTATATTTATTGGCATTCATATGTCGAATAAATGAATCAAGAATTACATTCATTTGGCGAGAAATCACTCAGCCCATTACACTTATGCGTTCAAAATAGATTTTTAGGAGTCTTTTAGCAAAATATTTGCAATGCGTTTAAAAGGCATCCCCCGTTACTTTTTGTTTCATATGATTGCTAGTATAGTATTTCACTGATTGTGGCATTGAAAGTCAATTTCAAGTAATCATTCTGCATATTTGTGTTATTGAAGACAGATTGATTACCCAAGTCAAAGCACTTATTTTTCTACAATCACACAATTAGCGTCTGATGCTGCTGGGCTAGTGCTGTGAAAGTGTGGAAGATTTGTTTGGAAAAGTGGATCCTCTTTAGGGCTGTGGCATGTAGAAATTCAGTACGTTAGCAATTATCTCCCCTTTGTCTTTTAAATCTTTTCTAAATATCCTGTAGCGTACAATGAAAGAAATGCAGTGCCATCACCACAGCAATGTCTCTTAATTAAAATAATTTCTAAAGCTATCACAACACTCACCCAGCCCACTTCAGTTTGTATGTGAATTAAATGAACAGGCATTCCAATTTCTCTTTATAGTTTGCTTCTGAATCTTTAAAGTAAGATCCTTTTACAAAGACAGGGAGTAAAAAAGGCCTCCCACACACTTTCATTTCTGCAAAACATGAATGCTCATAGGTTAACCCCCCTCCTCAATGTCTCAAAGCTAGTTTGCCTGAATGTTCCCTTTAATCTCCCTCATTTGATCATTTATTTTAAACTCGCCATGTTTGTTCAGTATTATATTCAGAGAATGACATTCAAAAAGAAGGTCCAAAGCCACACAAATGACAGCATCTTAGGCAAAATTAGCTAAGGATAGTACTCAAGCAGGTCTATCCACTCAAAAGTGCCAGTAACACCCAGATCCCTGACTTCAAAAGGCAAGGGTATCCAGCAGACATGGCTAGCCCAGTGGCATTATTTGCATCCATTTTCCATGTAGATGCAGAAGATACAATTTTCAAAAAATATTTCCAACAACCGGATGTGGGTTCCAGCAGTAAGTCTCCAGCAGTGAACTCATCTACAACTAGGACCAAGTCAAGCTAGCTCCCCCAAAAAAAGAAAAGAAAACAAACAAACAAAAAAACTCCAGCAAAAAAACAAGAGTTGGCAACAGCCAACAACAGCCACTTTTGAATTGTTTTGTTTTCACTGAGGTCCTGCTTTTTCCGGTTTTTATGTTTGCTTGCACACGTGTGTGAAGCAAACATATTGTTACAATAATGGCTTTCAGAGGTGTGTCATTGTCAGGTCCAATGAGAGAATGGAGGAGCTTGATCTGTATCCACTGGAAATCAAGAGAGAGAAGTGGATATGATCTTAACTTTTAAATACCTGAAGGTAATTAACAAGGTGAGGAAAGGGAGACAATCTAAGAACAAAGGGGCACAGCATAAAGCTGGAGGGCGGTCAATTCAGAAGTAATAAGAGAGGGCACTATTTCACAGAAAGAGTAGTGGGACCCTGGAATGAGCTACCTGAGTGGGTGCTCAACAGTTGGGGGATTCAAGAGGGTATAACTACATGGGTTTAAACAAGAGAGGGAGGGATATATACCTGGATGGGAAAAAGGGGACGGGAACCTACGGGGGGAGGACATAGTAGTGGGGTGTAGGGTGGTAGAGTCACTGCTACCTATAGGGAGGGAACAAGGGCAGACTAGATGGGCCAATGGGGTCCTCTTCTGCTGACAAATTTCTATGAGTCTATGATTCTATGTGCAAGTATAGCTAGGACAGACAGCGAGTGTTAAAATCTAGCCCTGGAGCAGTTGGCTGATTCCCTACGAGTTGCAAAGCTGGTGTTTGGGAAAAGGTTGCACTGGGGAAGGGATTCTAAAATCCAGCCCCCACCATGAATAGTCCAGCTCCATCTGTGAGCGAGGAGCCCACAGCACAAAGTCTTCCTCTCCCAGGTCTGTTTCTGGTCCCCTCACCACTGAATCCAAGCCATGTTTGTGAGCACGGAGCCCGTGGCATAAACTCCTCCTCTCCCTCTCCCTCTCTTTAATTACCCCCCCCCACCAATATAGTGCACCCCCCTTAAAATGTGCAGACACCAGGGTGCTCATCCCTGATGTAACCAAACATCTGTGACACTGGGATGCCCAATCCCCAGAGTCACCACTGGTGTAAGAAAAAAAAAACAGTCTCTCATAATGTTTTTTTTTTATTTTACCCTGAAAAGCAGAAAAGCATCCGTCGATGTCTTTTGCAATTGACCCTGAACCCTTGACCCACCACTCACCCTATCTGACCCATCACTCAACACCCCACTCTTACCTACACCCTCACTCACTTCCAAATAGTCCACTGCCATTCTGCTACAAAACACATCCTTCTCCTTCAACACTGGCTGGGAACTGAAGAAATAAGGTAATTGCCGACAATGTATTTTCAATGCGTTTTGAACTTTACTCATAACTTTGCTATTTTTTTTTTTATTTTTTCACCAAATTTTCAATATAGACTTATTTTGGACCCCACTTCATGAACAAGGTAGGGGACATTTTTCAAATCCATCCTGTAAGGTAGTTTCACAGTCACTCCACAAAATCACCTTTCGCACGGGTTTTGAAAATTTTCACCTGCTGTGTTCATGAGTTGGGGTTCTAAGAAGTCCATGTTGAAAATTTGGTGAAAAATATGGTAAAATGACCAAGTCATTACTAAATGTTGAAATATTTCACTATTCACTCATAAATTCACTAGTTTCAATGTTTTTTTCCACTACACTTTTCATATGGCCTTTTTGGGACCCAACCTTATAAACATGGTAGTTGAAATTTTTCAAATTTGGCCCAAAAGATGATTTCAGAGTCACTCCACAAAATTACCTTTTGGTCAGGATTTGAAAAATTTCTGCTACCAAGTTGCTGGGTGTGAGAAGCCACACCAACCAGGAGAGACCAGGAGGAAGAAAGGCAACAATCAGGGCAGGCCCTGGCAAGCTTAAAAGCTGGATGGCCCTTTAAAAGTGCAGTCAATGCTTTCCCCCGAAGGTAGAAGGTCCCACCAAGGACCAACAAAGGAGCAGGCAGAGGAAAGGAGAGAGCCACTGAACTGCCAGCACAGAGCGCAGCAAGGAGCAGATCAAACAGGCACCAGAGCCTGCCTTGCCATGGGATGAGTGAAGTCACACAAAAAGAGCTGTAGTTGCGGCTCCTAATCACCTGCTAGATGTGAGAAGCTGCACCAATCAGGAGAGACCAGGAGGAAGAAAAGTGCCAATCAGAGCAGACCCCAGCAAGCTTAAAAGCCAGGCAGCCCTTTAAAAGTGCGGTCAGTGCTTTACCCCAAAGGTAGAAGTCTGTTCCCACTGGGAACCACCAAAGTAGCAGACAGAGGAAAGGAGAGAGGAGTGGCTTCTACCACTGAACCGCCAATGCAGATTGCAGCAAGGAGCAGAACGAACAGCCACCAGAGCCTGCCTTAGAAAAAATCGCCCACCCCCATCCCCCACCTCCACGTCTTATTAAATACAGAAGGATCGCTTAGGATTAGTCATCTCAGGAAAAGGGACAGAGCGCAGGACGGCAAATCTTCTTCGGGGAGGGGAAAGAACAGCACCAGGAATTTGCAGGAATTGGAAGGAAATCAAAGGAGGATCTCTATCAAAGTACTGTGAGGGACTCCAGGAACTGCATGAACATAGGGAAGGCCTCTATTAAGGTACTGTGAAGCTAGCTTGGGGGGCACCTTGACAAGGGAGTAGCTGCTTGGCATAAAAGTGGGGGATTGGGTTTTTAATATAGTACTGTGAACTGCTTCAGGAACTAGAACTGCTGCAGGAACTCAAAGGAAAATAAGGGGAGCTGAACTGTCTCAGGAACTAGAACTGCCTCAGGAACTTGAAGTACTGTGAATTCAGGGGGTACACCTGGACAAGGGGAGTAAGCTGCTTGGTACAGAGCATTATGGTAAATTTCTCTTAATGGTAAGAGATGCTTGCATGATAGCTTGAAAACAGTTTAAGGTTAATCTTCTATAACTGTTTTAGGGGGTTACACAACTGTTTGACATGATAGCATTAGGGTAGTGGTTGTAGTAACTATTAGCAGCTATAGGTTAATTTTCTAAAACTATTTCCTATCACTATCAATAGCTTAAGGTTACATTTCTATAACTTTAGGGGGTTACACAACTGTTTTGCATAACATCATTAGGGTAATGGTTGTAACCGTTAGGAGGTGCATACGTACAGTCTTTAAAGGTTCACAGCTGTAGTGATACTGTACAGCAATTCACTCTTGCCATTTGTTAGCAGTAGAAGGAGTTCTGTAGAGATTACATAGTATAGGAGGCTGGCACAAATGTGGCGTAGGAGTAAAGGGCTAGGATGGCGCATGGGGGAGGATCATAGAGGGGGGTGGTGGCAGGGAAGAGGGGATCATCAGGCAGAGGACCAGTGGCAGGGGAAAGGGGAGATACACAGGAGCAAAGAGGGAAGCAGAGGACCTAGAGGAGGAAAGATAGTGGGTTGTAATAGATGTGGGGCGGCCATATTCATGAACACACTATGGAGGTTGGGAGTGTGCCTGGTTTGTCAGCAACTTGGGAGGCTGGAAGCTGAGCTGGCCTGGCTAAAAAGGGAAATAGAGAGGTGGGCAGGAGAAGGTTGTGGGGTAGGGGATAAGATGTAGGAGGACTGGAAGGATGAGAGGATAGAAGGCTACAGAAAGGGGGAACCAAAATGGTGGAAGGGGAAGGAGGGGTGAGGACAGAGGGAGGGGGCAGGACACTAGGGTATGCAAAAACAAGTGACAAAGAAAAAAGATATACAGAGGGTTCAAATAGGTACTGGCCCTTATCTGGGCTACTGGAACAGGAGGTGGTAGAAGGAGGAGGACTGGAGGAGAACAGGGAGCTGAACCTAGGAAAACATAGGGGTCCAGAGGTGAGAGAAAGACCCACAGCAAGAGTAAAGGAGAAGAGTGGCAGGGTTGCATGGCAGGGGGAAGACAATGAGGACTGGGGAAACTGCAGGGGCAGGAGGGAGAGGGAGTCAGGTGAAGGAGGCAGAAGGAGGGGAGGCAGGTGAAAGGGAACTGCATGGGGCAGTGAAAGGGAGAATACCACAGGTGGGAAGGAGGGGTGAATGGTAGGGGCAAGGAGGGGCGGAGAGATGGGAAGGGGGACAATGCAGGGCAGCATAGAGGAGGTCAAGAAAAGGAAACAGAGATGGCAGATGCAGGGGTGGGGAACTGGGGAGACCAGGACAGACGCATAAGGAATTCAAGAAAAAGTAACCAGGGTAGAGTTACTGAGGCATCCTAGGAGATAGTAAATACAAAATTGATAATGGTCTTTGGGGATTCGATCATTAAGGGGATCCACTGTTGAGGAAGGGGGTAGCATATAAGGGGAGATTAGTTTTCTGTGACCCAGGGATGGAGGCAAGCAGGGCACTACTGAGAATCAAGGAGAACATTAGATTACTTGGTGGTAAACCACACCTAGTCTTGCACCTCGGAATGAATGGCCTGGCTGGGGAGGAGGTGGAAGAGGTAAAAAGGAGATTCAGGGAGCTAGCCAAGGGGTGCAAGGGGATAGTCAGTTCCCTGGCATTTTCAGAAACCCTGCCAGTGCACTGTGCCAGTACGGCTAGACAACTAAGAATCAAGTATTGAAACCATTTGCTGAGGCAGTGGTGCAGAAAGGAGGGATATGCCTGTATAGGAGACTGGGAGGACACATGAGTAGAAGAACGCCTGTACGCAAGGGAGAGGCTGCATATAAATGATGAGGGAGCTAGGCTGCTAAGGGGGAAGCTGCAGGGATACACAAATGGAATTCTGGGGATGATTTAAGATAAGGAGGGGGGAGTAAGAAGCTAGGGGAGGACTAGGAAAAGTGGCTAATGGGACTTACCTAACTCCTACTCCCCCACTACCCGGGGCAGGGGACACTAGTAGGAAGGTGAACAGTAGAGGGGGATAAATGGAAGGGTCTGCTGGCAAATGCTGGGAGTCTGGGAAATAAGATGGGGGACGTGGATGCAGTGGCGGGGATGGATGACCTAGATCTGATTGTGATAACTGAAACATGGTGGACTGATAACCACAGTTGGGAAATGGAATTCCTGGGGTATAGTCTCTATAGGAAAGACAGGATGGGAAAAAGAGGGGGAAGGATAGCCCTATACATAAGGGACAGGATAAGAGCAATGGTGAGTGGGGAGGGACAGGGTTTGGCAGAAATCCTTTGGGTCACATTAAGCAAGAGGACAGGGCAAGCAGTAAGGGTAAGGGTGGTGTACAGACCACCAAATCAGGGTGGAGGCGGATAGGGAGTTGGCTAAGGAAATACAAGTGATGGCCGGCAGAGGAGAAATTCTGGTAGTAGGGCAGGATTTTAAATAATTGATTAGCAGTTTTTTTCTTGAGACTATACTAACTTTACAGAAAGTATTTATATAGATTTTCTAGAAGTGCTGTGTTTATTAAACACAGTGAGGCAAGAGCTATGCATTTTCACAAAGATTTAGCACTTTTATGAGCAAAACGCTAATCAATTTTTAGAGTTAAATAAATCCCTGGTAGGAGATCTAAATCTTCCCAGTGTGGACTGGGGGATCCCAACAGCAACATCAGAAAGAAGTAGGGAGCTGTTGGAGTCCATGCAGGAAGCACGTATTCATCAACTGGTCAAGAAATGAACTAGGGGAGGGGCCATACCGGACCTGGTAATGACAAACAGGGACAGTGTGGAGAATGTCGGGGTCGGGAAACATCTAGGAGATAGTGACCACAGGATGGTAAGGTTTAGCCTTCGGACAGGGTCGGATAAGAGCAGGACCATCACTAGGTTACTGGATTTCAGGAAAATTGATTTTAAGAAAATGAAGGGAATTCTACAGAAGGAAGTAAAAGGGAAAGAGAACCTAGAGGGCATAGATGAGCTGTGGGGAGCAATTAAAAGGGGAATTATGCATTTAACAGAACAATGCATCAGGAGGGTGAGCAAACACAAGAGGGGGAGGAAACCACTGTGAATACAGAGGAGAACATAGCAAGAGAGGCCAAAAGGGGAGACAAAAAGTTTTTCAGGTATGTGAGTGACAGAAGGAAAAGTAAGCAGGGGATTATGAGACTCAGAGGGAAGGGGGAGCTCTGACAGAGGGATGAGGAGAAAGCAAATCTGCTGAACAACTACTTCCATGTCAGTGTTCACGGTTGAGGAAGAGGGAAGGACCAGAGCTAAGGCGCAGGGAGGGTGGGCAGGAAATGGACACTAGCACCTTTACAGTGTATAGGGTATTAGAGGAGTTAGGAAAACTGCAGATGGACAAAGCAATGGGCCCCGATACAATCCACCCCAGGGTGCTCAAGGATTTAAGGGAAGAACTTGCGGTACCACTCACAAGGTTATTTAACCTGTCTCTAGACAAGGGGAGAGTCCTGGGGGATTGGAGAAGGGCTGAAGGGGTGCCATTACACAATAGGGGAGGAAAGGATGAGCCGGGCAACTACAGCCCGGTTAGCCTTACCTCTGTAGTGGGAAAACTGATGGAGGCACTAATGAAGGAAAGGCTGGTACAATATCTAGAGGAGGAAGGCCTCATAGATGACAACCAGCCTGTGTTCACACATGGAAGGTCATGTCAGAGCAATCTGATTGAATTCTTTGAGGGAGCAACGAGATATGTGATGGGGGGGCAGTGGACGTGGTCTACCTGGACTTCAGGAAGGCCTTTGACACTGTCCCCCACAGGAGATTAATAAGCAAGCTATGTAGCTTAGGGATGGGGAGTAAACTAACATACTGGGTGGAAAACTGTCTAGGGGGAGAACTGAGAAGGTGGTGGTAAATGGGGTTCACTCGAAGGAAGGAGGTGTGACATGTGGGGTTCATCAGGGGTCCATGTTGGGCCTCACACTGTTTAACATACACACTGGGGACATTTCAGAGGGCCTGAATGGGAAGGTGTGTCTGTTTGCAGATGACTCGAAGATCTATAACGGGGTGGACACACTGGGGAGGGGGTGTGCGTGGAAAGAATGAGGGAGGATCTGGCCACGCTGGAGGGGTGGTCCGGGAAGTGGCAATTCCAATTCAACGTGAAAAAATGTAAAATTATGCACATACAGTAGGGCATAAAAACCCAAGGGCAAAGTACTGGCTTGGAGGGTGGGACTGGAGGTTACAGAGCAGGAAAGGGACCTAGGGATCACCATCTTGGATAACCTGAAAGGTAGGAACCAATGCGGTAGGGCGTTGGGGAAGGCAACCAGAATGCTGGCATGCATAGGGAGGGGCTTCACAAGCAGGAAAAAGGAGGTGATCATGCCACTATCAAAACCATAGTCAGACCACATTTGGAATATGGGGTACAGTTCTGGATGCCACACTTACAGGGGGACAGGGATAGGTTGGAGAGGGTCGAGAGAAGAGCAACCAAGTTGGTTCAAGGGCTGCAGTGGAAGTCATACAAAGGAAGGCTGGAGGAACTAAATTTGTACACACTGGAGACGAGGTGGGAAAGGGGGGATATGGTGGAAACCTTCACATTTCTGCAGGGAATAAACAGAGTGAGGAAAAGAAGCATTGTCAGGATGAGTGAAAACAAATCCATTAGGGGACACACATTCAAGCTGAAGGGGGGTAGATTTTGAGGAGATGTAAGGGAGCAGTTCTTCACAGAGAGGGTGGTTGGTCCATGGAACAGACTGCCAGAATGGGTGATGGGGGTAGACTCAGTGAGCAAATTCAAGAGGGCTTGGGACAACTAAGTGGGCCTAAATAAAAAAGTTAAAAGGCATGGTACAGAGGGTAAGATGAACTAGATGGTGGTGGTGGTGGTGGGGGGGTTGGGCAGACTAGATGGGCCAAGGGGTCCTTTTCTGCCGGCAAATTTCTAGGTTTCTGTATTTCAAGTTCATGAAGTGTGATCATAGAAAGACGAGTCTGAAAATTGGAGGTCAAAGTCTTACAAAAACACTAAAACTAAGAAAGTGGACATTTTTCAATGTTCACTCACAGCTTTAGTAATTTTCAATATTTTGACCTCACCTTTCAACATAGCCATTTTTTCACATCCCCTCATGAATGTGACAGATGTCGTTTTTATTCTGCCTAAAATGTGATTTTGCACATGTGGCACACGACTTTTCAGTCAGTATTTTATAAATGACCCCTGTCATGTTAGAAGGGGCGAGGGTCATGGAATGACTATGATAAAAATATGGGGTCAAAATGTAAAAAAAAAAATTATGAAGAAACACTGGCCCACTGGGTAGCATATTGTGTTCCCATGCTGGTGACTCGAGTTTGAGGATGAGCTTGGGGGGGCTAGCTGGGCAGCATGAGGATTAGAGATGGGAGAAGCTGGGAAACTCTGCTCTGCAGATTAATTCACAAATTTTCCTCAGTTTGTGGAGTTAATCCGTGGTACAAAGCCCAAATGTGCATAAAAAAAGTCAATGTAATGCAGAGTTTGGCACTGTTCAACTAAAAGTGTACCTGGTGTCTATTGTTCTCACCTGGCAATCGCTTGCCCGATATAAAAAAATTCCCTGGTGTCTTGTGGTCCCCCCTCCCTCCCTCCCTGCTGATCGCTGGCCTGATGTTAAAGAAAATTATACTTCCTTGCTGCCTAGTGGGCCCTCCTCCCTATCCTCTGTAAAAAAAAGGTCATCCATTCCCTGGTGTCTAGCAGACCACCCATCCCTAATCCCCTGTAATAAAAAAAAGCTTGTTTATTTCTTGGTGTCTAGTGGACCCCCCTTCCTATCCCCAGTCTCCTGTAATAAAAAAAGGTTGTCCATTCCCTGGTGTCTAGCAGACCCCCCATCTCTAATCCCCTGTAATAAACAAAAAGGCAGTTTATTCCTTGGTGTCAAGTGGACCCCCTTCCTATCCTCAGTCTCATGTAATAAAAAAAGGTAGTCCATTCCCTGGTGTCTAGCAGACCCTCCACTTTGGCAGGTAGTGCCCCACCACCATGGTTCCCCCAACCCCAACCCGAGCCTGCAACTGGCACAGCCCTCCGCTCTCCACCAATGCCAGCTGCCAACTGAGCTGTGAGTGAATGAACATGTACCTGTACAAATGCATGCTCATTCAGACAGCTTGTACTCATTCATTGGCAGCTCTGTCATCAGCTGGCTGTGGTGGAGACAAGAGTGGAGGGCTTTGCCAGTTGCTAGCTGGAGGTTGGGATGGGGGGGCAGTGTGGTGGGCCACTAAAGTTCCTCCATCCTGACTCCCAGCCGGTGACCTGAACAGCACTCCACTCTTGTCTCCACTCCACAATGGCTGGCTGGCTGCCAACAGAGCTGTCATGTCAATGAATGAGTGCATACTTGTACAAGAACATGCTCATTCACTGACAGCTCCGTTGGTGGCCAGTCGTGGTGGAGAGTGGAGGGCTGTGCCAGTCGCTGTCTCTGGGTGAGAGGACTGTGGTGGTGGGGCACTACCTGCCATGGTGGGGTGTCCGCTAGATACCAGGGAATGGACTACCTGTTTTTGGGTGGTGGGGCACTACCTGACGGGGTGGGGGGTCTGCTAGACACCAGGAAATGGACTACCTTTTTCTTATTACAGAGGATCAGAGATAGGGAGGGCGATCTGCTACAGACCAAGGAAGTATAAATTTATTTTACATTGGGCTGGTGACTGGTGGTGGGGGGCACTAGACAGCAGGGAATTTTATTTTACAGTGAACATGGATAGACCATGGATGGAGTTACCATGGACAAAGACCATGAACAGGTCACAGGTGATGATGGATGTCCATAGACAGCCTTATTTGCCCATGAAAACATGGACAAAAGGAGAGTGAGATCACCACAGTAGATCCCCTGCGTCATGTGTAGCAGGAGTTTTTGGATTAGCAGTCCTTCAAGGATAATCATATCCCCATTCAGAATGAACAATTTAAAAATGATACAAACTCCTTGGAGGTCTGATGACAACAGCTGGGTGGATTCATTCCCCAAATGGTTGTGTGGGGACTATGCAGTGAGGGTCGTATCTAGAACGACCTACAGCGCAGTGCCCACTGGTGTAACTTTAGTGTCCTCCGCACCCCATCTGCAGGTTACAAATTACTTTGAGATTCATGTGGTCATAAACACATTCCCAATCCCACCCCACCCTTTCCTGATCACCATGTAGACATCCCAGGAGCAGAAGTCCAGTGCACGTGCCACTGTGTGTGTGGCAAGGTGATCTACATGTGAAGAGAGGGATATTCCAGGTCTTTTGTCTGCCCTCTGAGAATGCAAAAGTCAAAACCCCTGTGAGGACTGGCCTTCAGTCTATACTTCTCACTGGAATATTTCATGGTGAATACAGGAACTCCCTACCTACCAACTTCAGCTTATGCTGTTCCACAGTATGAACACACCTTAGGTCTGATCCACAATTTAGTGTTACCCTTTCACACAGTAAAAATGTTTAGGCTGCCTGCTGATTTAATTGAAAATGTGTTAGTCACACTACCAATGGCAGGGGCGGCAAACTATCACCTACTTACCAACATTTTAAGGTTCTTATCATAAGGAAGGATTTGCGGGGGGCCGGCCCACCGGTGCAGTGGTTGGATTTCTGTTTGCAATGCTGGCAACTCGAGTTCTGGAATGGATTCGGGTCGTCGGAGGGTCGGCCGGGGGAGAAGGATCGAGTGTCCCACGACTGCTCTCCTTCTCTGGGGGGAGGGTGCGGGATGCCGCCGGTGCAAGGGGGACTCCTGGTGGCAGCCAGAAGCGCCGCAAGCATATGGCGACAGCAAGGTAACCTGGGGGTGGGATGGACGCTGATGTCATTGCACATTCCCGCCCCCCCCAGAGGGAGAAAAACCAAGCCCGCTTCCTCTCTGCCTATATGGCGCCCTCTCCTCGGCTGCAGTCGACTCCCCAGGCTGACTCCCACCCTATCCCATTGCTCATGGCACCTTAAGGGGAGGGTGCCATGTCTCCTCCCTGGGGGGTAATACAGGGGGTCCCGGGAGAATGGCTCATGTGGGGATGCCGCAGCTGAGGAGTCCGTGACCGGGCAGATAGCCAGCAGAGAGAGAGGTGAGGTGCAAAAAAGAAAAAAAACAGGATAAATAGGAAGGAGTTGCGGGAGGTAAATCTTGTCAGAGAAAGAGAGAGGCTATGTCTTAGGGAAAGAAATATAATGGGGCAGAGCCAGGAAGGGAGATGGAAGAGAGGGGCATAATAAGGCTGAAGACACATCTGGTCAACAGGGAATAATAGGGGGTGGTGGTACATAGCAAAATTGATGGCTATCTTATTTATTTAGCTAGGATAACCAGCTGCAATTTATTTGCTTATTTTAAATTTCTCCAACCGGGATAACCCAAGAGATGCAGCACCTTGCATTCATGTGCGTCCCAGGGATGACACCGGTAGGCTGAAGCATAACATAGCACAGCAAAACAGCAGTCACAAACAATATACTGTACAAATTCACCCTAGGAGTGCAGTGTAAAATCAAATAAGATACAAAACATAATTCATTACAGGAAGACATACAGTAGGTGCAATAACAGTAGTATGATAAATAGTGCCTTAAATGTATTGTGTATTATGATGGGCTGTGGGTGACACAGGACCAGAACAGGTTCAGAGGTTTCTCAGGTGGTGGGAGAGACTGGTTTTGAATGCTTATAGGCTGGTAGGCTGGGGTTTTCCAAAGATGAGGGAGGCTCTTATTCCAGGAATCCGAGGCTGAATCTGCAGAGTTGTTTCAAACAGGATCACACTTCATTCTGGGAGTTGAAAATTTGGACACTGCAGGTGAGTGGAGTGAGCAGGCATTTCTTGATTGCATAAACTAAGTTAAGATGTAAATCAGGGAGCCTCCCATGGGTCTCATAGGTAAATATGGAGCACTTAAAGACATATATCCATGTAGCTTGCCTGTTTCAAAACCTACATCCCCTAGTATTATTGATCATGCAAATGTCATCTAGTTTCCTCCTAAACGCCATCATATTTTTGCTTCCGACCACTTGATGAGGTAATGAATTTCAGAATGTACCCACTCTCTGGTTATACCAGTTAGATCTCTTATTTGAGTGGCATAACTCCCCTCAGTCGCAGTATGCGAGATCTCATACTGTAAGTTTAATTTGTTATTTCTAAGCTCAGCCAATCCCATCGGTCTTTGTTTGGTAATGCTGAGTAGACACACGTCTCCCCTCAGTCTAATGTACTCAAGTGAAAAAATTCCTAGATGTTCCAATCTTTTCTCATGATCATAACCTTTAAGGTCTTTGATTAATCTAGTAGCCTTTTTCTGCACTTTCTCAAGTGTGAATATCTCAGGTGTTATGCTTGGTGCCCGTACCTGAGCGCAATACCCCAAGTGCGGCCGAACGAAAGATACAAACGGGGGACAATGACCTCACGGCCCCTGCTATTTGTGTGTCTAATTACACTGTTCAGCATTCCATTTGCCTTTTTCATTATAACTTGAAAGTGACTTTTAAATGTCAGGTCTCTAGAAATTGTTATACTGAGATCTCTCTCTCTTCAATCACCTCCCATGTACAAAGTCATGTAGCAAAGAGAACCAGTGATAGTCACATCTGCCTGAGGGACTTAGCCAGTTGAGCTTGTCAGAGAGTACAGTGATGGGTGGTCAAGTCACATGGGAGTATAAACCTGCATAACTAATTATACAGATAATCTAGAAGAGTGGAGTGCATCTCATTTTCAGTGTGGTCCTGCTTCCATCCTATCTTTCAGCTGAGAGATCTGAAGCAGAGGCAGTTCAAAGGATGTTTTCAAGGCCACATGGTGAGTCAATGTCTGGGAGGTGGGTTTCAAACCTGGGAACTGCTGGTTCATTGTTCTGTGCTCTAAATATGGACTCACACTGTCATCCCTGTATTAAAGAGCACTGTTTTTTGCTATTTTATAAATTCCCCCCAGAAACACCAAAAGAGCCTTATCTGCCTCAAAGTTCCTTGCTGCATAACTTTAAATCTATTTGGTGACTGTAGTTATGGCGGCAAAGGGATCATATTTTGGCTAGTGTGTTTGGGGCATGCCGCCAAATCAGGAAGTGGATGGGATTGGGATCTCGGCTCCACAGACTGGAAATATGATCCTTTCCCCCCTAATTACAGCCACCAAAAAATTAAAAGGTATGCAGCAACGAACTTTGGGACAGGTAAGGCTCCTGTACAACTTTTACATTAAGCACCAGAAAAGATGCTTTCTAAGATGGATTTGTTGCTGCATTTAAGATTTGGAAAATAGGTTCTGGCACCTTGGGCTACTGTTATCTGTTTCTTGTAAAAAAACACGAGCATTTGACAATGGTGACTGTTTGCTTCCTTGTATTTGCTGTATAGATGCTGAGCATTGATAGCACAGAGGCTAAATTTAACAAATCAATTAACATGAATTAAAACTAAAATTGTCAAGATTGGGAAATGAAGAGGTTCATACATAACATTGTTGTTTTCTTAGATTGTAACTTTGAATTTTCCATATAGTAACTTTTATTACCACAGCATATGAATATAACGCCATTTATGAAATGCGACCCAAAACATTGTTTTTGTGGAACAACTGCCAAAACAGGTTTTGGAGGGGGACTTGATAGTGACACCTGCCATGTTCATTCAATGGGAAGTAAAAACATTGAGTGTACTGAAAATGCGGTTTAAAAAAGGAAAAATGTTGCAACATTATGAGTAAACATTGAAAAATGCCAATGTTTGTCATAACTTTTACATTTTTTTCAGTTTTGACCCCAAATGTTCAGCATAGTCTTTTTATTACGTCACCTTCGTAAAATGACAGGTCTCATTTATGAAATTCTGTTCAAAATGTCATTGTGTGGCACAAGTGTGAAAAGACGTTTTGGGCATGATTTGAAAAATGACATGTCATGTTCATGGTGGGGTTCAAAAATAGCTGTGTTGAAAATGAGGGGTCAAAATCTGGTAAAAGCAAAGCTAGGATGAGATATTGAAGCATTTCAATGTTTCTTCATAACTTTGTCATTTTTTGAAAGTTTGAACGTGTTCAGGAAGATTTGAAAAATGTCACCTACCTGGATCATGAGGTGGGGGAAAAGAAAAGGCTATCCTGAAAATTTTGGACAAAAGTATTTAAAAATGACAACGTTATGAGTAAAAGTTCAAAATGTATTAAAAGGCTATTAACTGAACTTAACTTGTTTTCAGTCACTTCCCGATCAGGCTCTGGAGCAGCAAAATGTGCCAGTGGACTGTACCAGTAAGTGAGAGGTTGGGTGGGTGGGTGCTGAGAGGGGGGTTGGTGCTGGGCATGGGGCTAGAAGTCTCACTGGGTTGTTTTCTCTTCTTTTCAGGTATAGCCAGGAAACGGGATACCAGGGGAAATGAGTGAGAGGTGGGTGGGCTGAATGCAGAGAGTGGGATTGTTTTCAAGGAAACGGGGGACCAGGGAAAGTGATTGAGAGGTGGAGGGCTGAATGGCAGAGGGGGTTATTGCTTTTCAGGAAACAGGGCACCAGGAAGCATTTGTGTTAGAGGGAGGATGAGCAGCATGCTGATCATGATGCCACCCAGCTGGCTTCTGGGCAGCATCTTGTAGATAAATGTAGCCAGCTGCATTTTGATTGGTGCAGCTGCCTCCTTTCAGCAACACAAAGTTTCTACACATCAGCCAGGCTGTACACCATCACTATAAGCCTGCTCCTCATTGGGCTGTCAGTGGTGAGCCTCCTGTAGCCTGAGCTGGTATTGGATGCTACTCTGACACACCTCTGCAGCCCCTACTCTTCTGAGAAGCTAACATGTTCGCTGCGCATACAAACAGACATAATGAAAGAGATTCCAACCTATATCAAAATGTTGGCAGTCATGAGAGAAAGAAGAAAAAAGAGACAGAGGGAAGGGGGAAAAGAGAGGGGAAGGGGAGAGGCAGGGAGAGAGAGAGAGGGAGGGACAGCAGGGGGGGAGAGAGGGAAATGGATAAGGAATTAACAGTTAATGAAAGTTTTTTTTTTTTTACTCTTTTTTCCCACTCCTCCACCTCCGAACTCTCTCCGGCGACCTCATGAGCCACAGTCTCTACCTCCCTACGTGGCTCAGTAGACTCGAGCTCCTCTCCGGTACCGGGCATCCTGCAGGTCTATCCCCTGGGGAAGGGCCACCCCTACTCAGGGTGCTCTTTCTTATAGTGTTGAGACACCATCTGGAGAGGACAGCGGGAAGCCCGAGAGCCGAGTCCATATTTTTTTTTATTTTTTATTTATGCTTTTTACCCCCCGAGCCCTCCTGCCACCGTATCCTCAGCCCGGTCACGGACTGCCAGCCTCTGTTCCCCAGATCGGCTGCTGTCCCTCGATACCCCGTGGCTTTTCCCCCATGGTGGGGCCTGCGACGCACTCCTCTTATGCACCGCAGGCACTGGGATTAGGTCGGGGGCCCGGCCTGGGGAACATATTGAGGCCTTGGCAGCGGGCTTCATTCTGGTGGCAGGCAGGCTCATCTTTTTCCGTTTTTCCTGGAGGCGGGGTCGTGCAATGATGACGTCATCCGCCCCGCCTCCGGTGAGCTTGTCAAGCCGCGGTCTGCGTAGGAACCCCCGGTCTCCACCAGGGGTCCCCATGCACCGCACACTACCCGTGCCCTCCCCCCGGAGAAGGAGAGCTGTCTACGGACGCTCGATCCTACTCCACCCCGGCCGGCCGTCCGGCGACCGGAGTCCGTTCGAACCGGGTCGCCGCCGCAGCGGAAATCCAACCGCTGCGCAGACGGGAACGGCCGAGCCGAGTCCATATGGGGAGTGTGGTCCACGGAGGAGGCGCCGCCATCGGAGATGAGGGATTTTTTCCTCCTTCGCCCTCCTCCCTCCCTCCCTGATGGGCCTCGACATGCAATGACACCAGGGAACATCTTGCCATGGCTCCGCAACCTCTTCTTGAGCCCTGTAGCATTGCGGTACTTCTGGTCTCCACCAGAGGTTGCCACGGTGCCGTGCATCATCCCTGGACCTCCCTGAGGAGGGAGAGCAGTCCTCTGGATGCTCAATCCTTCCCCTCCCCTGCCAACCCCCGGTGATCCAGGCTCATTCCCAAACCCAGCTCGCCGGCATGGCGCGAGGTGTGGCGTCCAGCGCATCAACCCTCAGCGCCACTTGGCCGGCTAACGAAAGTGTTTCTGTTTGCTGCTGAATACATGCAGCGCTTTCTTTGTACAGTAGTAGTGGTGGTATGCTGTTACTGTACTGGTGTCCATTATGTTATGCATTATTGATTTACTCACAGGATTAGAAAAAAAAATGTGAGCTAGCCTATTGGCACTGGTTACCCTGGTGAATCTGGTTTCAGAGATGAGCTCAGGACATCAGGGGTAGCTGGAAAGAGTAGGCTACAGCATCCTGCAGGTCGCTGTCCTTCTCTAGGATGGGATGGTTGCAGACTCCACTCGAAAACCACTGACTGCATCAGAGAAATTAGCACATGTAGCATGCACATTAGCTCTGTCATGCCTTGAACACTCATGTCCTAGGAGAAATGAAACAGGAAATGCTCTGGTATGCATGTAGCATGAAACTGCCATCCCTTGAGTCCCACCAGTCTGACAGGTAATCCCACATAATAACTGGACCAAATGGTGGCTGCTGTCCAGGCCCCATGGTGGAGCCCACCTCAGTTGTATGAGCTGTACTTTGGTCACCCTGGAGGTCCAGTTAAGAAACAGAGAAGTGGGGGGTGATGACCAGATGAGGGCCATGACTGTGATGGGGGAGAAACAAAGGGATAATAAAAGAAAGAAAGGAATGTGTTTATTCAGTTAGCTAGCATTCTGTTAGACATGCAGTATATTCAGTGTTTCCCAGTGTCTAGCCCACATCATTGACAATTCAGCATCATATCACACCTGTAATTAAACATGTCTATAGGAGGGTATAAATCAAGGTATATCTTCAATCAGATCTTAAGTTAGTTTCCCTCATTGATTGTTTTGAGAGGAGGATTATTCCAAGCAAATGACAATATGCGGAAGATCTCCAGATAACCTTTTTTTCCACTAGCACATGATACAGTAAGTAAAATCTTGTCAGACTGGCCAAGTACTTGTCTCCATTTTAATTCAGTAATGCAATAGCTTGTTAGGAGATGTGGAACATCTAAACATTAATACAATGTGAAAAAAAAAACAGTGGTAACATCTATGACATTTACATCTTTCTGCCTCTCCTCTTGCACTGCTGCCATCATCAGGGAAAATATTTTGAACATCATAAAACTGACTGTTATCTCTTGGCAGTTTCTTTCTCTAGTTGGGGCTCTGACAGCTGGACCCTCTCTGACATGGTGCCCTGCTACCCATCCCATACTAGGACTTGTTTCACCCTCTGTAAGAGTCTGCAGATGTTGGCAGTTTGTGCTCTCATAGACAAATACTGCAGTTAGAAAGTTGTCATCTGTGTCAGATACTCTTTTTTTATCAGTTTTTTATCCTCCCATCTGGATGTCTCCCTCAGGCAGGCAGGCAACCATCCAGCCCCTTCCAATTACATTTCAATGTTCCCTGTGGATTGCCTCCCTCCCACACACACACACCATGGTGGGTCTCGGGGAAGGGCAGCCATTTCCACCTCTCTTACCAGTGCCCAATCTGGCGGGGAGTGGGGCAATCAGTGTGGAGTTTTGAGTGTGCTGTTGCCATCAGTCAAATGACTAACATTTTCTCACATGGTTACTTCCCCAATAGTCCCTCCCATGATACTGGGCAGACCACAGACACACACACACACACACACACACACACACACACACACACACACACACACACACACATATACACACACACACACACACACACACACACACACACACACGCACACACACATATATACACACATACACACACACACACATACACACACACACACATTGATACTGCTGCAGAGGAAGCTGGTGCTAGTCCCATCTTTACTTAGAGCGTTGCCCAAACCCCTTCAACCACCTGAGCCAGCTCCCAACTCTGCTCCTGAAACTTGGTCGTCGGCAAGAATGCACAGCACCCTTTTTCTGGGCCATCTGTTACAAATATTCTAAACATAATGGAGCAGAGATTCAAACAGCAGATGACTGGGAAGCATGAGCAAAACATCAATTTTTCTTACACTATGTTGCAACGTTTGAAGAACCCATAATGAAATGGGATGCTCCACCCGCCCAACCCAGTGGGACCAAGGTGGGTCCATGATCCACCTGCTCATGCAAATGTGTTCATCTTAGGTACAAGCTGTGTCATGAGGGCAGGGGGGGCTTATGTACACACAGATGACCTGTAAACCCTCCTAGCAACCACTGTGCCACCAGAGATGGAAGAAGCACACAGAAAACCAGAGAGTTCATGTCAGATTGAAGACCACAGGAATGTTTGTATTATGTCTGTCCCATGGGGACAGGATCCCTCACCAATCTTTACATGTGTGAGTCTGTAAATCATTCAGGTGGCCGGCAGCACATCGAAAATGTGTAGGTATTACCGTTGCTCAGGCTGCCTGCAGAATATCGGGCTCTATATCTTTTATTGGAGCATTATGTACAAAGGTTAGGAATTTACAAATCAGCATTGTTGCCTTCTCAAGGTCTTCATGGTTGACCTAGGGCTCCTATTCCTTCAATTCATTCTCTCTCTCTCTCTCTCTCTCTGATTTCCTCTCTTCTCAGATAGCCTTTCTGCAGATTAGGGGAGACAGGAGTCACAAAAATCCTATTCACCAATGTATTTTAGCATAATCCAATGTCACTTCTGCTTCCAATTCTTAATTCTGAATCAGAATCAAAATCCCAAATCCAATGGGTTCTGATTTTTAGTAGGGTCTCACCGCAGTACATGGAGAGTGCTACCAGTGCTAACCCTCAGAGGCCACTGGCATCTGTGAAGGGAGAATGGGCAGGGGCAAGAAGTTCTGCAGGCTTTCACTTCCTGCCTGCTGACTGAAAATAGGAATCAGAATTAGGTCATCATCCTGAGCTGGATTCCGATAACACTGATTTCAGAATTAGGATTTTAGGACTCTGAATGTAAAAACCCTAGATCCAAAATTTAGACTGAAATCTGGTTAAATTTGATTACAGATTCCAATCATCCCTAGTGGAGATATATAATGCCAACTTAATCCAGGTCTGCCCCATTTCTGAATAAACCTAGTAAAGGTGTAGCAACTGAGAAAGTCCACAGTCTCATGGCATTAAATCCCTGTAATAAAAATAAACATGACTCAATCTCAGTGTATTGCAAGGCAATTTACTGTATTCTTGTGATATTAATGGCCATATCCAGCATTTCACTGAAAAACAGGTAATTCATGAGTTGGTCCTTAAATAATCAATTTTTAAATGTATAACATAGACTTTTAAAATGGAAACATGCATGGATGAGAAAAATAAACAATAGTAAAAAGAAATCAATAAACTACCTGAATGATGCCACCGATTGCCTAGACTTCTTAAATGTAATCAAACCTGTAATACATATGTGCCATTTCTTTAGAATTGTTATGCCTCATGTGCTCTTAGTTCTGTTATTTAATTATTTAAAACAGCCACAAAGTGTTCATAAATGTTCCCAGAAAATATCAGTTGTCACTGTAAAACAACAATCTGAGCCTCCAATTTGAGAAAAACTAAGTCCAAATTCTTTTTTTGTATGAGGGGATCCTTTTTTGTGTGAGATTTTTTCGTTCATACAAAAAAAGGATCCCTTCACATGAAAAATAATCTGCAAAAAAACTAAGAATTCTTTTTTCATATAAAGGCACTATTTTTCATACGAACAAAAAAACTTGGCAAAAAAAAAAAGGATTCCTTCATATGAAAAAAGAATCTGAAAAAAAAAACCTAAGTCCAAAATTATTTTTTGCATGAAGGGATTTTTTGTGAAGTTTTTCCATTCATAAGAAAAAGGATGCCTCCATATGAAAAAAGAATTTGAATTTCATTTTTTTGGTCTGTTTTTTGTATGAAGGGATCCTTTTTCATGAGGTTGTTTTGTTCATAAGAAAAAGAATGCCTTGGGCTGGCCCTGTGGTGCAGAGGGCTGAGGCACTGGACGTCTCACCTCACCACACACTGGTGACCCGGGTTCGGGAGCGAGCCTGGGTCATCGGAGGTTGGCACAGGGGGGAGGGTGGAGCTAGATGGAGCAGTCGGCAGGCAGCTCTCCTCTCTGGGGTGGTTGAATGGCATCCCTCACTCAATGGCTGCCCCATGGTGGAGGCCAGGAGGCTGCACAGGCAGGAGGACCCAGTATTGGACTAATGGGGTGGGCAGAAGGGGGTTGCGAGGTGCATGTGTGCCTCCACACACATGTGTCCTTCTCCTGGGGCCCTCAGGAGAAAATCGGTGGACAAAAAATACCGGCAGCAGGATGATGACCAACTCCCCTCAGGCACCGCTCCTGGACCAGGCGAGCCCCGGTAATTCCGTGTGACAGGAGCTGGGGGAGTCAGTTAGATGGGGGCTGTACGGGGTGCAAAAATAGAATAAAATAGAAAAAAAAAGGAAAAAAGGATGCCTTTATACAAAAAGAATATGAAAAAAGTTAAGTCAAATTCTTTTTGTATGAAGGATCCTTTTATATAGGCCAGTTACTTTTTTGTATGGTCATGCAAAACAAAAAAAAGAAAATTGAGTCACGAAAAAAAGATTTAAAAATGTATAAAAAACACATTTCTAGGTCATTTTCCCAAAAATTAACTGGAGAATCCACCTAAGGTGGTCCCAATTAGCATGATACATGAGTTGTTGTATCTGCAGCATCTCATTTTTATGGGTTTTCAAAAATGTTTTCTGAAAATAAGGGAAACAAGATGGCAGCCATATGAAAAAATATTTTTTTCACGGAAAAGGATATCTTTTGGTATGGAGCAAATTTTTTTTTTGTTTCAAGCAGCTATCAAAAAGACTGTACTGAGCATGCTTGGAACTGAAATTCCACATTTTTATAACTTTGGAACGGATTGATATTTTTCCACCAAACTAGCAAAAGGCATCACTGTGATCCCAGTCCTTTGTAATCTGAACATTTCAGAGCAAAATTCCAAACCACCTGGACTCTTCACGCTAGGCAGTGACCCCCCAAAAAACAGCAAAACCCTCCAATTATTTCACTTTTTTTTGCTATCCAGATCTTGGTATCCACACAATCTGACCACAATAAATGTGGCACATCAAGAGATCTTGCCCTGAGATCTTGCATGCAAAGATTTGTGCCAATCTGTTGAATGGTTGTGAAGCTATTAAAGTGCAAAGTTTGGGGTTAATATAGAAACCCCTGCTCAACTCTAACTATAGTGTTACCGTGCCACTATAATACTGTATAAGCTGATTTGAGTCTGAAAGTGATGCTTTTGCAAAGCTGGCCCTGAGACAACAGGGGTTTCCTTAACTACTATAGCTGCCAGTGTTCCCTGAACTCCAATAGGTGCAACATTTGAGCACTCTATTCTAACTGGAAGTGGTAAGCATGGCCATATCATCCCCTTTGTCCTCAGCAAATGTCACTGGCTTCCCATACCAAAAAGACCGACTTCAGGATCTCTCTACTTGTTCACTAAATCCTGTGTTGGCATATTCAGTTCTTACCTCTTGGGTCCGATTACTATCTGTTTCTGTTTCTGACTGTGTCTAACTGGCTTTGGTCTCTCTCACATACTCTACTGTCCGTCCCTGTTTTGCTAGTGGCTAAGCTTTCAGGTACAATGCCCATGTCCTTTAAAGAAGAATACAGTCACCCTCCTTAACCACAGGCAGTTGATTTTGAAACCTGTTATACATTCAGAGCCTTTCACTGCTGACTCCACTTCCCTGCCCCTTACTTCAACTTTTAACTGCAACTTTCACCACCTCTCTTTTACGTCAGCCTTCCCTTCCTCTGTCATGCTCACATTCAGTTTCTAAGTATTGTTTTGCAAATTTTGTGAAGGAAACCAGACAAAACTGAATTGTATAGAATGTGCCCCTTGGTCAGTTTCTTATTTGAAGCAGTTTTACTGGCAGTGTAGTCCAAATTTGCTTCATGTTGCATCCCTTTTTTATTTTCTATACTTAAACATTGCTTTATACGGTGTCCCTAACCAAAAATGTGCAATGCATGCAAATGGGGCCATAATGACATGCAAATGGCCCCATTTGCACCTTGCATATATTATGGCCTCATTTGCATACCCCAGCTGAATATCATGGGTGATGCACCTAGCGCAACTGCACTTGTGCTGGTGCATAGCATGTTCCTTCCCTGTGGCTTGCGCTGGAGCAGTGCCACTGCGCCATGTGCAGTATGTGCACCGACCTTGCCATATTCAATGGTGCTGCACCATGGCACATCACTGTTGAATATCGCCTGGTCCTGGTCCGGGTGCAGCCCAGTTGCGCTGCGCCCAGGCTTGCACCACTGCCAGGAGCAGTCTGAATATCTGGGCCATAGAGTTTAAAATCTGATCAGAACAGTGTATTCGGCATTTAGAGGGATGTTACTGTTCCCATATACCACTGGTTAGTCATTTATAAAAAGAGGATTGTCCAAAAACCAATCCTCGTGATGCTCCTCATATTGTAGCTCCAATGCAAATGCAACCTAATATTATGCATTTATTGCAACTGAGTATAGTGTGTCCACACTCTTAACTGTACCAAAAAAGTGAACTTGTGCATTCAAGAGCTTTGTACTAATACTCTGAAAGTACTAAAACTAATGCTTCTGTATCTATAGCCAGACTATATGAGAGGACATTTTTTTTTTTAAAAAGACTTTTGTGTATGAAACACTTCAGAAACCTCTAATCTAAACTTGCTTTAAGGACAGGAAAATGCTCATATGGTCACAAGAAAGTTTGCAATATACTGTTTCTCTGTTGCAATGTCTTATCAAGAGACCATGCACCAATAGTTTTGGTATTATTATACAGTATACTCCATAGTCTGTGTCATTTGCATACTAACAAGTGCTCTTCCACTAGAAGGCAAGTTAACAGAGCTCTCCTGTTTGGAGCTCAGCAACTGCAACCAGGCAAGAAGGAGATCCCAATGTGAGCTAAAGATCATTGGAAATGAGGCCGCTTAATGAACCAGTGGCAGCATAATGGGCCAGCAATGCAGGTTTAGAGGCAAAGTTGGGGGGATAGCACTTGGGCAGTCAACTAGTGGAAGCACTGCTGCCAACAGCACTCCCCATGGAGAGGGTTGGCATCATAATTTAAGGTTGCAGTGATCCCTGGTTGAAGGCCAATGAGCTTGCTCTCCTGCCATGAAGTGTTGCATATGCTCATGGCCTCCATCAGGTGGTCATATGGTTTTTGGGAGGATCAAGGGGTCACTAGGAGAAAACACAGAAACTGGCTGACAGGGCTGGGAGGTTGCTGGAGAAAACAATAGGACTAAAAATTTGTTTTGAAAAGTGATGTTCAGCAAGTAATACCATTACCCAAGATTTGGCATTCTGTCTTCAAAGCTGATGGTATACAACCCCTTTTTTGTATAGTGGTATTCAAATGGTGAATCATCATGTACATCACTATTTCAACAATAAAATGCAAAGTACAGCTAGTCTGGATCTTCATAATATGTATTCCTTTCATTTTTCCTACCTTCCATTGTTAAACTCTTTTTTCTCTGCATCATTACAAAAGAATTGGCAGATGCACAGGTAATTAAAGATGCACAGGTAATGTTATATAAGTACTAGTTTTGGTACAATCACTATGCAGTTGCAATGCAGCAATGTTTCAAAACAACTTACATGATACAAGCAGCAAAGGCAATAGGCTTTCTTAAGACCATGCAGTTGAGTAAAATAAAATATTTATGACCAGCTCTGATGCAGATAAAATATTATTTTTTAGCTTCCAAATTTCTATTTGTTGGGTCACAGAAACATGGTTCCAAGATGACAGTTGGAATAAAGACATAACAGGATTTAACAAAATAATAAAAAACAGAAAAGACAAACAAGGGGGAGGTATTGTATTATACATATCTGAAGAATACCCATTTCACTGTCATACAGAATCAAACCATGAAGCTGAAATATTGTGGACAGATATTAATCTACCATCCCTAAAAATATGTATTGGATTAGTTTATCGATCTCCTAATCTAAATAAAGACCAGAATATTGAATTTCTAAATTTAATCAATAGTTTTCAGCCAAAAACTAATTACATCTTAATGGGTGACTTTAATTTTCCCAATATCAACTGGGAAACTCATACCTGGAAGGGAAATGTTGAGAAAGAATTCATTGATATAACTATAAATCAAAACTTGGATCAAATAATCAATGATGGTACAAGAAATAATAACATCATAGATCTTGTATTAACAAACATGGGGGCTCTAGTAAGTAACACCCACATTTTAGAACTACTAGCAAACAGTGACCATAACATGATTCTGTTTCATGTACTATCAAGAGTCATGGATACAAAAGGAAACACCTTAAACAAAGATTTTACCAGAGCAGACTATACACAAAGTAAACAACATTTGAATTTATGGGATTGGAGGTCTGAATGGACAGGACTCAATTTTCACCAAGCCTGGGACAGTTTACTAGCCAAACTTAAATATTGCATTAATAATTGGGTTCCAACTAGAAAGAAATACAACAAGGGATATAGAAATCTGGTCTGGTGGAACAACAAAATAAAAAAATTGATTGCAAAAAACAGAAAATTTATAAAAAATATAAAGACCAACCAACAAAAGAAAAATGGGAACAGTATAAAAAATACAGAAATAAAGTAAAATTAGAAATCAGAAATGCCAAAAAAAAAAAAAATACAGAAAATAAATTATCCAGTGACACACTGGATAATAAGAAAAAAATTTACAAGTACATTGGCTCACTGAGAGGTTCCAAAGCAACCATAGGTCCTCTAGTTACAAACTCTGGAATAATAAGTAACGAAATACAAATAGCTGAGGAATTTAATGAGTATTTTCATAAAAACTTTTCTAATAAAGAACTTTTTCTCAGTAACTCAAATATAGACTTTAATTATACAGTTGTTAAACCAATCACTGAAGATGAAACTATAAAAGAATTACTAAAATTAAAAATCACTTCCTCAGCAGGACCCGATGGGATACATCCATTCTTCCTCAAAGAAATTTCCTCTTGTTTATCTGGCCCTCTGAGTAAACTATTCAATCTATCCCTTGAGGAAGGAGAAAGCATATTAGATTGTAAAGAAGCAGTAGTTTTCCCAATATATAAAAATGGAAACAAATCTGAGGTTTCTAATTATCAGCCTATAAGTCTGACCTCAGTTATAGGGAAAATCTTTGAAAGACTAATATTATACAGAATGGAAGAACACATTAATCACTATAACTTACATGACATAACACAGCATGGCTTTAGAAAGGGAAGATCATGTCTAACTAATCAACTGAATTTCTTTGAGAATGTGAGTGCTGCTCTTGATAAAGGACTTCCAGTGGATGTTGTGTTCCTGGATTTGGCCAAAGCTTTCGATAAAGTATCCCATAGAATTCTTTTGAAACATTTGGTTAAGCAAAAATTCCCATATATCCTAATCAAGTGGATTAACTCATGGTTATACTACCGTAAACAATGAACATCTGTTAAGGGTGCATTATCCTCTTATGTAGAAGTTACTAGCGGGGTTCCACAGGGTTCTGTCCTGGGCCCTGTTCTTTTCAATATCCTAATAACATCTATGCAGCCAACTGATAGCGTATGGATATCTAACTATGCTGATGATTGTAAAATTTGAACTATTGTTAATACACAGGAAGCAACAGAAATCCTTCAAAAAGAGCTAGAGGCATTAGAAATCTGGGCAATAGAAAACAAAATGAAATTTAATGAACAAAAGTGCAAGGTAATGCATTTGGGACACAACAACCATAAAAAAGGGTACCTATTAAATAATGTAATTCTACAGGTAACGGACGATGAAAAAGATCTTGGCATAAATATAGACAATAAGTTAACCTTTGAAAATAACAGCACACTCAAAGTAAAGAAATGTTAACAAATTATGGGTAGTATATGGAAAAACATTAAAAGTAGACAACCACAGGTCATCCTTCCATTATATACCAGCCTAGTAAGATCACATCTGGATTACTGTGCCCCTTTTTGTGCACCTACTACTATACATGGAATGAAACATATAGAGGGAGTTCAAAGAAAAATGACCAAGAAACTTAAAGGCATGTCCGAAAAAACATATGGTGAAAGACTGAAAATACTTGGTCTATACTCAATCAAATACAGACATCTTAGAGGAGATTTATGTACGATATACAAAGCACTTAATGAACCAGGACTAATCGAAATATTAGGTATTGAAAGAAAAATCTGCATATCAAACACTAGATCACACAACTTGAAATTTAAAGGAACTAAGTGTCAGACAAAAAAAAGATTAAAATGGTTCACTCAGAGAACGGTTAACCTATGGAACACACTACCAGGTCCAATAGTAGAAAGTAAATCTATGAACATCTTTAAAAATACACTTGACAAATACATGGGTAATAAAAAATTTGAATACATAGACAATTAAAACCACCTTTGGGTGGCAAGTTCAATAATAGGCTCTGCCTCCCGAACTTGTAAACAACTATGAAACTATGAAGTCTTTATCTTTTGTCTTGATTTACCACTCACAGTCTAGAAAAAAATATTTTAATTTAAAAACTAATTCAAATATCCAATTTAGCCAGATTTGTAGAAATGAACCTCTTGTTTCCATTATGAGAATACTCTGGATTCTTTCCCTATCCAGATCATTGCCACTGCAATACCAGCTGGCCTGTAGGGTACTGGGTCAGGTTTTCTGTGCCACTGCCATGCAGTGGTCTTTTAGTGCATTGCTTTTATTGCGCATGAACACAATATCCCAGTAAAGTGCTTTGCCACTGCAATGCAGTGGTCAGTCAGTGTACTAGGACCATTTTAGTCTGGTAGGCAAGAAATGTGAAAACAGTAAAATAATGACTTGATATTATATCAAGTTATTTGAACATTTTTGTACAAATAAAATTCATATAACCACGGTCTGGACTTTTTTTGTGTGGTGCCTGTCCTTTTCATCTTTCCACATTACAATGATGAAAAATAATTAAAACAATATTTTAGGTGCTTATTTTTTGGCTCACCGGCTGGATGCAGGTTTGTCCATGATGGGTGATAGCACTGCATGAATTTTAGAAGTTACAGTATGATGATCTTTGCTGCTGCTCAAACAGAAACTGAATGATCATTTTTATTGTCACATAAAACACTTAAATTAGAACCTAAGCTTACCAGTTTGAACATATGTTTAAAAGCCTGATTTTCAACATGGGTAACAGTAAACAGATTCAGTCTCTCTGAGATGATAAGAGCAAAAATTAACTTTTGTAAAATTGCAGCCTGGGATGGTCGCATGCCACGGATGAAAATGGCAGACTGATGCTCAGCTCCCGATGAACTTCCCTGAAAAACACCCATAATTTATAAAAAAATAGTAGCAGAAGCAACCGGAAGGTAACAGTAGCTATATAAGGATATTGACTACTGTTTGTGTGAAAATGGGACTTTCAGGTTGCTTCTGTGATCACAAGTCTCTAGAATTAACTTCAGAGTGCAGCTAAGATGTCGGCCGCAAACCACAACCCACTAACCTCCACAGTTAGACCATCAGTGTGAGACAGCACTACAAGATCACAAACAGACATACAGGAAATAAAATACATATTTGAGGGACTGAAATTAGACATAGTAGAAATCAAATAATCTATGGCTTTAATACACCAAAATATGGAACATTTTAAAGAACGTTTTGAAATGTCAGAAGGGAAGGTCAAACAAATACAACATGATATCACAATCCTACAAGACAGCTCTGAATACTATGATAAACAGTTGGCGTATATATTGGATAAGCTGGATGACTTGGAAAACAGGGGAAGGAGAAACAGTACATGAATTACGGGAGTGCCTGAAGGACTGTAGGGGAGAAATATGCCACAGTTTTTACAGAAATTCCTGTCAGAAATCTTTGAAAAAACTTGGACTGGCCACTAGAAACTAAGAGGCACATCGTTCTTTGGCTCCTAAGCCACAGAAAGGAGCTTTTCCCAGACCAATTATAACATATTTCTTATGATACTCAGTGAAAGAACTTTTGCGTTTAGCTAGAGAAAAGCAGAATTTAGTATGGAAAGGTATGAGAATTTCGCTTTTTCAGGATTTGTTCTCTGAAATTGTACAAAGAAGGAAAAAGTATGCTGAGGTGAAACAGGAGCTTCAGAAGAAAGGGGTCAATTATTATATGAAATACCTGGCCACGTTAGTGATACAACCTTTCTCGGGACCCAATATGTTGTGAATAACTGTTGATATGGCTTGGGGTTTCTTGGAAACCCTCACTAAGAAAAAAGCTCGAGTTGACAGCAAAAGGCTGTTCATTGGGAAAACACAAAATGGAGTACAGCCAAAGAAATCAAACTGTGAGAATACAATAACAGATTTGGAACTCAGTCCACGCTCCAAGAACTCAAGCATCTCAGCATGAGCCTCACAGCACAATGCGCAGCAGCAAGAGTCTGTTTCATCCTGCATGGCCAAAAATCCAGACCCTGATACTCTTCCCTTGTGTCCACCCTCACCAACCTATGCTTCAATATCCAGCCGCTTGCCTATTAGAAAAATTAACACATCAGGAGACAGGAAGGGCCATTCGTTAACCAAGGTTGTTTCAGTTTCGAGCAGCAAACAAAGTGTTGGAGTGGGGGAACAGGCAAGGAGTCACAGCAGAAACCGGAGAGAGTCCACTACTGCCTACTCATCCCCTAGCCAATCACCAACACCAGCACCAGCACTACAGGAAGCCCTACAGGAAGTGGGAATGCTGATCTCTTAGGCCAGGATTGAGAAATACTATTGGCTGAAGCTGTTTGAGTGTGCTGTAACTAACTGGAATGTGTTGGGTTGTGTTTTGTTGTTTTTCCTTTTTAATTTTTTTACAGAGACCTTTGACCTTTTCACAGAATTTCACCCAGCATGTTAGGGAGTAGATTGTTTTACGGGATCTTTTGTCTCAGGTAAGATTTCCATCTTGCATTTTATCAATTACTATGGGCTCCAGAGGGTCCTTTGCTCAAATGGAAATAGTTTGGGTCAGTCATCTGGGCAGAATAAGTGAGGCACTATAAACTAAGAAGCAGGCATGCGAGCACACAGGAGACCGGACTGAAGGGCTGAGTGAGCCTATACCACGTTTGTGCAGTGGATAAGTGAGGCCTTGAAACTGGATCTAGGTAGAGAATATTTTTGGGTGGGATTTATAAACCAGCGGGGACCAGTGTAGTCCTCAAGCTTTCCAAATTATGACTGGCTACATAAGACACATGACAGGCAAAACTAGAATTATTACAGTGTTCTTACAGTACTTATTATATATATATATATATATATATATATATATATATATTTTATGGAAAAGGTGTAAAGAAATGGGACTTTGATGGGTAGATACTTTATCTAAGAAATCTGTAAGGCAATAGGAATTTTGCCTAATGTTTGAATGTTAAAATACATTGTTTGAATCAGGTCTCAATTTGGAGGGGGGGGGGATTTTGTATAAAGGTAGGATCATTATTTTCAGAAGGTGTTATAAAAGTCGGGGTCTCTTATTCAAAATACACAACCTATCAGTGCTAAATCTTAATTAATGCAGGGTTTGGTTGGGATTTAATACTCATGTGCAGTGAAGAAATTTTTGGAAAGTTTGGCTCCTCTGGTACTGGTATTATACGCCATTAATCCCTAAGCTTTCCAGAAAACTATATGTAAAAATTCTCTTCCAGTATGAAATGAAACATAGGTGATAGATCTCAGCAGCCTTTACAGTCAGACTTTATTGTGATGATTCAGAAATGGATTGAGATGGTCAGACAGGTCACACAGATAGTAAGGACACCTGTTTGCATAATCAGTCCTTCACACATTACAGGATGAAGCCAGGCCCACTGGGCAGGCTTACTGGGGTTATGCAGACCATAATATTTTAGCAGATAAGGGTCAGTCCTACATTTGTGATGAAGTGCAAACTTATTGGGTGCCAGGACTATGCTCACTAACATGTGACCATCTGACCTTCCTTCTTTCCAGTCCTGCTTGAAATCTAACAATGACATGGATGGCTGTGGCTAAGGTGACATATCGCAGGGTGAAGGAGGGGGTTTTGTTGTATGTGTACTTGGGGTGTACAAGTTCTGGTGAGAATCAGAACATGAGATGGGGTTTTAGAGGACTTTATAATAGGACTGGTCATGAGTTCAGCTATTCAGATCCTGTTATGAAAAAGCACATGGGAATGACATCTCTAAAGTTTTACTACTAAGAAACCTAATGCTGAAATTGGCCTTGCAGATTATCTTAACTCTTTAATGAGATAGTCTCAATAAATTTAGTTTTACTCCTTCTTTTTGAAAAACCTTTTTTATTTGCTACTCTCTTTTCCCTATCACTGCTAATAACCCGAGAAATTTGCTTAAAAGAGGCACCAATGCCCTTTTCTAGATTTAAAGGTCAGAAATAAGATTTTTTTCTTTGGAAGACCAGTCTCTCTCTTGGGGTTTGCAAGGCACTTGAGTAACCAAACACTCAGTATGGTGTTTGTTGCCACTTGCATGGACTAATCAGGCTGAGGGAAAGGTTTTATAACCATTTATAACCATTTTAATATCTTAAAGGAATCAAATTTGAGGGAGGGGAGGAGACCTGACTCGTTGCTCAAATAAGCTGCAGGAGGGACAGCAGGGCCTTCCCCAAAAATCTACTTTTGGAGGATTTTTTTTGTGTTTTCTTATAAGGTTTGATCTAGGATTCCCTTCTTAAGAGGGCAATTACACTCGCTGTTTCCTAAAAACTGAGTTGATGTGGTTAGTGCTTATTTGGTGCTCTGGTTTATTTTAATTACCTAACATCTGTTTGAGTAATGTCATGCTGCTACAATTAAAAATGTATTTCAAGGGAATAGTACTCACCTGAAGCTAAAGTCGTCAGGAGGAACATTAATTTAGAGTGCGACCACATTGGAGTTTAATACTTCGGTGGCCAGCAATACATTAGCCTTGAGACTATTTTTAGGGTTATTCAATTACATAGACATTTCTTGCTTTTACTGTTTTCACTTTGCTTCACTGCTGAGGACACCTGAAGTTGTGTGCTGGAGCTTCCTGAAACTAGTTTAGTTTTTATCTAAAAAGACCAGATAATATCAACGAGGACTTTGGGAAATGAATAAAACTAATTTGAACTTTGGGACCTGGAATATCCAGGGTTTGAGCACTCCAATTAAAAGAAAAAAAATACTTAGCCACTTACAGAAGGAAAGGGTAGATATAGCCCTACTGCAAGAAATACACCTACTTCTAGAAGAGGTGGAAAAATTAGCAAGGTCATGGGTGGCACAGGTAAAGTTCAGTGTGTTCAACACAAAAAAAAGGAGGCACAGAAATTTTGATAAGAAAGGGAATAAATTTTACAAAGAAAGAGCGTTATGCAGATCCGGAGGGGCAATTTTGGATTTTAACAGGGGTAATGGAGGGGAGAGAACTCGCCATTTGCAATATATATGCTCCAAACTCAGGACAGGCCAATTTTTTTAGAGATTTCAATGTCAGGTTAAGTACCTGAAACTTTAGACTCTGAATTGACAGAAGCGGGTCACCTACCAATATCAGGGTCACAAACTCACAGAGGCTTTACATGCACTAATCAAGGACCTTGACATGGTGGACTCATGGAGTTTTTTAAATCTGCAGGAGAGGGGCTACACCATCTTCTCCCACAGGCATTGCTCCTTCAGTAGGCTGGCTATGATTCTAGTCTTGAAGTTACTTATTCCAGACCTAATTTCAACCAAAATTGGAGAACTGACCACATCAGATCATGTCCCCTCAAGAACAGTGTTATCAATGGGGGGGGGGAGCAAACCTTCCAGATGGAGGTTTAATATTCCAGTATTACAGGACCCAAACTTTAAGGGGTGGGTCAATCAGGAAGCCTCTGATTTCATCGGTATCAATGACAGTGGAGAGCTGGGACTCAACTGTCTGTGGAATACTTTCAAAGCCTTCATGAGGGGAGAATTATTACTGTAGTTTCTCTGTAGCTAAAAGGAAGGAAACTCAAAAGGTTCTCATAGAAAAGGAAAGTGCTTTGGCATTATTGGAGCAAAAATTCAAAAGTAACCTGCAGGCAAACAAAAATGTTTTGCACCAGATCACATTATTAAAATATGAAGTAAACAGGACATACTTAGCAAAGGCAGAATACGCTCTGTTCAGAGTCAGACAATCTTATTGGGAGTCTGTGGAGAAGGCCAGGAAGCTTCTGGCCTATAGACTTAAAAAGAGATCCATGCAAAATAGTATTGCAGGCATAAAAAATTCACAGGGCAAACTATTGGTAACCAACAGCAACATTTCTAAGGAATTCGAAGAATTTTACAAGCTGCTGTACAAGAGCAAATCTGGATGTGGGGTGGGGGAAATCCAGACTTTTTTGTCCTCGGCCTACCTACCAAAACTGTTTGACTTGGACAAAGACCTATTAGATAGATCCATTGACTCAGAGGAGTTCAATACAGCCTTACAGGAATTACCGTCCAACAAAACTCCGGGCCTAGATGGGATACCGGGAGAATTCTATAAATCCCTAGAGTCAGAGAATCAAGTATATCTGTTACAAACGGTATCCTGTGAGGTGGGCTATCAACAAGTGGGCACCTACCAAAATGGTGACCCACTTGCAGTGCAGGAAAGGCAGGGCAAGGGTGTGAGGAAGGTGACAGGATGGGGGAGGCTCGCGCATATAGTGACAGGATGTTGCTATATATATATACGCGTGTTGGGGGAGCGAACATGTTGGAAGGGAGGGAGGGTTGGCCTGGTGTGGTTGGTGTGGAGCTTTCAAGCTGGCCCCAAAGCATGGTGGGTGAATGGCTGCCTAAAGCTGTAAGGATTCCGGGTTTGGGTCTGGGTGCACCTACATTTTAGTGTGCCTGGCCTGAAATTTCTTTTTGCCCCAGAATTTGCATTCCCCCGACATGCACCCCCTGGAGTTAAGAATTGTTTAGTAGGGTGGTGTGGGTGTTGCAGCTCCCCACAGTAACATTAAAAATCTAAGTCCCTGGCACCATTTTCCTGTGTGCCGGGGATGTACATCAGTGAAATTTATTTTCGTCGATATACCTTCACCATAATGATGGTCACCTTTCGGCAATCACCATTATGACATAGAACCGTTCCAAACAATCAAGGGAGTATTGTCTACAGGAGTTTTACCAGAATCTATGAGACATGCTTACATTTCCCTAATCCCAAAAAAGACAAAGATCCTCAGAACTGCAAAAGTTACAGACCCATCTCATTATTAAACATTGATTATAAGATCATGGCAAAGATCTTGGCAAACAGACTCAAGGGGTTAGTTTGCAAGTTATTGGGGGAGGAGCAGGTAGGCTTTGTATGAAATAGAAGTGCATATGAGAATGTGAGGAGGCTACTTTCCTGCCAGCAATTAGCAAGTAAGTCAGAGGACTCTGTCATATCTATAGCCTTAGACTTTTTCAAAGCCTTTGACTCCTCAGAATGGGAATACCTTTTTTTGACACTGGAAAACTTCAATATAGGTAAAGAGTTTATTTTGGGAGTCAGAACATTATATACAAACCCTATGGCAAAAGTAATCTTGAACTTTTTTTTATTCAGTTCCTTTGCACTGCATCATGGGGCAAGGCAGGGCTGTCCTCTTTCACCTTATCTGTTCAATTTAGCTTTAGAACCATTGTTATGGGAACTCTCAGCAAATAAACTGGTAAAAGGTATAAAGTCAGGGTCACTAAATAATAAGGTCTTTGCCTTTGCAAATAATATTTTGCTCACTATCTCCAATCCACTCACAACCATTACACCTTTGGAGAACATCCTGGATAGTTTCTCCAAACTAACAGGGCTATCAATAAATTGGAAGAAAACACAGGTCATGCCACTCAACAAGGTTATGGAGACCGACATAACACTGGGTAAGATGGGAAAAGAGATTTGGTGTTTGGAATGATGGAATCGCTCAAGTATTTAGGAATCAAGATCCCAAGAGACCCCCTAAGGATCTTAGAATTGAATCCTACCCTCCCCCTTTGAAAGAGAGAGAGAATGACTTCAAGAAGTGGTCTAAGCTGAATCTATCATTCTGGGGGAAAATCCACATCATTAAAATGATGATGGCACGCAGACGTTTCTTTTTCTTCCAGAACATCCCACTAAACAGACCTAACCACTTCTTTAAAAGGCTAAATGGCCTGATTAGAAGCTTCCAGTGGGGAGAGACACCACCGAGGCTATCTCTGAATAAGTTAAGAGTAAATAAATTGGAGGGGGGTTTTGGATTACCACACTGGGAAAAGTACCTTTCAGCTTTTAAGTTCAAGCAAGCAGTTTGGTACATTACATCAGGCAAAGGGGTTAAGTGTCCTTTGTGGTTTAGGGCAGAAACACAGTACTCCCCTACAGACTTTCAGATTTTTTATTCATTAAGGGTACTACACACCTTAAAACACTGAGTGGTGTCTCTGAATCCATACATAGTATTCAAAAGATACAAAAACTTCTGAATTTTATTTATTTACTTATTTCAGTTTGGGATTAAATACCTTTGAACCATAGGCTCATTTACAAAGGTTCCAGGTCAGACATAGTACAATACAGATAAGGCAGACAACAGGAATAATACATTGCTAATACAGAATCAAGTAAAAAAACAGCAATGAATTTGTAACAGGTAGAGTAGCACTGGTTACTTCATAGGTAAAATTCACTATGAGGAAGATAATAATTTTAGGTTCCCAGACAGCTTAGGAATTTGCAAGGTGATTTCAGTGTTGTTCCATATAGAATGGAGGTAATATATGCTCACAGGCTGGAACAGGCAGCAGCAATGTTGAGTAAGCGGGCAGAGGGGGGGTTAATGAGCCCGAGCAACAAGGGGGGGTGGTGGCCAGAGCGGGGCTAGGGATTGGAGTGAGAGTAGCAGCCAGGATAGGCATTGTCAGGGGAGGCAAGGGGATCGAGAAGGGGAAGGGGATTAAGTGGGAAGGAAAAGAAAGAAACTAAAGGGTGTAGAAAGCAAGGAGATGGAGGAAGCAAAGGAGAGAAACTGGGAGGGTAGAAAGTGAGAAGATGGAAGGCGGGGGAGAGGAAACGGGGTGGAGGGAGTGATAAGGGATGGGGTAAGGTAGTATGTGTGGAGTTAGGGGGAGAGTGGGGAGAAAGAGAAGAGGGAGGGAAGAAAGGCAATGAAAAATACAGGGGGATGAGTACAGGGCGAGGAAGGGTCAGAGCTAGTTGACTGGGGTGGGGCAGGTGAGAGAGGTGATGGAGATACAAGGTCAAAGGTTTCAGGAACTGAAGAGTGCTGAGAATGGGTCAGGGTGTGCAGGGGCACTCACAAGTACTTGATGGGGTTAGATGTGCATGGAGGCCAGCTTTGAATTTTCTGATCTTATTGCAATTGAGGAGGCCAGGGGTTAGGTTGTTTATCCACTTGGGACCCCTGTAGGACATGGACCTTTGAGCTATTGAGGTACGCTTGAAGGGTACTAGGAGTTCACCCCTGGAGGTCCTCCTTGTGCTGATTGCATGTTGGTCATTTTTAAATAGACATGAGGTGGAATCAGGAGCAAACCCCAGGATGGCTTTCTTTCCCACAAGGCAGCTTTGGTATTGGGCTCTGAGGTGGAGGGGTAGCCAACCAGTTGCTTCATAGAGGTCACAGGTATGGGTCAAGTGATCTGCACCCTGGACCAGTCGACATGCTTTGTTGAGGAGGGTTCTAACCCTATTCAGGAAGGTGTCCGTGGTTGCACTGTAAATTGCAAGGTCATAGTCAATATTGAATATTGAGGGGCCTCCCCTTCATTCAACACCAATTTGGAAGAACCCCAAGCTGCTTGGTAAAGCTAGTTCAATGGAGGACCCAGGTTGGAAGGCACTAGGTATCACACACTTGTGGGACTTGCTGGATGAGACAGGTATTTTACTGTCATTTAAGAACCTGAGACAGAAATTCAAACTGCAAAAATTCTATTTCTCTTTTTATTTACAACTCAGGCAAGCATTGTCTGATTCTATCCTAGGCGCCAATCTGATGCTTATTGACTCAGAACTCACCCAATGGAACCAGTTAGTGAAAGTGGTAAGTCTAAGAAGAGGGGTAATTTTGGGATACAAACAATTGATTGAAATTTCTAATCAGAAGCTATTAACTTCAACAGCCAGGCAGAAATGGGAGGATGAACTGGGGATAGGCATTTCAGATATGGAGTGGGCCTCAACTTGGAGAATGCATGTTTAATGAGTAAAGAAATATTAGGTAGATCTGTTCAATTCAAAATCCTGCACCATTACTACTACTGTCCGTTAAGATTACAGTTAATGGGCTATGGGTTATTTGCCAGATGGTCCCTGTTGGAAGTGCCATCAGAAGCAGCCAAACCTTCTCCACATGCTCTAGAACTGCCCTAACATTCTACATTTATGGAAGGCAGTGCACAAGCTTTGTGAAAAAGCGTACAGCATTTCAATTCCCTGTAGTCCAAAGTTCCTGATTTTAGGGATGGATTCGGGAGTTGAGTTTATCAATAAGCACCAGAGAGTGGGAATTTGGATGGTGGCACTAGTGATTAAATGAGTTTTACTCTCAAATTGGAAATCAGGCTTGGTGCCCTCTATTCAGGAATGTTGTAACAAATCGGGGGAAACCATTAATAATGAATGCATAGCCCACATCCTATCAGGCAAACTTCCCCAATTTGTTGCCACTTGATCTCCAATCTTAAACTTGTTTCAGGAAGATATGAAGGTGCACACAGGGCATCAGGGAAGAACTCATTAAGAGTGATCCATATAAATATGAAGAAACAGTAGAATAGATGAAATATCATTCATTTCAGTAATCTCGTGATATGGATGTATAACTATCATTTAAAAAGGATATGTAACTAAAGTAAAGTTTATAAGTACTAGAGTTGGATAAGAGTATACAATATTTATGCACAGTGTACAGTTTGAGCATGTATTGATTTGTAAAACTGAAATAAAAATCTTTATGGCAAAAAAAAATAAAAATAAAATTGCAGCCTGTTATTAAAAGTCAGGACCCGGGCAGACATTGACAGTCAGTGCTGTAAGCTTTTTGTCTGCCTGTAAAATAATACCTGGAGATGTCTATGCCACAAAACCTGCTGCAATGTATGCAAACATAGATGAAACTCACAGACTGTAAAATGTAGGCTAGTAGCTATTGCAAGGCACTTCAGAAATTTGCAGACAACTTTATAGAATTAAGTTGTCTAACTATGCTGGATTTGCCTTGGCTGATAATAAATGATTTTTACAGTGGTAAAAAGCAGGGCAAAAGCCAATTATAAACTGAAAAAAACCCAAAACAAAACAGGGTTGTGAGTAGGTATTAAGGGGGACAAAATTATTGACAGGTAATAAGGACAACTTTCTGTTGTCAAACCCTGTCTCAAAGTCTTAGGTTCATAACTTTTCATTTGTCTGTTACCAGATGGGCACAACACCTAAGAAGTTCATGACATCATCCCTTGTTCTTCTTCATCTGATATAATATGAGAAAATTCATTGACAACAGACATTGTTTTCAGAATTAGTTTTAGATACTACAAAGGATTCATCAAGTTCTACTTCTTAAGTCTGAGCAGCTGTCTCCCTGTCCCTGTCCTTCCTCCTCGCCAACACTTTGTTCTTTGTTCCAGGGACCATATAGCTGTAAAAAAGGTCTTTTTTCTGTCTACTACTTTTTAACCAATACTCAATGACTGAAGTTGTGTCAAATTCCTGTTCATGTGGTGCATGTAATGAGATCCTGATTAAGTGTATCAAACTCTCCTTTCCAGGTCTATGTGATAATGGTGAACGCCTAAAGGCGATCACAGTTATCGCTCAGTCAGAGTGCCGAAAACATTTTCAGCACTCTGACAACCCCGGTGCATCAGGACAACGGTGCCAGGACTGTTTTTTACTGCTTTCTGTGGGGGGGGGCTGTGCCCCCCAAACCCTCTCTCGTAGGGGGCTTTGCCACCCACACACCCCTACTTAAGGATTCTCAACTTCAGGGGGGTGAATGTTGGGGGGGGTGAAAGCAGTAAAAAAAAATAAAGGTTTGGGCCAGGTGCAATAAAATCGCACCAGCGCCTGGACCAGAACCTGGTACCTCACCCACCCCAACCACTAGCCAACCCCCGACACCATGATGCAGCTCGGCCAGCTACCGCAGCACCACCCCTACAGTCTCTCTGTCCCCTCCCAGCCCATGCTTGCTGTGCTTGCTCCCACCCCCTGCAAGCATATGCATAGCGACATCCTGTTGCCCAGTTCACCCACAGCCTCATCCGGTCGCCCTACCCTCCCATCGCCATGAGGGATTGCGCTGGGAAGGAGTCGCCATTGTGGACGGTGTCCATCCTCATGCGCCCACCTCACAGGTTACCCTCTTTTCCAAATGAACTTCAGCAATTGGATTATATTACTTTCATTAGGCAAAAGCCTCTTTAACAAACAGCTATACTTGCTGAAAGAGTCCGAATTAAAGTGACTAGATCCAAAATTTGTGACATTTATCTTGGCATGCCCGATGAATATCTGCCCACTTAGTTTTTACAACATTGGCATGCCTGTTTAGAAAAAAAATATGACTACCTCCTGCCTCATAGTACATTGAGAATGAAAATGATTTTAGTTGTGTTACAGTTCACCTTCTCTTTATGTGATATTTTTTTTAGTTTGGTCCATTCTCCTACTGTGTCCCATCAAAACCGTATAAAAACCGCATAGTCAAAACTGCTCTGTCATAATCACGACAGACAGAAAAGTGACAGGTAAAAATTACTGACTACATTTAATTAACAGCTTATAGAATATGCCTTTTGGTATAAGTGAATGTTTTGGCACACCTGGTTTTTGCCTAAGACATTTTTTTCCTTGACGGGCTTGTAATCCTGTCTAAGCACGTCTTTATTTTGCATTATTTACAGCACTGTGGATTGACTGCGCCATCTCAGTTTGAACAGTTTTGACATGGAGCCTTCTCTTATATACAAGTCTGAGTCTACTTTCTGTTTAGTTAGGGCTGTTTAGAACTCATATACAACAGCAGCTATCTGCTCTCCTCTCCTCTTCTGTGTAATCTGAAACATTTGGAAAAATGCTGTCTAATCTTCTAGTTGCTTATTTTTCACCACCCATTCGAAAACACCTACCCTAACCCAACTGTGAAGTCTATATGAGTTGTTGACCACTGTTCAAAGTCCACAATGTGGTTCATAGCCACCATAATGGACTACGGTTGGTGCATGTCTTCATATCCGTTTGTTACATTTAAGATCATGGCTGTCAAAAGTGTTTCTCTGCCATATGAGAACTGGTCCAAATTATCCTCAATTAGGGTGTGTCCATGGAATTTGTGTCCTTCCAAAGCATTGAGAAGTCATAAGTGCTTTCCAGGTCTAAACAGAAGCAAAGAAAAAAAAAAGAAAAAAAAAAACACGATTACCTCTGACCTCCTTTGTGCAGATGCTTATCTATCGAGAATGATCCAAGGTGAAAATGATCAATCATGACAGATGCAACCTGTACAAAAAAGGGAAAACAAATGTTTTCTGTTTCCCATATACAACATATACTTTAACTTGCTTTCAGTTTTAAAAGGCAGTCCTGCAGGTCCTGAAGAGATTCAGATACCTCCAACTGTAGTATAATTTCCTTGAATAAGCAGGCTGACTTTGGTGAAGTCCTCCAGGATGTCTGCCAGTAGATGGCTGTAGCATAGGCATCTCCAGCTTTGCATGGCCTTAAGAAGCTCCTTGGTCTTTGCTGCTTGGTCTTCTCAGGATCCGCCATGTTGCATCTGGTAGAAATAAAAAATATAAAACATACGTGGTGTTAAAACCTATTAAACAAATTACCTGTTGGAAGTGCAGCAGGATCCCAGGGTAGTCCACAATTAAAATTTTTAGAACTTCTTGGGGTTTAAACATGAGCTAGACGTCTACCTCAGATCTAAATCTTTGATGGAATAAATTCACCCGCTGGGAGTGGGTGGCAATCTTGATGGTCAATTTGCCTGGTTTTGTCTTTTTCACATAGCAAACCTTAGTAAACTATTAAGATGTATTGTGCCTATCTTGTTCCTCCCACTCTCGATGGAATCAAGCATTTGACACCAGTCTCAGTTTTTGTGATGTGGTGAAAAATAATAAAATAGGTATATTCCTAACTATAACTATATTCCTAGTTGGTCAATTGTTTGTGATAGGTTATGTTTTTTTAAAAGATCCTTCAGGGATAACTCCAGTCTATGTGCATTGCAGTGTACTGTGACAAGATTAGGTTGATCCTTTTTAAGTAGAGCAGCTACCACTCCTCTTTTACTGGTCATCACTGCTGCCCAATCCATGGTTAGTACAACCAATTTTGTTTTGCAGTCAGCTGACCCTATCTGTGAAAGCATGGCCTGATCAATAGCTGCTGTAACTGATGCTGCATCTGCTTTATGTGGGTTTTCGAGGGACACAAAATAAACACTTTGTTTACTGTTCTTATGTAAATTATGTCCTGTTCTTTTACACTGGAATCTGCTGCTCCTGTATCATTATTGAAATTAATTCCAATTTCTTCATCACATTTACAAGCTTCAAATGTTTGCAAGACTTGTCATTTTGATAGGTTTCCCTGATAGTGACTACTTTGTATTTGTCAAGTTCACACGTCCAATTGAAGTCTGTATATGGCCTGGCATATTTGGCTAAGGCATGTGTGTTCCTTTTTTTCTATTTATAGTTTCTGGGTTTTTGTGGGTTTTCTCCTGGCCCCTGCACCCATGTGTCCCCAGTGTAGCATGTACATGTGGAGACACATGCATTTACCCCTATACGGGATGCCCCTCCCTTCCAGTCACACCGTTAACCACCTGCACCGGCACCGAACCTCCATTTGGTGACGGTGGGACTACAGGGAGATGACCCCACCCCTTTCCCAGGAGAGGAGAGGAAAGCCAACGCTTGATCCTGCTCCCACCCTCTCCCCATTCTGGCACCCTGGTGACCCAAGGTCGTTCCTGAACCCAGGTTGCCAGCGTAGCATGAGGTGTGGCATCCAGCGCCTCAACCATCAGTGCCACCGGGCCGGAAGGCAAGTGTTTTTCTCATTAAAGGTAGCTTTACATGGCATGCCACACTGAAACTGAGTTTTTCTATCACTTTTTAAGTAGCAGATGCCTGTTGGGGCTGAGCTATAAATCTGGCATTAGCAAGGAGATGCTTCTTAGACTTAGCATGCTTTTGCAAAGACAGCTCAGTGAAATTATTACTGCCCATACACGGACGTAATGTCAGCAATTTCTGGAAATTTTCTACCAGATTTACACAGCATTACATTTTTTTTAGGGTCAAGCTCAACCCAAAAACCCCAAAAAGGGAGGCAGTATAGTACAGTGGTTTAAGGCTCTGAGCTGCAAATCTGGTGACATCCAGCAGACTAGACCGGTGTTTGAATCCCACAGCTTCCACTTGCATACTGTGTGACCCTGAGCAAGTCCCTTAACTTCCCTGTGCTCCCAGGTTACTCCTGTAAAAAAGCTTTCAGCTTAGCGTGCTACTCCTGGTTAAACAACAACAACAAAAAAAAAAAAATAAAATGTACTTTGCAACCCAATGTTCCTGAAAAGTATGCAGTCTTATATTTTTGTCATAGGCAGCATCTCTCATTTTTTTTGAGCCTCCTTCTCTACTACTAAGGTTTTAGGGTTCTTTACTCCATTCCAAAACCCATTTTTTGAGCCTCTTTCTCTACTGCTAAGGTTTTAGGGTTCTTTATTCTAGTTCAAAACCATCACGAGGTGGGTTGCAGGCTATTGTCCAATTAATGTTGGTTATTCATTTAACCAACATACTAGGCTTTATGCAGCTGATGAAGAATGAGGAAGCAACACATTTAAGCGTAAACTGAATAAGTTAACCATTGAATTCTGCCCCCATAGTCTACCTGATCACATAATTTTTTTTCAGAATCTAGAACTCTGAGGTAGATTTATAGGTGAGTTGTACAGGGATTGTGCTGTTAAATTTGAGTTTCTGAATGAGAAACTATGGCCACGTAACTTTTTTTGTTGTCCTTTGCAGCTAGAACTGAAGCAGAGGAGCCAGCAGAGGTGGCATTGGTGAAAACTGGTCAGCACTACTATTCTCAAATGGTTCTATGTGATAATACCTCGAGTGCATTATTGCCGAAAAGCAGTTTGGCGATATGCAGTTAAAGGCGACCGGGCATACACAGTACAATTACTATGTATGCCGGGGGGCTGCACCCCCCACACCCCCTATGGGGGGGCTTTACCCCCACATCCCCCTAATTATATATTCTCAAGTCCAGGGGGGTGCATGTTGGGAAGGGGGTGCAGCCTGGTTTAAAAAAAAATTAAGTCCCACATTCACGGGACCAAGCAACATTTTTTTCAGCCATCAGCCCCAAACCCAGGACCTGCTCTGTTGGAGCCAGAATACCTACCCACCACACAGTTGACTCGGCAGAGCAGGCACACTAGAGGGTAATATCCCTCTTCCCTATCCCTCCCCTTCCCCTCGCTATAAACCCTTTCCTTGCTTATCCCCTCTGCCATCGCAGTCGTATTATCCCATGAGGTGGTGTCTCATGATAATAGCGCCCTCATATGGGTCGCCATTTTGATGGTCACCCATATGATAGTGCTATTATCACAAGATACCTTCACAAATACACAGTGATTTACCAGTTGATTTTTACTTTTTGTAGGGAAGTTTTACTACTGTATGTTCGACAGAAGCAGAGGTAAGTATTGGATTAGTCTAGCCAATCGCAGTCTCGCACATTCTGCAAGGTTAAAAGTAGAATCTAACAATCTTCCTTTTTCTTTTCACAGGTTGAACTTGTCAGAAAAGAAGTAAAGGAAAATCAATGAAAGCAGTACAGCAATGTTGCTTATAAACTTGCCAGTGTGTTGTCTAATTAAATATTAATCTCTTTTTCTTTAAATTGTAATGAAAGAATTAAAATAAAGGTTTGGCTTTTTTGGGTACTAACTTGCATTAATTTTTAGGCTGGAATTTTCTGACCAGAAAAGATAGCTGTCAAACAAGAGAAAAAGTGCTTTCAGTTGATGGGACATATTTCATTTTGTGACCACATTTACACAACAGCAAAGATCTATATCCCCTGCCTTATTATTATTGGGGACAGTATCATCCACATGCATTACTCAGGAAAATGTAAGAAGTGCATCAAAAAAAAATCTGCCTAAACGTGGACATGCACAAGCTCCAATATTTGATGATTTCTGTTCTCCTTGCTCTAAAACCTCACAGTTCTATAATCCTTTCTATCAAGTTCATGAATGTCAGCTGATGCACAGACAAACTACAAACACTGACTTTCACCTCTTGCTAAATCTTTCTGTCTGTATGGTTCCCATTGCAAACACCCACCCCTCAATTACAGAAGCCACTTTAGGGGCAGTTGTGATGACCAGAGTTGGATTCCACGATTCTATCTGAGAGAGTCCTGCCAGGAGATGTTACAGTGTGATTGCTTCCTGGAGAGAGAAAGAGCTATGCACTCTACAAGAGTTTAGCTTGAGACTGAATCTCGCATGGCACTGTGAGATTTCCATTTGTCTATGGGTACATCAGACAACTGAGGGAAGTGATTGGCTGGAAAATGTTCTGTCTACTGCACAAAGGCATGAAATTGATATGCAGGACTTGGCCTCAGGGAAAAAAAAAAGAAAATCCTGTTTCCAATCCATCTGCTGAACTGTGAACTTGTGGCAAGAATTTAAGTAATTCACAGAAATAAGAATACAATGCAGGTTACCAGCAGGTTGAGTTTGGTGTTCTGTGCATGATGTTTAGTATGTACAGAACACCAAATAATGGGGAATGTCAAGCCCTGCTCCAATAATCAATCTATCTATCTATCTATCTATCTATCTATCTATCTCGCTATATAGATATAGATAGATAGATAGATAGATAAATAGATAGATAGAAAGAAAGATATTATAGATCATATTCTTTGCAAAAATCTGCATTAATGCACCAGTTAGGGTTCAGATTAAAGCAACAAAAGTAGGGGAATGTGGCGTTAGGGTTTCCAACCCTAATTCCTCACTTCCACCTCCAAGCAGGAAAAGGAAAAAAACATTGTGTTTTTTGCTGTTCTGGCTGTTGGTGATTCAGGGGTGGAGGTCTTCCTTGGGGTCTGCAACCCTAACACTCACTCCACTGTGATACAGTCTTCAGTCATACAGAACTGTATCTCCCCATATGTTGCCAATAACCTGTAGGTCCTGCCTGAAGAAAATCTATTTCATCTCACCTTATTTGGTCATGGAATTCGGTGAGTGTTAGGGTTGAGAACCCCAAAGAAGACCCAACCCCTGATTTTCTAATTATTGATGGACGTATGGCTTGTTAACGTTGCAGTGTTAACCTAAGGAAAATTTTCATTTTCTAATTTTTCTGTTTTTTATACACCTATTTTCAGTTGGTATTTCATAGGTACTTAGTCTTGTAATACTCATTGACACCTTTATTTTGATATATAGAATGTCCCTTAAAGGGACACTGTCAGCTTTGCCCCTCGTTTTTGCCCAGATCTCAGCAGTGTGCCTCCATGCACAGATTTGTCACATATCATCTCTATTAGACCCCTGTGTGTGCCAAACATAATAAGTCCTATCCCTTAGTCTTATTTTACTATTTTTGTCCTTTTCAGTGGTCCTTTAACTCCAAAGAGTGATGGAGCTACAGCTTGTTAAAGCTGCAATGTTATCCTAAGGGAATTTTAACTTTTTTATGTTTAAATATGGCCCCTGAATTTTTGAGGTTATCATGTGTTAGTGTTGTACTACTCCTTGACACCTTTTTTGATATATTCATTGTCCCATAACTCTAAATATTGATGGAGTTATAGCTTGTTAATGTAGCAATATTATCTTATGGGAATTTTCATGTTTAATTTTCAAATTTTGTATAAGTTTATTTTCAGTTGGTATTCCTTAGGAACTTAGTCTTCAGGGCCTCTATAATTCCACTACATTGCAATGGCTACATCTAAAACATCCAGTCACTGTTTTCTCAAAAACATTCTTGATACTTTATCTTTCCTTTGATATATAGCTTCTCCCTCAACTCAAAAGAGTTGTCTGAGTAGAATATAACTTTTATGGGTTTTAAAAGGTTTTTTTTTTTAAAGAAAATGGAATCAAGATGGCTGCCATATGAAACAATTTTTTTCTCACAAAAAGAAGATTACTACCCACATATGAAAGAAAATCTTGTTTCATATGGCCAAATTCTTGTTTTGTATGAAACAGCTATCCAAAAGACCATACTGAGCATGCTCAGAACTTGAATTTCAAATCCTTATAACACTGGAATGGATTATTATTTTTTTCACATGACCAACAAAAGGCACCATTCTGGGGCAACCATTTCTACCCTTAAAATGTTGTACCAAAATTCCAAACTGTCTGGGTGCTAGGCAATGATGACAAAAAAAAAAAAAGGCACCAAAAACTGTTTTTTTTTTATGTTTTTTCACTCTCTGGATCTTGGAATTCTCACATCTGACCAAAACAAACCTTGGCACATCAAGAAAACTTGCCCCTGAGACTGCACATGCAAAATTCCGTACATATCCATTGAACAGGGATGAAGTTATTGAAAGGCAACATTAGGGGATTAACAGTAAACAGCCAGCTGAACCCTAACTATACCATGCTACCATACCACTGTAATAGATAGATCTAGATATACATATATCTAGACAGATACAGTGTAGATAATATCTGACAGCATGGTGTCACATACAAGGAAATATTGCCACTGAGAGGCTTAATGAGCTCATAAATGCCACAAGCCCGAAGGACAAGTGACCTCAATGAGCTTTTTAGGCCCTGAGATGGTAATATTTCAAGAGTGTATGGGACACTGCAGCGGCATGGAGGAAGCATGCACATGGAGGCATGCAAGCATTTTGGAACTGCAGCTCCCTCCACCTTCCCCTGACCTACATCTGCCTCCTGTATGTCAGCGCTGTCACCAGCCAAGAGCCGGGAAGGCCCATCAGCTCAATCTGAGAGAGAAGAGCTGCCAGGCAGCTGCTAGATCCTCTCTTAGCCCTTCTCCCCACTGATCCCCACTGACCTGACCTGATCTTGTTCCTGAACTTAGGTCATCAATGCAGCGAGAGGTAAGCACTTGAGAGCGCCTTGGCCCTCTACACCACCAGGCCTTTGAAATGTTATTTTATGGCATTTTATACATATAGTTAACTTAATCAGCCATGTGGTTGGCTGCAGTGGCCTTTTTAAATAGAGGAGAAAAAGTCAGCCAAGGGCTGGCAGTGTCCCTTTAAAGCTGATAGGAAATTATTTTTACATTTTTAAATGCCTCCTTTTTTTCCCAAGTAAGAAATGCATGTATATGCTCTAACAATTTTTTAATAAATTATAAATCTAGCTTTAGCATGTGCTCAAATGTATATGGTGCTCCACTCTTGACAGCAGCATAACTTTCTTTTCATATTGCCAAGAAGTTCCATTACATCAATTAACCCAGTCTATGCTATTCATCTGAATGGCCTGGAATGGTGTTACTGATGTCACTGAGTGTTCAAGCAGTATGAAAAGAGAAAGCAGTGGCTGCTGGGTTGAGAGGGATTCAGGGTAGTCATTAAGGCAATATAAACTAGATAATTTAGTTAACTAAAAAGGGGAACATGTCAAAACACAGGATATATATTAAATGGAAAACAGGAAGGCATCTAAAGGTACATAAACTGCTTCATATCCCCTTTTAATATCACAGCTGTCCCTAGATGGAATAACCTGAAATTTGGCATTCACATACTGCAATTGGTGTCAAGCTCTCAGGGTCCTATAAATTTGTTAATGAGCTCCCACAGAGCCACTCGTGAAGCAAGCTACAGTTCGGGCACAGTAAACATCAGTAAGCAGCTGCCTCATGAGTCTCCCACAGAGCCACTCATGAAGCAAGCTACAGTTCAGGCACAGTAAACATCACTACGCAGCTGCCTCATGAGTCTCCCACAGAGCCACTCATGAAGCAAGCTACAGTTCAGGCACAGTAAGGATCACTAATCAGCTGCCTCATGAGTCTCCCACAGAGCCACTCGTGAAGCAAGCTACAGTTCAGGCACAGTGTAGGCCACTTGCTAATCAAGCTACAGGTCTGGTGCAGTGACCCTCACTTTACAGCTGCTTTTGTGAGCAGCCCGCAGTGCCATTCATGAGGCAAGCTACAGGTGTGGGGCAGTGAGCGTCACTATACAGTGTTTGTCATGGGGCATAAGAAAGGTGAAAGCTAAATGCGTCAGTTGTATATATTTTTTTTAAATTAAGACACAAAAATGGCAAAAAACAACATTGATGCATGCATTAGGATTAAATCAAAAAGCAGGGAAATGATACATTTGGATAAAAAGTCCATGGTGAATCTGTGGTGTCATGTTCCTTGGGATTTGAACGATCATGCAATGCAGTGTTGGTTTTATGGGAAATCAGGACCCACTTTGCAAGCATTGCTGTGTCACTATTTTACTTTGTCTGTGAAGACTGCGGAAATTAGGGTAACACTAACATTGTTTCACAAGATTGTTTAAACCTTGAGGAACACTACACCAATGATTCATCAAGGTTCCAGTGACTTTTTACCCCACTTTTTCATTTCCTGAATTTCTACACTTTGTACTTCATCCTTAATAGATGTAATGACACAGTTCTTGCAAATATATATATTTTTCCTTTTTTTTTCTCTTTTTTTTGTAGCAGGATGTGAACTGGGACAGACCATTTTCAGTCATGCCAGACATAAAAACTACATGACATACAACACTACATTTATTATACAAAATAAGGATATAGTAAAATTCTCCATTCAAGTGACATCAGCATCTTTACAAACAGCTGACGCAGTATATGTTTGCTATACATATATATATGTGTAAATATATATTTATGCAATAGGTGTAGAAAAATATCAATGACATAAATCCTGATATTTCATTTATCTACATAATAGCTACATCATCAGGATTTATGTACATGGTAGACACGTCATGATGCGTTTATGTACATAGTTGATAAGTCACCATAACACGTCTAACCCCCCTCACCCAGCCATCCGGCACTTCTTCCTTAAATTTCTTTCAGTCCCAGTGCACACTACATGACCTCTTAGGTATCTAAACCCTTTTATTCACAAGTTATTTAAATAAATCACCTCATTAGCCAAAAGAAAGCAGAACAAAAATGTTTCCATAACTGCTCTTGTTTTATGCCAGCGACTGTTCTTCTTTCCTCCAACACCCCACCATTTCTTACTTGCTTTACCAGTCTCTCAAGTTCCAGACGCTCTCATGTTGTAAACAGGAAAAGTAATGAGTCCCTTGCTCAGTGCTCCCTCCTAGAAAAGCTGTAGTGATACAATCTCCTTCCTTGGTTTAAATAAACAAATCTTTTTTTGGATAAAAGAAAATAAAATAAACTGTTTAATGCGGCACACATCTTGTTATCCAAAATGGTCCAGAGGACATCTTGTTTCAACTGTGCACTCACTCCTTGCCAGTGGCATTCATAAAACTAATCCACTGCAGTCATTGTATTTAAGAAAATAAAATGGACAAAGAGATAACCATACTGAATTCTAGCATCCTCGATTGCCACAAGACTATTGCTTAACTGTCCCACCCACTAAGAGTCACTGCCATTCTTTAAGATAAATTATACAGATAAGAACTTGACCACCAATCAAAACACATGCAAAGGCCATCATGTGCGTCAGATCATTGCAGTGTGCCTAGCAGTGCCCAGTAACCACTGTGCTGAGTGGATCTATACTGGGGAAAACCACCAAAAAGTTCCTCCAAATTTACATTAAAAAAATAAACAGTTTAAAACAGATATCCCTACACTATCCTAAAGGATCCCTACTGCATAAATGAAATATGCAATGGGGACCTTATGGAATAAATCACGTATTTCCACTCAGCATCACTCATGGTTTATACCACTTGTGAGGTTACCCAAGGTGAAACAGCTCCTATGAAAATAAATAATTTATTCCACAGGTCCCTGTTGCATATTCCATATATATATATATATATATATATATATATTATGGTAGCACGGTAGTGCTACCATAGTTAGGGTTGAGGAGCCATTTACATTATTAAACCCAAAATTTTGCACCTTAATAACTTTGCAACTGTTTGACAGATTTGCCTGAAATTTAGAATACTTGATCAAGACCCATACGCCTTGGGATCTGCCAAGTTTCGTACTTGTCAGATACACAACTGTGGAGTTATTAAGCATGATCTGCACGTGCGTTTATGCTTTTTCTGGAATTCTACGGTTGTGCCTACAAGTCGCATCATTTGTGCGACCGGCCCGAAATCTTTAGGGAATGTGCAGCCAGGGTCTCCGATGTGCCTTTCAAAGATTTCGTGAAAAAATATTAAACTGTTCAAAAGTTATGGCAGTCCAAACTTCTGTTTTTTTCCCATAGGATAACATTACGGCGTCATTGCCTTTTGAGGCCCGTATCTCAAAACGGTATGTAGATACAGAGTTTTTCAACTAGCCAGGAAAGTGATAATACGTATGACTTTTAAATTTTTTTTCTATGTCGTACGGTTACTGAGATAAAAGCAATTTACTATTACAACTCCTGATTTTTGTGTTCCGAGAGTCATTATTTTGCATACATTCTTTCTACTCACTGTCTTTCTCTATACAGCTTTTGGGGAAAACCAGCCTGTGCGCTTACATTACTCTTACCATTACCGATTCTGCTTGTGGTTCCATACCCATTTCACTTACCGTTCACATTCACGCCACCATGTGCATTACCCTTTGCGTTTTCATTTGTGGTTGTGTTTCCGTTGTTTTTAACATTTCTGTCTACAATACTGTTCCTCTTTCTGTTTTGCTTTGCATCACCATGCGCATTACGATTTGCGTTTGCGGGCACAATGTTACAATGCGACAAGACATCACCCCATGCTCCCGCTGCTGCATTACATTCACTATTTCTCATTATCATTCTCAAAAAGAAGGGACATTAGAGGCAAAAAACTCTGTTTAATGCATCAGTTAGGGTTGTTCCACAGCGACAAAAGTGAGGAAATTCGATGTTAGGGTTGAAACCCCCTTTGCACCCCTCCAGCCCACCTCCCCAACTGGAATTGGGGTGTGCATTGGGGTCATCGGTCCTAACTGTCACCCCATTCTTCTATTCCTCAGCTTCTTTCCACATGTGATGGGGTGACACTTAGGGCCGATGACCTCAATGCGCACCCCGATTCCAGTTGGGGGTGGGCTGGAGGGGTGCAAAGGGGGTTTCAACCCTAACATCGAATTTCCCCCCTTTTGTTGCTGTGGAACAACCCTAACTGATGCATTAAACGGAGTTTTTTGCCTCTAATATATATATCAGTGATATGCAATGGGGGACAGTTTGACCTCGGGTAACCACATAAGTGGCAAAAGCTATGAGTGAGGTGTCTGAGCGCAAACTGCACATATATAGGTAAATCATGCATCAAACTGTCCCCCATTGCAACTTTCATTTAAGCAATAGGGACCAGTTTGGAAAATGGATGTAGATTTGTTAAAAACAATTTGTTTTTACTGTTTTTATACAAATTTAAATGGACTTTTTGTGCTTTTCCTTGTGTAGTTGCACTTTAAGAAGAGGTCGCTGGGGGTTGCTGTGGAAGCTCAAACATGCTGAAGCCTCCGATGTTCCAGATGTGTGTGTTCATTGTTGGTCAGGTTTCCTTTACGAAGTTACAGGGAAAAAATGGAGGTGGCTCATAGCGACAGGGCTGAATGGATTGCAGTTTGCATACTGTGTTTCTTTTTAGGCTTTATTTTATGTATTTTGGCAATTCAGAAAAAGTGTAGACCATAGCTTTTTAAATTTTTATTTCTGCAATAGAAGTCACAGTGCTTGTTTGCCACAAGGAGAGCTGATTGTCTTGCAAGCACAAGCAGCCATGCAGTGCTGAGGAATTGAAAAAAGAAAGAAAACATGAGTGGATTTTTTTTTTATTTCTGTCCCAATTGTTTAGAGGAGCTGGAAATGTGTGGATGTGAAGAGAAGAGGTATTGAACTGGGTAGTATTCTTTCAGGTTGTGGTGAGCTGCCATGTGGATGGAGGAGGACTGCTGTGTGGGTGGGGGTGCAGAGCATGATGATGAAAGGGGACATGGTTATGCAATTTGTAACAGAAAAGGGCAGAAAGAAAATTAAAATTGGTTAAGATGCAAATGTTTATGATGTGGCAGGGTATGTGTATTTGGTAGAGCTGTATTTTTGTACAGTACCTGGGGGTCAGTCAGGCTGGTTAAAAGTTCTATATAAGTAGTGCTGGTGGGGAAGGCAGAGGGGCAGGTGATAACACAGCAACTACTGAGATAAATTCAAGTGTCGAGATGAATGCATATATCTCACTGCTCACTGTTTAGCAGTAAGAGACATGATTTATCTATACTGATTTGAGTCCATCCCTATTGCATAAATAAAAACATACAATCTGAAGACAGCTAAGGACCATTTGGCCCACCCAAGTCAGCCATATTTTCCCTGCCTATACTGACACTGCAGACCCTGCTTGCTCTCTGGCTCCTCCCTTGCTTTCCACAAAGATTCCCTTATGCCTATCCCAAGCATTCTTAAATCCCACTACTATCTGTGCCTCCGCCACCTCCACTGGAACACTGTTCCAGGCATCCACCACTCTTTCAGTGAAGAAGTACTTCCTCACATCTCTCTTGATTTAACCCCTTCTATCTTCATTGCATGGCCCCTTGTTGTTGTGCATCTTTTCATCTGACAAAATACTCCCCTCTTGTACCTTATTTAACCCCATGAGGCATTTATAGGTCTCTATCATGTTCCCCCCTTCCAGGGTGTACATACTGGGGTCCTTTAGTCTCTCCTCATAGGGCTTCTAATGCAGACCCTGCACCATTTTAGTTGGTGTCCTCTGTATAGCCTCCACTCTTTCTACGCCCTTTCTGAGATGTGGTCTCCAGAAATGGAAAAAAAGTACTCCAAGTCGGGTCTTACCAGTGATCTATACAGTGGCAATACCATCTTCCTCCTTCTGCTGTAGATACCACTTCCTATGTACTCCAGCATCCCATTGACCCTACCAGCTGCCTTACCATATTGTCTCACTACCACAAAGTCATCAGATATAATTACTCCCAGGTCCCTTTCTGTTTGTTTATTTATTTATTACAATTTCAGGTAACATCTTTGAGCAAACAGTGCTCTTTTACAAAGGTTCCATGTCTTGGACAATGTACAAGAATAGACAAGAACAGGCAGGTAGATAACAATTAATACAATTACAGTACATGAGCTGCCAGTGGCTTTGTCAAGATAAGCAAGCAATAATACCCAACAGGGTGGGCGGTATTGCCCATACCACCCACCCTGGAGGGTATTATTGTGCTTAGAAAATGGGCATCTGTGTAAATTTTAATTAGGTTATTGACTAAAAGAGGATATTATTTTGAAATTGGATAGAAACAGCAGAAAACTATTTTTGTGGTAAAATAGTCCTTTGTTTTTGTGCTGTTCCATCTGCAGTTGCACCCTCCCAGCTATTCTGTTGTAATTATCCCCACCCCCCACGCACACCACTGTTTACGGAAGCACAGAAGGAGTATTTTTTGAAGTTTCCCACAAACAGTTCATTTTGGTACAGTATTTTAAAATGCTTAACTCCCGCAGTTTTTAATTTTTTTTTTGAGGCAGTTTAAGTAAGGTAGTTGGGAGTGTGAGCGTGAACAGGTGCCAGTTGTTCAGTTTCCAGGTACTCCGTGCCTGCTGTAACTTGCAGGAGTCAGTTATTTCTGTTTTTTTTTTTTTTTTTTTTATGAGTTCCCGATCCTCGCTGCCTTCCATGAGGACCAGGAGTGTGATGAGGAGCGTCCAGTTTGTCCAGAGAGCGAGTGAGCCTGCCTACCAAACCAGAGGAGCCATAACTTAAATCAGTCAACGACACGAATGAGCTACGTGCTGTGGGCATGTTCAATGAATGAGGAGGGGAACATCAGAAGCAAGGTGCAACTTTTGTTTATTTTTTTTAACATGTGAGGCTTGTCAGAAGGGAAAACTTGTTGGTGGAGATCGGTAGTGCTGTCCGTTGACCCGCTAAGGTGGCTTTCTTGTGAGTTGGTAGGGGGGGGGAGACTGCTGCTCTCAATGTTGCGTTGTCGGGTAACAGGGCAGTACGAGGCATTATAGATCGCTGCTTTAATGCATAGCTTCAGTTTGAAGGGGGGCCAAGGTTAAAGAAAGACAGAAAAAAGTAATAAATGAGCCCAGTGAATTAGAGGATTATGTGTGATTTCAGAGTTGGCACTGAGTGTTGGGGAGCAGCATTTCTCATTAAACGAGGGGAAAAAAATGGTGGTTATTTGAAATTCAGCTGTGTGGTTTTGGCCAATCATCAAGCAGGATGTGCACAAAGATACTTGTATGGGTGAAGGGGCATTTGAGCTGGCACCTTTTATTTCCTGGGCATCTATTGAAAGTTAATGTACCCCCCTGGCTAGGGTACTAGCCAATCAGATGCCAGGAAATAAAAAGCCCATTTTCTAAGACAAAAGAATTAGTAACAGGTAAAACATTATAGAATGCATGAGCTGCCAAAGGCTTTGTCAGGTGATCTAACAAGTGCATGAGAGGGCCAGAGGTAGTTGGTGAGAGGATAAGGTAGCAGGGGACAGGCAAGAACCGAGGGGGTGGGGGATTGGCGGGAAAAGGTAGGTGGTGAAAAAGAGGAGTAGGTGGTGATGGGGGGGAGAAGGGATGGGAGATGCAAGTGGGGGTAACAGGATGGGTGGGGGAAGGAGAGAAGAGTTAGTATGGGTATGGAGGAGAAAGGAGAGAAAAATGAGAACTAGAAGGGAGTTAAGGAGGGCTAGGGGAGAAAGGAGAGAGAGAGAGAGAAGGAGAGAATATAAAAGCTAAGATGTGCAGGGGTGATAGGTGAGGGGAGGGACAAGGATGTGAGAGGGAATGCAGAGAGGGAGTAGTGAAATCTGGGGGGGGGCAAGGGAGAAGGTTTGTTAACTATCAGTAGCTCTTCTCCCATTTTGTACTCCACCTCTCAGAAAGGACATAGACAAAGTGAATGCTGTCTAGAGGAGGACAACTAAAATGGTGCAGGGTCTGCACCAGAAGCACTATCGGGAGAGCCTGAAGGACCTCAGTATGAACATGCTGGAAGAGAGGAAGGAGGAAGGGGGGAAACTGTGTTTAATAAAAAAATGTTGCTTAGACTTACCATTGGGTGCTCCAGTGTCCCCTTTTCACTGTTGATCCTTTTCTGATATGGAAGGCCTACAATATTCTGATAATAAAAAAAAAAATAGGAATATTAAATGCACACTGAGAATAGAAAATGAAGTTAGAATCAACACTGTGACCAAATATTTCCTTCAGAAATTATCTATAAAGAGAAAATAGCAAATATAGCAAAGCGGTAAGAGATAATATGGGACATGCAGTAGATGTGATCTTGATTTAGAACAGTAATTGGGTTAAAAAATGCTTGGGATAAGCATAAGGGAATTGTAGGGGTAGGGTAGAGGGGAGAAGAGATTGCAACATGGATTGAGCAGGGTCTGAGAAAAAGAAGAAACACAACTGGGCAGGGTGGGTGGTCCCAGCAGCCCTTATCCGCCATCATATATGATGTATCTATGTATGTGAGGAAAGAAAATCTAGGAGAAAAAGTGATAATAGGCAAGGTAAAAATAGAAGCTGGGAAACACAGAGGTGATAATGGGGAGGTAGAGGTTCTGTTGGAGTGAAAGAGCCAAGGAGTCCTCAAGTAGGGTCTTATTAGCTGGGTATAGTAAAGAGAATGAATGGTGACAAAGGTAGGGGAAGCAGACAGGGACATCTGGAGAACATGAAAATGGATACACACACATACTGCAGCTGGAATGCCCATGTAAGTATGCCCACATGCACCTAGAATGGGAGCGTGTGCATGCATACCCACACATTCAAATATACCATGCACATATGCAAGCAAAGATATGGTGGGTGGGGTGTAAAGGACAGACTTGGGGTAAATCATAAGGTGGCTGGAAGATGTTAGTAGAATATATTTATTTTATTTATTTATTAGTTTTCGGAAATTCCTTTGAGCCAGAGGCTCGTTTACAAAGGTTCCACGTCATGAAACAAAATATAGAACATAAGAAATAGTACATTTAACAAACTAGTACAGGAAACAATTTTTCTAATTATACAGAATTATAAGATTGAAAACTGGATAGCTGGACGCACTCAGAGAGTAGTGGTCTGTGGGGAGCTCTCGAACCCTACAGAGGTTGGTAGTGGGGTACCACAGGGCTCGGTCCTGGGTCCAATCCTGTTTAATGCATACATATCAGACATCAGGGATGGTATAGGGTGTGAAATGAGTCTCTTCTCGGATGACTCCAAGATGGGAGCAGTAGTTGAGGGAGAAGAGGGGAGGTTGGCTTGGCTAGATTGTGACCAGGCAGAGAGATTCCTGTTTTGGGAGAAGTGGCCTTGGTCACAATCTAGCCAAGCGCTCAGCAAACTTCTTTCTATAAACTTTATACAGCATTTAATCACATCTCTATCGACCAAAAACACCAACTTCAGATTTTTCTTTGTTTAAAATAATCTGATCCCATGATGTAATGTCTGGAGTGCCATGGACACCGACCAACACAATCACCTTTGCCAGGTGAGTAAACACCCATTTATGTAGATTAGCTTTTCCAAAAGCACACAGTCTGCCAGATTGTTTATCTATGCCTTGCTGACTGGTGGTTCCTCATTCTTCCATTGGGTTAAGATTTCTAGTTCCACACAGATCGGTGCCAGGTGCCCAAAGAGTCTGTGGCCTTCTATCAGGTTTAACAAATTATCAAGTTCCCCCAATAACACCCTTTAAGCTTCCAGTTTTATCTGGGTATCTGGGATTTCTCTAGTTACGTTTTCTGTGTCACCCCAGTACTGTTTTAGTTTCGCACAGGAGAACATCATATGAAGGTAGTGTTCTTCTTTGATATTTGCACCATCATACTGTGGGGATATTTTCTTTAATTTGTCTGGGGTGTAGACATTGGGCCTTTAAAGGAATCATAATTCTTGTTTTCTTTTTTTTTTTTTAAATATAATTAAACATTTGGCTATGTGTAAATTATATTTAGTACCCTGAGGGTGGGATATTCAGAAATGCACCAGATGCCAGCGCAAGGCCGGTGCAGCGCAAATCCAATTTGCCAATGCGCAATGAGCGCAATATTCAAAGGTTGCGCATGGCGACATGTGCTAGCGCAACATGACTGATTATCACATGGATGCACCAGAGCGCAGACAGAGGTGCGTCAGGGAGCAACCCAACATGCACAATAGGGCAACCATGGATGTGCAAGGGGCCAAGAAAGATGCGCCAAGGCACAAATAGACCAGCCAAAGGCACAGCAGAGAGCAAGGCACCGGGGAAGGGGGGGGTGGCCGCAGGAGAGGAGGTGCAGCCAGGCCAAGAGGCACAGCTGGCCCACAAAGGAACGCCACCCAAGGAGCATGGGCATGTAGCCAGCCACGGTCCACGAGCACCAGAGCGGTGGACATATGAAAAGGGTGGAACCAACAGCCAAGGGTGGTCTGCCACCACCACCCTCCGCTAGACGGCATACCCCAACCCACCCAGTCCACAGCCAGCCATACCCTGGCACACGGCACGCAACACACACACCACACAGCCCGAACAGCCCGGCCATAGCCACCCCCAGGGCACAGCCACTGGTGAGGGGCAAACACCACCATGCATGGCCCACAGAACAGCACAGTCATGCCACACAGCCACCCACCACATCACTGCAGCATGGCTCCACTCGCCAGTCGCAAAGCAGACACGGACACAGATGGGTAAACAATGCAAACTGTATTAAATAATTACATACAATAGAAAACAGGGAACAAGGCAGTAGAAACTATGTACAAGGCAGGAACAGGGTAGGAAAGGGAGGGATGGGGACAGGGGACAGGGCTATACAATGGGACAGGGAAGACAGGGGAAGGGTGGTCAGGTGCAGGAAAAGTATAAACGGCACCTATGGGCAGCCACGTCCTGCCACTGCCTGGCACTGACTCCTGCATGCCCCCACAGAATGAGCCATCTAGTCAGCCTTGCAATCGCCGGGGTGGCGGTGGTAATAGCAGTGATCCGTCACAGGAGGCGGCTGTAGTTCAGTTGGCGACCTCCCCATTGGACACCTATGGCAAAGGAAGGAACAGGTGATCAGTGCATGTCCAGGGCACCCCAGTCCTACCACCATGTGCAGCGGACAGTGGGGGACACACGCCCCTGGGGTGGCACCCTGGCCACCCGCAGTGGGTGGGCCTATGACTGCTGCCAACTTGGCATGCCACAGCTATGCAAAGTGTTGGACACCACCGCCCAAGGGCCAACCACCAGCACAGTGGCAGGTGGGTGGTATGGTGCAGTGGCAGGACTGCAGCAGTACAGGTGGCAGCCAGATGCACCCACAGCCGACCAACAGCTGGCACACATGTGCACTGGCTGCCCCCCGGCACCATGCACACCAAGGGCTGAACACAGCTGCCACGGCTCAGTGCACAGGGTGCCGAGGCTGTACCCCCACCCCCACCAACCACCCTGCACTACAATGAATGAATGCACAGTGCCTACCTGCCCGCCATGGCACTGCACGTGCCGGTCCAGCAGGTCCTCCATTCGGTCCCGCAGCTCCTGCCAAAGGGCCTGCAGCAGTCATCCATGGCCTGCCAGGTGCCCCCACAGCCCAGGCTCTCCTCCGGTCTTCAGGACCTAGTACAGGAACACAGACAAGCACACATAAGTACACAGCAACACCATGAGCCCACTGCCCAACCCCCCCAGGCACAGAGTGTACCCCGGCAAGGCCAGGCCAAAGGCACGCAGTGGCAGCACCCCCAGCATGGTGTGCAGCCCTGCCAGCCCCATGGAACACTGGACATGCACAGACGCAGGTGGGGCACACTTACCTGGCCGTGGCACAGCCCCCCCTCTGGACGCGTGCCTGCAGTGACTTGAGCCTCTCCGGGGTCCCACCTCATCAGGTCCCCACAATGGTGGCAATGCTGCTCACTTGTGCACTTCACACTGGTGGCCTGTACAAGGCCATTAGCCACATCCTGCCACACCTCAGTCCTTGGCCTGTCGAGGGGCCACTGTCCAAAGAGGCTGGCAGCATGGGGCTCCACCTGGGCCACCAGGTTCACCAGCTCTACTTGGTTCCAGTTCTGAGATCGTGGCACTGCACACATGCTTACTCTGCAATGTAGCAGTTCAAAATGGCACCCTGTAGCACACAAGCTCCACGTGCTCAGGATGCGCGCATCGCCCGGAGATGCATGCCTGCCCCAATCGTGCATGCCTGGGGATGTGTGGCATGGGTGTGGCCACCCTGGCACATGGGGCAGAGGTCCCTGGGGGCATAGGGCAGGGCAGGGGTCAGGGGTCAGCACATGCAATGTGCGTGTGTGCTCTATTGGGACCATGATGCATGTTGCGCAATAGGGACCTGAGGGTACCACGTCCCATAGGCCTGATAGTGCCCCAGTGCTGTGGGCCCTATAGCACTCAAGTGCCATAGGCACAATGGTGCCTGAGCACCACAGAACCTATAGCGCCCAAGCGCCATAGGCCCAATGGTGCCCAAGCACCACAGGCCCAATGGGGCTCGAGCACCATAGGCCCAATGGCGCCTGAGCACTACAGGCCCTATAATGCCTGAGCTCCACAGGCCCTATAGCACCCAAGTGCCATAGACCCAATGGTGCCCAAGCACCACAGGCCCAATGGGGCTTGAGCACCATAGGCCCAATGGCGCCTGAGCGCTACAGGCCCTATAGTGCCCAAGCACCACAGGCCCAATGGGGCTCGAGCACCATAGGCCCAATGGTGCCTGAGCACCGTAGGTAAAATGGTGCCAGGTTGCCATAGGCTCTATTGCACATAGGGTACATATGCCACCAATAGCGCTCCTAGCGCAAGCTGCTCAATAGGCGGTGGTACATGCCGTGGTGCATGCATGTTGGCAGGCGCACTGCGCACGTCACAGCATTGCGCCATGACTTGTGCCAGTGCAAGTCCATCACGTAAGGAGCAACAACGCGATATTCAGCCAGCATATGCAGATTAGCTCATCAGCCTATCCGCAGTGCACTGGAGAAATTAGCATCTCATTACAGTTGCGCATCAGACTATTTGCATTCAATGTGCTATAAAGGCACCACAGGATTGCACAGGCCATGGACAGGTATTGCAACCTTCCAAGGTAAGTTGCACCTGCCGAGGGGACAGGCAGCACAGTGGGATGGTCAGCTGCTGTGGGCTGCTGCAGCCACTAGCCACATGTCACTGCCCACAGGTAGCAGCATGTCTGAATCAGAGGAGGGTGAAAAGCGTGGGCCCGCCTGCAAGCGCAGGCCCAACTTTATAAAGGTGGAGGTGGATGCCCTGTTTGAGATGTACCTCCACAGGGAGCCTCTGCTGAGTGGTGCAACCGACACTCCCCAGGCCAGGGCTGCAGCCTGGGAGGAGGTGGCAGAGGCTGTGAACCAGCAGGGCAACCACCAGCAATCTGCACAGGAGTGTGAGAAGAAGGTGGGCACCGACAAGCAACAGATCAAGGAGAAGGTGGCAGCCATACGGGCCGCAAGGATGGCCATGGATTGGGGCCAGGCCAACATGCCACAGCTCACGCCACAGGAAGAGCTGGTGGCGGCCACCATGCGGCGCAGTGCTGCTGAGTTCATGCCAGGCGGTGGCTTGCAGACTGGTGGGAGCCCATCACTGCATGGAAGGTACAGCAGCATGGGGGATGTGGGGTGGGGTGTGAGGGGCCAATGCATTTGTGGCACTAACGCATCTGTGTTCCCTTTCAGCACCGGAACACCAGCATGTAGTGGCAGGGGGAGCTGCGTCTGCTGCGGGGGCATACTCAGCCCTGGAGGACCAGCCATTCACCTCCACTGGTGTCCAGGGGCCTGATCACCTGCAGCACACCACCGCCGTCTGGTCAGATGACCTGAGTGTGGTGGCAGACAAGGCCCTGGCTGTGTTCCAGCAGGACGCCATCCATGGCTTTCAGTGTGCAGAGACACAGATCGGGGTGGGGTCCAACACTGATGATGATGTGACCATTGTCCTGGACAGTGGGGGACTTGTTGTGGGGGAGACATCCATACCATCCATTATCCCAGGCAGCCTAGCCAGTGACCTGTTGTCAGTGGGACTGCCGCCTGCCACCACTCCTGGTACCGCTGTGTGTGATGGCGGTGCTGGGGGACAGTGGTGGTGGTGGTGGTACAGCCATACAGGAGCTGCCAGCGCACAGGGGCCAGAGGGGTGGCAGCGGCAGACGACTGGGGATGTTGGGAGGCCAGGCACAGCATCCGCTGCTGGTGTGCCTGTCAGTGAGCAGCCACAGGGGGATCCCACTGTGCAGCACCCACCTGAGTGGGGGGCAGTGCAGCATGGTCATACACCACCAGTGGGTCGGCAAAACGCCCATGCGCCCTCAGGCGCCGACCCCATTCATGAGCACACCCGATTGCTGTGGGCCTCTGTGGATCAACAGGTGCTGCTCGTGGCTGGGGTGCGTGCACTCTGCTCAGAAGAGCACCAGGCTGCAGAGCAGTGCGAAAGGGGCTTCGTGCATGTCCAGGACACATACATCACCTGCGGGTGGACACGACCATGGGCCTGGATCGCTTAGCCACTGCAGTCACGGTCGGCTTTGCTACACTGGCTGTCATGGGGCACGGCCGGGCGCCGCAGACCCCACAGAGTGCAATGTCCACCCCACAGACCCGGCGTCAGGTGACTCCCTCAGTGTCAACACCGGGCTCCACTGTAGGCATCCCAGGCACACTGGGAGGAGGCCTGTTTGGGAACCTTCAGTCCCCTGCAAGGGCATTGTCACATTCTCACAATTCCACCCTTGGGGGACAGTCACAGACCCCTCTGTGGCCGTCACGTAGCCTGGGTCTTCTGGGCGGCCACAGCACGGCTGTCCATGTGTCCATGGTGGCCATGTGACTGTGTGGCAGAGCTGATGTGACTGCCACCCTGTTCACTGTCCATTGCTGCTGCCCTGTGTGCACATGGGCATTGTGCGTATGTGTGCATGCCACAGACATGGCATCCGTGAAATGCACCACATACTTCCTGTGTGTGCACCTGCCCGGCTGCTGGCCCATGTGGCGTGTGCATGATGATGCCACCACAGCACTGGATGCACATGTGCACCGGTGCCATGTGTCTGATCCATGCCAGATGCCAGTGCCTGGGCACGTGCCTGGGGGCACCAGCATGTGTGTGTGTGTGGTGTGCTGTGCTGTATGTTGTTGTGTGTGACCGTGTGGCATGGCCCAACAGCTGCCCCTGCCCCCTGCCTGTCTGTGCATGCTGCAGGGCATACCCACACATGCCTGTGTGCCGTGCCACTGCAGCCGTCCCGTGCATGGGTGTTTGTCCACCTACCTGAGTGCGCCGTAGTGCTCCTCTGCTATTGTGTCTCAGTGCTGGCATGCCATCCTCATCTGCCAGGGATCCTTCCACCCTGGGGGGCTGCCCACCACCACGTGGACCATCGGCCACATCATCCTCACTGCTGTTCCCCTCTTCAACATCAACAGCTATCCCTCAGTCAGTGGCCATGTTGTGCAGTATACAGCAGGCCAGGAATAGGCCACAGGTCTTCGAGGGGCTGTACTGTAGGGCATCACCAGACCTGTGCAGGCAATGGAAACATGCCTTCAGCAGACAAAAGACATGCTCAATGATGTTCTATGTGCTGGCATGTGCCTCATTGTACCGCTCCTCTGCAGGGGATGGCAGGCACCAGTAGAGGGTGAGCAGCCAGGGCCAGAGTGGGTAGCCACTGTCACCTGTGTGGATGGAGATATGGTTAGCCTGGTGTCCTCTGCTGCTGTGCCCCTTATCCTTCCCAGCTGCACTCCATTGCCGCCCCTGCCCTGACTGCCCCCTTCCCATGCCCTGGTGTACTCAGCTGCCCATGGTCTCAGCATACTCACCCACTAGATGACCGGTGGGGATGTCCCCACTCTCGAACCTGTGGCACAGTGATGAGCTGTGCCAGATGAAAATATCATGTGCTCCCCCCAGGGTGTGTGGCACAGACATTGATTATGCACCCCCTGGCATCACACACCACCTGGCAGTTGATACTGGGGTAGCCCTTTCTGTTGATATAGGCTATCCCCTCTGGGTCAGGTGGCATGTGGATACCCACATGGGTGCAGTCGATAGCCCATAGCATGCCAGGCATACATGCTACCCTGTGGAACTCCTGCATGTTTTCTGTATGCTCTGCCTGTGTGCTGAAGAAGTGGATATATTCCACAGCATGTGGCAGCTGGGCATTGAGGAATTGTGTGAGGAGTCATGACGCGGCCAACTGGGTTATGCCTGTGGTGTCCCCTGTTGGTCTCTGGAAGGTGCCTGTGGCAAGCAGGCACATGACAGTTGTTACCTTTGTCTCCACTGTCAGGGCATGACTCTGTCTAGTGGGTGCCTGCATCTCCTCACTGCACAGCTCACAGTCAGTACTGGCCCATGATCTCAGTGTCAGTGTAGGTCTCATAGCTGATGCAGGGTCAGTATCGCCTGTTCCAGGTGTACCACCGAAGGGCCCTTCCATGGCCATGGTGCACTGCCTCCTGCCTCCCCACACCCCTGATTATGGTCTCCAACTGGAATATTTCACTGGCCATGGTCCCTGTTGTCCTGTCCCCCCTGGGCATCCGGCTACACTGGCCCACCCAGATGTGTGTGGCTGTGCGTGCTGCTCTGCAGGGCCCACTCCTGTGAACCCTGCCCCCGGCTGGCTGGCTGTTGCCTGCAGCCTCTGTCTCCCACCCCTGTGGGTGCCTGTGTTGCTCCATGTGGGCCTGGTGGCACTGTGTCTTGCCCACACTCTCTCACACCCACTGTCTCCTCCCAGTCTGTCACACTCTCACACACACATTCTCTTTCACACTGTCTCTCCCTCTCTGTCCCGGTCTCTGTCTCTTTCTCTCTCACTGTCCCCTTCTTTGTGGGCTGCTGGCCTGTCTGTCTCCCTCTATCTTGCTCCTTTCTGATGCAAGTGCCCTCCTCCTACTTGCTCCCTGTTTTTATAGGTTCAAGTCTGCTCTGCAGAACTGCAGTTTGCTCCTTGCTTGCGCCATTGGTCGGGGGTTGAATATCGCACTGTGCCGCATATTCATGGGTACACCTCCTGCTCTTGCACATGCATACATTGCCATATAACATTGGCACACTGCTACTTGTGCTGCACAGTTGCTGCCACTGAATATCACTCTCTGGTGCATTTCTGCAGTTGCGCATACACAACCCAGTTGCACATTGTGCAACTGCTTTGAATATCCCACCCCTAGTGTATTGTTCTGTTTGATTATTTTGAAATAGTCATTTTTTTTATGTTTTCTTGCCAAAGGCATAACAAACATATTGGTATTACAGAGTGAGAAAGAGAGATTTTTGGTGACTTGGTCATCCTATACCTATGCTGGGCTGGTAGTGTAGCATAGAGGTCAGAGTAATGTGCTGTGAATGAGCTTTGTACATCAAGCAGACCTGGGTTTGATTCCCACAACCTCAATGTTTTAACCTCCCCAGTGCTCCCAGGTCACCCCTGTAAACAGGACTTGTCCCTAATGTGTCCTACCTGATTAACAAACAAAATAAAAAATAAATAAAAAAATAAAAAGGACAAAATGCATTTCTGAGCAGGCCCCCATGAGCAAACAGAATCAGCTGAGCAGGATCATCGAGTGTGCTTGAGACACTGAGTGAAATACAATCTGCGACAGACTACTAATACAATTATTTTGGTCTTGATGAAGAGCGGAGGGATAGCTCATAAAACGTTGTCTAGAACTGAGGTGGAATTTGCTTGAAAACAAAGAAGTTATTTTATAATTCTGAGCTGAACTCTTTTGCTCTTTCTTCCTGTGGACTGATTGCCTTTAGAAGAAGTTCTTCATACTGATATAACTTTTACTCCATCAGGAATCCGGGTATCCTGAAGCCCCTCCCTCCCATTTTATTTCCATCTCCTGTCCCTTCGCTAAAGCAGCAGTACTTGTTAATCATTGTGTTGTTTTAATATATTTCTGGCAATAACATCACTATGCCAATTGTTCTTTTCATTTTATTTACTCCATGAACTGAGCTACATGGTTTTGACATTTTTAAAAGTTCTTGCTCCCTTGCAATGCCCACTATGATGAAACCAAGCATCTTAGTGTTGTGCAATGCTATTTACCTTCAGAAACCATTGCAATTCATCCACAGTATAAATCCAGCATTTGCAGTGAAAAGGTACCCTCAACAGTAGAGATTTGTAAATAGTGAGAGTAGTGGTCAGCTTTAAAGACCCAAGTCATTAATTGCAAACATTTGTTATGCAAGCTAAAATGACACAATAGTAGTGAAAAAAGCAGACAAGGGAGCATGGTAATCTTAAATAAAATTATGTATGAAATGGAGATATTTCATAAGCTAGAAGATGAAACATATTACATGCCCTTATACAATAATCCAATTAAGGACATCAAAGAAGGGTACAGTTTGACACAAGCCTTTGAACTGAACTGGATGTTGCAAAAAAGAGTTTGAATTTTTGGTGACAGATTTTCCAGTTGTACTAGTTTCCTATCTGCTCTGGACAATGTATAAAACACTGAATACTGTATTGGGAGACTTATCATTTTAGCAATCAGGTTCTCTGACAAAATCATTCACTAAAAAAAATACCACCAACAGCTTAATCTGGTTCAAAGTCAGTTGGCATTCATCTGTATCCCCCTCCCCTGGGTCGTGCCTGAAAATAGGCAGGATTTATCTAGTGCACTTACCTGGTCAACACAAACTAAATAAATAAATTATGTCAATTTGTTGATGTTTTTCTTCAAAAGGAGGTTATTAAATTACTTGTCTACCTTTTGGACACAAGAGAAATTATAAGAGCCCTTAAGGGCATTCAGATAGATAAAGCATGCATGCTGGTTACCTATGATAAACAGAGCTGTTATGCTGTTATCCCACATGTGGAAGAATAACAAATGATGGCTTCTGTTTTGTCTTATAGAGAGGCTCTACCACTAATGAATTCTGAATTTAATAGAGATCACCTTAACAAATAATGCATTCATGTTTGCAACAAAATGGTTTGAACAGGTATGAGGAACAACAATTGGACCCCAGTTTGTCCCTACATATGCTAATCTGGTAAGGTTGTGGGAGCTTGAGAAAGAGGCTATTTGTAACTCTGAGGTGATTGTTTTGAAAGGAAAAACTTTCATCTCATATCGTTATATAGACAACATATATTTAATTTGGTACAGTATATCTGATGGTTAAATGAAATGGATATTTTTAAAATTCGCCATGGACTTTGATAGCAGCAAGATATGTTATCTTGATTTAGAAGTTTATAAAAAAAAAAAATAAAGTGTGAGGGCTGTCTACTCGAACTTTCCAGAAACCACTTGCGAGAAACACCATTTTAGAAGCATTAGCTTCCATAAGAGGCATAAAAAGGACAATATACAGTAAGGATAGTTCTTGAGAGCAAGAAGAATTTCTCAGAGATTCAGGAGTTTGAAGAGGAGGAACTATGGATGACAGAACAATCCCTACAAAGGGTTATAGAAATAATTGATAGAGGATTACACAGTTTGTTCCCTTTCTTCCTGAGATGTAGCTCAACAGATCCCATTATGCCTTACACAGTCATTATGAAGAACTAACATAATGTGTCAATACAGTAGATGAAGGTCTCAGGCCATGCCTATCAGAGACTCCAATAATTGCCTGTAAGTGTGGGTGAAATATCAAGGATAAGATAGTGAACAGTGATATCATTAGAAAACCAAGTATCAAGAATGTCTTTTAACAAACAGTGACTCGATGTTTTAAATGTAGCCATTGTGTGCAATGTAATGGAATGATAGAGGCCTTGAAGGGAAAAATGCTTACTCAGCCAATGAGTAGCAAAGAATATAAGACCTTTAGTTTTATCAGCTGTAGTACCAAATGACATATATGAGCTGCTGTAAGAATATGGCTAATTGCCAAGCTTTGACTGGTAGCAGTTAAAAGATCTGTAGAACTGCATGTACTGTATGTAGTTAGAGGACTACACAATCTCTGCAGAGGGCTCCCTGTAGTTCTGGGACCCTAGGAGTCAGTTCTATGTGTTTTGTGTTGTCATAGAAATCAGTTTTTTGCCCTTGTGTGTTACTATAAATATGTGTGTCCTCCTTGGGTGACAAAGTACCTGTGTCCTAGCTAGGGCTGGGAGAAATTTGCAAATTCCAATTTCATGGAATGCTAGTAAAATTCCCCAAAAGTTTGTGAAATTACATGACAAGTTCTGAAATTGTTTAATTGATCATAACTCAGTTCAAATTACAGCTAGAGATCTAAAATTAGGCACACAAATTATCTGGATGGGCCCCTAAACAGATGCACAGTTTCACAGTACTTGGATGATGGGCAGGGATGGTATAGGGGCTCCAGTACTTGCAATTTATTATTCATGTGAAAATTTCTGAAAATATTTTTATGCTTATAACTTGGCCACCTCTGGAGCTAGATAATTGAAAATGTAGATGCATACATTCTTGAAAGAGTCATAGAAACCACTAAATAGAGAGGCAATGGTTGTGTAAATTGTAAATTGCAGGAGTTCAAAATTTTGCAATTATTTTTAAAAATTGTCCGAACATTTTCAGAATATTTGGATGTTTATATCTCCACTACTGTTGCAAGTATGCACTCAAGATTTGGCATGCATACCAAAGTAAATATGTCCAGGAATCTAATTAAGCTGACTAACTATGGTTTAGTAGGTTAAAATTTATTGTGGATACTTTTGAAATTACTAATTGTCAAAATTTGCTCAAACATTCATGGATGCATAATAGATAATGCCACTAGAAATCCACTTGTGGAATTTGACTTTCACAAAGTACTTATTAACACTGAATCACCTTACCTGCACTAGCATCATGACCCTGCAATACCCTCCAACACTCCTGTGACTGTGATGCCCAGCATTATGCTCCATCATGACAAATGATATCCAGATACTTCTGTCACAATGACCTAAGTCACAATTAGCTGTAGGGCTTGAGACTTCACGTAACTTGATGTCATTGTTTTCAAATAGTAAAAATATACATTGTTATCTATAGGGTTTTTAAAGAGTCAGCAGGTGGCATTGGATAGAAACAATGCTGCACGTGCAATGGCTTCAAAAAGTCATTATATCAGCAAGCTCCAGTGGCTATCTGCCATATTGCAAGAATTCAGACTTGTGCACAGTGATGTCCATGACTGTTCTTCATAGTTCATCTCTCAAGATAGTGATCTGACACTTGACACCACTATACTTTCTCTAAGCAGCCTCCTATGAATGCTAACTTATTGCCACTTTACTCAGCTTTTACCTGACTCTACAGTGGTAACTCAGGTGTATGACTGGACAAAATGTATGGACATAGCTTTGACAAAAGTATCACAACATTCCACAATTTCACAAAAGCTCATGAAATTTACCCTTCATTACTGATGTTATTTTGGAATCCTTGGCTGGTAATACTTTGGCCAGTCACTGAGCAAGAGATCTGAGTTGACACACAGAGCCTTTTTTTTCCATATTATTTTTTTCTCCTGGCCAGCAGATCATCGCTCAGGGATATACCATGTTCACATGGATATACCTTGATCAGACAACACCCAGCCATCATTCAGTTGGCCACCAGGTTTTTCTCCAGCATTTTTTCCCCTTCCATCTCCTCCGGTGAGGGTGGTGCCTCTGTCAGCCTTGCACAGCTACAGCTTCCTATGTGGGAGGAGTAAGCTTCCTGGCACAGCTGCAGGGGTTGCTGCGTTGGTGGAACCTGCCTCCAACCCTCCCCAGCTGAAATGAATACTGCCCCCATAGCTGTAACTTGTGCCAGATGGTAGTATTTACCCATAAAAATGAATTAATTGGATCACAAGACTTTGTTGGTCAATGTTGTGGGGAATTCAACAAAGGGCTGTGTATAGGATGTGAAGGTGTACAATGCCTCTCTCAATGCTGTCACTCCTTGCTCTTGAGGTATGTTAATGTACAATGACTGTATACTTACAGTGACAAGAATAGTTTAATTCTTCACATTTAAATTTTGTAGGATGTTGAGCATGTCACCCATATCGTTTATGTAGCTTGGAAAGGAGGTTGCTAGTTGAAAGGAAGTTGCTAGTTTTTTTCCCTTTTTTCTTTTTTTATAGTATAAATATGCATCCTTAAATTGAGTTGAATAGCAGTTGCATAAAAACATATCAAGACAGTTATATGATAATCCCTGACGTTAAGAGCTTACTAATTCATCAAACTTACTACATCATCTTATCGAATAGCATATAATATGGCTTATAATTTTTTTGATAAGAAAAATGACTTGGAGTTAACACTAATATTGTCTACCTCCGTATAAAAGAACCTTACTAAGCCATTTCCCATCTTCTTTGAAAACTTACAATCTCCCTTCCTCAAATGCTTTTTTTGTACCAGACCAGATAGCTCCCAATATTTTACAATCTGTTCCTAGTGACATAATGATTTTTTCCAGCCTCATGCTATCCAGAAATAGATTTTTCCAAAGCCCAATATTAGGGATAGCTGCATCCTTCTACATACGGGTCATACAAAGCTTCACATTCAAAAAAGCAATATAAATTTAAAAATATATTTTCTTCTTGCATCAATTGAATTGATGAAATAGTGAACAGACATGACTCAGATCCATACTCTAGTGAAGTGTCAAGAATCAAATTTAAAGGTATCCAAATCACTGGCCTGGTGGAGCTGAGGGTTGAGGTACTGGTCGCCACATCTTGCATCGTGCCAGTGACCTGTGCTTGGGAGTGAGCATGGTTCATTGGGGTCAGAGGGGAGGAGATGGATTAAGCATCCATAGGACTGCTCTCCTTCTCCGGGAAGGGGGGTATACCTGTGACCAGTGCATGCCTGACCCATAGCGGAAGCTGGGGTCGGTGACACAGAGCCACAACTTCCAGGGGAAGAGCACGGCAGAAGCCTGATGTGGTGCATGTGGGAGTGTGCATGACCATGTCACCGGCGTCATTGCACGCCATACCCATCAGTGGGCAAAAATGGAAAAGGATGTTCATTGTCCTGGTGGCTTGATAGCCATTCTACGGGTGCCCCAGCCTCAGAGGCATCACCAGAACTGGATCCGGACCTGGTGGGAGAGGGGGGCTCCCTGCCACCCCACCATAGGGGGAAGCCATGGGGGAAGAAGGTGAGGGCCCTATGAAGACTGGGGATGACCGGATGGTGGCCTGAAAAATGGAAGTGTGGACAGGAATGCTGATCAGGACATACTAGAAATAGTAAGCTGAAAGAAGGTATTAAAATCTGTCTTCAGAAAGATTTTATAAATGGACATATTACTAGCACACAGGTGAAGTTAGCTCTTTCCCCACATCCTCTAGTACAGCAAGGGGAATATCTGGGTTAAACCTGTTTAAAAGATAAGGAGACTAGTATATTCTATGTACAATATAGAACTGTATTTGATTCCTTCAATTGTTAACACATCTATTCCATGATGTGCAGATGTTTTCCCATTTCTGATCGGAGATGTTAATCTGTAAGTCAATTTCATGTTTCTGTTTCAGATTTTATGTATTATTAAGATTATTAATTATATGTCTATATAGTTTTGATATTAATTTTTCTCTATTTGATACTACCTCTAACAGATCCAGAATCTTATTTACAAAGCTCATTTTATTATTTCCTATTAGATCCATTAAAAACCAATTTTAATTTCAGGTAACTAAAAAATCATATTGTTAGGCAAATTATATTGATTTTGCAACTGTTGAAATGATTTAAGAATCTGGCCTTTGAATAGCTCTGAAATTGACTGGCTATTGTAGTTTCTGTATCTCTTGATATGTGTGAAACAGAATATAGGGTAATAGTTAGTTCTGAAAATAGATGAGAATTTACTTAATGTATTCTTATATCCTATTGCCTTAGATATTTTATTCCATATTAAACATTCATGTTTAAAGGATATAGTATCCAAACCATTGCGTTTTTTACAAGTCAGGTTCTGTGATATTTAGTTAATAACATTACTATAGAAAGGGTTACCATATTCAAAATAGGCCCATGGGGAGAAGAAGCATACCATCATTCTTTCTCAGGTTCGGTCACTGCCACCCTGTGATAAAACTGAACGTTAGGCATTTTTAAACCCAGATGCTCTAGGTTCAAATAGAGTTTCTGTTTTTTAAGCCTAGGAAGTCCCTTCCTCCGCAGGAATTTATCTATTAATTTATCAGTTTTCTCAAATATGTTAATTGGAAGTACCAAGGGTATCTCTTGGAATAAATATAAGAAATGTAGTAGTACATAAATTTTTCTAACTTGTACACACCCCAATAGGGAGATTGGGAGATCCCATCCTTCCAAATCTTGACCCACAGCACTAATCAAGGGATTCAAATTGATATTCAATAATTATTTGATTTTATTAGTTAAATGGACTTCTAAATATAACAAACTGTCTTTCTGTAGTGTAGCTGGAAGCTTTTGGGGAGATTAATTTGGCACTATCGTGGGTGGATAGGAAGCACCTCAGACTTATTCCAGTTTGCTAGATATCCAAACTGCTCTCCAAATTCCTTAACTATTTGTAATATACATTCTAGGTCAGTTTCTGGATTTCTTTAATATAGTAAAATGTGATCTTCAAAGAGAGACAGCTTCAGAGAATTCTGATCCCCATACTTGAATCCCCTACTTAGTGTGTTTTCCCTTATAACATCAGCCAATGGTTCAATTACCAAGGCAGCAAGGAGAGGAGAACGAGGGTACCCCTGCCTAGTACCTCTAAATAGAGGGACTATACTGAAGGTAGTGCCATTAGTTATGACCTGCACCTTGGGGTGATTTTCATATTGCCTTTACCCAATTATAACATTTATCCTCCATATTTATAGCTTTTAGAATAGCAAATAAATAATGCCATTCTACTCTATCAAATGCTTTCTCTGCAATGAGGGACACCACCATTGAATTAGGATCCTTTACCTTATAAATCATATTCCAAGTTACAAATTAGTGTCGGAGAGTTGATTCGTGGCATTTGCTAATCAAAATGAAAAATGATTAGCAATCAGCTGATTTTGACTAGCAGTTTTCTAAAATGTGGCATTTTTACTTTAAACCATATAACTATTACTTATACTTGTATATGTTGATAAAATAGACATTGTATACATAGTGTTGAGACTGTATCTATTTTTATTTTAACCAAATTGTCAGCATAGCCTTCCTATTGCCCCACCTCATGTACCCAGTACTATAAATTTTCAAATCCCTGCCAAAACATGATTCCACACAATCGCAGCATTATTCCATGCCACAGGTGTGAAAAGACAGTTTAGCCATGATTTGAAAAATGACACCTGTCATGTTCCTGTGGTAGAGTAAATAAATGGCTGTGTTGAAAATTTGGGGTAAACATATTTAAAATTACCAAACTTATGAGCCAGCATAGTAAAATTTTATTATATGCACATAACTTGGCAGTTTTTACATATTTTGACCCCACATTTTCAACACAGCCTTCTTATGAGCCCATCTCATGAACAAGGTCAGTGAAAAGTTTTAAATCCCGCCCGAAAGGTGTTTTTGGCCAAGCGACCGTGAAATCACCTTTCAGGTCTGATTTGTGAAATTACACTGACATTGGTCATGAGGTGGGGTCCCTAAAAAGCCATGTTGAAAATTTGGTGTTAAAATACACAAAAATGGCAAAGTTATGAACCAAAGTTAAAAATCCCATTAAAATACATTGAACCGAATTTAATCTAGTTCCTCATATTGCAATCACCAGTTCCAGCAACAAGATGTGTCTTCAATCAGAGAGTGGATCTTTGCCCAGTGTCCTGTTCAGGTGAGTGAGAGCATGGGGGGGTCTACTGGGGTGTGTGGGGGTGGTGGGTACTAAGTGGGAAGTGGGGGGGTCAGATCTATGAGGGACAGTTTTCTTTTTTGCAGGTTTAAAGAAAATATATTGAGGAACCATTTTCTTTATTTGAGATAGGGACAGTGATCAGATGGTGGGGGAGCCACTAGACACTTGGGAAAAAAAAATAATGGGGACAGTGATCAGATGATGGAGGGGATGCCACTAGACACCAGGAAAGAAAAATGATGATAACAGCAATTGGATGATGGTGGTGGGGTGGGTGCCACTAGCTGTGGCAGGGCTGGGAAGGGAGCTTGCCCCCAGGAGCACAATCCAAATCTGGGGAGGTGGTGGTGACAGACCAGTGGAATTGGCTGAGGCTTCATGAAGCCCCCAGTCACCATTTTCCTCTTTTCTGATTGTCTGTTCCTCCCGATGGTATGATGTAAGCAAGCATGGGTGGGGGCATGCACATGCCACACCTGCCAGCTGCCTGCCTCCAGCCTGCATCGCCCCCCAGCCCCCACCAGAGGGTGATCAACAGGCAGGATGACAATCCCTCCCTCCCTTCCCGAGAGAGAAGAGCAGTCTTCTGGATGCTGAATCCTTCTCTTGCCCCTGCTAACCCCCAACAGCCCAGACTCATTCCTTAACCCGGGTCACCAGTGTAGCATGAGGTGTGGAATCTAGCACCTCAACCTCCAGTGCCACTGGGCCAGCTCATTGATACATTTCTCTAGAAACATCTGTAGATTCTGACCCTCAATGTCCTCAGGGATGTTCAAAAATGTAAAATTATTTATACCGAGTGCCATTTAAGATCACTTACTTTCTGTTTTAATTCTTTTATGTCTTTAGCTTGTTCAGGTAATTCTGAATCAGTTTGTGGAGGTAGTTTTCTGCATCAAACATTCTGTTCTCATGTTATCTAACTTTGTTAGTAATTATCGGGACTTCCTCTCTTGTCCCATCTATCTAATTTACAACCAAATCCATTTTGTAATGAATACTAGAGAAGCCATTTTTTAATTTCAGTTAAAATAAACTTTAAATCTATTGTGCACTTCTGTTTTGTGTCCTTTCTGTTCACATCATCAATATCAGTCACTTTAGTCTTTTGGCTAAGTTGTGTTTTATCTTTAGGGATAACTCCTGAATTATTTTTATAAACAAATGAAATGTTGAATCCCTCTGGTACAGGCTGCTTTGCTATATCTTTATTCTAGGCTTTATTCCATGCCATCACCCGTGATTTCTGGGGAAATCACACTCAGGGTCTTAGTTATGGACAGAGATTCAGTTACCATAACAAGAGATGGCCCATCTGATATAGTTGCCATTCTATCTAGTTTATTTCATATAGGTACACATGACTTTTCACTGAGGGCATTATTTGAAGTAGGGGTGAGTGGTGGGTGTTTTCTCCATCATCATTTGTAGTATCAGTATCCCCTGTTTGTTTCACTGTTTGGTTACCTGGAGGAATCAGTGTTAAAACTTCAACCTGGTGGTTGTTTCCTTCTGAACATTGAGATATGTTCTCTTGTAGGGTATTTGTCTGAGTTGGTTGTTTTTCTATTTCCCCTTCAGTTATAACAGGTGCACCTGTAGTCTCCAGGGGTCCGAATTCTTCTTCCTCCTTCTCTCCCCAACTTCTCTTTTTTTGTAGTAACTAGTAGTAGTAGTAGTAGTAGTAGTAATGATTTTATTGTTCGGTCATAGACCATTACAAAAGCAAAAATCAGACAATATGCAATAAATAGTATAGTAAAATAACCTTCATATAAATAGACACACATATAAATTACTTCCAAGAATTTTAAAGTGCATTAGTCAAACTTCCTACATATGATAGAAATATATCTAAAATTTCCTGCTACTTGCTTAATAATATATTCATCTTTTGAAGGGAGTGCAGTATAATGTACAGTATAACAATATATCCTGCTCACTAAACTCTATTTGAGACCACAAAGGTACCGACCAGTGTGCCTGTGGTTTGTTGTACCAGTGGCATGAGAATACAACATGAAGTATATCCTCCAGCTCTTGACTTGTGCAACTACATAGAATTGCTGTTGGATCCACTGATTTCATATATCTAGCGTTTAGAATGTTACTTGAAATAATTCCATTCGATATTTGGTATATCATTTGCATAAATCAGCATCTGTTAATACATCAAGATAATATCTGTATGCATGCACAATGTTGTTTTGAACAATCCAAGGTGCAATCTTAAGCTGCACTATTGCTTCACAGTCTTTTCCCCCTATAGTAATTTATAATTTTCCTGGTACAATAGGATTTATATTTCAGACTAACAGTATAATTTTCCTGGCACAATAGGATTTATATTTCAGACTAACAGTTATATCTTTTTCAACATACTTTTTCATATATTGAAACCCATATTTACACATAACATTGTCAAGATGTTTAAACCAATTTGACTGCTTACAGCCCAAAGTAATCCACTTTTTCTTTTCCATTAAGCACTTATGGGGTAATGTTTGTGAGTTCATTCTGGTTATGTTGATCCAATAGTCAATAAGTCTAGAAGTTGAGTAGGCCTCCAATTTTGAAAAGCCCAGCTCTGCTCTGACTAGCGGAGCAGGGCTCGAGCTACCCAGACCAAGAACTGAGTTTAAGAGATTATTTAGTGGTGTCTCTAGTATAGTTATTTAGCCTCTTTCCCACATTTCAATTAAATAAATTGCCTGTATGATATATTTCACTTGAGCTGCCTTTAAAGGTGGTCTAACAGTCTTGCCCCATATTTATTGTTAAACTTCAGAAGAACACCAGCAGTTTGCTTGAGTGTTATCAAACGTTTTCTCATATGTTGTGCCCAGGAGTCATTGTTTGAAAAGGACTGCTGGAATACTCTGATGGCTGCTGTGCATACAGTAACAACTATATGCACTAAGCAGATCAGCAAGTCCAAAAGAAGAAAAGACCTCTTTGGCTCTCTCATGAAGTAGTATCCAACATCAAAGAGGAAAAAAAAGGCTTTTACACAATTCAAGCAAACAAAACATGAAGCAGACATGGAAGATTACAAGAACAAATTAATGGAGGCTGGGAACGTTGTTAGAAGTGCAAAACACAGACGGAAGCAAAAATAGCACAGGGTGTTAAGGAGGGAGACAAAACATTCTATAGATACATAACAGAAAAAAGAAAAACTAAGGCAGGAATAGTTTGTCTAGCAACCAAGGAAGGTAAGATGGCAGAGAGCGATGAGGACAAGGCAAAAAGTGCTAAATGAGTTCTTTTGCTCTGTCTTCACCATAGAAGACAATGGCAAAGGTCTTACACTGAGCAGGACAAAGGAAGATACCCATGGAGCAGATACTATCCCCTTCACAAGGGAAAGGGTCCTAAAAGAGCTTAATAAACTGAAAGTGGAAAAAGCCATGGGACCAGATGGCATGCACCCTAGGATATTGAAGGAGTTCTGAGAAGAACTGGCAGCATCGCTGGCTGAACTCTTCAACAAGTCACTAGACAGTAGGAAAATACCTCAGGACTGGAAACAGGCAACCGTTGTGCCCTTACACAAGAGCAGAAACAAGAAAGAGGCAGAGAATTCCTGCCCTGTCAGTTTGACCTCAGTTGTGGGGAAAAGGATGGAGTTACTACTAAAAGAGAGGTCAGTGGTGTACCTAACAGATACTGGAAAAATGGATCCAGAGTAACATGGCTTCACAGCAGGATGCTCTTGTCAAACCAACTTGATCAACTTCTTTGACTGGGTCACCAGAACATTGGATCAGGGAGGGCCGGTGGACACTGTATACCTAGATTTCAGCAAGGTCTTTGACACCGTCCTTCATAGAAGGCTAACCAACAAGCTGGAACATACAGGAGTTGGCCAGAAGATGGTCAGCTGGATCAGTAACCAGCTGAATGATAGGATCCAGAGAATGCTAGTCAATGGATCATTGTCAAGGGAGGGTAGGGTGACCAGTGGCGTCCCACAGGGATCAATACTGGCACTGATCCTATTTAACATATTTATAGCAGACATAGCAAATGGACTAACAGGGAAGGTTTGCCTGTTCGTAGATGATACAAAACTCTACAACAGAGTGGACACAAGGGAAGGAGCAGACAACATGGAAGCTGACCTTAGAAGGCTAAATGATTGGTCCAGGGACTGGCAGTTACAATTTAACACCAAAAAGTGTAAGGTAATGCACTTGGGAAAGAGGAACCCTGGAAAAATGTACACACTGGGAGGACATCAGCTTGAGTAGACACAAACAGAGTGAGATCTCGGCATAATCATCACTGAGAAATTAAAGGTAGGAAAACAACGTGAGAATACAGCACAGAAAACGGATGGCATCCTCGGATGTATATAAGTGGAAGTATTTCTAGTAGAAAGAGGGAGCTTATCATGCCCCTCTACAGGTCCTTGGTGAGGCCACACTTGGAGTATTGCATTCAGTTCTGGAGACCACACCTCAAGAAGGACATTGACCATTTGGAAATGGTGCAGAGAAGGGCTACTAAGATGGTGCATGGACTGCAACACAGGTCATATGAAGCAAGACTCAGGGAGCTGAACCTATACTCCCTTGAGCACAGAAGAAACAGAGGGGACATGATTGAAACATTTAAGTACATGAGGGGATTTAACGCAGCTCAGACAGGCAATCTATTTCAACAGAACACAGCAGCATGCACGAGAAGGCATGATATGAGACTGGTAGGAGGAAGGTTCAAAAGCAACCTCAATAAGTACTTCTTTACAGAGAGAGTGATAAACTCGTGGAACAGCCTACCCCAGGATGTGGTAGCATCAAAGACAATCAGGAGTTCAAACTCACATAGGACAGACTTAAAGGACACGTTAGGACAAAGGCTGCATAGGGAGGGAGGTAGTTTCTAGGGCAGACTAAATGGATTGCATGGTCCCCATCTGCCAACACTTTTCTTATGTTCTTATGTTGGACCTAGGTATGCATATGTGTTGACTGATTTTGTTATATGTGGCCTACTTGCCAGAGTTTGGAAACATTCTTGGATCCAAAAATGATAACCTTTTACTAGGATTTTTTTTGTAAATTATAAGAGCAGGCATAATCATGTAAAATATTTAGCTTCTTTTGAAGCCCAGATTCTGAGAGGGCAAACAGAGCCAGATTATTGACATATGCCAGGATTGGACATGGTCTGGAACCAATAAGAGGAGAGTCAGAACAGTAATGGAGAAGCTGAGTCAATAGTTGATCAATGTAGATACAAAATAAGACTGAGGCCATGACACAGCCCAGTCTGACTCCTTTATTTGTAATTATTTTTGAAGAAAGCTGACCCAAGGTACCTACCCTAATCTGCACCCAGGTCTCTGTGTACAAATCTTTTATAATACTTACAAGTTCTGGTTGAATGTCTTTTTGTAGCATTATCTCCCATAAACTATTTTGTGAAACATTGTCAAAGGCAGCGCTGAAATCAATGAATGGCACATAAAGCTTTTGTTTTCTTAGAAATACATATTTTTCTATCAACTGCAAAAGAATATAACAATTACCTGAGGTACTGTACCCTGCCCGAAAGCCTGCTTGAAACTCTGAAAGATTACCACACAGGTCTAGCTGTTCAAGAAGTCTGTCAAGTATTACTCTGGAAAAAATTTTACCTTTGATATCCAGTAGAGATATAGGTCTATACATCCTGTGATCATCTCTGTCCCCTTTCTTGAAAATTGAAACAATAGTTGCACCTTTCCATGATGTTGGCACATTGCTCTCTAGAATACATAAATTGTACAAAGGAACCAACAGTTTGTTGCACAAAGAAGGGGCAACAAGATAGACCTCTGAAGGTATTAAGTCAGGGCCAGGAGCCTTCTTCTTCTTCTTTTGGCTAACTATATCAAGATAGACTTGTTGATCTGAAACAGGCCTAAAGCGGGGTCTATCTGTTTCTTTTTCCCCAAATATTGGGGTCAATAGAAATGGCAGGGTCAAAAAATAGGCTTGTGTAATGGTCAATCCACTCTTTTAGCGGAATATATGAATCTAATTGAAATTTACTATTATTTGTATCCTTCGTAGTAAGAATCCAAAATGACTGGTGCTCATTTTTTTGTATTGCTGAAAGCGTACAGGTCCACTGATTTATTTGAAAAGTCCTATGTTTATTGTTCAAAAAGTCTTTATAGGTATTTCTATCCATATTTAATTCTATATAAGTACTCATCATTTTCGTGTTTTTATTAAGCTTTGTGAGGATTTTACTTTACTTGAGACAATCCCCATCAAACCAAGTAACAATGTTGCTATATCTAGACTTTATATTTTATTTAATAGTCAAGGCTTCTCTAATCACATCTAGACATTCCAATGTCACTTCTAAAATAGAACTAAGAGTTAAGTTGCTATCTAGGATAGCTTCTAATTTATTTAGAGATTCCTTTTCCATTGAGAGAACAGAGTCGGAGTTCCCAGGATCCCATCTGACTTTAGATTGATTTCTTATTTTAAAGCCTGTTAACTTGATTAAATTTTCTGATGGTTTGTGACCCCCCTTCAGTGATACAGGAAAGCAATCAATTTTACCTCCTACTATTATTGACATCAAAGACCAAATTTCCATAGAACCATTCCAACATATAAAGTCTAAAATTAATGCACCAATTGCATTACTGTAGTAAATATTACCTTTTAAGTCACCCTGAATCCTTCCATTTATTGGGACAAGGTTATAAGCAGTAAGTATTTCTATAAGTTTTTTCCCCAGAGTCACTGATCTTAAGATCTAGTGATGTTCTTTTAAATTTCGTGACATTATTGAATAACCAACTATGTATATCGCATTTTTCCCTGCATGGAGGGCTTCTAGAACTGATTTGATTATAGCATCTCAGGATTGAGCCCGCTGAATACTGTCATTGTCCAGCTGAGGCAGTGCACCAATTTCTAATGCAGAAAAGTGGCAATAAACAGCAGGTATGCAATTCTCAGAGGGCCCCAAACAATCCACCAGACAGTCCACTGCGTCCGGGGACATTTGTTACTCCCTGTCAAACTTCTGGCAGAGTGTTCAAATATCAGGTTCTGACAGTTTGACCCAGTCATTCCTGGAAATAGGCCTCCGAGAAAGAGCATCAGCATCTATGTGGTTCAGGCCTGCTCTGTATTCAACAGCGTAATAATATGTAGCTAATGTGGAAAGCCACCTATGGCCAGTAGCATCCAACTTGGCTGGTCTGCACATAGGTCAAAGGATTATTATCAATTTTTACCAGTATCTTAGCCCCATACAAATACTCGTGGAATTGGTCAACAATGGCCCACTTCAAAGCTAGAAACTCTAACTTATGCACAGGATAGTTCTTTTCGGATGGGGTCAGACTTCTGCTGGCAGAGGCCACTGGTCTCAGGCCATTCTCGTGCTCCTGGTACAACACAGCCCCCAAACCTTGCAAGCTAGCATCAGTGTGTAGGACATATGGTTTTGCTTGATCTGCATATGCAAGGACAGGAGCATGAGTAAGTTGGTATATAATCTCATGAAAAGCAGCTTCACAATCGGGTGTCAATTGCCCCAAAAACTTCATTAGGATGGAAATACACTCTGTCAGTCTCAGGAGAAACTGACCTCTTATATTTTTTGTTGGTAGGAGGGTAACCTTGAGTAAGATTAAGTAGAGGATGAACCACTCTCGAATAGTCCTTGATGAACCGGCGATAGTAACCACAGAATCCCAGGAATCTTTGCAGTTCTTTTAGATTGTGGGGCTGTGGCCAGGTAGTCAAGGCCTCAACTTTACTTGGGTCTGTTTCTGTTCCCTCAGTGGATACTATGTGTCCCACGTACTTTACAGAGATTTGGAAGAACTGACATTTATTGATGGATAGTTTAAGGCCAAAGTCTTCCAGTTGGTCCAACACCTTGAACAATCTGCTCTCATGTTCCTCCAGTGATCTGCCAAACACAAAGACATCATCTAGGTATACCAGGCACTCTAATAAGTTCATGTCCCCCACTGCATGCTCCATCAGTTGTTGAAAAGTGGCTGGAGCACCTGAAATCCTTTGAGGCATCCTCATGAACTCAAAGAAACCAAGTGGACAGATAAAGGCTGTCTTCTCGCTGTCTTCTGGGGCCATTGGAATCTGGTAGTACCCACTGTGAAGATCCAGCACGGAGAACCACTTGCTACCGTTCAGGCAGTCTAAAGCATCCTGAATGCGGGACATTGTATACTGATCAGGGATAGTCCACCGGTTCAAGGTGCGATAATCCATGCACATACTTACTGTCCCATTCTTTTTTCTCACTACCACAATAGGTGAAGCATATGGGCTTCTGGATTCTTGTATTACACCAGCAGCAAGCATCTCTTGCAGTTGCCATCTCACATCATCTATGTCAGCAGGTGCCAGACGTCGAGACCTCTCACGAAATGGCCTTTCATCATGCAGCCAGATATGGTGCTCAGCTCCTTGCACACATCCTATGTCCCATTCCTTTAAAGAAAACACCTGGTCTCTCTTGGCAAGCTTTTCACTGATTCTCATCTTCCATTCAGCTGGCAATGGGGAGTCACCAAAATCGAACAAGTCAGGCATCACCCAGTCATTCTTCCCCGAACACTTGTTACTGGGTAACACTGCAGTATCTGCACAATGCGCATTAGCCAGGGTGCAACCTCTATTTACTCAAATCTCTCTATCAGACACATTATGAAACTTGGACCATTACCTGTCTGGCATAAGCATGGGCTCTGGCAGGCAAAATACTAGGCTTGACCAGCAGTCATTCCTGCAATTTTCCATCGCTTGGTGTATCCAGCATGAGTATTTTATTCTTGACATCCTTTCTGATACGGACCTCCCCTGTAAGGTACACTGGGCATTTGGCACCAGGATCAGGGACTCAGGATCCTTCTCCCAAACAATTCCAACCGGTTCCTCTGGGTCCACTCTTTCAGCATCTCTCTGTGCCTCATAGGCCCTCTTGATCAAGGCCGGAATTCTCAAAGCTCTACCAGTCCTTGACCCTTGTTTCTCATAACACAACTACGCCAACCATCCAAACATATGTGCATTCATCCCAATTAGTAGAGGAACCCCATCATACAGTCCAGTAGGGGGACACACTAGAACCAGGGTTTCCACTTGCTCTGCCACTCCAGCCACAGAGGTGGGGAAAGACAACCAAATTCAGATATAGCCGGAGTAGGGGTAGGCCTTCCCACTTAAGCCCCAGACATGCAGTCCTTCCAAAGGTTGCAGGGGCACATCAGACAAATGCTTCTGATACCAATCCTGGAACAAAATTGTCACTTGGGAGCCACTGTCTAATACAGCTCTTGTAGACACTCCATTCACCTTTACAGTGGTCTCCATGGAGGGACCCACCACTTCAGACCATTCTGGCGGCGCTGACCTGGGCATCGATTGGGCATTGGCTCTGGTGGCATAACTTTTCCGTGCAGCTCCCCCTGGTGGCCAGGCATTAGCATTGTGAAGCAAGGCCACCAACCTATTGGTAACTTTTCTCAAGTTTTCTGGCAAGCGGCAAATTGACTGAAAATGCCCATCCTCCCCACAATTGTAGCAAAACTTAGTTTCTTCAGAGTCTCTAGGGGTTGGGGGGTCCCTTTTCTGTTGAGGCACCTCTAGGGCTCGACGAGGATCTTCTTGGACAGCAGACCTACACCCTTGAACTTCTGAACTTCCACTATGGTTGGGGGTTAGGGCAGTTCTTTGCAGCTCCCCCACCATTGCTCTCGACTCCCATATCTCTGCTAGCAAGTTACCCTCGATCTGGGTCTCTGGGAAAACAACATGCACTCCCACTCCCACTCCACTTTTGGGCTCAGGAGGAGCCTGATACAGATCTGGTTCTTTGGCTACCTCAGTCAATTCTTTAATCAAATCCCTCAACTGTTGGGCCTTGTCTGAATCACTGTTTTCAGGGGTCTGACAAGTGTTCACAGCCCCAGCACAGAGCTCCCAGCACTCTTCATCAGTTTCAATCTCATTAATTTCTTTCATTAAATGACAATACTCGGGAGGGCTTGCCCTCCTGTCTTGCAATTTGAACTTCAATATCATTACACTTGAAAATCTAGCTGACTTCAGGATGTGGTCTAATCTGACCTGGTTTAACTCTTGGGCAGGCACTCCCCCTTTTCGGTGGGCCCTTTGCAGAGCCCTCTCTATCCTAGTGACAAAGGTAGACAACTTTTCATTCTTCCACTGTTTAGCTGACTTGAATTTCCTCAATAAATCATCACCTGACTCTATGCTGCCAAACACCCCCTCCAAGGCAGAGAGGTATTCTGCTGCAGTAGCCTATGGACTGGTGGCTCATAGGAAATAGATGGCTTCCAGGGTAGGGCCTCTTAAACTCTTCAAGTGCTTCCTCGTCTGCCCCTCTGAACATTGCCATTTCTGCACTAAAGTGGTAGCATAGTCCATTCAGGTCTTTAAATTATCCTCCCCTGAAGGTACTGGGATAGTACAGGAGAAAAGTCTGAGCCTTCTATAGGAGTCCCGCTGTATTGGGGGAATTATGATGGGGAGGCTGCTACTGGGGAGCTCTTGGGGGACACAGGAGAGGTGGTCAAGGAATGCACGGGCATGTGGTCCCCTGACAGCTCTAACACTTGTACCAGCTCTTGGGCAGTTTTCCCTTCTGAGGCTAACAGCTTGAGCAGCTTCTCTTTAAACCCATCAGTACTAGGGGACCCACCCGGGGTGGCCAAACCACTATGTAAGTGAACGACCCTCCATCCCTTCTGGGCACCTTCGGGCAGAATCATAGGTGGTACCTTCTCAGGGTCTATTGGGGAACTACATGAGAGTAGTACTAGCATAGTTTGTTCAAATAAATCAGCATCTTGTGCCCTTACCTCTACCTTGCCCAAGCACTTAACATGTTCTACAGTGGACACAATGTCAGCATTATTAGTCCCTAAGGGGACATCCAGCAACAGAATAGCCTTTTGGTGGTCTATCTTCTCAGCTTCACACCACCCTGTCAATTTATGCACCACCAGCTTATGGGGGGCAATTTTTAGCTTGGGTGTAGTAAGCCCCTCCATTTTTTCTCCTAAATTGAACATATCAAGGAAATTCTCTCATGTGGCCACTAGAGGACACTAATCCCAGTGGTGCCTCCAGGATGTAACCCCTAGGTGGCACTATCCCAAGGGCTACTACCCCTGCTTGGCTACGGACAGGTTGAGGGGCCTAGGTTCTATGACGGGTGCCTCCACCCAGAGGTCAGGGTTGATAGTGGTTAAACTAACTTGGGCACAGCCCTCTGGGGCACTGTGACCTCCCTTTGTTCCCACTAGTGGCCCACACAGTACACGGGAGTTACCTTCCCAATACCCCACATATGAACACGTTTTACACATATAGATACCACTTACCCTCGAGACGAATTCTGCAGCACGTCTCTGAGGACCCCCTGTAAAACAAGGTTAAGCAACTCACACAACACCATGCAATGCTGGTTCTATATGTACTGACAACACAGACAGTATATAGTTCAATAACAACAAATCTGATTTATTTAGGGGACAGTAACACGGGAAGGGGCAATCAGGTTAATTTGGTTTGGCAATGTTCAAATTACAGTACTGTGCATACATATAGGGTCCAAAAAGTCACACTCTGGGTACCCAGGATGCGGGGGGGGGCTAACCAGGTCCGTTGTCCAGGGTTGGCCTGCTGGTGCAGCTGATGGGGTCCTGTAGGAAGAAAATATATGCACAACACAAACTTGTAATCCGGAGCTGGATGGCTCAGTTCATAGAAGGAAACACAATAAATCAGATGGCACACTTTTGATTTACAAGCTGTTGTAGGGGGTTGCCCTGAATTGTATTCACAATACCCCACATGGATTTCAAGCTGTAAGGTGTTGTTTCTGGGTTGCCAGCATTCAGCACACAACTCACAGCAGAGGGGAAGTGGAATCATGGTCCCCACAAGCACTAGACACATTTATATGTACAGGAAATTACTATACCAAGCAGCGGCTTCTCAATCCTGATCACAACACTGCAAAAACCCGGGAGCACATGCAGCACCAGTAGTCCCTGACAGGCCGATCGCTCTTCAGCACAGTCTTCGGTCTTCTTCAGGTTAAGCTTGGTTTCCACACTTCTGACATCCTTTTCCTTCCTCCAAACTCGGATCCAGTCTAACTCCCACTCGCTAACGGCCGCAGGCCGACTTCAAGGCCTTCCACGCACTTCCTGTGCAAACTACTTGCTGCAGCAGCACAGTGCTCCTTCTCCTTACTCAGTCAACGCGCATCTGACTTGCCAGCAACAGTTCAGGACATTTCCCCTTGATCCAAAACGGTTCCAGTTGGCTGCTTCCTTCTGTCAGTCACAGCAGGCTCCGTCTATTGGTGCAAAAAGGTGCCAGGGTCCAAACTACGCTTCCCAGAAGCACCTGTCATACATCCCCCTTTGTGGCAGGCTCCAGGTGAGAGTCCAAGTTCTGGTTGGCCCAAGCAGACTCCATTTTAAAGGTCCCCCCATACTGATTGGACCAATTCGGCAGTTCAGGTCCAAAATGGAGGGGCAAAACACACAGAGTCCCAGCTGCAAGAAAGGCAGGTTAAACAAACTGCATTTTCACTATCATCCTAACTGGTTTCAGGCAAACAGTTACATCTTTCATTTAGGCTCCCTCTGCACTCTTAGTGACTGCAGAAACGGAGTGATTAGGCAGCAGCTCGGGTGGGATTCGAGCATTAAACACACAGTCCCCCTATACAACTAATTTGGCTTACGAGCAGTCAACTCTTAAGAGACAGTACCAGAGGCTCTAAAAGCACTCATTGCAGTGCCATGCAAATGGCTTAAGTGACGAACACCATTCAGACTAGGAGCATTTAGCAAGCTCCTGGAAGACTTTTGGGAACCCCCATTTGCAGGGGGGTTACAGTTGTATTGAATGTTACCTTTTCTAATTCATGTAACTTCATTTTACCTGATGTTTTTACAGTATTGAACTTGGGTGTATGTCTACCTGCATCTGGGGATATGTCAGTTTACCTGTTTTGCCTTTGAGGTACTTTCTTGAAAAAGTCTTTCAGTTCTGTATGTTCTTTACTTATTTTGCCAATAGTTCTAATATTTACCAAATGGCTTTGCCTTAATTTACATAGGCTTTTCCCATTTACTCCATTAGTGATTTTATACTAAAGAGACAAACTCGAGAAGTACCTTACTTTCCAGGACCATGGTTGCTATCACAGTTCACTTCATTTTCTCAGCACAAAATACAATATTCACAAAATTAGAAACTGGACCTCAGTATTCAGAAACTTCAGCACATGCTCAAGCAGCTCTCCATAAACTACTTTCCCCCAGTATATTATCACCTCACTCGCCGATGTTATTGAGTCTGGAACAGGTGTGGCTTTGACCCATAGAAATGCTGACTTACAGAGCTGCTGCAGCAGGTAGGATTTGTGCTTTAAAACATGCTTAGCCTTACAACCACAAGCTTCAGTTACCAGTCTAGTTCATTTGGCAGATGGGTGCCACATACAAATTCTCAAAATTAAGAACTGGCGCTCAGTGTTTGGTGGCTTTCGGCAATTACTCACGTGGCTCTTCTTAATCCATTTTATCCAGGCATATCTTCACTGCTCACACCATTGATATGGAGCCGGTAAAAGGTGCAGGTTTAATTTGTACTCACACTGACTTACAGAGCTGCCGCAGCAAAAGGGATTTGCACAAACTTTAGTACTTTTCAAAAAAACTAAGAAAGGGGAAAACAATTGAATGAGGCAACTACCTCGTTTTCTCTAAGGACAGTATGAATTTTTCCTTTCACTTAAGGAGAGGGGTTTCACATGCTCTGCTCGCTCACGCCACTCTCCTTGGTGCCATCTTGCTAGTTTTTGAATGTGAGCATCCACAAACTTAGCCAGAGGTTCAGTCAGGGAGCCAATACTAGACACTATCGGTCTCCCTGGGGGTTCACAAACTGTCAGGCAGAAGTGATGGCAGGATCAACTTGATAAAAAAAAAATATACAAAGCAAAGCAAAAGGTACAGTTTTACTTTTTAGGTGAAAATCCTAATTGGGGATTACTCCACACTAAGGTGTGGAGCACACATTGATGGATGTTTCCCTTCCAAGAAAGCTCAAGAAGGTTAAACACAGAGGGATGTTGAGAGGTTAGGTGACTTGCTGAGGTACCCCATGATAAGTAAACGATAGTGGTGGGATTCCAAACGGGGTCTCTAGGTTTACAGCTTTGTACTCTAACCACTAGATGACACTACTGCCCCAAATGAGGGAGTGTTGGCCAGGTCACTGGAGGCATTTCTTACTCTTTTTGGCAAAACCTGTGTGACTGTTATTGTTAATTTCCACAACCAATGAACAGAGATGAGTGAAAGGGATCTCAGTTTATCATCTCATCTGAAAGACAGCAGCCCCAACAGTGCACAACTTCCCCTCCCTACCACCCAAGTACTAAACTGCTGTGTCAGTATTGGGTATGAGCGCAAGTCTGCATTTTGGGACATGAATTCACCACTTTGTGGACCAGGTAGAGAGGAGGTGACTGCTAGCTGGGGCTGAGCTGCAGAGAAATGAAGCAAATAGAAAGAGAAGGAGATTATTTAGGAAATGAAAACAGGAAATGTAGAGAGGTACGGGGCTGTGGACTAATTTTTTCTTTCCTACCTGTTGCATAAATGAAAACTGCTTTTCTATATAAACACAGCTGAAATGATTACTGCTTTCCATGGCCCATCTGCTCTCTCTTGCTCTCTTCTCTTTTCCTAGGGACTGTACTAAAGATGCTCTTTGATGTCTACCACAAGACCACTTTAAGATCCCAATCTGTAAACGTTCTAAACATAAGCCTTTATAAAACTTGCCTGAAAGTATGGATGGCTAAACCTTTTTCTGTGTGCAGTTGGACTGGGTCTGTTTCAAACCATGACAGGTTCACTAGATTGGGTCTGGTTCAAACCATGACAGGTTCACTAGATTGGGTCTGGTTCAAACCATAACAGGTTCACTAGATTGGGTCTGGCTCAAACCATGACAGGTTCACTAGATTGGGTCTGGTTCAAACCATAACAGGTTCACTAGATTGGGTCTGTTTCAAACCATGACAGGTTCACTAGATTGGGTCTGGTTCAAACCATAACAGGTTCACTAGATTGGGTCTGGTTCAAACCATGACAGGTTCACTAGATTGGGTCTGGTTCAAACCATAACAGGTTCACTAGATTGGGTCTGGTTCAAACCATAACAGGTTCACTAGATTGGGTCTGGTTCAAACCATGACAGGTTCACTAGATTGGGTCTGGTTCAAACCATGACAGGTTCACTAGATTGGGTCTAGTTCAAACCATGACAGGTTCACTAGATTGGGTCTGGTTCAAACCATGACAGGTTCACTAGATTGGGTCTGGTTCAAACCATAATAGATTTGCTAAAGTTTTTGTTTCTAGGCCAGTTCCATGGTGCCAAGTGATCAGTGATCGCTCGGCATGCTGGCAACCCAAGGTTGTGCCCGAGCTCGGGATGGCAGGAGCAGAGACTGACAGAAAGGGTTAGGAGCATCCAATTGGATGCTGTCCTCCAAGGGAGGTGGGTGGGAGTCCACATCCCTGTAGAGTGGCTCCTGGTGGCCCATAATGGCTGTACATTATGCAGCATGAATGACCACATACTGCAGTGTGTCAGGCTAGGATGCTGCAGATGTGCAGCTGCATTGGGAGTGGGGGATGAATGAAATGGGAAAAATGGCTGCTTGGTCAACCGGATGACAGTCGCCAGGTCCCCGTCACCACAAAGCCCCAGACGAGTGTTCTCTCATGGCCACCCCCATAGCTCTGTGCCCTGAATCCAGATTGAACCCCCAGTCTCTCCCACCCTGCCTCTACCCAGGGAAGGGAAGGTCCCCTGGCAAAGGGATATGCTGAGTGCATCCAGGTGCACAGGAAGATTGGGGTCAGCAGTAGATGGCAGGAGGTGATGATGCAGTCAGCTGGGGACTCTTGGCGGCTTGAAAGAGTGGACAACCAGGCAGCAGGGGGTGCATAAATAGATAAAAAAAAAGTTATGTTTCTGAATCTCTACTGAACTGGTAATTAGCAAATATTCTCCATATAATTATTATGTGTTGTATTAATTATTCAATGAGCTTAAATTTTTTCAACCTATTTGTTTTTTGTGCTGGGGGTTGTTTTTATTCAGAACAGAACTTGCTAGGTTCGAGATGGTTCAAATTTTTTTTCTGGACTTGTACAAATGCAATGGGACTTCACTGAAAACAAGCTATGCTCAATTGAGTGTTATCCTTGTGCATGATTCATGAATAAAATATATACTACTACTACTACATAAAGCAAACTATTACCCTATGAACAAATTCCTGGTAAATTATTAACAAAAACTGAAAATTGCAGTGGGCCCAGTATTGACCCCTGGGGGAACCCTGCCTTCACTTCCATTGGCCCAGACTGTTCATTGCCTACTTTGACCCTTTGGATACAATGTTTCATATAGCTTTTAAACCATAACAAATTCTGACTCTTCACTTCAATCCCTTCTAGTTTATCTAGAAGCAGCCTGTGGTCCACTGTGTTGAAAGCCCAGGCCAGGTCAACAAACACTATGCTTGTAATTAGCTCCTCTTTGTAAGCCTTGAACACAGTGCTTGACAGCCTGGTCAGAGCCATCACAGTGGATCGTCCCTCCCTAATCTTTCATATAAATGAAAAAAGTTCACAAAAAATAATTCCTTCATAGGGAAAAAGAATCAGAAAAAAACTAAGTCCAAATTCTTTTTTCATACGAGGACATCCTTATTCTTATGAACAAAAACAGCTCATGAAAAAGGATCCCTTCATACAAAAAAAGAACTGGGACTTATGTATTTTTTTCTGATTCTTTTCTCACATGAAGGGATGCATTTTTCATGAGCTTTTTTCATTCATATCAAAAAGGATGTCCTCATACGAGAAAGGAATTAATACTTAGATTTTTTTCTCAATTCTTTTTTTCATATAAAGAGATCCTTTTTTGTATGGTTAAATTCTTTTTTCATATGGCCATGTAAAAAAACAGAAACAAGTCACGAAAAGATTTTAAAATCTGAAAAAAAAACACAGTTGGAGAAGATTTTAGCAACATTTAACTGCAGAATCCACCTAATGGGGTCCCGATGAGCAAAATACATGTGTTGTCTATGGAGGAAGTCATTTTTGTGGGTTTTGAAAATTATACTTTGGAAAAAAAAAAAACAGAAACAAGATGGCGGCCATACAAAAAAGGAAATTTTCCTCATGAAAAATGATGACCCCTAAATGAAAAAGGATATTTTTTCATATGGACCAAATTCTTTTTTTATTCTAAGCAGCTATCCAAAAGACCGAACTGAGCAGGCTCAGAACTGAAATTTTAAAATGTAATAACTTTGGAATGGATTCATATTTTTTCACCAAACCAGTGAAAGGCAAATCTGTGGGCCAAGCCCTTTGTACCCTAAAAATGTAAGACCAAACTTCCAAACTGTCTAGGTGCTAGGCGATGATAAAAAACAGCAAAAAAACACCTATTGTTTTAAGTGTTTTAACTATCCACATTGGAATCTGCACATCTGACCAGAACAAAACCTTACATGTCGTGAGATATACCTCCCAAGAAACCAAGCATGCAAAATTTCATGCAAATCCATTGAATGGTTGCAAAGATATTAAAGTGCAAGGTTTGAAGTTTAACAAAGAAACCCCTGCTCAATCCTAACTATAGTCGTGCTACGGCACCACTATAATATATATATATATATATATATATATTATGGTAGCACGGTAGTGCTACTATAGTTAGGGTTGAGGAGCCATTTCTATGTTAAACCCCAAAACTTTGCACCTTAATAACTTTGCAACCGTTTGATGGATTTGCCTGAAATTTGGAATTTTTGATCAAGAACCATAGGCCTTAGGATCTGCCAAGTTTTGTACTGGTCGAGTATACAGCCGCGGAGTTATTAAGTGTGATCTGTGCGCGCTTACGCTTTTCTGAATTCTGTGGTCGCACCTACAGGTCGTGACGGTTTTATGTGACTGTACCAAAAATCTTCAGGAACGTGCAGCCGGGGTCCCCAATGTGCCTTTTGAAGATTTCATGAAAAAATATTAAACGGTTCAAAAGTTATTCAAAAAACAGTTTCCCATTATAAGTCAATGGGAAAAGTTAACAAAAAGTTCAACACTTTCGCAAATGCATTTTTACTTTCGCAAATGGGCCTGTTACTTTCGCAAATCGGCCATTTTGTTTTCAGTTGGTGATCAGAAAAATGGTTGGCATTTAAATTTGGGACCCTCTAGCAACCTAATTTTTTTTTGTATTCACCTAGTCGGGCCCTGAGGATGCTTGCCATGTCTTTATTTTGTGGTAAAACACCCCAGAAATATGTTTTTCAAATTTCTGGAAAAAGTACTTTCGCAAATTACTTTCGTGCTCACGAAAGTGTCGCAAATTTTTGCGAAAGCTTTCGCAAATTGCGACAGTAATTTTCTAGTCTGTGGGAAAATGACAGCAATTCTTTGGCACTGCACTGCAAAATAACCGTTGGGAGTTTTGGGCTGAAATTTGGAGGAACGTAACATCTCACAGATGTGCCTTTCAGTGTTGTATTGAAAAAATATTACACAGCGGCAAAGTTATGGCACTCCAAAGTTGACAGTTTTTCCCATAGGATAACATTACGGCGCCCGAAGCATTACAGGAATCCTTTGGCACCCTGCTACAAAATAACGGTTTGGTCTTTTTTCCTGAAATTTGGAGGGAAGACAGCCAACAGTACACAGATGTGCCTTTCAGTAGGTTGGTGAAAAAATATCACATGGCGGCAAAGTTACGGCACTCCAAAATTGACGTTTTTTCCCATAGGATAACATTACGGTGCCCGACACTTAACAGAAATCATTTGGAGCCCTGCTGCAAAATAACGGTTTGGTCTTTTTTCCTGAAATTTGAAGGGAAGACAGCCAACAGCCCACAGATGTGTCTTTCAGTAGTTTGGTGAAAAAACATTACAGGGAGGCAAAGTTATGGCGCCCGAACTTTTCTTTTTTCCCATAGGATAACATTACGTACGCCGCTATTCAGGGCCCGATTCTGAAACGGTAGAGAACGGACTTTTCATCAGAAAATTTCTAATGGGGCTAAGATTTAAATTAGCCAGGACAGTTGTAAACAATATGACTTTTAAATTTTTTTTCTATGTCGTACGGTTCCTGAGATATAATGTATTTAGTATTCCAAGATCTCATTTTCTTCGCCGATACTCATTATTTTGCATACATTATTTGTACTCACTGTCTTTCTCAATGCAGGTTTTGGGGAAAACCAGCCTGTGTGCTTACATTACTGTTACTGTTGCCCTTTCCGCTTGGGATCCATGCCGTTTCACTTACCATTGACGCCTGCGCCACCATGTGCGTTATCCTTTGTGTTTTCATTTGCGCTTGCTTCTGTTATTTTTGCCATTTATGTCTACAGTACTGTTTATCTTACTGTTTCACTTTACATCACCATGCCCATTGACATTTCTGTTTGCAGGCACCATGTTACTATGTGACAACACATCACGTGGCAGACCATTCCCGTCTACGCCACCATGTGCGTTACCCTTTCTGTTCTCATTCGTGCTTGTGTTACCATGTGCACCACTGTTAGCATTTCTGTTTGTGTTGCTGTCCCTGTTAGTATGCCACAACACATCATGTGGCTGGAGCGCGGGGCCCTTCCGCCGCTGCATTACATTCACTATTTCTTGTTATCATTCTCAAAAAGAAGGGAAATTAGAGGCAAAAAACTCCATTTAATGCATTAGTTAGGGTTGTTCCACAGCGACAAAAGTGAGAAATTAAATGGGTTGAAAACTGGATCCCCGTCACCCCCCAACCGGCATTGGGGTGCGCATTGTGAACGTCCCAACTCTCACCCCATTCTCCTATACTTCTGCTGCTTTACACATGTCATGGGGTGAGAGTTAGGGCTGATGATCTCAATGCGCACCCCAATGCCAGTTGGGGTAAAAGGGGTCCAAGGGGGTTTTCAACCCCAACAGTGAATTTCTCACTTTTGTCGCTGTGGAACAACCCTAACTAATGCATTAAATGGAGTTTTTTGCTTAATAATATATATATATATATATATATATATATATATATATATCTGTGTATATGGCATTTATGTCTGTGTGTGTGTGTGTGTGTTCATGTAACAGATAATTCACTGCAGGGCATGTGGTCCTGCTCTGATATAGACATGCCCTAGTGTGTGTTGTGAGGCATGAGACTGCAAGCCGAGTGCTTTCAACCAACCAAGGCATGCATATATCAGGGTACGACTGCATGATGATATGCTCTGTAGTTGATTATCTGTCTTATAAAATAGCCACAATTGTTTTGGAGGTGGGTGAAAACTAGAAAGAAGTGCAGGCATGCAGTTGATTTTTCTCACCTATTTTCATTTTCATTTCATTTCATTTTATTAAAGGGTTAGACCATTAAGAATGAACTCATTTAAAATGGTGACCCATGGCATAACATAAATCAAGATTGCAAAATTACAAAAGTACCAAAAACCATAAATGCAATAATTACACATCATATATAAATACATTTCACGACATGAAGAAATAACAGTTCTTAAAGACATATTATATACCAGAGCATGGATAGTCAATATAGGCACAGCAGGACTTAAGTTGAGTACTTATAATATCCATGAACCATTGTTTAAGTATTTTTATAGATAGAGGTTTTACATTTACCAATCCGAACCTTGATGGAAGATTGTTCCACAGCTGAGGAATCACGTAACTAAAGAAATACTTAGAGCTTTTCATTGTTGATTTAGGGACAACTAGTTCTCTATTTACTGCTTACTGAATTGAGTTTAACTCCCTAAATTTTAATTTTTCTGAGAGGTAATCTGGTATATCACCCTGAACACTTTTATAAGCAAAAACCACCTTATGTAGTTGTCTCCTATCAGCTAGAGAAAGCCAACCCAGCTTATCATACAGCAAGCAGTGGTGAGCGTCTCTTGGACTCTGAAGAATTAGCCTTGCCAGCCTATTATACAAAACCTACAACTTTTGTAGTTTAGCCAAACTGGCATAATCATAAAGAACATCACTAAAGTCAAACTGCGGAAAAACCTGTGTTTCAACTATTTTCTTTATCACAGAACTACCTAGACAGTTTTTATTGCGATATAATAACCCCACTCTTTTACCTATGGTCCTGGTAAGTTTATATACATGAGTATTGCCTGTTGCCAATGTGTCTGCCCAGTAACCTAAATATTTATAATGAGAAACCTGCTCAAGCCTGGCTCCCTCTAAATCTGTAATGGTCAATTCCAAACAATTTTTTAGCATTGAAACAGACCCCAGGACCATGTATTTTGCTTTACTGATGTTCATTTTTAACTTAGATTTAACAAAAAAGTCCTGAATGTCATCAAAACTAGATTGTAAATTTGCCTCAAACTCTTGCAGGGAGCAGGCAGAAGTATATATAACTGTATCATCGGCATGCAGAAGGCATGCCAATCTATTCACAACAGTATATCTCCAAACTTACTTAAGTATAACAGAAATAGTAAGGGGCCTAGCACTGAGCCCTGAGGGACCCCACAGACAATGGTGAAGGGGTCTGAAGTCACATGATTTACAGTCGTTACCTGGTAGCTCCCTCCCAAATAAGATGCAAATCATTTCAGGGCAGCTAAAGATAGTCCAATGTCCCTCAGCCTTGGTAGCAATATGTGATGGTCTACCATGTCGAAGGCCTTGGAGAGGTCAACAAAGATGGCACCAGTTAAATGGCCCTTTTCCATTGCTTTGTTGACATCATCCAAGACCCTCGACATGGAGACCACCATTCCATGGGACATACGAAATCCCGTCTGATATTTATCATGTAAGTTGTTCTGGGATAAACAGTCAGCTAACTATGCTGCCAAAAACCCCTCAAACAATTTGGAGACCTGTGATGATAAAGAGATAGGGTGATGGTTTGATAGCTGGTCAGGGCTACCCCCCTTAAAAATGGGGACACCCTGGCCAGCTTCCAACCCTCAGGGATAACCCCCTCTGCAATAGACCAATTAAACAAAAATGTGAGGGGGCAGCAATCTGTAAAGCTGATAACTTTAGAAGTGATGGAGGCAAGCCATCGAGACCACCACCCTTATTAGTTTTAGGGCCTAAGAGTAAATCTAATACCTCATATTCTTCTATCTTCTTAAACGAAAAGGTGTGACAGCTTCTATGATAATCTGAGGCCACATTGATATCATTAATAGAATCACTATTAGTATTACCAAAAAAGTTACCTGCATTTACAAAGTAATTGTTGACGACATCAGTGAAAGACCCAAACCCATCCTGAACTGGGATTTCAATATTACAGTATGTGTAGAGTCTCTAGATTGTCCGTTTAGATCTTTGATAATCTTTCAAAAGGCCCTTGGGTCTCCAGCTGATGCTTCCAACTTGGTACTATAATACTTCCCCTTGACTTCTCTTACTGCTGCAACATAAGTATTTCTCTGTCTTCTATAACAGTCCCAGTGGACTTTGTGATTAGTTGTATGTGCCCGCTCCCATGCCTGCATTTTCTGTCATTTAAGTTTCCTCAGAGCAGGAGAGTACAAAGGGCTGGAACATTGTTTAATTTTCTTACTTTTTAATGGTAAATGATGATCTGTAATCACCATCAATTCAGTTAGAAAGTAATTCCAAGCTAATTCAATATTTGTAACTCAGAGGTTGCGACTAGGTTGCAGCAAGACTTTATAGTGGTCCAGCACTGGCTTTACTCCAATCAACTCCTCCTCAATGCCAAGAAAACAGTCTCAGTAACCTTTAGCACTAGGCAGAGACTGTCAAGGATTCCCTCCCCGATCACATTCCACACCCTGGATGGAACACCCCTGGAGGTCAGTACTTCCTTCAGATAGCTGGGGGTCTGGTGGACCAACACCTCAACTTCTCTACCCATGTTGATTCTATAATCAAAAAGCTGCAACCCAGGCTTGGAGCTCTTTACAGCAACTGGGACTGCATCCCTGTCTCTGCCCGCAGGGCCATTGTGCAGAAAATGATCCTCCTCGTCTTCGACTACAGGGATGTAGTCTACAGTGTCGGTCCTAAGTCCACCCTAGCCAGACTGGACCCTCTTTTCCACTCTTTCAGTTGCTTTGTCCTGAGCTGTCCATACTCCATACACCACTGTACCCTTTACCAGTCTACCAACCTCCCCTCTCTAGACAACTCAAGACTGTCCCACTGCGCTAAGCTCACAGCCACATATTGGTCCCAGCTGCTCCCCTCCTACATTGCCACTGCCCTTGTCAACCTCAGTACCCCAACATACTCCCTCAGAAACTCTGACTCTAGGTCTCTAGCTGTCCCACATAGGTCCACTGCCACAGGCCAAGCGGCTGCCAGCTACCGCCTACCACTGTTGTGGAATTCCCTCCCAGCAAACATTGGCCACTTCTCTTCCCCCACGCTCCTTAACTCCATGCTCAAATCACATTTCTCAGCTACCTGCTTATGCGTCTAGTCAGCTTCCGGGTCACAAACTGTCAGGGCCATGCATCCAAGCTGGGCTCTCATTTTGGTATGTCCTACCTGTCTGATTATATTATATGGTACTGATTCTAGCTTATGCCTGTTCTCTTTATCTCAATTCCTTTGTATTTAAACCTGGACCTATTGTGCTAGCAGTTATTCCTTTATGTAGTCACAATGGTATTATATGTCTGTCTTCAACTATGTATCTGTACCCCCTTCCCCCAGGACACATCTGGAAACAAGCAGTTGACTGCTCGGCATGCCTTCATGGTTAAACGCTTAAATAAATAAATACATTTGGAATAAGATGAAGTCTGTTCCAATTTATGTTATCTAGATCTTTTGCAAATAACAAACAATCACATTTTTTTGCAGCCTGAAAAATAAACCTAGGCTGAGTTGGAGTTAAACACTTCCCTCTTACACAGTAAATTGTGTTGTGGTCAATGTTCATATCTTCAAATTGCCCTGCAGTGTAATTATGTGGAGCATTTCTCAAAATCAAGTCTAATAAAGTCGAATCTTTTGGGCTTTTAACATTTATTCATGTGGGGTCTTTAATTAATTGATCCAACCCAAGAGAAAGTGCCAGATTTTTTGTAACACTAGAATCTCCATTTAGTAACCAATTCTCATTAAAGTCCGCCAATAGAAGTACTTCATGAGTATCTAAAAGGGGGCCCAATATCTCTGCTAGTTGCTTCATGTTATGTTTTGAATTTTGGGGGGGGGGGGTTAATACTTATGAGCAGCAGTAGTTTCCCTACAGGAAACTTAATTTCTAAAGCAGCGTACTCACACATTTCAGGGCAAATTTCAAAAAACAGTCATTTGGGGGAAAATTTATCTGAAATATATACTAACCCTCCCTTTTTGTCCCTGTCTGCCCTATGTATATTATACCCATTAACCAAGATGTCAGCATTATCTACTCTATTATGCAACCAGGTCTCAGTAAATATCATAAAATCAGGGCTATGCTCAATTGAAAATTCCCCAATTAACTCTAGTTTGGGTACCATACTCCTAACATTAGAGTGAATGAAAGATATACCTTTTTTTGTTTCAATTGCACAGGTCCAGGATTAGGGTTTATGTCACCACATTGTAAGAAACATAAAGTAAAAAATAGCTGATTTACCAATTTACCTTTTGACCCAAATTTCCCGAAGTAATAGAACCTTAATAAAAAGGTCTCTATCCCAAAATTCAGCTTTAACATGCTGTGAATTTGATATTCTAAAAATAAAGGTAGCATTGATACAGTAACATATTGCAAAACTGGTAAATTCCTAGTCAATGGTATGTCTCTATGGGTATAATCCATAGGGAATTTCCAAGTATTGCTTACCAATGTTACCATGTAAGATGGAGTCAGTCTAGATTCTTGTTCCCCCATACCCTTATGTGGGTACTTAGAATCCAGCAAACACATGATAATTAAACAAGGAAGTCACAGCCTTATACGAGTGGCCCGGGGAACATTTATCACGGTAAACCTGCTTCTCACGTACATTCTATAGTAATCTAAAAATTAAAACCATGGGACAACCAATAAGTTTTTAAAATGCCCACCCTTCACAGGTCTGGAATGCAAGCCAAGTATCTAAATATACTTAGATAAAAATAAAATATAAACAGCTATTTAAGACCCAAAAGTGCACTGTACATCACTTATCAATTGAATTGCAATATTAAACCTAGTATCTGACTTTTTTAATAGTTACTAGAGTCCAAAGCTAACACAATTTCTCCACCGAGTAGTGCAGCCACTCATGCTCATGCCACATGCTCACACTGTGTAGTATGTACCCATTTTTAAAGGGGCCAGTGTCCTGCCTCCAGAGACAACCCCACATAGTGATTGGCCTGCCTCCAAGCCCCCACACAACACGATTGTTCAAATGCCTCAGGCAATGATCTTGTGTGACTGCAGCTACAGTTGTTACTAACCCCCAGATTACAAGTCCAGCATCAGTTCTTTCTTAATGTGGGGGGGGGGAGCAGCAGGAGCAAACAGTGTAGTGCTCATCCACAGAACACAGCAGCTTTGATGGCTCTCTCTACTGCAGGTACCTCTCAGAAGCAGGCAGTTCGTGGTTACCAGTGTTTGCATGTCAGATGGAAAGTAGAGGGTACAGACTTGTGAAGCATTTACACTGTGTGGCGCGCACCCATTTTTTAAAGGGACCAGAGCCCCACCTCCAAAGACAACTCCCATAACGATTGGCCCGCAACTGAGCCCCAACACAATGCGGTTGTTCGAATGCCTCAGGCAATGATCTTGTGTGACTGCAGCTATAGTTGTTACTTGTCCCCAGATTACAGATCCAGCATCAGTTCTTTCTTAATGTGGGAGCTGGGGTAACAGCAGGAGCAAACAGTGTAGTGCTTACCCACAGGATACAGCAGCTTCGGTGGCTCTCTCTACTGCAGGTACCTCTCAGAAGCAGGCAGTTCGTGGTTACCAGCATTTGCATGTCAGATGGAAAGTAGAGGATACAGACTTGTGTAGCATTTACACTGTGTGGCGAGCACCCATTTTTAAAGGGGTCATAGCCCTGCCTCCAGAGACAACCCCGCATAACAATTGGCCTGCTGTTGCGTGCTCTCTCTCTATATGTGTATATATATATATTTATTGCAAAAAACTCCATTAATGCCATCAGTTAGGGTTGATTCCACACCAACAAAAGTGTGGAAATTCAACATTAGGGTTACCAACCCTACCACCCCATGCCCAACCCCCACCTTCCACACATCAACAGGCATCGGGGAGTGTGTTGGGGTCATTGGCCTAACTCTCCACCTCATTCCATGTGTAAACAAGCTGAGGTGGTACAGTATAGGAGAATGGGGTGAGAGATAGGCCCAATGACCCCAACACACACCCTGATGCCTGTTGGTGTGTGAAGGGTGGGGTGATAGGGTTGGTAACCCTAACGTCGAATTTCCACACTTTTGTTGGTATGGAAGCAATCCTAACAGATGCATTAACAGAGTTTTTTGCAATGAATTTCCCTCCTTTTTGAGAAAGGGAAATGTTACTCATATGGAATCCATAGATGGTAGCATGGAACATCCTGGCCCTGAGCTCCATGCATCCATAACTGTGTCTTCAGGTTAGCAAAATGGAATCTATAGGTGGGAGTGTAGGCCTTCTGGGTTTTGCACTCTCACCCAACCACAACTATGTCCTCATGTTTACAAAATGTTATCCATAGGTGGGAGTATGGGCCCTCTGGGCCCTGCACTCCCACCCACCCATAACTATGTCCTCAGGTTTGCAAAATGGTTTCCATACATGGGAACACAGGCCCTCCAGGCCCTGCACTCCCACCCACCAACTATCTCGTTAGGTTTGTAACATGGTATCCATGTGGTATCCATGGAAGGGATCATGGGCCTCTGAGCCCTGCACTCCCACCCACCCAAGAGTGTAGAGGCATAGTGTAGGAGAGCCCAGTGCTCCCAGTTTAGCATAAATAGTATGCATAGTGGGGAGCGTGGACCCTCTGGGTGTGCCTTGGGGTTGTCAGGCCTAACTCTCACCCGATTCCATGTGTAAACAAGCTGACATGGTACAGTATAGGAGAATGGGGTGAGAGTTAGGCCTGATGACCCCATGGCACACCATGGCACCTGTTGGTGTGTAAAGGGTGGTGGTGGTGGGGTGGTAGGGGTAGAAATCTTAACATCAAAGTTCCACACTTTTATCACTGTGCTATCAACCCTACCTGATGAATTAATGGAGTTTTTTTGCAATGAAGTTCCCTTCTTTTTGAGAAAGTGAAATGTTACTCATATGCTACCCATAGATGGGAGTGTGGTCCCTCTGGGCCCTACGCTCCAACCCATCAGTGTACAGGCATAGCCAGTAGGGCCCTGTGCTCCCAGTTTTACATAATAGGATGCATATTTGGAGGGGCAGGGCCCAGGCCTGTGCTCCAAGTCACCTATAAGTGCAGACATAGTGCCTGAGGACCCTGTGCTCCCAGTATTGCAAGATGGTATCCATGGGTGGGATCATGGACCCACTGGACCCAGTGCTTCCATCTATCTATAAGTATAGTGACATAGCACAGGAGTGCCCAGTGTTTTTAGTTTTGCATCATTGTGTCCATAGGTGTGAGCGCAGGCCCTCTGGGCCCTACGATCCCACCCACCTATGAGTGTAGAGGCATAGCATAACAGGGTCCAGTGTGCCCAGTTTAGCATAAATAGTATGCATAGGTGGGAGCCCGTGCTCCCACCTACACATAAGTACAGATACATAGCACAGGCCTAGAGTCATTCCAAGCAACCCTTGTAACGCTTATTTGGTAATATTTCAGTAACCATAGCAACTGCAGACAAAATTCTTTTACAGTTGTATTCATGACCTAGCCACCTCCATGCATGCTTAAGCTGCACTTAGTGAAAAATCTGTATCTTGAACCTTTTTGAGCTATAGGTGCCGAAAGGTGCCACTGCCACCACAATGTTCTCCTTTGGGAAAAGTCACAACTTTGGAGTGCTGTAACTCTGGAACCAGTTTACATTTTTTCACCAAACCAGCAAAAGGCACATCTGTGGTGCATGGACTTGCCATCCTGTAAAGTTCAGCCCAAATATCAAAACCCTGTAGTGGCAATGAGGTGGCAAAGGAACTGGGGGTTTGGCAGATGCCGCAGTGTTATCCTATGGGAAAAATTCACAACTTCAGAGTACTGTAACTCAGCAACCATAGAAGCTATGAAAAAAATTCAAGTGTTGTAATCATGACAGTAAGACCTCCACACGAGATAGGTCGACAAAATCTGTATCTCGCATTGTTTCTGAGATACAGGCACGGAAAAACACTGTGGGCGCTGCAATGTTATCCTATGGAAAAAATCTCAGCTTCATAATGGCATATCTATGGAACCAATAAAATGTTTTACACCCAAACAGCATAAGTCACATTTCTGGGACACCCCAATTATACCCTGCAAATTTCAAGCCAAAAGACAAAACCGTTTATTTACAGTGTAACACACTTGGTAACTGGTATGTGTTCATGGGAGCCTGGGCTCTCCGGGTCCCCAGAGACTCCCACCAAACTGCCCATTTGTGCATACGATATGTGTCTGTGGCAGCATGGGCCCTCTGGGCCCTGAACTGACACTTACACATGTCTACAGAGTTTTACAGTAGCCCAATAGACCTGAAAAAGAACCCTTGTAACACTAATTTGCCAATATCTCAGTAACCGTACAACCTAGAGAATAGATTCCACTGCAAGTGTAATCTATGATTTCCAAATTTGTTTTTATTGCTTAGATCATCTAAGCCACGAGTAGCAGAAAATCCATATCTTGCTTAATTTACAAGATATGGGCACCAAAAGTCGCTATGGGTGCCACAATATCATCCTATGGGAAAAATCTTAACTTTGTGATGGCATATCTATGGAATCGATTAACTTTTTGACACTCAAATAGCATAATTCACATCTCTGGGGCATCCCCTTTATATCCTGCAAATTTCAAGTCAAAAGACCAAACCGTTAATTTACGATGCAGTGGCAAATTGTTTGAAAGTTTAAAAATTCCTAGTTCATGAGGTAGCAAAATCCCTGACCATGAGGTGAATCCCCATTTGCGAGCTGTCAAAATCGCCATCCGTGAGAAATCCTTGACCCTCAGATTTTGGCCATCTGGTCCCTAAATGACGATCAAGGATTTTGTTACCTCGTGAAAGGGAATCAGCTTGCGGGCCGGGATTTTGACAGCTCACGAATGGGGATTTTGACAGCTCATGAAAGGAGATTCAAAAACCCATTCCCCTTTCATGAGCTGACAAAATCCCCATCTGCAAGCAAATCCTTTTTCATGACGCAGCAAAATCCATGACCGTGAGTCAATCCTTGTCCATGAAAATGGTCATCTGGTCCCTAAGTGATAGTCAAGGATTTTGCTAGCTCATGAAAGAGGATTGCTCATGGACGGGAATTTTGTCAGCTCATGGATGGGGATTTTGTCAGCTCAAGAAAGGGGATTCAAAAACCCAATCCCCTTTCGTGAGCTGACAAAACCCCTCTTCGCGAGCTGATCATCTTTCATGAGGCAGTAAAATCCTTGACTGTGAGTCAGTTCTCATTCATGAGAATGATCATCTGGTCCTTAAGTCATGGTCAAGGATTTTGCTACCTCGCGAAAGGGGATCAACTAGCAGATGGGGATTTTGTCAGCTCACGAATGAGGATCGGAAGCGAGTCACGGATGAAAAATTTCAACATTTAAAATAGATGTTTTTTGGCCAAAATGAAGCAAACCAAAAGTATAGGTTTGTAGAGGGTATCACTCTGAACAAAACCCATGCCTTATTGCAACAAAAAGTCACCTGTGGAGGAAGCTACAACATTTTATTTGGGGGAAAAAATGAAAACTAGATAAGAGCTCGCGAACAAGGAATTTTTTTATTACAGATGAGGATTTCTTAAATCCCTGTTTGTGAGCTGACAAAACCCTTGACCATGAACCCAATCCCCCTTTCAGAAAAATTACATATAAATCTTCTAGTGTACTGAGCATGCTCAGAACCCAACAATTAAAAATGAAATGACTTTGGAACAGATTAATATTATTTATCCAAACCAATGCTGGATTCTTCTTTGACCCAAGCTCTTTCTACCCTGAAAATTTCAGACCAAAAGACCAAATGTGTGGGCGCAGCGCAATTGGCAAAAAATATATCAAAAGTGGCAAAAAATGCTTTTTTCAGTGCTTCACTGTCCAACCAAAATGGAACTTGGCAAATCAAGAGATCTACCATATGAGACCGTGCATTCCAAATTTCGTGCAAATCTGTTGAACGGTTGCAAAGTTATTAACATGCAAAATTTGGGGTTTAACATTAAAGTGCCTACTCAACCCTAACTATATGTATATATCTACACATATACATACATATATATATATATATATATATATATATCACACATATATATATATATACACACACATAGCAAAAAACTTTGTTGATGCATAAGTTAGGGTTATTACTACAGCAAGAAAAGCATGGAAATGTGGTGTTAGGGTTTCCAACCCTAGCACCCCACTCCCACTCCCACCCTGCAGAGACTGACAGGCTTTGGGGGTGCCTTGGATGTCAGCCTCAATGCCCCCACCCTCACTCTGTAGAGAATGACAGGCTTCAGGGGTGCCTTGGAGTCCTCAGCCCAAATTCTCACCTCATTCCATAAGTAAATAAGCTGAGATGGATACAGTACAGGAGAATGGGCTTAGAGTTAGGGCTGAGGACTCCAAGGCACCCCCTGAAGCCTTTCATTCTCTACAGGGTGGGGGTCAGGGCATTAGGACTGATATCCAAGGCACCCCCAATGCCTGACAGTTTGTGCAGGGTGGGGGTGCGGTGTTAGGGTTGGAAACCCTAACACCACATTTCCCTGCTTTTCTTGCTGTAGTAACAATCCTAACTGATGCATCAACAAAGTTTTTTGCAATATATTTCCTTACTTTCTCAGATGTATGTAGCAGTAGAAACACAACGGTTTCCAGCTCTTGTGCTTCCACACATTATGTCAGTGGGTCAGCAGGTAGCACACTCACCTCTGAGGCTGGGAGATCAGAAGGCTGTGGGTTCTATCCTCACACCAGGCACTTGGGTTAATATCCCAATACTGACACTGCAGTGCAGCATGGGGGTCTACACTCCTGAGGTGCCATCTTTCAGATGAGACATTAAACTGAGGTCTCATCTGCCTGTTCTGGTGGTAGTTCAGGTGGATGTTAAAGATCCCATGGCACTTCTCGAAAATGAGTAGGGAAATTTCACAGTGTCCTGGCTAAAGTTCCCCTAATTCATTAAAAATACCACCAACAGCCTAATCTGGTTCAAGATCAGTTGGCAATCATCTGTATCTCCCTCCCCCAGGTTGTTCCTGGAAAAAGGCAAGAATTTATCTAGTGCATTTATCCAGTCAACAAAAATGAAATAAATAAAATAAATAAATGTTATGAGCAGGCATAGTGAAATTGCAACAAATAGTCACAAGTGTGCCACCTTAAATAATTTTCACCCGAAATGCTCAACAAAATATTCTTATCACCTCAATGCATGTACCCAGTACAGATAATTTTCAAATCCCAGTTGAAATGCAATTCTGCACAACTGTAACGCCATTACGCGTAACAGGTGCAGAAAAACATTTTCATAGGATCTGAAAAATGACAGCTATACTGTTCATGAGGGTGTGTGAAAAAATGGCAATATTGAATATTTTCAGTGAAAATGTTAACATTTAGTAACGTTATGCACGTGCGTAGCAAAATTTCAACGACTGCAAGTAACTCTGTCATTTTCGAGTATTTTTGCACCAAATTTTCAACATTGCCTTTTTGTGACCCCACTTCATGAACAGTGGCACTGTAATTCATCACTCCATCATGAAAGTTGATTTTGCACAAGGACTGTGCTATTCTGCGCCACAAGGCGAAAACACATTTTGGGCAGGATGAGAAAAATGACAGCTGTACTGTTCATGAGGAGGTGTGAAAAAATGTCAATGCTGAACATCTGGAGTGAAAATATGAAAAATGTTTTTAAGTTATGAGTATGCTTAGATACAGCACAGCATGCGCTCATAACGCGGTCATTTTTTGTATTTTTTTCACAAAATTTTCAACATGGGCTTTTTGGGACCTCTTCTCATGAACAATGGCACTGTGATTTTGTTAATCCATCCTGAAAGTTGATTTTGCACAGCGACCATGCCATTCTGCGTGACAGGTGCAAAAACAAGTTTCAGGCAGTATGTGAAAAATGACAGCAGTACTGTTCATAAAGAGGTGTTAAAAAATGGCAAGGTTGAAAATCTGGAGTGAAAATATTAAAAAGTGGCAAAGTTGTGAGCTTACATAGAAACTGCACAACACACACGCATATCGCAATCATTTTTTGGAATTTTTGCACCAAATGTTTGACATGGGCTTTTTGGGACCTCACCTCACGAACAGTGGCACTGTCATTTAATTAATCAGTCCCAAAAGGTGATTCCATGCTGCGACCACAAAATCACCTTTGGGGATGAGTAATGAAATGCCAGTGACAGTGTTCATGAGCTGGGGTCCCAAGAACCCCATGTTAAAAATTTGGGGCCAAAATTCCTAAAATTGGCTGAGATATCAACATAAGTTGAACACCCCCAACTGATTTTCCATTATATGGCTTACCTTGATTCCTTAGATCGCAGTTCATCTTTGAAGTGTGCAGATGTGTCCCGGTCCAGAGAAAATCACTGCTCCTGACCTCCAGAGGTAAGTGTGGGTGGGGGTATGTGGGAAGTGGGTGTTCAGTGGAGGTGGGGATGGGGAGGGGTGTTTGGGGAGACAATGAGGGACAATTTGGTTTTTTACAGGTAAAAAAAATAAAAAAGACATTGTGGGACAGTTTTCTTCATTTAACAGGGATGGGCACACTGGGTTGGGCTCCCAGTGTGCCACTTGAGTTTGTGAGGATACATGCTGCCGACAGGGGGACTGGGCACCCCTGTTGGCAAAGAAAGTGGACTTTGGGGGTATGGAGGGCATTCTACACTGGGAGTGGGCATCCTGGTGTTAGAAAGATAAAAATATGTAAAAATTACCTGGGCACACTGGGGTGGGCTTCCAGTGTGCCACATAAGTGTGTATGTGTGTATGTGTGTGTGTGTGTGTGTGTGTAAATATGTGGGGGAGATATATTGACACGGGGATTGGGCACCCCGGCATCGGTGAGCAATTGGAGTGGTTGGCACACTACTTCAATGCAGGATTCTGCATCAAAGATAAAAGACATCAGGGGACAGTTTTCTTTATTTAACAGGTAAAAAAAAACATTTGGGCACACTGGGGTGGGCTTCCAGTGTGCCACATCAGTGGTGTTGGGGGGTGGGGATTCCTACTGCTGACAAGGGGATTGGGCCCCCCGATGTTGGCAATGCAATAAATAGGGCACAATGCCTTAAATGGCACTTTGATGTAGGATGCTGCATCTAACATAACAGTTTGATGCAGGATTCTGCATTGAAAAAGCCTGCAATCCTGCATTGTGCTTGACATCTATTTTTTCCCATAGGAAATAATGGGAAATACCAAAATCAATAACTTTGGAATGGATTAATATTTCTACACCAAATCTTCAAAAGGCACATCTGTGAGGTGACGGCTTTCTATCTGAAAATCTCATGCTTGAATTTTAAACCATTTCCGAGATAGACGTGGAGAAAAAAACTGTCAAAATCCCCAAAACCTTCTTTATTTTCAACCCCATGTGTCTCAGAAATGGTTACACCTATACAAACAAATTTTGGCACATACAAAGAGCTACCCAAGCCAACACAGCACCCCAAATTTCATACAAATACCTCAAGCCATCGTAACGTTATAGACCCTCAAAAATGACCCTTTAACATTAAACACCCTCATCAATCCTAACTATACTAGTGCTATCACGCCAGTATAATATATATAAATAGGAGATACAAGATGGGCAGAAGTGTGATATGGAAAATATTCTCATTCCTGCAGAGTGAGCTCTGGATATTCACAAGTGCTGAAGGCATGAGTGAAATATCCAGAGCTCACTCTGCAGGAGTGAATATTTTCCATAGCACACAATCTGCACATTGTGTGTGCTATTTATACAATGGGGGTGGAAGCTACAGTATCGCTAGCTCAATGAGACATATATATTTGGGGATTTGAGTTTCATTTGAGTTATATTCATGCCGTTTTTGTGTGCTGCTAGTGTGTGTGTGTGTGTGTGTGTGTGTGTGTGTGTGTGTGTGTGTGTGTGACTGTGTGTGAATGGGCTGATAAAGTGGGCTGCTATTGGCTGATTTTGCCGTGTGTGTGTGTGTTGATTGGGTGTGGTGCGTGCTGCTTTTCTGATTTCTAATGTTGTGGAGGGGGGCAGGTTCTTAGCTTCGGTGCAGGGAGAAACAGTGCTCATTTGTGTTTTCAGGTATACACTTTTATTTGTGGATATCTTTATTTGTGTAATTCACCTGCAGTGGGACACATGTTGTGTATGCTTGGTGCAGTTTTTACTTATTTTGTGCTGCTCACTGCATTATTTTTACAGGAGCGTCCGGCACAGCAGTCTCAATTTTGTGAGATACTTTCAGTTTTATTTCTTACATGTGGAACAAGTGTTTGAAATCAAAAGAAGAACTTAAATAACAGAGTGAAATCATTTTCGATGTAAAGTAAATGGGATATCTGTTGTTCAAAGTTTGGTGTTGTAAACAAGATAACCTTTTCTCTGAATAGCCAGCATTTGGTTTAGTATTCTGAAGTGCAGTGCCAAAATCCAGGGTGCCCAGATTAGTGAGAGGAGCCTTCACCCGCATTCTCTGTATGAGAACAGCAGGAACTTCTTGACATCTGCAGCCGCAGATGGAGACATGCTGTCAGCTCGTGTGTCAGCAGTGAACCGGTGATCCTGATACTTTTCTCTCTCTCTCTGGATGTATCTATCTATCTATCTATCTATCTATCTATCTATCTATCTATCTATCTATCTATCTATCTACATTTATTGGAGCTTCTACCGCTCTGCTACATGAGAACCACTGTAAGAGGACATTTTTTACTGTCTTACTTTTGCCCTTTGTTTTATTTATTTATATCTTCTTTTTGCCACTCTCCCATTTGGCAGTCAATGCTTTTTTGTGAGATGCATATTCAGGAGACAGTGGAAACATCAATCGCATATTCCAGGGCAATCTTTGATCTCTTAGCCTCAGGCGCAGATGAACATTGTAGAACAGCAATCTAATCTCCTATTGACAGCTTTACTTTTTTACAATCTATACTGCCAGTTGAGCAGAAAAGCAATGAATGGCAACAGACTTGAGGTAAACTGAGCTAAGTGATGCTAGTTATTAACACCTACGGGATGGTGACGGGAGCAATTGGAACCTGTCCCACTCTCACAGTGTGCACTTAACACAAGGCTGCTCACAGAAAGAGGCACTCAGATTGTGCACTTAGGTAGGATTTGCACTTATACAATGTGCATTTATCAGGCAAATTTAACATGAAGATAAATGAAAAAAAAAATCAATGTAAAGTAGAACTGTGCATTTAACCAGTTACACTAGTTCTGCCTTTTTTTCCAATGGTACCCTGGTTAATAAATGAATGTGAAATGCTGGTCGTGTTAAGGAAATATCATTTATTATAGTTGCACTTGCTACAATCAATTCATAATTTAAACAAATGAAAACAAATAGTGCAAATTACAAATACAGTACAGTATTTACCATTCACTATTTATTTTCAGGTCCTTTTTCTCTTGCTGCTGTACATATTTAACTATTCTCTCCAGACAGCATAATGCCTCTGATGCAGAAATACTCATTTCTACTTTACTGTAGTCATCATCATCCTCCTTCTCTGGGTCTTTCTTTCTTTCTTTCTTTCTTTCTTTCTTTCTTTCTTTCTTTCCTTCCCCCTCTCAGCCTAGCCAGTCTTTCCTACTTAATTTATATTAAGTGGACTAGGTGCCCACCTCTGGCACTGCTTTCCCAACCCCGTAACCTCCATGTCACCCTACCCCCAGTATATAGGTGGTGGCCCTGGGTTGCCAACCCCTGGTGCTAATTTAGAGTACAAAGACAACACTGGGGTGCCCAAACCCAGTGGCAGATCCAGTAGACAACTCAGAGCTGAAAAAAAGGAAACAGTCCATCATTGTCTTTTTCTATTTTATCTTGTAAACAAGAACAAGCAGAAGCCAACCCAATCATAGGTCAGCTCTTTGCTTTGATCTAAACACTGCCCAGCAAGCACAGCTGATCTCATCATGATCAGTCTGCTTGCTCCCTTCCCCCAACATTACAATGAAATAATAAAAAAACACCCTTAATGCCTCCCATTGTTTTTTGTGTTCTCCCATGCACATTCAGAAAGACAGAAATGGCAAACTATGTGTACTATATATATGTGTATGTGTGTGTGTGTGTGTGTGTGTGTGTGTGTGTATGTGCATGTGTGTGCACATGGGGAGGCACATTGAGACAGAAACAAAGGTCTCTGTTTGTGTTTCCCTCTATGGCAAACACTGCTCACTCTTTGGCCCTGTCCACACTACTGTACACCGATCGGGCCCGGTAACGGATGTAGACCGTTACCGCTGGGAAGCAGTGCAGTGCGTCCACACTGTGGCGGTGTCCATTACGGGACCGGCACTGCCGATCCACACATCGGGAGCTGGGCGACCATTACGGCAGTGCCTGATCCCACAATGCAGCTCGTGCTGTGCTTCCTGCCCTGCAGGGAACCGTTACTGCCCATCCACACTACCGCTGGTAACATTACCAGGGTGGGACCGGTTTCAGAACCGTTGCTGAAACCACCTCATATGTGGTTTCAACAACGGTTACGGAAACACCTCCTGTAATGTTACAGTTGTAAACACAAACCGTTGTGGTAACAGTTTGGGCACTCTGTAACGTTACAGAGGCGTAGTGTGGACAGGGCCATAGAGAGGAGAGAGAGAGAGAGAGAGAGAGAGTGTGTGTGTGTGTGTGTGTGTCACTCTGTTAACCCTTTCCTGGTACATTAACATTTTCCTAACAAGTCTACAAACGGCTGTAATGCTATATGTTAGTGCCCATTGTTCAGAACATGAAGCAGTGCATCTGTGTTGTGTGTGTGTGTGTGTGTGTATGGCACTTTGTTCCAATCCTGCTGGTCATCATGCCATAGATTAACACAATGTGTTACTACAAAATACAGAATTTATTCTAAATACAATAAAAATTAGGGTTAGATGAATAAATAAATAAATGCCATATAAGGCAGTGTATGTGTGTTAGTGTGTGGCAATGTTCTGTGTGTAGACAGTGCATTGCTATGTTATACTGGATTGCAACATGGGTTTCAAAAATACTGTCTTCTGATGCATCTAAACAGGTCAACTGACCATTGATTAATCCCTGATATACCCACAGTTGCATGTTCACAGGGCTTTCTTTCTACAACAGTTCTTTAGGTAAACCTCTAACATAACATTGTCCATGTTATAAGAGGATTAACCACGCCAGGGTATGGGTTAACTGAGCATTAATCCATACCTGGGTGGTTGAAGTCACTTGGCTTCACCTCGTGACTCCAATCCCCCAGGCGTGGATTAATGCTCATTAAACCCATACCCTGTTGTGGGTTAATCCTTTCATATATATGTATATATGAGTATATGTATTAGTCAAGGGGTGTGTGTATCAGAACAATTAGAAACTACAGTTAGGTGGCTCAGTGGTTAGTGCCAAAATTGCTAGTCTACATTCCTCCACTGGTGATGCAAAACCTTCTCCTCCTCCTCAGACCAACCTCATAAGCCACAAAGTGCACCACAAAGCATCTATAGTAGTACCCCAGGCCTTCTATACCAGTGGTGAACATTCCAGCATTAACAAATGTTTGTTATCAATGGTTGCTTAAACATTGGTAAAAGCATTGTGAAAACCTTCTCTAAAGGCTTCAATGGGGCATGCCTTCATGCTCACCCTGGTTAGGTGTCACAAAGCATCTGATTGTGGAAGAAGAGCAAGCAGACCAGGAAGTGTAAAGGATCCGCTGGCCAACAGTATGGCCTGGTTTACAATCCCTTCCATTTCTTACTAGACACACTTAAAATTATTATTTTGGGCTAGAAGGACTATTGCACCACTAAAATAATGGCCTATGAAATCCAAAAGAGTAAAATATTTGCTTTAAATTTTATTTTAATGTAGTTCAATGTGTTTTGAACTTTTATTCAAAATTGTCATTTTTCAATATGTTTACACCAAATTTTCAGCATAGCCTTTTGTGGGACTGCACCTCATGAACTAGGTACAGTATGTGGAATTTTTCAAAGCCATCCAGCAGGTGATTTTGTGGTTGTTGTGCAAAATCACCTTTTGGGTGGGATTTGAACATTTTCACCTACCGGATTCATGAGGTTGGGTCATAAGAACACTGTGTTGAATAGTTGGTGGAAAAATTGGGTAAAATGACTAAGTTATGAGTGAACATTGAAATATTTCATTGTTCACTCATAACTTTGCAGATTTCAATACTTTTTTCCACCAAACTTTCACCGTGGACTTTTTGGGACCCCATCTCATGAACAAGCAAGTGAAATTTGTCAAATTTGGAACCGCAAGTGATTTCACTTGCTCCATGAAATTACGTTTTGTCCAGGATTTGAAAATTTTCACCTACCTTGTTCATTAGATGGGATCATAAGAAGGCTCTGTTAAAAATGTTGTGGAATAATATGATAAAATTACCAAGTTATGAGTGAACACTGAAATATCTCAACATTGACTCATAAATTTACTAATTTTCAATAGTTTGACTCCAAACTTTTAAAATAGCCATTTTTTCACTCAAGCTCATAAATGTGACAGGTGTCATTTCTCAAACCACCAAAATGCATTTTGGCCCTTGTGCCATGAAATGACGTTTCAGCCACTATTCTATAAATGCCACGTGTTATATTTATATGAGAAAGTCATAAAATAACTATCTTTAAAATTTGGTGTCAAAAATAAAAAAAAAGAATTAAGAAACATTGTGTGACATGGTAGCCTTTACCCCAGTGGGTAATGCTTTGTGATTCCTTGCCAGCAAGATGAGTTTGGGGGCAAGTTCTCTTGGCATAGGGCCCTGCACCTCTGTATCTGCAGGTTCCAGAAGGTCCTGTGCTTCAGCAGATGGATGGACTCTGCCCTGCATGTCTGTATCTGTAGCCACATGGAATTACAGGGCCCAGAGGGCCCAGCACTTCTGCATCCCACCAGACAGCCCCACAACTCCTTAACATCTGTTGCCACATGGAACTGCAGGGACCAGAAGGGTCCTGCACTTCTGTAGGCAGATGGACTCTTCCCTTTGTGCAGTGCTCATAGAGCCCTGCATGTCAACATTTTTTTTTTTATTTAGTTGTTTAACCAGGTATAGCACACTAAGCTGAAAGCTTTTTTACAGGAGTGACCTGGGAGCACAAGGAGGTTAAGTGACTTGCTCAGGGTCACACAGTATGCAAGTGGAAGCTGTGGGATTCAAACCCAGGTCTGGTCTGCTGGATGTCACCAGATTTGCAGCTCAGAGCCTTAGACCACTGTGCTATACTGCCTCCATTTGTTCACACAAGTCCTCTTGGGACAGGTGTGAATTATGATATGAGTCCACTATCTGAAAAAAATAAGTAAATTCTCTGAAAAAAATGCATTAATGCACCATTTAGGGTTCAACTTAAAGCCACAAAAATAGGGAAATGTAGTATTAGGGTTTCTAACCCTAACATCCTGCCTCCACCCCTAAGCAGCAAAAGGATAAGACTACGCAAGCAACCACAGACAGCCATCACCAGGTAAGACAAACAACTTACAGCTGTTTCTAGATGACACAAATGCAGTATCACTGATATGCAACTTTCATGGATTTGTAACTGTGGCTGCAAAAGCACAGGCCACATAGGGGCCTGTGCTTATGTAGCCACACCTGTGTGTGTGATGTCATACAGCATGCATGAGTATATGTGAATGCAGAAGGCCCCATGGGGCCTTCAACTCTGCAGCCATAGGTACTCATGCATGGTGTATGAGGTACCTCACTAGATACCATTATCCTCTAGTGCAGCAATTTTCAACCAGGGGTCCATGGCCCACAGGGGGTCCAAGAAAGACCGTGGGGGGGCTGTTGATCACCCATTTAAATCATTGCCATGCTAAAAATACCTCTGAGAATATTTGGTTTCTGACTGCAATGTTAGTAAACAAAGAACAGAATTCATATGCGGCCATACTGCAGTCCTACTGCCTATCAGACATCACTGTGAATGCATGTGAATGCATAATTAGTAACAGCCATTAACAGCCATTAGCTCCGCAGTTTGCTAGTAAGGTGTTAATGGCTTCGATTATTGTGCCTGAAGTGAATGGTCTCAGCACAACTACTTCTCGGTAACCCGTGAAGTGGGTGCATGAGGAAGGGCGCTGTCCATTACGGCGACACCTTCCTCGCGCAATCCACTCATGGCGACTGACAGGTAGGGTGACCGGATGAGGGGGTGGGTGAACTAGCTGACAGGATGTCGCTATATGTATGCACGGGGAGGGGTGGGAGTGAGCATGGCAAACTTGGGCTGGGTGGGGGTGGAGAGGCTGTAGGGGGTGGTGCTGTGGTTGTTGGTCGAGCTGCAGCGCGGTGTAAGGGATTGGGCAATGGCTGGGGTGGGTGAGGTACTGGGTTTGAATCGGGCTGCTGGTTTTTGGCCCCCTCTGGCCCGAATCTTTTTATTTTACTACTTTCACCCCCAACATGCACCCCCTGGTGTTGACAATCCTTAAGTAGGGGTCCGGGAGGTGAAGTCCCCCACAAGGGGGGGTGTGGGGGTGTTCATCCCCCCACAGAAAGTAGTACAAATATGTCCTGGCGCCATTGTGCTGGTGCACGAGGGCTATCAGAGTGCCGAAAATGTGTTTGGCACTCTGACTGAGCAAAAACGGCGATCGCCTTTAGGCATTTGCCGTTATCACATAGACCCCTACTTCTCCCCCGATAGGTACCCTGTTAATTAGCAGCTGTTCCCGCCTGCATTCATACCTGGCAGTGATACTTGGGCTCTATTTTTTGTCTGTTCTGACTCTGTTTGCTCATGAAATAAATCCGGTCCTCCTCGCTGATTCAGCCCGCTTCTGCCTGCTTCTTTGTAAATGGCTTACTCTGTGCTTGTCTCTCCCTGCTCTCTTCCCAGTTTTTAAACCAGTTAATTTCAGAAGATGAGCGATATAGCACAGACAGAGAAAATGATGGTTTGAGATTCACTTGCCACCTGTCCTCCTTCTTAACCCTTTGCTGAATGAACTGGAAATAAGGACAGGAGGAGACTAAAATTCACCTGACATTCATGAGGTAAGAGTATGTGCCTCTGTTATAATTCAGCAAGTTAGTGTGTTCACATATTTTTGTATGGTGTGAATGCTGACTTAAGACAGACCCCCCCACACAGACTGTGCTTTTTTTACTTTATCATTAGAATATCATTATACAAATATGTATAATGGAGGTACGAAACATGCAACAAGGTATGAAATCTGCAGTCAGTTTGTAGGGGGTCCCTGGCATGGCTGACACTTGGTCAGGGGGGCCTCAGACCCAAAAAGGTTGACAACCCCTGTGCTAGTGCATGGTTCTCTATATGCAGTTGCATAACCGAAAAACTGCTACCCTCTGAACAATTTCAAGAGCCACTGCTGAAACAGATGATACCCACATTACAACAGTACTTTTATATGCATAACTGCAGGCCCCACAGAGGCCTGCCCTTCTGGAGCCAGAAGTCAGTGTGTATGCCTTACACCTGTGGCTGAAGAGGTGCAGGCCCCACAGGGGCTTGTGTTTCTGCAGAAAGAAGTACTGTTGCATTGTTGGTATCATGGATTTTGTGGCTTCTGTGCCTCTGTAGCCAGAGTTCAGTGTGTATGTCTTATACCTGTGGCTGCAGATATGCTAGTCTGTCAAGTGTTTGTATGTCTTACAGTGTATATGAGTACCTGAGGCTACAGAAGCACAGGCCCCGTGGATATTGTGGATTTGTGTTTGTGGCTTCAGGGGCCTCTTCTTCTGCACACAGAAGCAGTATTGTGATTTGAGTATCATGGATTACTTTCTGCGACAACAGTGAGTGTGTATGTCTTGCGGTGTTCATGCCGCAGATACAAATCTACAAAGGTTGCACGTCAGTGCTACTGCAGTTGTGCCATCTAGAAACGGTTGTATGTTGTTTGCCTTACCTGATGATGGTTGTCTATGATTGCCCATGTGATCTTGTCCTTTTGCTGGTTGGGGGGGCAGGAGTGGGATAGTTAGGGTTGGAAACCCTAACACCACATCGTTACATTGACATATAGAAAGACAGACAGGCAGATAGGTAGATAGACAGACAGATAGATAGATAGATTGGTAGACAGACAGACAGAACGACAGATAGGTGTGACTTCCATCCCCCCAAAAATAAATAAATTGGCTCTCTAGTTGTGTTCTTGCTGCTCATTGAAGTAAGCTGGAGAAGTGCTTCTGGGTACCCCAGTAACTAGACCAACAACTGAGAGGGAAGGAGCTTTATAACCTACAGTATACTCCTAGAGCTGAGTTCAGTGGTGGCTCCCAGTTTTATCAAAAATGTGGCCATCATGAGCAAATTTCAAGAATTACCTACATACCTATTTTTATGATCAGAACTACAACAGTGAACACTTGAGCTGAGCTGAGGAGCACAGAAACAGCTTGAGATTGAGTTGTTTATAATATATGTGTATATTTATCAGTTTTAAAGTTGTTTCGCTCATCATGACGTGTCCACTGGGAAGGCTTACCAAGAAGACCATCTATTGCATTTAAAACTTTCTCACCCGCACTTACATGGTTAAAAAAAAAAAAACTACAGTATGTAGTTCCCAGCTTAAGGCTGAGGGCTCTGTCCAGCAACACGTTTTGTGCCAATTTCCTGTACTACCATTAAGGAAATTGATTATTAAAATGTGACTGCTGGAGCACTCAGTGTCTGAAAATAAATAAAAAACCTCCAGGCTCAAAATACATATTCATAAACCAATTATGATTCCAGTTTATACAGAGTCATTTGTATAGGGAGTTGGCAACAAAATGCAAACTGAACAATGTTTTACAGTTTTCCTACTTACTAGAAATAAGCCAAGATGTTTATTTTTTTTGTAATAACGTTTTTTATTGTTTTCCAGCAATACAGACATACAGAGCAGAGGAAACAGCAGATCAAAATTTCATTGGCAATACAGTGTTACAGTACAGTGCTTAACACCCCAGGGAACAAGATGAGGAGGATAAGGGAAGAAACATAGGGGGTGGGGGAAACAGGTAAGGAAGGGAAAGAGGGAAAAGAGGCAGGACATAAGATGACATAACTAATAGGGATAGCAAATCTAATTGATACAAGGTTCATGACTAGCATTCTCCTAGTATTCTCCTTTGTGACAAGGTACCTTTGTAAATGAGCCTATGGCTCAAAGATTTTCCAAACTGCTGTCTAAATAAATAAAATAAATAGAAGAAATTAATTATTGTAAAATACAGAAATATAGTTAACTATCGCAGCAGTGACTTCATATCTGTCAGGATGTCATTCCTACCCAAAGATGTTAACCTCATAAAGTGTATTACTTAGATGGGATTCTTTAGAGAGCTGTGGTGACCTGCCAAAACTCCCTCCTAGGCCTCATGGGAGGGGGAATTAAGCACCTTAAAAGTGCCAGAGCCAAATCTATGTCTTCACAAGGCCATATACCCAGCAGAGATTACTCAAGGGGGGGGGTACAATCCGCCAAACTTGTATAATATCATGGGGTAGCTGTCAGACAGCACCTTGCTGGGGGGGGGTGTTCAAGTTCTGGAGCTTCAAAAAGTTGAGGTAAAGGGACCAACATTGATTGAATTTGGACATTTGGTACTTCTGCATGTGCAAAATCCTATCCAGTTTGGCTAAAGAGGAAAGCGATGCTAACACCTCCATCACCGTAGGCATCAGAGATGACCTCCATTTACGTAATAAAGCTCTCTTGGTTTGAAGTTAGATCAGTGCCAGCCATCTAATCTCATAAGGGGTCAATTGTGGGAGCTCCCATTGGATACCCAGGATGTAAAAGAGTGGACTAAATGGGAGCTTCTTCTCTAACACTTTGCATGCAATATCATAAATGCCTTGCCACAGGGATTTCAATTGCGGACAAGTCCACAGTATATGCAGAAGATCCGCACCCGAGTCCTGACATCTCCAGCAAGAGGCAGACTCCAGAATCTTAGCCATATACAGCACATCTGGTGATTTATACCAAGAATGGGCTGTTTTGTTCTGCATTAATCTAGACCTAGCATCCATCAACCATCTGTGAGTGTCTTTCCAGGATTGTTCCCAGGCTATAGAGGAGATAGGGGACCGGAGCATCTTTCCCCACTTAAGAGATGTTTATTTTTTTGATGCCCAAACATTATAGGAATGGAAGAACTTAGAAAAGTGTAACTCAATTTCTACAAATTTTCAAAACATTCTGCTAAATTAAGAATTTCTAGAACTTGAACATATTGATCAGTATTGGACAGTATTGAACATGACAACATAAACTTATTTATTTAACATTGTTGAGCAGGAAAGATACACTGAGCCAAGACTTCTTTCCAGTTATGACTAGTGGTGGGCAAAATTTTAGTACTCTTCCAAAATTGCACGAATTTGCTGATTTTGCTTTGATGCAATTTTTATGTAAATTCACCAAACTTTGGTGTAAATTAGTGAGCGCTTTCTGTGAAAATGCACCATTTTGCCTTGATATTGCACTTTAAAAAAAGGCAGACTTTCAGTGTAGTTTTGACAATGTGTCATTTTTCTTGAAAATGCATGATGCAGTTTCCTGTCTATGCAGGAAGCACACATAGTGTGCGACTGGACAGTAAGAGTGTGAGTTTAGGGGAGAAGACTGCAAAGAGCTACAGCAGTTTGATTGATAGTAAGGTAGGTAGACAGACAGAGACAGACAGACAGATGAATGGATGGACAGACAGACGGATGGATGGATGGACAGACAGACAGACAGACAGATAGATAGATAGATAGATAGATAGTGCTATACTTCTATTTCATTAAAAAAATGTGGAAAAAGCCTGAAATTCAGCACTAAAGAAATTGCAGTGTTCCTGGACCTTTTGTCCAAGTAGCATAAGAAACTCTTCAGGAGTGGTGCCCTCCCAATTCACGACCTGGAGGAAATCTGGGCTAACATGCAAAATAAAATAAAAAGTGCCCTGGAGGCAGAGCACAGAATCCTCCACCTAAAAAAGTGCTTTGTTGATGTCTGTTGTTATGATACTGACAGTTACCATTGGATTACCAAAGTTCAGTACATGGTCCTGGTCCAGGACAGCAGTGAGGAGGAAGAAAGAAAAAGCTGCTGCTACGAACCACTTGGTAAGTGCTAGATTTTCATTTTGTTTATTATCTATCTACATTATTTTAGTTCAACTTTTATTGTAGAAGCCCTGCAGATTTATTAGATCACTAACTCTAATTGCTCTCCACAATGCCACTGGCCCTTTCCATCAGTACCAAAAAGCATGCCATGATAGGGCATAATGTTGGAGACGAGGATGCACAGCCCCTTAGCTTAGCACTGCAGTTCATTATATCTTTGTAGTGTAGCACTATCCATAACTATCCTGTAAAACTGTGTTATTGTTTGTATCTTAAAATGAAAGTTTTTCATTTTTGGGTGAGGTGACTACTGATTAGTCAGCATAAATATGAGCACAGCACATTAATTCAACCTTTACTCAATCAACCCTCAGGTGGTCACTGTCTGAATAAAAGGAGGTGGTCACACACTTACAATATAGAACAGCCTGATGTGCATGGCCCAATGTGTGTGTGTGTGGGGGGTGCTGTTTTTAGCACAATGTGGGGTCTGCTGCTCTGCAGCAGGCAGTGGGTGGAGGCCAGGGCTCACACTATCCACCAGTGTACAGTGAAGCTATTTGTATTACTCTGTTCAAGTGACTGGTGCACAGTAAAAATTAGAAAAGGAATACTAGAATTCATAATTCTATTCACCCAAAACTGATTTAATCTCTTTTTGTGAGTGATTCAAGAAGTAACACATTGAAAATATGTATTGAAATGTGATCACAAATAATTTTTTAAATATACTCTATTTACGAAGGTACTTTTTGTGCTTCTATTATTTTGTATAACAGAACATTGTCCAACTCTTCAGGAGGCAGGGGCAGAGCCAGAAGGGACACTGACCAGTCAAGTACCTGAAGATGGTAAATTTCCTTTTCTTTTATGCGATTCACTGCACATCCCATGCCATACTGATGTTGCAGACGTGGCTCTGTGCCCTACTGAACCAGTGGCCCAGGTTATGGAGTGAGCCTGGTTCATTGAAGGGCTGGCTGGAGGAAGATGGTGGAGCATCCCAGTAGATGCCTGTCTCATCATGGGTGTGAGGGTGTCTGGTCTCCTGTGAAGTTATCTCACCTGAGTGAGCGCATGCCAGTTGGTGGTGCAAGCAGAGCCAGTATATCAAGTGTGGGATGGAGGGCCTTAACAGAATGATAATCTAACTCCTGAGACTGCCTTATAGTACAAAAAATGATTTTAGAAGTGATAGAAGTGTACCTTTACAATGTTTTCTTCATTGAGAGAGAGAGAGAGAGAGAGAGAGAGAGAGAGAGATTCCTAATAAAATAGTTCATTCACAAATTTTTAAGGAGTACTGCAACCAGTTCTGCAGTCCTCACCTCAAGAAAGATGAGACCAGGCTAGAAGTGGTGCAATGAAGGGTGACCAGGATGATACAGGGCCAGCGGGGCAGATCTTAGGAGGATCGGCTCAAGAAACTAAGCATGTACTCGCAGGAGACCAGAGGGGAGAGGGGTAAAATGATAAAGACTTTCAAATTACTAAAAGAAATAAATAAGGTGAACTATGAGGAGTTACTTAGCATAAGCGCCACCTCCAGGTCACGGGAGTATGGAGCCCCACCACTCCGCTCCCCCCGTCAGTCAGCAGGTGGTGGGCCGGCAGGTGGGTGGGGTGCTGCCGCCCCGCCAGCTGATAGGGGGAGCGGGGTGGTGGGGCTCCATGGTGGGTGGGGTGGGGGCCACTCAGACTGCAGGGATATTGGACTTTGTGAGGGATGGGTTTGACCTTATGCCCGCTGACCGGGCTTTGTGGTCCACTGGACCACCAGGGATATTGGTCTTTGGGGTTGACGTTATGCCCGCGATCGGGCTAGTCAGGGGTGGGGAAGAATTACATTATGCCTGCGATCGGGCTAGTCGGGGTGGGGGAAGAATTACTTTATGCCCACGATCGGCTAATAGGGTGGGGGAAGAATTACATTAAGTGCTCAAGCGATCGGGCTAATGGGTGGGGAAGAATTACTTTATGCCCACGATCGGGCTAGTCGGGTGGGGAAAGAATTACTTTTATGCCCGCGATCGGCTGCCGCGGGCACTACCTGCTGCCCACGATCGGGCTATGGGGGGGTTACTATTATGCCCGCCGATTGGCTGCAGGGGGGCACTGGGAAGGTGGCAGGTGGGTGGTGCTGCCACCCGCCAGCTGATGGGGGTAGCAGGTGGGTGGGGTGCTGCCACCCACCGGCTGATGGGGAGCGGGGTGGTGGGGCTCCGTGGGTGGGTGGGGTGGGGGCCACTAGATCACCAGGGATATTGGACTTTGGGGTGGGTTTGACCTTATGCCCATGATCGCTTTGCAGTCCACTGGACCACCAGGGATATTGGTCTTTGGGGTTGACATTATGTCTGCGATCGGGCTAGTCGGAGTGGGGAAGAATTACTTTATGCCTGCGATCGGGCTAGTTGGGAGTTTACATTATGCCCGATTGGGCTGCTGGGGGACAGAATACTGTTACTGCCAGCGATCGGGCTGCAGGGGGCATCGGTCCCTGACGGCTGCTGCCTGGCAGGGCACCAGGCGCAAGTCGTCGGGGATCGGCGCACCTGCATGCAAATAGCATGCAAATGGGTCCGTAATTAGATGCAAATGGCCCCCCGTGTGCCTTGCATAAATTATGGCTCCATTTGCATGTCACCTTTGAATATCGCTTGAGGTTTGCGTGGCACAATGGAACTTAGCCACCGCATCTGAATGCTCCACTCTGACCACTTGATTGGCGCAAGTTCCACTGTGTTGAGGCATCGTGGTTGTGGTTGGTGATATTCAAAGAAGTTGCTCAACAGCTAACTCCGGCTGAATATCGCCTGGCCACACCCCAGCACAACTTTTTGAGCAGCTAAGAGGGCTTGCGCCATAGAATGGCGCAGTTTGAATATCTGGCCCATTGAATATTACCAAAGTTATGAGCCTGCGTTTGCAAAATTCAACATAGTGTCATAACTTTGTTTTTCTTTAATATTTTATTTATTTATTTATTTTTATTTATAATTTCTTGGATTACAATTTTTACACCATCTGTAAAACATAGCCTTCTTATGACCCTGACTCATGAATAAGGTCAGAGAAAATTTTCAACTCCTGTCTGAAAGGTGATTTCATGCAGGGACCGCAAAATCACCTTTTGGGATGTAAAAAAAACCCACATTTTGGCTAGAATTTCAAAAATGACAGCTGTCACATTCATGAGGTGCTGTGAAGATATGGCTATAGTATGTTGTAAATTTGAGGTAAAATATTGAAAATTACCGTTATGAGCCTGCATTTGCAAAATTCATCGTAGGTTCATAATTTTATTACTTTGTAATAATTTTGCACCAAATTTTCAACATTGCCTTCTTATGACACCACCTCATGAACAAGAGCAGAAAAATGTTCAACTCCTGCCCAACAGGTGATTTTGCGCAGGGACCACAAAATCACCTTTCGGGATGTAAAAAAACATTTTGGCTAAGATTTGAAAAATGATAGCTATCACATTCATGAGGTGCTGTAAAGATATGGCTATGGTGTGAATTTGGGGGAAAAATATTGAGAAATACCAAAGTTACGAGGCTGCAGTCACAAAATTCAACATAGATTCATAACTTTGTTGTTTTTTTAATTTTTTACTCTAAATTTTCAACATAGCCATCTTATGACCCCTGCTTATGAACAAAGGCAGAGAAAAGTTTCAACCCCTGACCAAAAGGTGATTTTGTGCAGGGAATGCAAAATCACCTTTCAGGACAGAGCTACCTAATAACAGTGCACTTGTTCATGAGGTGGAGGTCCGAAGAAGGCATGTTGAAAATCCGAGCCAAAAGTATGCAAAAAATGCCCAAGTTATGCCACTAAGTTAAAAAAATCATTGAAATACATTAAAGCGCATACCTGTGTCTTCAGATCGCGGTCCGGCTTTGAAGAACGAAGACATATCTGTTATCCAGAAAGGATTACGGCATTGAACCCCCAATTGATAAGTAAGGTCTTGGGGTGGGGTGAGGTGGTGAGTGTTGAGTGGGAGGGTCAGATGGGGGGCAGTTACAGCCACAAAAGACATCGATGGACAGTTTTCTTTTTGTAGTGTTGTAAAAAAATAAATACATAACGGAGGATTTTTCATTGTGATACTGGGGAGTTGGGCACCCCAGTGTCACGCTTATGTTTCTGGGTGGGGGTGTTGGGTGCTGAGAGGGAGGGTTGAGTGGGGGAATATATATATATTTAAAAAAATAAAAAAATAAAAAATAACCGCACATGCGTGGTAGTGTAGTGGGGCCCGCAGACGAAGGTGTGCTGCTGAGCTGCAGCAGAAAGAAAGTGGGTGGTGTGACCGAAGGACAGGCACTCAAGTGACTTGCTGCAAAAGGGAAAGTGGGTTGGCAGCCACAGTATGGGGACATATTTATTTATTTTTTAAAAGCTGATGTTTACTTTGTTCTTCCCCACTTCTGTTTTTTCAGTTTTGGTTGAGCACCCAGATACATTGGCAGTGGGAGTATGAGTGAGGGACCGGATGCAGCGAGATAACAAATATCCACACATGTGGTATGGGGGGGGACAATGAGGATTCCTACACTGGGGGATTGAGCACCCCCCAGTGCCACTGTAATGTTTCTGGGGGGAGAGTGGGGTTGCGGGTGCTGAGAGATAGGGCTGGGTGAGGGTTATGCATTTCAGCAGTCACAGACCACCGAAAATTCTTAAAAAAAGTACGAACATGGAGTGTTGTATGCGGTGGTGACTTTTTTTGTCACTCCAGTGTGTTGTTCATTCACAAGGAATATGGGAGTCCTCTGATAGCAAAAGATCTGCAGGGCTCCACCCACTACAGCCTTAAAAAAAGGGGTGGTGGTGTCCCCGATCTTGCTGTCTGACGCAGAGTACCAGCAATCTGTGATAAGAAGTGAGCAATGGGGAGGGGACATAGACATAGAGAGGGAATGCAATATTTGACCAGGGAAGCAACTGGCTGGGGCTCCCAGAAAGTCCAAACATAGGCTCCCCTGCAACCACATGAGTAACCCCTTGAGAGGGTGGTCACTGTATTACAGTGGGAATTAACTGACCTCAGACAAGGGATGAGTCAGGTGGAGGGGATGTTGAAGGCCATCATTACCAGGTTGCCACTGGCCCAGGGAGAGTAAATGAAATGCTGGATTACTGAGGCATTTATGGTGGATGTTAGGTTTCCAGTGTGTGTCAGGCTGTGAAGTTCACAGCTTGACATCTCCAAAACAACTTGTTGCTGAAGTCCTCGGTAATAAATGTAACAAAAGTAAAAAAAATAGGCCCTGGTGCCCAATGAGTTTTGTTTTTTGTTGTTTTTCGTCTTTTTTAATGTAAATGTCATAATTTTGGACTTTTCAAATATATATTATTTCATTTTTTAAAATGTCTCCATATGTTTTTTTTCTAATATCACTCATGGGTGGTGGAAGGGTCTGAAAAGTGGTAGGACCAAGGATGTCAGAGCAGGTTAAATCTGCCCCCCCCAGTCAAATGGGTTCAGCCAAACCCTTATTATTTCTGTATCATATTTGTAATATGTACAATAACTCCCCCTCCCTGTCAGACAGCATCTCCCTGTAATTACTGCCTTGATGCCCCCCCCAAGAAGGCATCTCGCTTCATTTTCATTTTTATTTTTTTTATTTAAAAGTTTTATTGATTTTTTCTGCAGTACAATAGTTGTTGCATTTTATTGGCACAGTCAATCTCCGCATGATAAGCGTATTACAATATAATTTCCATCCTGATGTACAAGGTTCTGTGTCATAGCTATGCCTTGTAATATATGTTAATACATCCCCCAGAGCCACTCGTTGCTGTTTAAGAGTGGTTTCACATGCCTTCTGATGGGGTGAGAACAGGGCAGGGGAAAGGAGCTCTCCAACTGGTTGGGAATGCTCCCTCAATCTATAATAAGGAAGAGGCAGTATAACACAGTGGTTTAAGGCTCTGAGCTGCAAACCTGGAGACTTGAGTTTGAATCCCACAGCCCCTACTTGCATACTGTGTGACCCTGAGCATGTCACTTAACTTCCTTGTGCTCCCAGGTCACACTTGGAATCAAGTTTCAGCTTAGTGTGCCTCTCCTGGTTAAACAGTTTCCTATTTTCTCATTTTCCAATAAGGTAAACACCGTAATTATCATGTCATAATAGTTCAACTGACTTTATTTCATAGTCTGTAATGGTTCTCTATATGGTCTGTCCAGCCTGGCATTTGCTCTCCAATACTGTTCTGAGAATGTGGCCATTCAGAAGGGTCTATAGGATAACCTCTGGTAGTGCCCCATTATGTATATTAGCCAAGCATTCCACCTATTCTGGTGGAGGGGTAATGTGTTTTGTAATTTTGCCATAATTTTCTCCATCCTGTATGTACTTAAGAGAGTGTCTTCCCACTGTATACTTGTAGGGACTGGCTTAGTTAACCACAGTCCAGTGATAGTTTTTCATGTTGTCATTAAAAGTGTGTATAAAATGTAGTGATAATGCTTCTGCATAACATGAGTTGTGTATTTTCAGTTGCCAATCCCACAGGTAAACCTTTAACGTGAACATGTCGATGCCAACAACATCGACAGTTCACTGTAAAATCCACTCGGGACACCAGCACTCTTTCCTCAAGTGCTGCACCCCCTCACCTAATCAACTCCAACTCGGAGCTGATAATCCCTAAGTCCAGGGGGTGTGGGTGCAGAGCCCCCCGATTAACAGGAACAGTTTCTCTGATGGAGCTATGTCGACTGCAAATTGTGGTCGACATAAATCCATCACTGTAGGGCCATGTTTGGAAGATGTTGATGCTGTAGCATCATAGATCTGGGTATTTTAAAGGGATTTTCCAAGATTTGCCCCCTACTCATGCATTCCAGCAGCTGATGCCTGCAATAGTCATTGTAGCTGGTTTTCATAATTTTATATGCAGCCCTTAATATTGTGGAAGGGATCATAATTTGACCCTATGAACTGGCCAGACAGTAAACTGCAGTGGTGGACTTGGGGAAGGGGCAGAAGTGTAGCCAGAGCCATTCTAAACTGATTCAGTTTGGGGCTGGAAACTGAAGAAGCATGAACTACAGGGGTGTGTTTGCTCTTGCCTGAGGAAAGGGGCTGAGGTGTGCAGTTGGGTAAGAGGCTGATTGACTCACACAGGAGTGGCAGTGGGCCCTAATCCCACCATCCCCCATCCCCCCTTCCCCCAGCTTGTCCACACTTGTTGGGGCGGTGTTGCATTGGGATTGGTGGAAAGCAATACCAGGTGCATCCACTAACATGCCCTAATAGAGGGGTTGTTCTTTGTAATGTTATAGAGAAATATGTAGCTCAGGTTAAAGAGATAAAAAGTGAAAAACTTTCAGATAGTGCTGTGTTTTGTACTTAGGTGTAGCACCTCAAGCTTTATTTTACTGAGAGACGTGTGGATGATATGGTATCATAGTAGTGTTTTATGCTTCTCTGTTACTGGAGTTACATAGAAACATAGAAACATAGATTTTGATGGCAGATAAGGACCGCTTGGCCCAGCCAGTCTGCCCATTTCCCTACCTAATGGATAAGCTGCAGATCCTAGTTAACCAGCAGCCTACTTCTTCCTACCCCAACCCCCTAGAATTGCCTTATGACTGTCCCATGCATGCTTGAATTCCACCACTGTTTTTGACTCCACAACCTCCTCCAGAAGGCCGTTCCATGCATCCACAACCCTCTCTGTGAAAAAAATACTTCCCTTAAATTACCTCTATGAGCCGCCCCCCTTCTATCTTCAAATTGTACCTTTGTTCTTGCACCTCTTTTTTTGAAAGATGCTACCCTCTTGGACTTTGTTGATTCCCTTGAGATACTTGAAAGTTTCTATCATGTACCCCTCTCCTCCTTTCCTCAAGGCTATACATATTCAGCTCCTTAAGTCTCTCTTCATATGTCTTCTGGTGCAGACCTGCACCATTTTAGTTGCCCTCCTCTAGACAGCCTCCATCCTGTCTATGTCCTTGCAGAGATTGGGTCTCCAGAACTGCACGCAGTACTCAGATGGGGTCTCACCAACTGTCTGTACAGAGGATAATAACTTCCTGTTTTCTACTGATGATGCCTCCCTATGCATCACAGTATCCCCCAGACCTCCTTGCTGCCCTCACATTGCTTGCCCACCTTTAGGTCATCTGATATGACTACCCCAGGTCCCTTTCCATTTTTGTGTTGTTAGTATCTCACCCCCATTGTGTACTCTTCCCTGGGTTTTGTTTCCAGGTGCATTATCTTGCACTTAGCATTGAATCTAAGCTGCCATACATTTGACCATTCCTCTAACCTTGCCAAGTCCCTTCTCATCCTTTCCACCCCACCTTGTGCATCAGCTCTGTTGCAGATCTTTGTGTCATCTGCAAAGAGACATACTTTTCCTTCCAGTCCCTCTGCAATGTCGCTTATAAAGACATTGAAGAGGACCGGTCCTAATACTGAACCCTGCGGTATTGTATTTTTAAGTAGGGACTGGGCCGGTTAGAAACTTATAGATAGAACTGTATTTTGTAGTTAGTATTGGTATCATGGGTAGGATAGTGGGCTGTAATGGATGTGGGGCAGCAGTTTGGATTAACATATTCTGGAGGCTAGGAGGGTGTCCAATCTGTATCCGGTTGAGGAGGCTGGAGGAGAAAGTGCTGTGGCTTGGTACAGAGCTGGAGAAGATGAGGGGAGGGGGAAGGGGCCTGGAGGCAGGAGAGTCACATCCAGGAAATAACATGTGGACACCGCAGGGGAGAGACAGTGGCTCAAAGGAAGTGATGGGGAGGGAGTGCAGGAGCGGAACAAGCAAGGGCCTAGCATTAATGGGAAGGCTAGAGTCGGGGGGAGGGAGCAGAGGCACAGCCAGGCAGGATGGGCAGAAAATAGGTTTGCTGAGCTGGCAACACTGGTGGAGGAGGAGGGAGTGATCTCCAGGGGACAGCAGAAGAGGGAGGAAGAGGGAAACCCACAAGGGGCAGGAGTCAGTCAGAGGAGGGCAAGAGGGGTGAAGGGGAAAGAAGCACTGCCAGTGAGTTGGACAACAGGGGTGAAGTAGAGGAGGGTGGCCAGGGTGGAGGGGAGGGATGTGGGGGATAGGGATGGAGGGAGCATTGAAGGGGGCAGGGGACAGAAGGGGGGAGAAGGGGCAGACAGCAGTAGGGAGGAAGGGTGGAGTTAGTAAGCTGGCATGATCTAAGACTGGATACCCTGGGAAAGGGTTGGGTGCAGAGACAAGGAACAAGGAAGGGGGTGTACTAGTGCTTGGTGATTCCATACTTAAAGGGATCAGATGGGGAGGCAGGGGGGAGAGACATAGTAGAATATGGATGGAGGCTATACCTGGGCTAACAGCAGACAGGGTGGGGCAGGGGGTCCTTAAGTGCACAAGGAGGAGCAGGAAGAAACCACATGTAGTGGTGCATGTGGGCACTAATGACCTGGCGGGGGAGATGGTGGAAGTAGTGAGGAGGAGGTTTGAGGAATTAGGAGGGCTATGTGAGGAAGTGGGGGAATCAGTGGCCTTTTCAGAGGTGCTCCCAGTACCCTGAGCGAGTATGGGAAGGAAAGGGGGGATTAGAAAGGGAGGATTGGGGAGTTCAACAAATGGCTGGGGGAAAAGTGTTAGTCTAAGGGGTATGGGGTAGTTGGGGACTGGGACAGTGCCTGGGAAAATAAGGATTTATATGCAGTAGGGTTGCCAATATTGGGTTTCAAAAATAAGGGACAGCACTTGCGCCCCCTGCCCCACCCCTTACCCTGCCCCAGGCCATGCTCCACCTCACCCCTTACCCTACTCCTTGCCTCCCAACCCCTTGCCCCCCACCTTGTCCCACCCCCACAGCCAGTGCACCATTTAGTCCCCAACTCCAGAGTGCACTCTTCTCCCTCCCATTCAGTCCCTCCTGCAGCAGCAGCAGTACACTGATTTTCATTTAGTCCCCAACTCCCCAGTGCACTCTCTGGCTCTCACTCCCATTCAGTCCCCCCCTGCAGCAGCAGTGCATCCCATCCCATTCAGTCCCTGACTCCCCAGTGCACTATCTCCATTTCTGTCTCCCTCCCATTCAGAATGTCCCCCCCCAAGTTGCTGCCTTAAAATCCAATTAAGTTAGCTCCTGGACCTTACTAGTAGTGCAGAGTCTCAGAGAAGGAGACATGATGTGCAGCAGAAATCAGAATGTGGATGGATTGGAGCAAGAGTTGGGACAGCAGCAGTTACACCCCCGAAGGCACCCCAGACAGTCCACTCCACTACTTGAGCAGGCAGCAGCTCAGCACTTACTTGTTTATTTGCCCAGTCAGTCCCCAACTCTCCAGCACCACCACCAGACCAGTCGCTCGCTCACTGAGGGCTTCACCTCTGACAGTCGATGCCTCTGCTCCGTGACCGACTTCCTTCCAACAGTTCTGCCAGTCCAGCATAGCAGCAGGCCAGGAAACTTTCTGACCCCACACTGGCAAGCTGCACTCTGCAGCAGCCTGGCATCATGGCAATCATGACTTGTATGAGACTTTCCTAGGTAGGCTAGTACATACTCAGACACAGACACAATCGGAGGGCCACCTTGCCGTCCAGGTAAACAAACAAAAAATAAAAACAATCTCTACACTGCAGACTTCACTGCACACACAGACTAGTGTGCAGCAGCTTGCTCTGGGCAGTTGTGGTCTGGACAGCCAGGGGATGATGGAAGGAATCCCAGATGCTGCAAAGTAACTAAGAACTGAACTCGCAGCAGTGCCAGAAGAATGACGGTACTCTCAGCAGCATGCAGCTGCAATCCCGCTCTCTCTGAGCCAGTCAGATGATGATGTATTCTGTTGTGATTTGTCCCTCAGCAGGCGTGGAACCCCCTTCCCCCACACATGCACACTAGCTCCAGTGCTGCCAGGAACACTGGGATACTGAGTTTTTAGAAGTTAAGCAGCCTAAGCAGCCGGCAACTTGAAAATATGGGTGAATGGGTGTCCAATATGGATTTCATACGGGACAAGCAATTTCTCACAGAAATATGGGGCATCCCATAAAATATAGACTGTTGGCAACCCTAATATGCAGGGGATAGGCTGCACCTGACCAAGGAGGGGAAAGGGGTATTAAAGCAGAGGTTTCAGAGGTACATAGCATCAAGGATAGATTTAAACTAGGTGGGGGGGCTGGAGGACAGCTAGTAGGCAGGGATCCCAGATGCGGGAGCCAAGCGTGCCTACCCCCAAGCTATCAGAGAGGTATTTGAGGTGAAGACACAAGGAGGGATTAGGAGGAGGGGGAACCAGGGTGGGGGGGAAGACACAGGTTGGAGGGTGGTCTTGCTGAATGCGAGAAGCTTAGGTAACAAATCAGCTGAACTACAGGGTCTCTTGGCTGTGGGGAGGATGGACATTGTGGCCATCATGGAGACATGGGCAACCCAGAACCAGGATTAGGATATGATGATCCCAGAGTACAGGATATTCAGAAAGGACAGGACTAGGGAAAAAGGGGGGGTGGCAAGCTATGTGAGGGAGGGGATAAGGTGTATGAGAGAAGAGGGGGTGGAGGGCAGGAGAGAGAGGCCCTGTCGATGCAGTTTCAAGACTCTAAAAGAAAGACACTGAGAGTGGGGATAGTGTACAGGCCACCAGCTCAGGTGGATGACCTGGATAGGGAGTTGGCTGAGCAAATTAGAAGAGTTTGTAGGAAGGGGGACATCATAATGGTGGGGGACTTCAACCTCCATGGGGTGGACTGGAACACCCCAACCACCACATGTGCAAAGGAGCAGAGATTACTAGAGGCATTTCAGGATTGCTTCCTGGTGCAATTGGTCCATGAGCCATCTAGGGAGGGTAGGATTCTGGACATGGTATTAATAGATGGGTAGGCTGTAAGGGATCTGGGAGTGGAGGACCCCGTGGCTGGAAGTGACCATCATACGGTGTGGTTCACACTCAAACTGGGAAGGGTAACAGGAGGAACAGGTAGCAGGGTGATCGATTTTAAGGGAGCAGACTTTAAAAGCATGGGGGAAATTTTGGTTGAGCATCTGCTGGGAATTCAGACATGCATGAGTGCCAGCCAAAAATGGAATATCATTAAGAAAGGGCTGGCAGAGGCTACTGAGACCTGCACCAGGACATGGAGCAAGAAGGGGAGAGCAAAGAAGCTGAACTGGCTGACTCTGGAGGTAATGGAATGGGTGAGGGCCAAGAGAAAAGCATTCTGGAGGCTTAGGAAATCAGGAGGGAAGGGGACAAAGATGAGTACACGAAGAAGTCCAGGGAGGTTATCAGGCTAGTCAGAGCAGCCAAGTCTTCCAGAGAGCTGAGACTGGCACAGGGATTCAAAGATGGAGAAAAGGATTTCTTCAGATACATTGGCAAGAGAAGAAGAAGAAACAAAGACCAGATTGTGAGGATTAAGAAAGATGGGGGGTAGGTGGAGAAGAGGGAGGACCAGGCAGAGGCACTGAATGAGTACTTCTGCTCTGTGCTCACAAAGGAAAGAGGAGGCAGATACCCCATGGAAGGGTAGAGTGGGCAGAGGTGGGGGCAGGGGCAACTGATAGTGTTACAGGGTGCTGGGGGGACTAAGGGCACTGAGGGTGGACAAAGCACTGGGGCCAGATGGCATTCACCCGAGGGTACTTAGGGAGCTAGCAGATATCCTGATGGGACCACTGGCAGACCTGTTCAGTATATCACTGGACACAGGATACATGCCAAAGGACCGGATGATGGCCCATGTGGTGCCCATTCATAAAAGTGGCCCAAAGGATGATCCAGGTAACTACAGACTGGTGAGTCTCACTTCAATAGTGGGGAAACTCATGTAGTCAATACTAAAAGAGAGACTGGTGACCTTTCTGGAAGACAATGGGCTCCAAGATGGCCATCAGCATGGTTTTGTATTGAGCAGCTCCTGCCAGACAAACCTAGTCGAGTACTATGACTGGGTTACCAGGGAACTGGACAGGGGTCATGCAGTGGATGTCCTATATTTGGACTTCAGCAAGGTCTTTGACTTGGTGCTGCATGGGAGGCTGGGGTGAAAACTGGACTACATGGGGTGGGGACAAAAATGGTCAATTGGATCACCAAGTGACTGAGGTGCAGGCAGCAAAGGGTGGTGGTGGTGGTGGTGGGGACTCTCATCACCAAGGGATATTACAAGTGGGGTGCCCCAGGGTTCAGTACTGGGACTGGTGCTGTTCAGGATATTCATAGCCAATATCTCAAATGGGATCCAGAGTAGGATCATTCTGTTCACAGACGTTACTAAGATTGGTGCAGTGGTAGATAACATAGGGGGTGATGGGCTGCAGGAGGATCTGACCAAACTACAGGAATGGTTGGAGATATGGCAGTTGGTGTTCAATGCCAAAAAGTACAAGGTACTGCACTTCGGAGCAAGGAATCAGGGGAGGAGATATCAGTTGGGAGGGGTACAGTTGGAAAGCACATTGGAGGAAAAGGATCTAGGGGTACTAATAACGGGGAGTATGAACCACTCAGCTCAGTGCAGGAAGGCAGCTGCAAAGGCAAACAAGATGCTGGGGTGCATAGCGAGGGGAATCTCCAGGCACAGGGAAGTGATCCTACCCCTGTACGGGTCACTGGTCAGGCCGCACCTGGAATACTGCCTGCAGTACTGGCATCCATTCCTGAAAAGGGAAATCAGATTGCTGGAGGGGGTGCAGCATAGGGCAACTAAGATTATACAGGGATCTGAGGGAAAATCCTATGAGGAGAGGCTGGGAAAGCACAGATGTATTCCCTGGAAGAGAGGAGGGATGGGGGATATGATTCAAATCTTTAAGTACCTAAAGGGTATTAACAGGATTAATACTGAAGGGATTCTACAGTTCAGAAGGGGGAGGGACACGAGAGGGCATTGGCTGAGCTTGGAGAGGGAGGAGATTCAGGGGAGAAATCAGAAGACACTTTTTCACAAAAAGGGTGTTAGATAAGTGGAACACTCTGCTCGAAGAGCTGGTATCATGTAGAGCGGTGGGAGGATTTAAGAGAGGGTGGGACAGAGTGAGGGGTGGTTATGAGGAGGGAGGGAGGGTGGGGCAGCTGCAAGTTGAGGGGCTTGCTGCACATTTGCGCAGACTCAATGAACCATGAGGCCTGTTTCTGCTGGCATTTTGTATGTTTGTATGTTACGTAATCCTTCTACTTCCCAATAGCATTGACACCCACCACGCTCAGGCATGACAAGGGAGAGTGTGGGCCCGCACCATTGAAGTGAATGGGACTCCATTTCAGTGCTGTGTTTATGCGCCAACAGTGGCCGGGTGGAGATTAGCTGATGGCCCTTGACTAACAAATGCCTTGTTGGTTGGTGGTGGCCTTCATTAATCTCCAACTGGCCAATCTTATGCGCACAAATAGCACTGAAATGGAGTCGCCGACACTCTCCTGGTCACATGTCATTATGTGCCTGAGCATGGGGGCGTTTCAGCCCTATCGGGAAGTGGAAGGGATCGGCTGGCCACCTTGTAGGGTCAAACTACAATCCCTTCCACAAACTTAAGGACTGCATATAAAGTTATGAAAACCAGCTGGGATGGCAATCGCCAGCATCAACTGCCAGAATATATGAGTGGTAGCTAATGTAACTTGAGTTGGAAAATCACTTTAAGAGAAGGGTGGCTTATGGAGTCAATGCCCCATATCTTGTTACTATGTTGTTGATGGTGCCTTTAACATGCTGCCAGAGGGCATCAGATAGGGGCAGGACCACAGCACATGCATGTGGGTTACCACTTTCTAGCCATAGCCCCTCCAACACGATGCTCCCATTGTGTGATTGAATTTGGCCATTATCTGGGGAAACATCTTATTGCTGTTTTCCATCCATATTCCTACTGTTGATAAGAGCTCATAACCTTGTGTTGGCAGAGCCAAATGTTCATCCAGTTGGACTCTGTTAGTTCAATGTTAAGTTCAGCCTCCCAAAGGACCTTAGTATTATCTGTATTATGGTTGCTCTTCGTAAAAGGGCTTGATAGCATCTGGAAATGAAATGTGATGACCAGTTTCCCTTTATGATTTATATAAGGAAGTCTATTAATGGCAGGAAGCCTGCTGTATGTACATGAAATCCTAGTTTAGTGTTCAGAAAATGCTTAATTTGGAAATAATGGGAGTGGTCCTTTTGATCTAATTGAAATTCTCATTTCAGAGTATCAAATGTTTTAATTATGCATTCCTCATAAAACAAAAACACATGGGAAAGACTCTTTATGTGCCAAAGTCTGAACTTATGGTTGAGCCATGCAGGGTAAAATGAGGGGTCCATGACTGGTATTCACAGCCAATGCACAACCTTTACATATGATTTCTGTTGTAATAACTGTTGCCACGCTTTCAGTAGATTTTTAGAATAAGTGTCTAGGTTCTGTGGTAATGTGTAAAAGTCTGTGCCACAAAACAACACTGTGGCTAAAGCAAGGGGGGGTAAGGGCCACCTCTAGGTCTGCCCAACAAAGTCTGGGAGGTGGAGCAACTCACGTCAAGAAGTGCTGTAATTGTGCTGCAATTGCATATAGGCACATGTCTGGGAGACCAAGTCCCCCTCAGAGTTTAGGTAATTGTAACTTCTTGTAAGTCACCCTTGGTCTGCCTTCCCACCAATAAAAATCTGAATACCCACTTATCCCATTTTTGTAGATCTCCCTAATGAAGAGTCACAAAAAGACTTGAAGCGCTGGGGTTAGTGCCATGGGTTCTGCCTGAATTTTTTCACTGGATGTCTGACTTTGTTGTATTTTTCATTTGAACTTTTCATCTCTGCTTTGAGTGCTGCCTGTTTTGTTTGTTCCTGTGTAATACAGAGTAGGAGATCATTAGCACAGTAGGCAGCTTTCTGCTCTGAGTCCTCTATGTGAAGGCCATTGATGTCTCTACTTTGACAGAGGAATCAAGCCAGTGGTTCAACATATAAGGCAAACAAATATGGTGAGAGGGGCATCCTTGTCAGGTACCTCTTGTCAGGAAGAACTTATCAGAGCATGGGCTATTAGCCTTATCTACTGCTTGGGGGTGGTTTACAATCCTAAAACTAACTTCCTAAACTCCCTTGGGAAAGTGAATTTGGCTAACGCCTGGTGAAGGAAAGCCCATAAAACCCTATCAAATGTCTTTTGGGCATCAAAGCTTAGAATCATTAATGGGGTCTGGGTCCTGGAGGTGTATTCTATGGCAAATAAGGTACTTTTGATATTGTCAGCCATTTGTCTTTGTCAGATGAAGCCAGATTGCTCAGGAATTATGATTTTAGGGAGAATGTTATCTCAACAGTGTGCCATGATACTGGTGAATAATTTATAGTCTAGGTATAAGACCAAAATGAGTCGATATGATTCACATTGTTTGGCATCTTTAAGAGGTTTTAGGATTGCAGAGATATTAACATATCTCCATGAATCTGGGCAGACTGTCTTACTTTGGCATTCTTGGAAGGTCTGGAGCAAAGGATCATACAAGATGTCCCAAAGCACTTTGCAGAATTTGGCTCCATAGCCATCAGGGCCTTGGCTTTTGCCCATTTTTAAGTTTTCGATACCTAGACTAAGTTTCGAGGATGTGATAGGTGATGTTAAAAATTGACATTGCTCTGCTGTAAGAGTGGGAAGATGCAGGCCACTCATAAAATCCAGTGTAGTGTTTTGGGAAGGCTGTTTCTCCTGTGTGTAGAGAGAGGAATAAAAACGCTTAAGGCTGTAATGTATGGCTGTTGTACTGTTCTACGGTAGTCCAGTTCTGGGGTCTATATTAATTTAGTAATTGTCATGGCCCGTTTTTGATGTAGAAAATGATGTGCCAGAATTTTTGCCGCTTTGGCCTGCCCCTTCATAATACTTCTGGTGGAGCCACAGAGGGCTTGTTCTGTTTTGTGGTTTAGTATGTCTTCATTTTTCATTTTATTTGTTTTACCAGGAAATGCACCACTGAGCAAAGCTCATTTGCAAGGAGCTCTTGATCAGGACAGTACGGTGCAGAAATTATCAGCTACTCTCCAACACAAAAATGTAAACCTTTAACATTTTAATAAGGACATTTTGAGGAATTTAATGTTCCGCAAACTGCTTATCACTTGGGTGGCACTAATGAAGAGACTGATGAACCTTAAAGGGCATGAGACATCACAGGGAAAACATAACCTAGGGATAAACTTCTGGTATTTCTGTGTTTGCTTCCCCTAATTGTTTATTACCAATGGCATTTTCTCAAAAACACAGGATTCTAACTCACTTGTCTACAGTCTTCTGCTTGTCTACTCAATGTCTTGTATTTGTGTTTGTGTTTGTTTTACCAAGGGAGCCAGAGAATGGTCACCTTGCATGTGAGCAGATTGTAAAAACTGTAATTTGTCCTGTCATTGTTATAGTTTAGCCTCCCTTTGTTTTTTTCTTTTGTGAATTTGTTTTTTTTTTAATTTTTTTTAGGCATATTTGATTATTTCTCCTTGTAAGCCCATCTTTACTGTATACCAGGTTAAAATTGCTGGAGTCTGTGATATGGTATTGTCAGAAATAATTCTGAAAATGTGGTCCTTGAGCATGGCCAGGAATTCCAGGTCTTGCAGTAAAGGGGTTTTAAAGTGCCACTGTGTGTTCTTTGACTCTCTGTGTGAATCTACAGATGTAGAGAAAGAGGGGAATGATTGGATAGTGCTATTTGACCTTTGCTTGCATCTGCAGCCTATTCAGCATGTTCACTACTGATGAAAAAATAGTCCAGTCATGAATATTGGTGTTGAGAGTTAAAGTAAAAGGAGTATTGTCAGTCCTGAGGATGGTGATGCCGCCACACATCCAATAAGCCCAGTTCTTTAAGAGAGCATCTTAGATATTTTTGTTCTGCTGAGGATGGGGCTGGTTTAGGCTTACTTGTGTCCTGGGCAGGGTTCTGGAGGAAATAAAAATCTCTGCCTATCAGAAGTGTGCCAACTTGGTGTCAGAAAATGACATCTAGTAAAGTCTGGATTGTGGAAGTGAGGCTACCAAGTGAAAAATAAAGGTTCCCTATAGTTCATTTCTTTTGATCTAAGGTGCCCATCACTAGAGCAAGTCTGCCCTCTTTATTCGCATATGTGAATTCCACTTGACATGGGGAATGTTTAAGGATCAGAATTGCTGTCCCCCTGCAGTGTCCATTTCTATAAGCAGATTCTACCACATGCTCAAAACCAAAATTTCATCAATTTTTGGTGCTCTGAGCTACCAAGATGGGTCTTCTGTAACAGGAGAACTTGAAGTTATTTCTTAAGAGCCTGGATCACCTTTGATTGTTTTACTGGACTGGACAGACCATTTACATTATGGGACAGAATCTTCAAATTCAACATCATTTTAAGCATTCAGGAACTTGAGGTACTGTATCTGACAGAGCTAGCATCAATTACCCTAATTAAATACAGATGATCCTTGTATGATCCCTTCCACTGCTGTCTAAATTCAAAATTAAGACAAAAGCATAGGCTATTTGGAGGAGCTGAGGACTTGCAACAGCTATGGCTGTGTCCCTTAAGCCATTTCACTGACTGATTTAATGACTTCAATTTAAGGAAAGAAGTCTGGGAATATAGGGAACTAAGGGCTGGGCTAAACTGGGACTCAAACTGTGGTCAACTGGGCCCATGAAACATCATGGGGTGACTTGTGGTCTCCAGCAAAATATCCCAGAGAGCACTGAGATGGTAAAATGGAACTTGAACAACAATGAACTATGCTTCCAAGATAGAGAGAGATAGAAAATCCTTCCCTAGGGGGCTGCCCATGCTAGGGACACCTGGGAGAAATTCTAAAGCCTCAAGGCATAGGGCTCCCATAGGGATCTGTAGACCTCTAAAACGTGGATTTGGATTGACCAAAATAACAATGAAAAATAAAATTAGTAGGTTGGGTCTGGGAGGGGTAAAACTACTACTGAGACCTTCACAGCCATATCCCAGAGACCTCCACAACCAAAAACTAGTACTGATTACACAGTAAAGCATAGTAATGTAAATATACCCATGTATACTGTAACAAAGTTCTATAGGTAGTCAGCAGAAATACTCTATGTGCCAGATTGTAGTAGTCTAAATAAGTATTCAAAGCCTGAAAGTGAAATAAAGTTAATAATAAAATAAAAGCTGAGGCGGCTCTGTTGTCACTACAACCTCCCAAGCACTTGTGAAAAGTGTATGATATGCTCACTTCAGCGTTGTTAATACTGTAACATGAGAGGAGAAAGACCAGCTTGGCCCCTGTAACCTGTCTCACACCCCTGTGTGGCTCCCATTCGTAGTCTTAAAGTCAAAAGAGAATAAACTATAAAATGAAAAGGCAGCATGTTTTACTTTGCAACAGAAAAACTGTAAGGAAGGGGCCTTGAGATCCTTGGGTTCGACCTTCCGCACAATTGGCAGAGAGGGTCTGCAGTGTTTAAAAAGGACCTTGCGGTTTATGTGATAGATCAACCCGCCCAATCTGTGGTCCATCATGTTATGGAAAAATCATAGTGGGATTTAGAAAGTTAAAAGATTCCCTTACCGACACTCATCCCACCTGCACAGGACACCAAGTCTGAGGATGTACCTCTCTCTGACTATGTCAACTGAGATGAAAGCTGTGCCTCCTGGATTGGTAAGTGCAGTGTTAAGGAGTCCAGTCCACTCACCACTGTGAGCATCTGGGCCCCCAGATCTCTTGTTCGGTGGGCTGGCAGTATGCTGAAGTAGTGATATGGTATCCCTGGGGTGAGCGGGGCCCCAGACAAGAACCCCCCCACACTGTGCAACTCCCCTCCACCTACCAGGGTTCAGTCTACTCCCCGAGACTGCCCCCACAGACTGTTTAATGAAATACTTGCTATGGAGACCATCATATAGGGTTCAGATCCTGGTCTTCTGTTGTGATCTCAGATACACAATAATGGAAGCGAGAGTAGCTTGGACATGTAGACACCATTGTTACTGTGTCTCAACTTGCCTAATGTTCAAAGGACCGGGGTTCAAGTCATGCTGCAGCAGTCTTTTTTGTGCCAGAATGATGCCTCAAGTTTGTAGATCTTGTGCAGCCTCTGTCACTGATGTAAAAGTTTTCTGGCTGTCAGAAAATTGGATTGTGAGGCTTGAGGGATATGGCTTGTGGAATTTAAGTTTGTGTTGGCGCAAATTCTGTAAAATGGGTATGTACTCCCATCATTTTTGCATCATGCTAGAGGCATAGTGATTGTCAAGATATCTTCTGGTTACCCTGTGGAACACTACTTGTTGCTGCCATGCTTTTTTAAGAACCATATCTTTAGTATGACAGGCGTTAAAGCGAGCAATGATTGATCTCGGGTGGGCTGTTTGAGAGCATGGTTTCGGCCCTAAGGTTCTGTGAGAGTGCTCCAAGTCCAGCTGTTGGGAGGCATCAATGGAAAGTGCAGTGTTTAACAGGGTTTCAATGAACTGATTCATATCTGGACCCTCCGAGTCCTCCAGGATATTGCAAATTCTTATATTTATTTGTGTTGAGTGATTTTCGGCATTTTCTTGGCAGTCCACCAACTGAATCTGTGTTTCTGTAAGTTGCAAGACAGTAGTGTGCGGGGCTGCAAGGTGGGTGTCTAAGCCATCTGTGCACTGCTCAGATTCTGCTACATGGGGTTTCCAAAACCATTATATCACTGTGAATTGTGGTAATTGCTTCCCTCCAGTCCTGAAATTTGCATTGGAATGCTTGTAACTCTTGCAAGATGACATCAAGTTTTCTATCCTTGTTCTTTTGTTTGGGTCTCGAGGTGTCTTTGTTGGGCTGGGCAGCTGAGCTGAAGAAGACTGAGAGGGCTGAGTTGGAATAGTCTGCTGTTACTGAGCCATCATCGTCTAGCCTAGCGGGAGGACTTCAAACTGGTTTCTTGTTGCCTTCATATCTTCTGATACAACCCCTCCACTGATAAAGTGAGTTTGGATCTGTATTTTAATGTTTTATTGGATTTTTTTCCAGGTCAGGGTTGGGAGCTCAGGAGCTACGCCACCATCTACTCAGTGACGTTACTGGAAGTCCTTCATTTTCATTTTTAAAGTTTGAATACTGTGCTTTAACTCAGTAGGCCATGACCCCAGCCCGCCACCCCTGGCACTACTCAGGCCTTCACTTTACATAATTATGCTGACACCTGCAAGCCACAAAAAGAGTGATTAGTAACTAACCCTGTTCAATGCATGCGCTGCATTCCAGGACTGCTAAAGGTGGTACAACCAATACACAATAAATTTCAGTGCTGCAGCATTATTATACAGCTCTGCAAGCTTACAGCATTGCAATGCAGTGCACGCATGACACCTTGATCAATACAGCATTTGTCAGACGTCTCAAAAAAAGAAAACAATTCCTTCCTTGAGTGTTTTGAAATATGGCCATTCATCCTTCCTAAGTAAACATTATAAACTACGCAGACTGGAACAATAAAGTAAAAAAAATAATTGCCACTTTTTCCTTGCAGATTTAAAGGGAAACCCATATATATTTTAGACTTTCTCTGATAGATTGAACAAGATTGCAGTGCTATAAGTCTGACTGTTCTGACAGCTCTCTCTCAAATGCATAGAGATGGCAGACACGGGAAACACTTCCCTCCAGCCCTTTAAAAAGGTGGTTTTCATTGAGATTGTGCTTGTTTTATACAGAAATATTGTGCTTCTTTTTAAAGTGTGCATTTTTTGGAAAATTTATTATGAAAATTGAGCACTTTCATTCAGACTGCACCAAAACCCACATGTTTAGCAGAAAATGGTTACAATAACACAAGTTAACAACAACTAGGTGAGTCATGTACCTTCAACATCATTCAGTTTGCACAAATTGAATGAGAATGCATGTTATTTCATAAACAACTGTATTGCTATGTAGAAATTAGGCTTTTTTTGTAAATACATTTTTAATGAACTTCCCATGCATATGGTCAAGAAACAATAAAAGCAGTATTATACAATCACAGTGTTGGGTATTCAGTTAACTAAAGACAATCACATTGCCTCCTTATAGTTATTTGGCACCCATAGTATGGAACTCCCTCAAGACACAGAATGTGGGAAGCTATCAGGTGTTTACAACTGGTCACTTGGATTATACTGGATAATGTTGTATGTCTGTAATGTACCCATAAAGAGAGGGGGGATCCACCCCTGAAATGGGGAGGGAAGGAGAGGAGGGTATGACCAGCACCTTCTGACTATTCCTGACCAATGCCTGGAAGCAAAGTCAGAAATCAGTACAGATTTTGATAGACAGTAACATGTACTCCCCATGACGGTGACCGACCACAGAAGTACAAGCCCCATGTTCACTGAAGACTGTTCCCTGATTGATATCATGGTATGAAATTTGGGTCTCAAGCCATAATATAGAACATCCAAGCATTCAAGCATGAGTCGAACAGTTCTGTCTGATCACTGAGGGAATGCATAATTTTCTCCATGTAATAGATTTTATTTTATAATATTCCATTAAGTTTTAAGTAAGAGGAGCTCAGAGGTAAATCAGAGTTTAGTGATCATCTTCTTGGTGGCTGTGGACCAGATTCCCAAACAGTAGCATGTAAGGGGGTCACGTAGCCCTACAGGGTAGTCTAAGAGCAAAATACTGTGCTGTAAGTGCCTAAGGAGCCCATAGGAGAGCCTTAAGCTCTTGCTCCAATTCTCTAAAAAAGGGTGTCAGAATCTGGTAGGTTCCTCATGATGTGGGAGAGATTTGCCCAAGTCATGTGTTACAGAGTAATGCACGGTTGTTACTGGTGTTCTAAAATGCTGCAAAAGATGTTTCCTAGCATACTCTGTCCAATGATGTGACCTGGTTATTTTAGAGGTGCAAAGACAGGCTCTATGCCACATTGATCTGGGAGGGGAATATCTAACTCCCCCCTCCCAGCACAAAATTGTGTCTAATGGAGAGAAACCAAAGGTGTCCAATAATGATTTATAAAGGTTGGAGACCATATATGTAACCAGGCCAATCCATACTAAGGTAGTTAGTAATTGTATTATGGGGGATAAGTGTCTGGGGATCGGAGACATAAGGGAAGCTTGCTGACATAGTGTCATATCTGGAGGTATCAGAAAAAGTCCAGTTGTCAGAGCCCAAATGTAGTTTGTGAGTCTGGGAAGGATCATGCTCCTTCCTCAAACAGGAGTTGGTTTAAATAGTGGAGGGAGATTCTCTCCCACTTCTGAAATGTCCGGCTGGTGTAGTTAGGAATGAAAGATTCCAGGTACGAGATGGGACACAAAAGGGGGAGAAAATTAATCAGGAAATGTTTTCTCCTAATGATATGCCATATTTTTTTTATGGTGTCACAACTATAAATTAGTAAGAAGAGTTTTGGTACTTAAGACATCTTGGTGGTACATGGAGACAAAGAATGAGGGGTTGGGGAAAATCCCATGCTCCATCCTGAGCCAGATTGTAGGGGTATCCTTCCCCAAGTAACGGAAGACAGAGAAGCAAAAGTTTGAGGTCCAGTACTATAATTGCAGGTGGGGTAACACCATTCCACCCCTATCCCTGGGCAGGTACAAAGTCTGCATTTTAATTTATGGCCTTTGTCTGGCCCAGATGAAATACAAGATCTCCCTGTTCCACTGCCAAAAGTGAGATTTTTGAGAAGAAGAAGAGGAATATTCTGAAACAAATATAATGCCCTTGGCAGAATTACCATGTGTATGACCTCAGTGCACCTCAACAGGCTGAGGGGAAGCATGTTTCAGCTTGACAAGTCCTAGGCCAGCTGTATGTTATAAGAGAGATACTTTTCATTGAAGTAGTTTTCTGGGCTACATGTAATATATACCCCCCCATATATTTAAATTTAGTCAGGTCCAGCAGAACAGGTAAGCTCCATTTATGGTTTGAGATGGGGCAAAGCAAAAACAAAATGTTTCTGTCTTTGCTGTGCTAATTTTATAACCTGAGGCCCTACCATACTTGTGGATGATCTCGAAAATGGTCGGAATGGATATTTCCAGTGGGAGAGGTATAAGAGGATATCATCCAGATACAATGCTATGCAGTGTTCCTCCCCCCCTCCTGGGGGTGGGGCACTTGATATCAGTGGATCTACATAATGGCCTTAGCCAGAGGTTCAATGTAGAGGGCAAACAGTGGGAGAGATGGGGGCAACCCTGCTGCGTGCCTCATTGGAAGGGAAAGTTGGGTGAGTGGTAACTTAAGCTTGACACAGGCCTGAGGAAAAGAGTAAATACTCTGAATAAGAGATATGAATGGGAGGAGGAATTCCAGCCACCCCAGCACAATGTACAGGAACGGCCAGCAGACACAGTCAAATACCTTCTCCACATCAAGGCTCAATAGGAGAGATGGACTGGATGCCTCTCTCATCTCATGTACTACACGTAGGGTTTGCCTCGTGTTGTCAGTAGTTGTGTGGGAGCACATAAATCCCATCTGCTTGAGTCCTATCACCCTAGGGAGTAAACCATCCAGGCATTGGGCTAGGCCAGCCATGAATAGTTTGTAGTTTACACAGAGTACAGAAATCAGTTTATATGAGGTACAAAGCTGGGTGTTTTTATCTAGTTTCAGGATGACTGATATGGCTGCATAGGGCCAGGATGGTGGCGGGGACTCCTCTTTCTGCGCTGCATGTATAGATTCCAGATGTACGGGAACAAGGCCGGCCCAGTGGCACTGAAGGTTGAGATGCTGGACGCCACACCTCATGCCACGCTGGTGACCTGGGTTCGGGAATGGACTTGGGTCATCGGGGTGCTGGAACAGGAAGGGAGGGTGGGAGCAGGATTGAGCATTGGCTCTCCTCTCCTGGGTGGGTGGGTCACCCGTCCATAGTCCCAACATCACCGGATGGAGGTCTGGTGGCAGGCGCAGGTGGTAATTGAGCGACTGGTAGGGTGGGGTGTTCCGTAGGGTGTGGCATGTGCGTGCATGCATGCATCATGTCGGGGACATGTGAGATTGGGACTGGGGAGAAAACTGACAAAAGCACCTAAAAGTACGTAAAGGAAAAAAAAAGAAGTAAGGGAACAATCTGCTCTCTGGATCTTTTATAGAACTCAGTGCAGTAGCTATCTAGGCTGGGAGCCTTCAACATCTTAGCCTCCTGAAGTACTGACTCAAGTTCCTCTGTCATGACTGAAGCAACCAGTCAAGCACCTTGTTCATTTGAAAGGTGGGGGAGTGCATGAGGAGCTAGAGCTGTTTGGATTTCTTCTTGTGGGACCTGGTATTCAGGTGTACAGTATTAAGTTTTTGATAGTATAAGGGCAAATGCGTAGGTAATATCCTGTAGTTTTGTTTGCTTGACTCCTGTCTTAGGGTGGAGGACGGATGATACAGTGGCTAATTTCCACTTTTAATACAACTGATATACTAAGAGGCGAGACTCGCATGGACCCACTTCATAGAAGTGCAGCCTTAGGAAAGCCAAGGCTATTTCTGTCTTTTGCAGACAGAGGGCATCAAGGTCTGCTTGAAGCTATTTTAGCTGTGGTAAGACCTACCAGTCTCTGCTCTGCTCTGATGCACATGTTGCAGAAATTGAAGGTTATCCTCCAGGTTACATTGGTACTCATCATGAGCTTTTTTCGTACTGGAGGTGTATTGAATGATATGGCCCCTCAGGACTGCTTTCAATGCATCTGAATAAATGGGGGATTTGACCGTGCCTTGGGGGTTGTCATGTATATAGTCATTGATTTTCTATTGAACTAATTCATGGAATTCAAAAAATTTAAGGCGGTATGGGTTAAGTCGCTATTTAGTGGTATGTCTTTTTAGACCAAGTTTAAAGAAATTGGGCTTTTAAATATAATATAATCATTTCAGAAAACTGCACCAAAATGCACAAAGATGGTGCATTTTTGCAAAAAGTGCACGAAATGGATTTGCACAATTTTACTCACCCCTAGTTGGGACCTGGGGAGGGGGTAATGAGAGATATAAAAGTACCAAACTACAAATTGTGCAAACAGATTAGCAGCCTCATACAGAACAAAACTTTATAACATTGAAATATAAAAAAATATAGAATGCAAAAAAACAGAACAGTAAAATATTAAAAAGCAAAAATGTATAGCTGGCCCAGTAGCTCAGCGGCAGAGTTACTGTCCACCACATCAGCGACCCGGGTTTGGGATCAGACTCAGGTTGCTGGTAGTTGGCTGGGAGGAAGAGAACTGAGCATCCGCTGGACTGCTCTCCTTTCTGGAGGGAGGCTTGTCAGCCCCACCATCGACTGCTATTAGATGGAGGTCTAGTGGCACTACAGGCTGGGATGGCACATATGGGAGGAATCACCCAGTTTGGTGTAGTGCATGTGGGCCTTCACGCAGCACACACTACTGCCTGTCTGTGGTGGGGATGGGCAGGACCAGAGCAAAGAAAAAAGGCAGTGCAGGCTCATTAAGCCCTATGCACTTCTCCCCGACCCACGCCATCACCCAGGAGCCACCAAATGCCAATCTAGATTATGTACTAGGTGGGAGCACAGCTCTTCCTCTCCTAGCCATGCCATGAGGCAAGCTATAGGTGACCTGCAGTGCAGTGATTCCCCAGGGGAAGTGCCAGCCACATTTAGGGGAGTGAGGCTGAGGCTGCCCACATGCCACAAGGCAAAAAGTTACATGGGAAAAAAATAAAATAATGTGTAAAAAATAACAATGTGAGAAGGACAAGGAGCATAAATTTCAAACACAAAAAAATGAGAAGAAAGTTGTGCTAGAAATCAAGAAAAGAAACCAAAGGAGCAAAGGGAGACCATTTTACCCAGTAAGTTTTTATTTCTGTTTTTATTTATTTAAAATTTGTTTGACCAGGTAAAAACCCAAGGGTATGACTTTCATTTTCAAGAGGAGCCTGGTATTCAAACAGAACACAAACAAAAGCACAGAATTCGAAACTGTTACATACAGATAGGGATATGAGTTAACTCATACAACTGTTTAAGACAGATAAGAGAAAAAAAACACTTTTCAAGTGTTTTTCTGGAATTGCAGTGGTGAATCAATGAGTATGACCATTTGATTTCAACAAAATCCTTTCAACAAATGCTTTGAACTGAACTGCCTTTTCTTCTTGTTTTTGTGGGTAAGCTTTTTACAGTATTATACTTGTATTCACACTTTTACTCATATCTTTCACCATACAGCACCTTCACCTGCACAGTCACTCTTTATTACCAACGTACATCAGCAAACAATGCCCAAAACTCTACAGCCTAGCACTCTAACACCTACATGACTGGAGACTAGAGATGCTGTGAAGTTCTTCTTTCCTGGTGAAGATGTGGCAAAGTCAAGTATTTTACCTTTTACAAAGACCTTGCGAAGTTACCCCACATCACTAAATGTATTCGCAAACCTATTCAAGGTGTTTTACATATGAAGTCTGCACTAGTTTGCAAAGGATGGATATCTGGGCAGATGCAAAAGGCTACTCACATGATTGCTGTTGCCAGAAATACAGGGATGTAACCATGGGCCAGATATTCAAAATTTAGCATGGGCGCTAAAGGGTGTTTGCCCAGACTAACCAGGTTTTGTACCCGATTTGTGGGTGAGGTCTGTATTCAGACACCCCAACAGCATGGGCAAAGCCTGTTAGTGCCCAAGTGCTAAGTTTACTGCTGTGCCCATGTAAATGAGAGGGTTGTCCCTTGCATATTGGAGCAGCAGGATATTCAGAGGTTTGCACAGGTGGTAAATGCCACCCAAATGGATGAAAGTTACTGCCTTTGCCAACCCTGGCTAAAAGGGGCACAAGGCCCTATTGGCCTAAAAGAGATTTGCTTTAATGCGGTGGCTAACGGCTACAAGGTAGCCTCATTTATCGGTCAGCTGCCTTTTATCATGCATACTGTCCCACTGGTGGTGGATGTTGAGGTTGTTTTCACCAGTTGTGGCTTTAGGCAAAATGTTGCTAGGCTGAATGGATTAGGCCAATGTCATTAGGCTAAACATCTTTTTACTAATTGTCATGGAATCCTGTGGTACTGCATATTGCCACCTCTGATCCTGGCCCATTGGATCAAAGGATACTCTGGTGTCTAGTGGCACCCTTCGCCTTCTGCTCACCCAGCCCCGTAATAGTTGATTTAAAAAAAAAGGGGTAAGGCCATCAAAAAATGGAGGGTAATGAGTATCAATGCCCATAGTCTAGGTAACAAGCTCCCTGAACTGGTGGCCTTGATGGAAGAGGGATGCCTGGATATCATGGCAGTCACAGAAACATGGTACACAAAGAACCATGACTGGGATGTCAACATACCAGGGTACACAATCTACAGGAGGGACAGGAAGGGTAGAAGAGGAGGAGGAGTGGCTCTCTATGTAAGAGAAGGGATCAAGCAACAGAACTAAAGGGTAAGCAGGGAGGAGAGGAGGCACTGTGGGTCACCTGGAGACCAGAAATGGCACCACAATCTGCACAGGGGTTGTATACAGACCCCCATCTCAAGAAGGTGAAATGGACAAGGAAATGATAGAAGGCATCCTTAGGATGGCAGAGAAAGGGGAGATACTATTGATGGGAGACCTGAATATGCCAGATGTTAACTGGAGCACCTTTGCTGCAGCCACATCCAAGAGCAAGGTAATTCTCGATGCCCTACAGGGGGCATGTCTCAGACAGCTAGTGTTGGAACCCACTCAGGAGGGAGCAATTTTAGACCTGGCATTCTCAAATGGGGATGAAGAGGGAATCTCAGATCTAGAAGTGGGTAGCCATCTGGGAACAAGTGACCACCAAACAGTGTGATTCATGATAACACAGCCGCAGAGTCAAGCCATACAAAAGTGAAGGTACTGGACTTTAGGAGGACTGACTTTGGCAAGATGGGAGAGTGCCTCAGAAAGCACTAGCAAACAGGCTAGAAGGAGGGGTGGAACAACAATAGGGAATTATCAAAACTGCCATCACAGAGGCAACAAGCCTTTGTGTGAAGCAAATAAACAAATCAAAACGAAAGAAAAAGCCACTATGGTTCTCAAGAGAGGTGGCTGTGAAAGTCAGGAAGAAAAAGATAGCATTCTGGAAGTATAAGGAAACACAGAAGGAGCAGGACAGAGAGCTGTACCAGTTAAGGCAGAAAGAAGCAGGGAGGGAAGTCAGAACAGCAAAGGCCCAAACTGAGGAAAAGATAGCCAACTCAGTTAAGAAGGGGGATAAAACCTTTTATAGGTACATCAGCGAGCGTAGAAAGACAAAGGGAGGGATAGTGAGGCTGAATAGAATGAATGGTGGGTGGGCAGAGGGGGACAGTGAAAAAGCAGGAATACTGAACGAATATTTCTGCTCAGTATTCACAAAAGAGGAGGGGAAGTGCCTAATCCACTAACAGAAGCACTTTGATAGGGGGTCGATCCCAGTCCTTTCACAGAAGAAAGGGTTCTGCAAGAACTCCTAAAACTGAAGGTGGACAAAGCAATGGGTCCTGATGGAATTCACCCCAGAATTCTAAAAGAATTAAGGAAGGAACTAGTGAAACCACTGGCTACTCTTTTTAATAAATCATGGGAGGATGGTGTGGTACCGAGGACTGGAGGAAGGCGGATGTGATTCCCCTTCACAAAAGTGGGACCAAGACAGAGGCAGGAAACTACAGACCTGTCAGTCTGACCTCTGTGGTAGGGAAAGTGATGGAGTCACTTCTGAAGGAAAGAATAGTTGAGAACCTAGAGGTCAGTGGAGCACAGGATCCAAGGCAGCATGGGTTCACAGCGGGAAGGTCATGTCAGACGAATCTAATAGATTTCTTTGACTGGGTGACCAAAGTAGTAGACCAGGGAAGGGCTGTGGACATGGCCTACCTAGACTTTAGCAAGGCATTTGACACAGTCCCACACAAAAGATTATTAGTCAATTTAACCAGCCTGGGAGTGGGTCCCAGGGTGGTAGCCTGGGTAAAACATTGGCTGGACAACAGGACACAGAAGGTAATTGTAAATGGAGTCCACTCTGAAGAATGGGCGGTTACTAGTGGGGTACCGCAGGGTTCAGTATTGGGTCCAGTCCTTTTTAACGTCTTCATCAGTGGCATTGCAGAGGGACTGGAAGGAAAAGTATGCCTTTTTGCAGATGACACAAAGATCTGCAACAGGGTTGATACACAAGGAGGCGTGGAAAGGATGAAAAGGGACTTGGCAAGGTTGGAGGAATGGTCAGACGTATGGCAGCTAGGATTCACTGCAAAAAAGTGCAAAATAATGCACCTGGGAAACAAGAACCAAGGGAAAGAATACACAATGGGTGGGGAGGTAGTAACAACAACAAAACAGGAAAGGGACCTGGGGGTAATCATATCAGATGACCTTAAGGTTAGCAAGCAATGTGAAAAGGCAGTAGGGAGGGCCGGGGGTATACTGGGATGTATAGGGAGAGGCATCAGCAGCAGAAAACAGGAAGTTGTTATCCCTCTGTACAGACAGTTGGAGAGACCCCATCTGAATACTGTGTCCAGTTCTGGAGACCCCATCTCGCAAGGACATAGACAGGATAGAGGCAGTCCAGAGGAGGGAAACTAAAATGGTGCAGGGTCTGCAAGAGAAGCCGCATGAGGAGAGACTAAGGAGCTTAATATGTATACCCTTGAGGAAAGAAAGGAGAGGGGACATGATAGAAACTTTCAAGTACCTCAAGGAATCAACATAGTCCAAGAGGGTAGCATCTTTCAGAAAAGAGACTTGCAAGAACAAGGGACACAATTTAAAGATAGAAGGAGGGCGTTCAGGGGCAATGTTAGGAAGTATTATTTCACAGAGGGTAGGTGGATGCATGGAACAGCCTTCCTGAGGAAGTTGTGGGGTCTAAAACTGTGGGAGAATTCTAAGAATGCATGGACAGACATAAGGCAATTCTTGTGGGGGTAGGAAGATATAGGCTGTTGGTTAACTAGGATCTGCGGCCTATCCTGTAGGTAGGGAAATGGGCAGACTAGATGGGCTTAGCGGCCCCATATCTGCCGACAAAGTCTATGTTTCTATGTTTCTAAAACCTTTATAGGTACATTAGGGAGGGAAGAAAATCAAGGAGGAATAGTGAGGCTTAATAAAGGGAGGGTGGGTGGGCAGAGAGGGACAGTGAAAAGCTGGGATACTGAACGAATACTTCTGCTCAGTATTTACAAAAGAAGAGGAGGAGGATGTACCTTATCCAATCAATAGAAGCACTCTGGATAGGGGGGTCAATACCAGTCCTTTCACAGAAGAAAGGGTTCTGAAAGAACTCCTAAAACTGGAGGTGGGCAGATCAATTAAACAATTCAGATTCTAATTATATGCCAGTTTTGTCAGATTCCAAAAAAGCTGCTCCACCAAAGACTTTGACAAAACATTTAGTGCGCAAAACCGCTCAGGCAGTTTTGTTTGGCAACTGTCCACCTGTTTTTCTTAGTACCAAGCAAAGGGTGTGTTTGTACTTGAGCACTACTGCACTTTTGTAAAAGAGCGGTATTTACTGTGCATACTCAGCTGCCCTTTGTTGGTTTTTCAATTTTTCTGATTTACCGGTAAGTTTGCTCCTGAGCACAGAGTAGCCTGACGGAGTGACATTTGTGACTGCTGATTCTTTCATTATTACTAACTTGCAAGATGAGATGATCTTTGTCCCTTAGAGATAATTTTATTGTGATAATTATTCCCTGGTGCATGTCATAATCCTCAGTTTACAAAATCAGAATAACTTCCACAGCACCAGAATGTGATGTCAAAAGAAGAGAATTATGATGATCACATCATATGCAATATCGAGTCTGTCTTAATTTAAAAGAAATATTTCTGAGCTGCTTAAATTTGCATGTACTGTAATTGCTTAATTCTTAAGTTTCTGTAGGAAATGTTCTTATTAATTGCTTATTCCAGCTGGTTTGTAGAGCTGGGCAAGTCAAGGATGGCTCATGCTTCAAAAAACGCAATATCTAGTGCTGCACAGCTCTCCATCCAGCCAAGTTAGAGTCAAGCAGCTGTGTGCAGCACAAGTGAGAGGAGGGGAGTCAGTCTGAGTCCAGTTATTACAGCAGTGGGAACCGGTGACTTGTGTGACACATGCATACCCATTCTTGGAATAGAGCAGATGTATTTATTAAATTTAAAAGTGCCGCCAAACAGAAAGCACCCGCTGACACAATCCCCACAGGTTTCGGTGCCTTAGCACCCTCTGATGCGTGCTAAGGCATGACACCAGTCGGCGATTTTGTGTCAGCTGGCGCTTTTCATGTTTGGTGACATTTTTTAAATTTAATAAATACATGAAATCTATTCCAGCAGTGGCATGTGCGGTTTATTGGAGTGGATGTATTCAGCTTTTTACTGCACCCCCGTTCTAGTGGGGCTGTTTGTTGTGGGCATACCCATTGTTGTCAGATCCCATAAAGTGGATTATGTTTTAGCTTGGGTCAAACAGCCAAGCCAGATCCTCGACTCACCTCTGGCTTGACTCTATTTAAAATATGCTCTTTGCCTGGCTTGCACATCTCTGGTGGTCTGCCTTACCTCTAGCAACCATTCTCATTCTTAGCTGCCTCAGATGATGACTTCCCATCTGGGTCACTGAACACCAGCCCAAGCTCCTGTCCTAGATAACCAACCTCTCTAATCACCCATTTAGAAATCTTTCAAGTGCCGGGACCCTGTGCCTGAGCCATGCCCATTAGCAAGTCTTAAGTTCAATGAGAGAAGCCAGAGGGGGACCAGGCTAGAGTGGCCTGTGTGCATCCAGGAGCAACATAAGTAGCAGTCAACCATTTTTCTGATCAGAAGAATTAATGGCCTCAGTGGTGTTTGAGCAATCCAAAGCCAAAACAGCTGAACTACTGTGCTTTGACCACTAGGTCTTCGTCTAGTGCACTGTTATGTATAGGTTCTTGCACTTTGTATTAATGCTGAGAAGAGTGCACTCACCACTAGTACAGGAAGGACTGAAGCAGACAACTCTTTTTAGTGCAAAACTGAGTTTTATTAGTAGCCACCAAGACGTTGCATCAAAGCAAATAGACCAGACACAGAACAAGCAGTGCAGCAGCACTGCTGGACTTACATTTCACCCCTCGTGCAGGACGTTCTTGAACTGTGGCTTTGTCAAAGTTTTTTGTCATTTGCAACTTTCTGCGTGGACTGTGGATAGTTCCCAGACCTGAGTGCGCCTCTCCCTGTGTATCCATTTTTTTGATCATACTGCAACCTGACCACGACCCTGTGCATCCATCTGTCCACTGTCCCTGGCTTGGGGTTGCTAGAGCAGGAGCTGCCTGGCCACTTATATCTTCAGTGTCACCCCATATCCCACCGTAAGGATTAAAGCTGAATGAAGATGCCAGCCATCCCCACTGGAGTCCTAGATCACTGCCTCTGCAGTGCTCCCCAACACCTGTGGTCCAGTTAAGGAGGTCAGAACCACAACATGAACCCAGGTCTCTCACTTGGTAGTACTACCACCATCACCACTGGGTCTGGACAGACATGTTTAATGTTACACTGCTGAGTTCTGCTGATTCCAGCTGCAATTGTATTTTTCAGGTGGCCAGAGCCACTAATTGAACAAATGAGAAACTGACAGCTTCTCAATATTTCATTTTAGACATCCAAGCCCCAAATGTTTAATATTCATTATAGGTTATATTTAGCAAGTGGAAAATTCCTAAGAGCTATTTGCAATTGGCACAATGACATGTGTTAAAAATGATCAGGAACATGCAACTTCCGCAGCTTTGAGTTGTCCTAGATAACAGCCCCAAATCCCCTAAAGAGTGACCACAAACAGGCAAAGCTTTGACAACTGTGACTAGCATTAAAACTTTGCATGTTCATACTGTACTTCTTAAACAGCTAGTGTCATGCCTAATACTAATATTAGTTTTTAAAAGCAGTCAACCATTACCTTTTTTATCTGAGATACTCTTTCTTTTCCTTTTGCTTGTTTTTCCTTTTGCTTAATAAGAAGATTGTTTACCTGATGTAAGCAGGTGTGATGTTTATTTATTTGATCTCGGATTAACACCTTTGAGTGCAGGCGCTTGTTTACAAAGGTTCCAGATCAGTGGGAGGAGGGTTACATGAAGACAAAAGAATATGACTGCAAACTAAAATAACATTATAACAAGGGTCTGAGAAATGAAGCTTTCTGATTGGCTGTAAACATTCTAACAACTTAATGTTAATCTTTATTAACATACTTGCACAGCTTGATGGATCACGTGATGAGCTAATTGAGGAAGGCAGCACTGAGCGGAGCTCCCGGGCCCTATTGTTTTAATTGTCATATAAAATTACTCTAGACTCGGTGGTGACAGCTGAACTGGATAGAGCAACTTTTTAGAGCTTTCTCTTACCTCCGGGAGGAAAAATAAACAACGATTTCCTTTTTTCTTCTTTCGAATTCCAGCCCTTCACCTACGCTACCGTAGTGACTCACAGAGCCAGGCGCGATGTCCGAGATGGAGTACGAAGCTCTGGAGGGCCTCGAGGCTAGAGCGCCGGCAATGAAACGCCCGAAACCCCCATCCCCAGTGCCGGAAGACCCAAGGCCTAACTCTGAAAATGCAGGAGGAGCTCAGACAGCACCGGAAGATATTGCAGAGATTAAAGCTTTGCTCCGGGGACTAGTTGCTGACTTTTCATCGGTCAAACCCACCTTACAAGCTCTGGCCCAAAGAATGGGGGACCTGGAAGTGCGTGTGGCCGCGCAGGAGCGTAAAGCTCATACTCAGGAGCAGGATCTGATAGCTCTCCGTAGGCAAGTTAAAAAATTGGAGGATCGGGTCGAGGACCAGGAATCCAGAAGCTGAAGGAACAATTTAATCTTGGTGAGTTTGCCAGAGCGATCGGCAGGAGCAGATTGTATTACTTTTACCCAGTAGATGTTGTTGAAGCTCCTAGACCCCCACACCATATGGTGATTCTTATAACTTGGAAAGAGCCCACCATTCTCTTAGAGAGATACCTCCACCAGGGGCCAGGCCGAGGGTCATCATCATGCGTTTTCTAAACTTCAAAGAAAAGACATATGTCTTAAGCAGGGTCAGAGCTCTCAAAAATCTGCAGTGGAATGGTGCGCCTTTGTTAATGTTTCAGGACCAAACTCCAGCAATTCGGGAGAAGTAAAACTAATATGGGGACATTAAGAAAAAGCTTTATTTGGCTGGAGTGAAGTTTAGAGTCCAGCACCCTGCCGTTCTGGTCGTGAAACTACAAGCTGGCGATCGAAGGTACCTAACGGCGTAGGAGGCGGCTGAGGGACTGAAACTGGAACTCCTGACTTGTTTAATTCTAAAACCTGAATAAGATCCACAAGGAAGACACTATTTTGCGGTGGTCCTTTATGAGGTTTAAGATATGTAATGGACTGGTGGGCAATAACGAAGTATCAGTCTAAATAATTAGTTCGGAGGGAGAAAATGGGACATGAAGGACAGAAGAAGAGAAGAAGACAAAAGGATGAGAAGAAGGAAGACAAAAAGGAAAAAGACTGAAAGAATGAGAATGCTTCCCCTTGCTCCCCCTCTTCTCCACCCCTTCTTACTATCCCTCCCATATTCTCCTTCTCCTCCCTTCCCCTCCTTTCTCTCTCTCCCTTCTCTCTCCCCTTTTTTTTCTCTATTCAGATCCGAGAATTCATGGCTCAGTTGTAATGTACCTTAAGGGAATCATAGGTTTACAATATGTTCTTGAAGTTAACTTGAGATTTAAAGAGCTTAGATTTTAAGTCCAGGGACCCACCGAGGCAGGAATCTATGACTTTAAAGAGGTTGCTACATTATCTCTTAGCTCTGTAGGGTGAATGGTATTTACCCTAGTTTAAGACGTTAGTATTGTCCTCTTCAACCCTATGCAATAGGGTAAATGATACTTAAACTGTGTGAGCAACTTGTAGGGGGCGAACGAAAAGTTAGATCTGTTTTTTATATGGGAATGTAGGCAGATACAAGGGTAATAGGAGGACTGTAGAGGGTCCAGGAGCTTGCTCACCGGATAGCTCAGCTACGTATCCAGTTGAGCTAGGAGAACGATCCAAGGATCGGGGGCTGAACGGGGGTGGGCTTGTGGGAAATGGGAAAAGAGAGAGCCCAAAGTTCTTTATGTTTACTCAGGCAGACTCTGTTGGTGTGGAAGTCAGGGGTAATAAAAAAAACTGCATTATTAACATTAAAATTATTACTTGGAATGTTAAAGGCCTCAGAGGGCGGAGGAAAAGGATGGTGATATTAAAGTACATCCGCCAATTGGGAGCCCAGATTGTCGCCTTGCAAGAGACACACCTGCTTAAGGAGGAATTGGGTCTTCTCAAAAAACAATGGGTAGGACAGGTTCTAGGAGATGGAAATGCTAAGGCCTCAGGGGGAGTGGCAGTCCTGATTGGGCGGGATTGCCCGTTCACAGTTTCACAAACTAAAACTAGAGAAGACTGCAGAGGGATTTATGTTACTGGTGCCATTATGGGTAAAGCATTAACGATTGCTTCTATTTATGCTCCTACACCACCGAAGCCTGATTTTTTTGCATCGATAGAAGTCGATTTAGCTCTACTTCCAACCCACCCTCTGATCCTTGCAGGAGATTGGAATCTTTGTCTCAATAATAGGGTGGACAAAAAACCTCCATCTTATCGTCCACCTTCTATGGCACATACAGCTTTGACTAAGCTTCTAGAAGTTGCGGCATTGGTTGATCCCATTGTGGTCTGTAGTAAGGGGGGGCATGCTATGACCTTCTACTCTGGGGCTCATAAAACCCACTCAAGAATCGATTTCTTTTTGGTTAACAAAGAAGCAATTCAGGGAATAAGGGAAGTGGTTACCCACACTAGAGTTCTATCAGACCACTCTCCAGTTCAATTAAACTGGGTGATAGAATCTCTCCCAACGAAACCATACCGATGGAGGTTTGATGATTCCTTATTATTGGACAAATATATGTTAGCTAAATCAGAGCAGGTACTGGTGGAAATTATCTAGACTCAACTTCCTACGCTCTCAGATAGCAGACTAAGGTGGCCTACATGTAAAGTTTTATATTCGGGCATGGCCCAGAGAATTATAGCTAGGAGAGCTCATATGAGAAGGGCAAGGGAAGAGTTTATTTTGGGTGCCATTAGCTCATTGGCTCCTCTAGAGGGCACTACAGAAGGGATGGACTTAGAGCTTAAGGAACTTAGAGAGGAGCTGGCAAATATCCTTTATGGTAAGTTAGAGTGGTGGGCGGAAAAGGTACTAAGCAAATTATTTATTGCAGGGGATGCTCAAGGAAGGTTTCTTGCTAATAGAATAAAAAGAGTGGGAGGCTTAGGGTAATCTCATTAATAAAATACCAGGGAGAAATAATAACAGAACCCCAGAGAATGGCTGATACCTTTGCAGCCTATTTTGAGGAGATCTATCAAGGGGGGGGTCTTGGCTAGTGAAGGGGACATTAAAGGGTTCTTGGAAAATATACCTCTTCCGAGACTGGACCAGGAACAAGCCCAGTGGCTGGTGGCCCCTATCTCGGAATCTGAAATGTTAGAGGTGATCAATTAACTTCCGGATGGTAAGTCACCGGGACCTGATGGTCTAACGGCCCAATTCTATAAATCTCATGCTACAGTTATATTGCCTTTATTGAAAGACTTATTTACAAATATTATGCAAGATGGGGTCCCACACCAAGCTCTATCAGGCTTATATAACACTCATTCCAAAGCCAGAGAAACCCAAAGAACTCCCTGAGAGTTATAGACCTATTGCCCTGATGAACCAGGACTTGAAGTTGTTGACAAAGCTACTAGCCAATAGAATTTTGAGAGTCGCCCCTGGCTTAATTAGCCAAGAGCAGCTGGGGTTTATGCCAGGTAGAGGAGCACATGATGCACTCCGGAAACTTCACCATATATTACATAAGGCCTCTACCTCTAAATTGCCTATGGCGGTAATTGCGCTTGATGCCGAGAAGGCCTTTGATAGGGTCTCTCATGATTTTTTATTTGCCACCATGGGTTGCATGGGTTTCCCGGAGGGTCTTCTTAACGGTATAAAAATTTATCGCTGCCCCTACAGCTAGAATTCTATGTAATGGCTATTTATCGAAGGAAATTGGTTTAGATAATGGGACCAGGCAGGGATGCCCTCTCTCGCCAATACTATTTAATATTTACTTGGAACCCTTATTAAGGATGATTCAAAAGGATCCAGCGGTACAGGGGATTGTTATTAGGGGGACAGAAATGAAACTATCTGTTTTTGCTGATGATATTTTCTGCACCTCCAAGACCCAGCAGAGAGCTTCAAGCGGATCCTGGATATGGTGGAAAGAATTTCCAGGGTGTCAAACTATAAGTTAAACCTGAGTAAGACGCAGGTTCTCCCACTTACCTCATTTACTTACAAAGAACTTTGAACCACTTCATGTAAAGTGGTCTCTTAGAAAGCTCAAGTATCTTGGCATTTGGGTCACAACTAACGAGACCGAAGGCCTTGAAGCAAATCTGGGAGAGCTGCTATCAACAATTACAACGGACTTAACTAGGTGGAATAAACTTCCTCTAAATTGGGCAGCAAAACTGAGTTTGGTCAAAATGAATCTATTGCCTAGGCTCCTATATCCAATACATTTATCCCCTTATATTATCCCTAAGTGTTGGTTTATTAAAATACAAAAACTGATTTCTAACTTTTTGTGGAATGCTAAACCTCCTAGAAGAAAATATAATGTGTTAAGACTACCTTATAACAAGGGAGGTCTCAAAATTCCAGACTTACAAGTTTATTATGTAGCTAGGCAACTTGGGTTAATGAGTCGGTGGTGTAAATCGGTGAATGAGGGGGACTATATCCCAACCTGGCTTCAAGTTGAGAAGCAAATCCTTTCGGATATGGGACTTTCCCCAGAAGCGGTATTGTTTTTTTAATCCAGGAGAGCTACCGGATGGAGGAAGACGAACTCCAATATATAAAGCAATGCTGGCCTGGTGGACGATTTTGTCCCCTTATCAAAGAAATTCCCAAAAAGCTTCTAGGGACCAGCCCCTTTTGGGCAACCCGAATATGCTTATTGGAAGGCAAATAATTAAAATACAATAGGCTACTCACTTGCTTAATTCAAAGTGGGCGGACTTTATAAGAGGAGATAGTGTGGTTCTCCCGGACCAGTGTGAGAACCTGAACTTCTTTAAGAAATTGCAACTTACTAATTTAATGCAAAAAATGGAAGAGGGGAGGGATAGTCTTCAGGATAATGCATTTACATGGAAAGCCCTTAAGGAGACAAACTGTGCTAGAAACCCCCTGTCCAAGATTTATAAATTGCTACAAGATTTTCTAAGTGGGGATTCTTTTGTTAAGATCTCATACTGGGACAAGCAAGAAGATTTTGGCCCTCAGGGACCTGATTGGGAGGAAATATGGAGGAGTAGTAGATATATTCCTATTCCTAAACACAAGATCATGCAGTTTTTCGTAGCTTCTAATGTATACTATACCCTTACTAAGCTATGTGCTAGGGGCCTCAGATAGACAGACCTATGCTTTAGGTGTGGTGCAACCCCAGGAGATTTACTCAATGTATTATGGCACTGTTCCAAAGTTTCTCCCATTTGGGAGCAAATTAAACACAATATGGACCCAGTGATGAATTACAAAGAGTTCATTACTCCTAAGATTTGAGTGCTGGGAGACATGGCAAACATCCCTAATACGACTATTAAAGGACATATTGCTTTGATGTCATCCTTGGTTAAAACATTTGTCTTGAGACACTGGAAAAGTGATTTGATTTATACATATGACCAATGGGTGGGGGATTTGCTGTTAATGTTGACCAGACTTAAAAGGCAAATGCTTCGGGGTGGACGAAAGGCAACTTATGATAAAAGATGGAGGGCCTTAGAGGCAGTATACACCCTGCAGCATAAAGTACCTCAGGCAAGGGTCTGTCTGTTGGAAAGTACGTAACCAATAATATGCTGTTGTGGGATTGATGTCTTAGTAATAGGGGGCTTACTTAGTCACTGTTTGTTTATGGAATTATATATGCCCAGCTCAAAAGCTCTTATGTTAGACTTGTTAATAGGTGCCACAGAGTCTGTCAGACTGTGGTGGGGGGGGGGCTCTCTCTTTTCCCTTGGGACGCGGCTGCAGGGTACTACCCTGAGGATCTTACAAGTGATATAGGGCCCTATAGCCGTGAAAGGACATCTTGGGATCCAGACTTTGATGTATGAATATATTTCCTTAATAGGGGTTGTCCTAGATAATACAATTTAAACGCAGATCTGAACAAGATGTTAGAGGGTGTGCAATGCAGCTGTGTATGTATATAGTTATGGAGTGTACATAGTGACCACGCTCAGTTTTGGGGCGTGGACCCGGGATTATCCTGGGTATGTGTATGTTTGTCTAATGATCATTGGAAGAAAAACACAATAAAGAAGTTTTAAAAAAAAAAACATACTTGCACAGTTTAACCATATACTGAGCAAGGTTTAACACTGTTTGAAAAAACATTTTTATTATAATAGCAATAAGGCACTCCTAGGGGTTATGTTAATGGTCAGCTAATCACCCTCTAGGGGCGTGTGGCACTCGGCAATGCCTCGTAAAACATTATGCCCCTAGAGGGTGATTAACAGACCATTAACATAACCCCTGGTCATGCCTTATTGCATAATTAGCAGCAGTATATCTATGATTATACACTGGTAAATACATGAGAAAATAAATACAGTTTCGTTTGGAAACAGTAGCAGAAATGACATTAACAACAGCAACTGAATAACAGTGTTAGACTTGCAAGCGAAAAAAGTACATAATATTAGAGGGTGAGAGAGGCTAGAGAAGGGAGTTAAAATAGGCAGTGTATTAGAGGCAGATGGTTCAAGGAGAGGTGCAGCCAAGGCATTGTCAAGCGTACATTCTTTAAAGGTGGGGTTGGAGGGAGAGGGGAAAAAACAGGGGTTCCTATCAAAAAGGGAAGGGTGGGAGAGGGGGTGTAAGGGAAAACCAAAGGTCTGGGTGAGGCGGTAAGTTCACTGAAAGTACTAGGATGACACTAGTAGGGGGTGCAAGGGGCAGATATTAAATGAAGCAGTCACAAGAGCTCTTTGCTCAAGGGCCTGTTTTAACTTGGCCTTGAAGGCACCCAGTTTTTGCAGGGTTGAGTCTTCATAGCTCAGAGAATTGAATCATTGAGGAGCTCTGTAGGTGAAGAACAGCTGGCTTTGCAATGTCCGGCATCTAGGAACTAGGAGAGACTGGTGAGCAGATGATATGGTGATCTTAGTGGGTCGGGAGGGGGTAAGTAATGCCGCAATCCCAGGTGGCATTAATCCAAGGAGCACCTTTTTGACTAGTAAACAGGTTTAATATTTATTCCAATTTTTCAATTGTAGCCAACCTGTCTCTTTGTATAGATAACAGGTTACGAGTAAGGCGATCAGACCCTGTAATTAACATGCAGGCCTTATTTAGTGCAACAGTTATCCTGCGAAGCAAGGTGTCAGTAGCTGATCTGTAGATTACGAGACCATAGTCAACGGCTGAGAGAATGGAGAAATACATCGCCAGTTTGAGGGCTTCAAGGGTTAGATTACGCCAGATGCGATATAGTAGACCAATTTTTATATTTACCGCCTTTGCTACTGCTTCAATATGATGTGAGAAAGAGAGGTGATTGTCCAGTGTACCCCCTAAATATTTGAATTGTTTCACTACATCAAGGGGGGCACCATGTTGATTTTTTATACTGAGTGCATGCGCTTTAAATGTATTTCTTGTGGAGCTGAACAACATAACTTGTGTGTTGATGTGTGGGCCAACACTCTGCTTGGCAGCTGATTTATCTATCTCTATTACCCCACTACATCACTTGCATTGTGACCTTACTGACTGTGATGTTACTCCTCAGTCACTCAATGGCTGCTAGATCAATCACCTATGACGTCACTGTCAGTGAGATAACAATACTGACCACGTAGTGGGGAGATAGAGATAGATGTGGCATCTACCAGGCTAAGAGCTGTTCTGCACAGCCATCACAATATTATCACAAAGAAGAATTAATTTCTAATGATCAAAAGGAAAACGAAAAAATACTTAGGAAATAAAAAGTTGCAACTGACTACTTCTTTATTTGTATCTTATTGTTTTCTTTTTGAAAAGCAATAACATATAAGTTAAAACATTTTATTATTTTCTGTCTGCCTGTTTTGGCTCCACTAGCTCTTTAAATCCAATATTCAATCATACATGTGTGAGGAATGAGAGGTGTACCAACCTTTGTGCACTTACAGTACATGATTTATTCCCCTAATTCCATTCTTCTTAGGAAAATGCTTGACTCTATATTCTTTTTTGCAGTTAATCTTTTTATTGAGTATCCATAAACATAACACAATGAACATGACAATACATTTAGGGCTCTAGTCTTTCCATTTCCATTTACATAGTAGAGGTACATGTGATTTCCAGGTTGGTATGGCAGGAGTACAGCATACTTCCCTGTATAACCTGCTATGTGACTGTTTTCTCTATTATAGAGTGAGAGCTATATCCTTTGGCTAGCCACCAATGGTGCTATTGTCTTGTTAAGACTCTTCTGGATTCACACACATATGAGCCCTCTTTGGGAGGTACAGTGCATTAGCTCTGGGGTTGGGGGGAGAGGAGATGGGCTCTTGTGAGTTGAAAAGAGACTTCTAAGCATTACACTAGATTCAATATAGTGTTCATGAGCCTGGTCATGGGGTATTCAGCTGGTCTTTCCTCCAAGCTGAAGGAGGGCTACACTTTTGGAGGTCCAATTTTGGGTAAGGGCCCCAAATCAATTGATATTTAGGAGTATTTTGCAATGAAAAGTATTGCAGTCTGGAGTTTATTACTAGGCCTTCCATTGCTTTATCCCATCCACCTACACTGGACACATCTGGGGTTTGCTATTTAACCAGTAATAATCTTTTTGCTTCCGCTGTGGCCTGTAATCGCCATTGTCTTTGGTTCTTATTGAGCCATACATTCTGGTGGGCGTGGCCTAAAAGTATCAAGTCTGGGGAGTGTGGAATGGAAAAACCCAGTATGCTACTACATATATGTAGCACTTGGCCCCAGAACGGGCACACATCTGGGCAGCCCCACATGATGTGGAGCAGATCTGCTCCTGCAGACTCACATCTCCAGCACTGATCAGTGGGTATGAGTCCCATCTTGTATAAGAGGGTGGGGATGCGATACAAAAGATGAAGAATTTTCTTTTGAATGAGAAGACTCCTTTGGTCTTTATAGGCACTTAGTGCCAGTCTGCAGCATTCTACCCATTCAGCATCCTGTATGCCCCTAGAGAGCATGCTCTGCCATCTGCTTTTAGCCTTCTGTGTAGGGTTAGGAGCAGCCATTTTGATCCTTTCTTGTAAATGGCCTGCAAGTCCCTTGGGTCTCTGGAGCCAGATTGAGAAGGGTAAGTGTTGGTAGGGGTGGGGTATAACTGTCTTGTTCATTCTACAATTACATTTTCCTTTCACCGAAGCCCGATACATACTCCACAGTGGAAGGAATTTCCAGAACTCCTCCTTGGAGAAGCCATATTGGGCTTGGAGTTCTTGAAATGTTTTCATCATGAGGAGATCTGGGGCTAACAGATCCTTAATGCTGTATATGCCTTAGCCCTTCCATGTCTCCCAGTATAGTGGCTTTTTATCTATCAGTAGGCTGTGCTTTAGCCAAATTGGGGTATATATACCAAGATGCGTGCACATTTGTGCCAACTTCCCTGCCTTCCGATATGCTGCATGAGCTGCTTTTATGGTAAGCCAGGAGGAGAACTGTGCTGGGAGGGAGGACGCAATATATACAGCTGAGTGTACTCCCCCCCCCCCAAATCACTGTTTCTATTTGGGTCCAAGCAGGCTGCTCCACCTTATTTTCCCTAAATATTAGGTCGGGAAGGTTACTAAGTTAGTCAAAAAGTAATGTAGGAAGTTCAGCAGGTTCTACCCTCCTCTGTTCTTGGAGGCTCTCAGCTTAGCCCAGCTGAATCTAGGCTTCCCTGACCCCTATAGAAATACCCTTATTATTCTGCCGATTTTCTCAAACCATATCTTTAGGATATTCACTGGTAGATGTGACAGGATGTAATATGTCCTGGGGGCTGCCATCATTTTAAAAGTCTCTGTTTTGCCTACCAAAGATAAATTCAGGTATGACCATCTGTCAAAGTCTCTTTGTAGTGTTTGGATAAGGAGACTGAGGTTTGTTGAGATTAATCCCTGCATGTTCTGAGGGATCTGTATACCCAGGTATTTAATGTCTGTTCTTACACAAGAAAGGCCCGCATACAGGACTCTTATGGACAGAGGGACAGCATTGAGGGGGAGCAATTCTGACTTGCTGACATTTGTGCGCAGCCCTGATAGTTTGACAAAGGATTGTAGAGTTTGTAATATGTGGGGTAGTCCTTCATCAATGTCCTCAGATAATATTAAACAATCATCGGCATAAAGTTTTGTACTTTATGCAGTCTCTCCAACCCTGAGGTCCTGGATATTGGGGTGTGCTCTTATGGCAGCAGCCAGAGGCTCCATGGATATCACAAAGAGGAGTGGTGAGAGCAGAAACCCCTGCCTAGTACCCCTAAATAATTGAAAAGGTTGTGAGAGGATGTTGTTTAACAGCCTCGCTGTTGGAGCATGGTAGAGAGTCTGAATCCAACCACAGAAGTTATCGCCAAAGTTACCTTTGCCAAGCACCGCATGCAGATATTCCCACTCCACTGATTTAAAGGCCTTTTAAAAGTCTACTGCAAGAGCTGCCGCTGGAGTGGGTTGTCTGCACAGGATCTGAAACAAAGTTATGAGGGCCTTTATATGGTCTGTACTGGCCCTGCCTTTTACAAATCCTACTTGTGATGGGTGTATTAACGAGGGGAGGTATTGTTCCAATCTGGCTTCTAGTACTTTAGCCAGGATTTTGGCATCAGCATTTATTAGGGAGATCAGACAGTAGCTTGCCTGATTGGAGGGGTCTTTACCCTCTTTAGGAAGGACAGTTGTTATAGCTTCACTTAAGGTCAGTGGAAGGTTCTGTTGGGTATGTGCCCTTTCCAACATGGCTAGCAGTGGGGCAGTTATCGAGTCCAGCATCATCCAATAATAATCTGCTGGATACCCATCACTACCCAGGGACTTACAGGGGGCCATTGCCAAGATAGCCATTCGGACCTCTTGCTGGGTAATGTGGGCCTCAAGGAGGTCCCTCTGTCCATCCACCAACTTGGGTAGGGTGAGGTTATTCATAAAACTGTCAAATGCTTGTCTGTCCCATTGAATGTGGGAAGAATATAGTGATTTGTTGTTATTAATATCCTGTGAGGTGGCAGTGGATTTCTTGCCTATAGTATCTGTTAATTGGGCTATGTGCCTGTCTGCCCGCTGCTTTTTTAAATGGAAAGCCAGGAGTTTGCCGTTCTTTTTCTTACAAGCCCAATATTTAAACTTGGTCCTCTGTATCTGGAGTTTTGCTTTTCTGGTGACTAGGGAATTAAATTTGATCCTCAAGGTGGTAATCTCATGAATGAGGGTTTAATTTTTTAAGGGTCTATGGTCTGTCTTATATCTGTTCTCCTTTTTCTTCAGGGCCTTTTCCAGAGTCTCTGCCTCTTTGTCTCTTATTTTGCTCCTATGTGCTGCATAGTTAATGATCTTCCCCCCTCATGGTGGCTTTGCAATTTTCCCATATTCCTGCCAGAGTAGCTGAGTCTGCTGGATTATCCTTAAACAATAGCTGTGATTCTACTACTATCCACTTTTGGAACCCCAAGACTTGAAGCAGTAAGGGATCTAGTCTCCATTGTGCTGATTTGTGTCTCTTTGCTTTTACTGTGTATGTGAGGGTGATGAGGGTGTGGTCTGATATATAGACAGGGACAATGGCTGTATCAAGGGTAAAGGTGGTTATCTCTGAAGATATCAACCAAAAATCAATTCTGCTATCCATTGCCCTGGCAGTTGAATAATACATATAATCCCTGCCTGCAGGCTGGGTAGCTCTCCAGATGTCAGTTAGCTGGTGTATAGTCATTAGGTTGTTAAGGGCAGCTAGGGATCAGGAGTGGGGTTCTGGTTTGGAGTTGGACTGGTCCAGAAAGTGATCCAAGGTGAGGATAAAGTCTCCTCCCAATATAATATCTGGATTATGAGATGCCATGTTTAGTAACGCCTGGGACAAGCCACCTGTGAAGTCTGGTCTGTCCTCATTAGGGGCATATGCATTGGCAAAGATGAGCAGACCTTTGGGGGTTGCCACTTTTACCAGTACCCATCCCCCTTGGTTATCTGAACAAGTGTCCACAATCTTCCATCGAAGATTTTTATGGCCTAGGATTGTCACCCCTCATTTGGCTGATTTGGAGATGCTATGCACCTTCCATCCTACCCATTCCCTTTTTAATGTAATTGCCTCTTTCTCAATTAACTTGGTCTCCTGTAAAAAGGCAACTTGTGTTTTAAATTTTTTCAGATGGGACAACACCTTATTCCTTATACTGGAGAGTTCAGACCCCTCACATTCCATGAGGTGGCCTGGAGGAATGTTATGTTAGCCATCATCATGTATTAGTCTCCTTCCATTTCTCTTATTTTGGCTTATAGGTTGCTGCCCCCCTCACCCACAAAATGCCCCTCCCTTGGTTCTCTACTCTTTTTTAAGTTACTCTCCCCTCTCATATCTTGATTGTGTGCTCCTTGATTTTCAAAACATAGTGTAGCTTCTAGCCTGGGATTCTTGTAGCTTAGCCCTGGTTCTGACACTTCTTTTGCTCGCCCTGTGTAGCTATATTATATCTGGTGGCACTCCACTCCTAGGAGCCAATTACAATATACTTTGATACACCTTTGGTCAAAGACTCCTCGGAGCATCTGCCATAGCCTGGACAGGGCTATATTAACAAACAACATAACATTTAGTAACAACACTGTAAAACCTTTGGTGTTTCCTAGCTTTTCCTTAAATGGAGTATCCTGCAGATTCGCAGTTGCAATCTGATTGCCTGTGCCCAGGAAGTCAATGTGCCAGCTGTGTCCAAGCCATCCCTTAATCCTGAACACTGTGCATTCTCAAAGGTACTACCCAAGGTGTTCTCTACCTGGAAGGTAAGAGAATCCTGGGTGCCACAATATTGACTGCCGCTGTGGGGCTTATCATTTTGTTTCCCACGCTCTATTTTTGCCAGTGCAAGTGTCCCATTTCTGGTGCTGTTGCTAGCCTGGATGTTAGGGAGTTCAGATGGTATTCCTTATATTTGTGCCATCTTTTCCTGCACTGACTAAGTGGCTCAAACCCTCCTTAAGATGGGGGAGAGGGTCACGACGGGGAGGAGAGGGCACCCTTCCCACTAGGGGCTGAGAATTTGAGGGGCCAAGTGAGACCATGTGTTCTTACAGTCCTTAGCCATTCTCTGTGCAGCTGAGGTATTCTGGGAGAGGATCTCTAGTGCTGTCAATGAGGGCTCCTAACAGCCTCCTCAAGGAATTGTTTTTCCTCCTGCAGAGCTTGACGCCTCATAAGCTGCCTGATCATTCTATAGTGTGGCAAGGATCATGTCAGCTCCAGGCTGACTCTGTGCTGTTTGGAAGCTTGCCTCTCCGCACTGATTTGCATATCCCCTGCACCTTACCACCTGTGGCTGCCTCCCCGTATTCCCTTCCCCTTATCAATTCAAAATGTAACTTTCATAACATTTGTTATCACAGAGAAATAGCCCTCTTATTTCAACCTCTAAATGTGAGGTGTCAGACATAAAATGCATAATTAAGCTTATAAACTTTTAACATTTCTACAAAGCCTTGATAGCAGCCAGTGGTACTATCCATCACCTTGGCTGCTCGTTATCTTGACAATGGGACATCCTGTTGTCACATGGCTGTACAAACTCCCCACAAGTAGTTGAGAATCCTGGTATGTGGATGGGAGGTCTTAAAACAAGCCTGTTTTAAAGAGTGACCTTGAGTACCCTTGGGGGACCTTGGCTTTCAGACAGAAGCTGGCAGCGCTGTCTTAAAGCACAGTCGGAAGATCCATGTGCACCACGCAATTACTGCTGCATAGCTGTCAGCATGAGGCATGCTTAATTGAAGCTGTATGCGACTTGCAGATGTTTTAGTTAATTTCAGTACTGTTAGTTTAAGCATCGCAGGCTGCAGTCCTCCCTTATGCCCACACTAAATTGACAGACCCACAGCTGTGGGTAATCTCTAGCTCTCCTCACCTGTAAGTATTCCTTGGGAGAGTATGATCTGTCCAGGAGATGCTGCCAAAAAGTATTCATCCTCTGTGATGGAATCTGCCCAAGCCTGGCAGATAGGGGTCCAGTCACCACTGCTTGTGGGAGGTAGCTGGTTCAGAGGTACTGGTTGATGATCCACCACAGACAAATTTAGGCTAACTGGGGTAAGTGCTGTCGGGGGCTTATATTTTTTGTGCACTTTTATTGGAGTAACAGAGTGTGAGGCACTGCTCATTCCTGAGAGAGGATGTTTGCTTTGGCAGCTCCTAGATCGCTGATGGGACCTCATTCCTCTGTTGGTGGAGGGTTCTTGATTCCTCTTCTTTTGGTGGCCTCTTTATACCTGCTGCCAGTGTTCCAGTGGGGCTGGTTCTGCTCTATGACTGGTGCTGCTGGGCAGGGTGTCCATCTGTGTTGGTGAAGGGTTTTGCCAGGCTGCTCCTCTCTGAGATTTCAGAGGTTGTTGGAGTTTCTTCAGCTCCTGTCTGATCTCTGAGAGGAACTGTTCCACTTGCCCCAGCTCCTGGAATATCAGAAATTCCCCTCTGTAGTTAATCCGCAGCATGGAGGGGTAATGAAGGATGTAGGACTGCCCAACCTATAAAGTTCTTGTTTGACCCCGGAGTATGCTCTGTGTTTACACGATAGATCCTGGGAGAAATCTTGAAACAACTGGATTCTGTGTCCTTTCCTTGTTATAGTGCCCCTGTCCCTGGCCGTTCATAGGTAAAGGTCCTTTACAGGATATTGGAGAAAACAGCAAAGTATGGGTCTGGGTCTGTCCCCCTCTCTTGGCTTCAGGGCTAGGGACCTATGTGCCCTTTCCTAATGTGACTTAAGTGCATTGTACAGTTGGAGCAGTTGTGTCAGGAAAGTAGCAAGAAATTGGAGAGTGTCTTTTCCTTCTGCACCCTCCGGAACCCCAACAATTCGCAAGGTATTCCTTCGGGCCCGATTCTCCATATCGTCAACCTTCTGCAATAAATACTGTATTTTAGAATGGTGGTCCTGAAGGTGGTATTGAAGTGGTTGAATTATCTCCTCATGTGCATTAACAGTTCTTTTTGTCCCTGTAACTCTATCAGTCAATACCTGCAGTTCATTGTTGGTCTTAGTAGTTGTGGTTTTAAGTTGTGCTGTGTCAATCAATATTTTGTTCAGTCATTTGGTAATATTAGCCAACTCAAATGCAATTTTACTTTCTTATTGTAGGACCATGTTTGTATCAGCATTGTCCCTTATGGAGTATTTGATGGCGCAAGCAGATGTGTGGCTTGTGGCACTGCCACTTCGTGGATGTTGGCCCTGCAACCGCTGGTCTCCCTTGAGGTAAGAACCTTGTAAGTTTTATGCTGTGGCTACCCTTGGCTGTTGCAGTAGTACTGACAATATTGATATCTATTGAAAGCTTCCAAGATGCTGTTTTATTTAGGCTATTTTTCATAAGCCCAGCAGCAGGTTCGAGATGAAGGATGCAGCAAATATGTAAACCCAGAATTGCTTCTGTAAGATTAAGCTGGCACCATCTTGCTTGGCAAGCTCCGCCCCCTTGACTCTATATTCTAAAATAAATCTAACTGACAATCCAGTTTCTGATACATAGTCAGACTAATAGATGATGTCTGCATGTATTCTTTAAAAACTGTGTGTGTGTGTGTGTGTGTGTGTGTAACAGATATCCTGTGTGTGCGCCCATGATTGTGCATCCACATGAGTGTGCACACTCGCTCATCCCTGTGTATGTTTGTGCTTGTACTGTGTGTCTCTCTGTCCATTTCAATGCCAGAAAACAGACTGAAGTGAACCTTTATAGTAGGGCCAATAAGTTAGTTGCCATTTACAATAAAATATAAACACAGATCTAATAATCATCTAAATAAAATAAAAAGTAATAAACATTACACTCAGGCATTAATAGTATACACAAGATACAATAGATATAATCCCCAGACTAAGAACATAGGAACAATGCATATTTCAAAAGTCACAGCTTTCTAATTTATATTAAGTCTCAGGTTAAGTCAATAAATGCTGATAATGCAGTTCTTTGGACTCAGCCTCATCTGTAGCAGAGTTGCAGGTACCGTTACAGGCTAACTATGACACGTTAGCATCATGGTTGGAAATAAATAAGCTACAACTGAATGAAAGTAAAACCAACATAATGATATTTGATTCTACCCAAAGATTGGCCAGGATCAAGGAACATTTCCCGATTGCTGGGGAAAAATGGGAATACTCTCTCCATAGTTTCTAATTTTAAATACTGGGGGTGTTGTTGGACCCCGGTTTTAGTATAATACCACATTCTGAAAAAGTAGGGAATAAGGTAAACCAAAAGCTGGGCTACTTGTATCACAATATTAATTCTCTGACCGATGAAGCACAATTGCTGATTGCAAAACAGGTTCTAATTTCAACTTTAGACTACAGTAACATTTTATTTGTGAATCAAAATAATATTTTTGTAGAAAAATATCAATCAATATTAAATAACATCTGTTGTTTTGCCTTTCAGGCACCTTATAGAACACGTCATTGCAAACTATATTACCAAATGGGAATCTTTCCTCCCTTACTCAAGATTGAACATAGTAGCAGTATTTGGTTACCAAGTATTTAAAAACTCAGGGCTGAATATTTTATTCTCTTCTTTTAATTTGTTGTCTAATCCCTACAGTACCAGGAGTAATTCATTCAAACTCTTCTCAATTAACCCTACAAAGTTAACATTGTGCAAAAAATCTTTTTCTTGGTTTGATCCTAATATTTTAAATAATTTGGCTGGCACTGTTAAAGCAGCACACAATGGAAGGCATTTTAAACCCTTGCTAATGAAATCGTATAGGATGAATGTTAAATGGCAGTTTTCTTGTTCTTAATATTGTTTTGTATATGACTTATTTATTAACTGTGTATTGTTTGTTATTATATGTCAGGCGTGACTGGAAAAGGGCTCTGCCCAGTTCACTTCCTGGTTAAAAATAAAAAAATTGAAAAAATTAAAAATACAAATAAAAACATAAAAAAGGGTGCCATAAAATGAAAAAAATAATTTGGACTTAGTGTTTTTACTGATTCTTTTTTTGTATGAAGGCATCCTTTTTCATATGGGTTTTTCATTTCATACAAAAACGGATTTCTTCATATGAAAACAGATTTTGTACTTAATTTTTTTTTCCAGATTTGAACTTCAACAAGCCACAACTCCCTCAATATGTGGACTTAAGGGACAATCTATATATAAAAACAGGTCTTAATGAGTACTGCAAGTAAAATGCATAATCACCCCCCAAAATGTAGGGGCCACATAAAAAAACAAAAAAATTAAAAAATGCAAATTCTCATAGGGTAACATTGCAAAGTTAACAAGCCATAACTCCCTCAATATTTGGATGTAAAGGACATTCTATATATCAAAGCAAAGGTCTTAATGAGTACTACAAGAATAACAATATTCCCCCAGCCATTTAGGGACAATGTAAAAAAAAGCATAAAAATTAAAAAATGCAATTTCCCATAGAATGAAATTGGAACTTTAACAAGCCATACAATGAAGGAAAAAAATGTATGTTTTGGCACAAATAGAAGCACAGGGTTCAGAGGGCTCAGCACTTCCACAACATACATGTATTCATCTATGGAGGGATAGAAGCTCAGGGCCCTGCTCTCCTACAGGCAAATGAGGATACAAATATACTATCTCAAAAAGTAAGGAAATTCATTGCAAAAAAACTTCACTAATGCACTAGTTAGGGTTAAACCAACAAAAGTAGGGAACTGTGGCATTAGGGTTTCCAACCCTAACCATACCTCTCAACTGTCACACATTACAAGGTACTTCACTCATTTTACCTTTCAGAAATTCTCTATCTCACATGACACAGGTAATATTCCACACTGCCCACTGAAAATTCAATGCAGAAATTCATAATAATCTATGATACTCAGTTATCAGCAAACTTGAATAACATAAGTGCACAGATTTAGACTGTGTTCTGAGCTTGCAATGTCATTTTTGATGATGCGTCACACATTTTGCCCATTTGTCACATGTACTGTCACACATTTGAGTGATGAAAGGTTGAGAGGTATGATCCTAACACCCCACCCCTACCCTGAAGGCAGCAACTGGAAAAAACATTATGGTTTGACTTATCCTGCATCTTTGCAAATCAGGTGTGGGGTGTGCCTTGGGGTTGTTAACCCTAACACTCACCCCATTCTCATATGCTGTACACATCTCAGCTTATTTACTGATGGAACAGGGTGAGCATTAGGGTTGACAACCCCAAGGCACACCCCACACCTGATTTGCAAAGATGCAGGACAGGTCAATCTGTATTAGTTTTCCTGTTGCTGCCTGCAGGGTGAGGGTGTTAGGGTTGGAACCCATAATGTCACATTTCCCTACTTTTGTTGGTTTAACCCTAACTAGTGCATGAATGAAATTTTTTGTAAAGAATATATATATATATATTACAAAAAAACGTTGCTCATGCATCAATTAGGGTTAAACCGACAAAAGTAGAGAAATGTGGCATTAGGGTTTCCAAACCTGGCACTCCATTCCCTACTCTGCACAGACCCACAGGTGGAAGGTCTGTCTTGGGGCCATCAACCCAAATGCTCACTCCCATTCTGCTATGCATGTCACCTTATTTTGTAATGGAATGGGGTGAGCTTTAGGGTTGATGGCCCCAAGATAGACCTTCCCCACCTGTGGGTCTGTGCAGGGTAGGGAATGGTGTGTTAGGGTTGGAAACCCTAATGCCACATTTCCCTACTTTTGTTGGTTTAACCCTAAAAAAGTTTTTTTGCAATTTAGTTCCTTATTTTTTGAGATAGTATAATAATATCCTTTTATGCCCATGGGATCTCAGGGCCCTCTGTGCTCTGTGCTCTTATACCTTTATAGATGCTTATATGTACAGTGTCTAGCTGTGGAAGCACAGGCTCCTCTGGCCCTTGCACTTCCACTTATAGGACAACAGTCACCAAATTGTCACCATAGCCATGTTATTACCCCTGTCATGTACCCGGTGCAGAAAATGTTTCAATCCCCACCAACACATAACTCCATGCAAATGCAACGCCAATCCATGACACAAGTGGAAAAACACATTTCAGACAGGATTTGAAAAATTACAGCTGTGACATACATGAGTTAGTGTAATAAGGCTATATTGAAAATGTATGCTCAAAATAGAATTGTCTAGTCCTCTTCCCAGTCAACAAAAACTAAATAAATAAATACTGCCAGCTTGCTTTTAATGGATGATAACCCAGCTAAATATCTTAATTTTCTGGCTTCAGAGGGTCAGAAAAGAGAGGAGGATTGAGAATTCCAGTGGATATGCTTCTATTCAAGGGAGGCAGAATCACTGCCTAACTTGCAACACTGATCCTTGGGTGACACAGGCAGCAGTGCAGTGGTAGAATCATGGTAGGGCTGCTATCTGACTGGGCTCTTTTAGCATGCTTATATGGGTGCACATTTGGAGCCCCTTGCATGTTAGCATCCTGAGGGTTGGGGAGGAAGAAAATGAGTAAAGACAGAAGCCCAGTTTGATGAAGCCTTGCACATTTGGTCCTGCACAGCCTCCTTTCAGACCCAATTGGGGTGATCTAAAAGAGGAGTGCTGACCCTCCAGCCCTGCCATGGGGGTAAGCTATGAAGGTCAACAGAGAGCTGCAGTTAGAGGTGCCCTGTCTCGATGGTCATCAGGGGTGAATGGGGAGAAGAGTCAGTATAAGTTGGGACATAAAAAGTACATTTAAAAGCAGCTATTGCCCTCAAAGAGAAAACTTGCTGCTTGGAAAGGCATATGTAGATCAGCCACATTTGACTTTTGCACTTTACAGAATAGGTTAAACAAGATTTTGTAAGTTATACTGTAGTTCCTGTAGGGATTCAAATTGAATCAAATAGTCAAGCCTGGCAGCAATTCAAGGCAACTTCAAACAGTTGAGACCTGACTTGTCCCTAGTATGATATTGTTAACCAAATTAAAGTTTTTTGGGGTTTTTTTTTTGGGGGGGGAGATCTGCTGGAGTTGTTATGAAGCTTCTGCATTGAACCAATTTATTCATTGCATTCATGAGACTAAAGTTCCACTGAAATCATGTGTGGATTGCCATCTGTTGAAAAGCATGAAAACTGTTTTTCCTCTATTAGTTGAAAACAAAAGCACTTCTCTTTCCCTCCCTTGGGGGACAAGGAGTTCCCCATGCTTCGTTTTCTACAAATGTCATTCCTCAAGTGGTGTATTAGTAGTTGAATGCTTAGAATATCAGTTTGGAGAACTTGTACTTAGCAGTTTATTTGGGTGTAACTGTTCTGATTTGAAATCTTCCTAAACCAGCAATCAATGTGATAGCTAATAGCAAAAAACTGCTGACCTTTTATAGGTACATCAGGGAGCGAAGGAAGACCAAGGGAGGGATAGTGAGGCTTAATAAAGGGGAGAAAGGGTGGGCAGAGGGTGACTGTGAAAAGGCAGAGATACTAAACAAATATTTTTGCTCAATATTTACAAATGAAGAGGGGGAGGCCCCTCCTGGAGTACAGTGTACAGTTCTGGAGACCATACCTACGTAAGGACATAGACAGGGTAGAGAAGGTTCAGAGGAGGGCAACAAAGATGGTGCATGGGTTGCATCACAAATCCTATGAAGACAGGTTGAAGGAACTGAACATGTACTCCCTGGAGGAGAGGAGGAGAGAGGGATATGATAGAGACATACAAGTATCTTACAGGGAGGAACAGGGTGCAGGAAAACACTATTTTTAAGTGAAAAGATGTTTCAGGACTAGAGGGCATGGGATGAAGTTGGAGGGAGGACGATTCAGAGGAAACATGAGAAAGAATTTCTTCACAGAACGGGTGGTGGACAAGTGGAACACCCTGCCAGAGGAAGTGGTGGGGGCTGAAACAATCATGGGATTTAAGAATGCATGGGATAGACATAAAGGAATTCTAGAGGTCAGGGGTAAGGGGAAATGGACTTCTAGGAAAACAAACTGAACTTACAAGCTCAAATGGGCAGACTAGGTGGGCCATAGGCCCTTATCTGCCGACACTGTCTATGTATCTATGTATCTATGTATGGGAGGTACCTAAAACAAGCAGTAGAAACACTCTGGATACAGAAGTTGATACCAGCCCATTTACAGAAGAAAGGGTTATGAAAGAACTCTTAAAACTGAAGGTGGACAAAGCAATGGGGCCTGATGGGATTCATCCCATAATTCTAAAAGAACTAAGGGTAGAACTAGTGACACCACTGACTACCTTCTTTAACAAATCATGGGAGGATGGGGTGGTGCCCGAGGACTGGAGGAGGGCAGATGTGATTCCCCTTCACAAAAGTGGGAGCAAGGCAGAAGCAGGAAACTACAGACCTGTTAGTTTAACCTCAGTGATAGGGAAAATGGTGGAATCACTTCTGAAGGAAAGAATTGTCGAGTATCTAGAGGCCAGAGGGGCACAGGACCCAAGGCAGCATGGATTCACAGCAAGAAGGTCATGCCAGACGAATCGGATAGATTTCTTTGACTGGGTGACCAAAGTAGTAGATCAGGGAGGGGCTGTGGACATGGCCTACCTAGACTTTAGCAAGGCATTTGACACAGTCCCACACAAAAGATTAATATACAAATTAGCCAGCCTGGGAGTGGGTCCCAAGATGACAGCCTGGGTAAAGAATTGGCTGGAGAATATGACACAGAGAATACTAGTAAATGGAGTCCACTCTGAAGAAAGGGGGGTTACTAGTGGGGTACCGCAGGGTTCAGTATTAGGACCGATCCTCTTCAATGTCTTTATAAGCGACATTGCAGAGGGACTGGAAGGAAAAGTATGTCTCTTTGCAGATGACACAAAGATCTGCAACAGAGTTGATGCACAAGGTGGGGTGGAAAGGATGAGAAGGGACTTGGCAAGGTTAGAGGAGTGGTCAAATGTATGGCAGCTTGGATTCAATGCTAAGAAGTACAAGGTAATGCACCTGGGAAACAAAAACCCAGGGGAAGAGTACACAATGGGGGGTGAGATACTAACAACAACAAAAATGGAAAGGGACCTGGGGGTAGTCATATCAGATGACCTAAAGGTGGGCAAGCAATGTTAGAGGGCAGCAAGGAGGGCTGGGGGAATACTGGGATGCATAGGGAGAGGCATCACCAGTAGAAAACAAGAAGTTATTATCCCTCTGTACAGACAGCTGGTGAGACCCCGTCTGGAGTACTGCATGCAGTTCTGGAGACCCAATCTCTGCAAAGACATAGGATGGAAGCTCTCCAGAGGAGGGCAACTAAAATGGTGCAGGGTCTGCACTGGAAGACATATGAAGAGAGACTTAAGGAGCTTAATATGTATAGCTTCGAGGAAAGGAGGGAGAGGGGGGACATGATAGAAACTTTCAAGTACCTCAAGGGAATCAACAAAGTCCAAGAGGGTAGCATCTTTCAAAAAAAGAGGTGTGCAAGAACAAGGGCACAATTTGAAGATAATGGGGGGAGGCTCAGAGGTAATTTAAGGAAGTATTTTTTCACAGAGAGGGTTGTGGATGCATGGAACGGCCTTCCGGAGGAGGTTGTGGAGTCAAAAACAGTGGTGGAATTCAAGCATGCATGGGACAGTCATAAGGCAATTCTAGGGGGGGGGTAGGAAGAAGTAGGCTGCTGGTTAACTAGGATCTGCAGCTTATACAGTAGGTAGGGAAATGGGCAGACTGGGTGGGCCAAGCGGTCCTTATCTGCCGTCAAATTCTATGTTTCTATGATACCTAAATTATATGATCGGGGGGGGGGATTGCTGTCAGTTAATATAGTGCAGTGAATCATAAGGTATGAGGTGAAGCTGATTGTCTATTGCCCTAAGGACTAAATTAACAAAGGTAGTACAACCACTGGAGTGTCTGAATACTATTAGTAAACTGCCTTTTTTAAATAAATGTTTTATTGCTTAACTTTCAATTGTTTCACTGGACGTGAGAGTTTCTAGCCACCAATATAAACTTTTTAGAACACAGGCAGACACCCAGAATGCTAAAGTTTCTTCCATTATTTTAGAATTGTTGTTAGAAGGTTTTCCTTTGAAAGTGAAGATCCTATTTGCAGCCTTGACCCACAACTGAAAATGTAGTCAGGTGGTATATTCTGAAAGCAGAGCCCCATAAACAATGCATTAATCCCTTACACTTTTGGTCACATCTTCTTTCTGTAGCTGTGCCTCTTTTTATTTAACATATTGTCATTCCGTGTTTGATAGTTGAGTCACTTGTACGACATGAAATAATCCTGCATATATAATGATACCTCCCTGGAGAATTTCCTGAAGTCTTTTTTTCACACAGAGGAGTTTGTGGGACAAATGTATAATATTATTATATGAAACATTGTCTACTCGAATAGCTTTGCAAGATAGGACAGTTTGTTGTTATAAGGGCCCCTTGGATCATAGCAGTTATATAGAGTATAGTGCATTTTTCACATAAATAAAAATTGCAAACATATTCAACAGAAAGCAGTCAATTACACATTGTGCATATATAATCAGAAAGTGACATACAGTAGCGGATGAAAACTTAGGTATTGTGCAACATCTACAGTGAAAGGACACAGAGTGGACCCTAAGGCATCACAGTATACTGTATAGATCAATTCCCAAAGCAGTAACAAGGGGTAGTACAATGCATTGCCAGATGCTCTGACACTGCTTTGAGAAATATAACGCGGGGTGTCCTAAACAGACAAAAGATTATTATCAGGAGATAAGTTATCAGTCTTCAAATTGGTTCAAAGAATAACTTCATCTGATCATATAAAGCAACTGAATTTATTTCAACATGTGAGCACTACAGTGCATAAGTGAGGAATCAAGGGAGAATGATTTAGAAAGAATGTTTAGAAATAATGCTATACAGCAAGTCAGTGGAACTGTGGTACGGACTTCCATCCAGAGCAGTGACAACTGAAAGCAACAATGGAATAAATGTCTATGCCACCTTCCAATAATAGGGTGAAGAGAGTGATGTCCTAAAACTCTTCTCTTTCCTAGCTGTATATGTTCCCATGTTATCCTAAAGTATGATTCTTCTGGACTCTTTTTCTTAGAAATAATACTCATAAATGCTGTCATTTGCATTATGTTGGCTGAGTAGTTTCAGCTACTGTGGCATTCAGTGAGTGCACTAATCAAATATAAAGAGCACACAATGGCATTTGACTGCTTTCTAGATTGATGCAGTCAGCAGTGTAGATAAGAATGAACACCACCACACTTGTTCGCCCCAAATAGTATGGTAGCCGTTGGTGCTCTGTGTTACAATCTGAAAGGCTGTGGTGTTGGTTCAAGAGTGAATGGAGACTTCCAGGCCTGTACCACTGGAGACCAGGTGTGATGCCGAGGTGATGTGGTCAGACTTTTCGAGAAATGGAGGGTGCATTCTGGCCATTTAGTGTCTAAGCAAACCTGAAAACTGTCCAAGCATGGGATGGATTTGGCTTGTACTGCAGGAGCAGCTGTCAGCTCAATATCCCAGCCAGGGGATCAATGTAGCTATAGAGGATCCTGGGAAAGAAAATAAGTTGATAGGGCACAAAAGGGGAGACAACGAAAAATTAAACACTCCAAATGTTTAACGTCAACATAAGAAACAACCTGAAAAATGACTCCATTGTGCTAAACATAAACTGAAGCCAGGTCCTCCACCCCTTCTGCTCTGCTGCTCTGTGGCTTTTCTCCCTGTCTCTGTCCCTGCTCCCACCCCTCTCCCTTTCACCTCCTACTCCCTTTTTCTACTATTGGCTGGTGCTTGTCACTTTTTCTGCATTCCCCCTACACTGTCTTTCTCATGCTCTCTCCATTTTCTCCCCCTCTTCATTCATCATGTCTACCCACTAACAGCATTGGTACCCTCACCTCCACTCTCCTGTACCTCGTCACTCACTCTTTGAGTCTCTGTTTTCTTTTTTTTTCTCTTCATAATCTCTTTTTGGTGGTTTATCTCAGCTCACTCTCAGCCTTTCCATCGAACCAACACTCATGCGCCTGTATCTCTGCATATCTTAAAGCTACAGTACATTGATGCACTCTCGGACCACTTTCCACTATTAAGTATCTTTTAATTTTGCACATAAGAATTTAACAGTATCTCTCTCTCTAAGTAGACACTAGTTACTACTCTTTAGATTCATATTCCTTCTAACCCAGGCTGAACAAGTAAATGCAGTCCAGACATCCTTGCATAACAGCACTAATGATAAGTGCTATTAATTCACTGCATACTCTTGAGTCCTTACCTATTTTCCCACAAACAGTAATGTAAAACTAAAAGAACGAGAAGAGCACCTAAAAAAAAATTTCTGCAGTCAAAACTCCTCTTTCTATCTAGCCCATTCACCCGCAGACATCCCTCAACGAGCATCATAGTTGGAATTTAGCAGAACCTAACTCAGTTAGTCAGCTCTATCATATTCTCCCCATTTGAGCTTGCAAACAGAACCTTATTTAGTTATACATTTTGGTCCACTACTTCATTCCAATTCCCAGAAAATTCCACCTAACTGTCAACCATTCCATCCCACTTCTTACCAATTAATTTCTTTCCTTTGCTTTTCTGCTTTACTTCTCTCATCCCATCTTTCATTACTTCTGCTGTCCGATTCCTAGTTTAACAATTCAAACAGTGATTGGTGCTTGTAGGGTGCCTCTAGGCACCAGGGATTTTATGGGAATGGGAGATCAGTAGGTGGGGGAATATCATTAAACACAAGGGATTTTACAGGAATGGTGATCGGCGGTTGGGGGTGCCACTAGACACCAGAGATTTTATGGGAACAGCGATCAGTGGGCGAGGGGTGCCACTAGACACCGGGGATTTTACAGTAACAGCCATCAGTGGGGGGGGGGGTGCTACTAAACACCAGAGATTATAGGGGACAGTGATTGGCAGGTGGGGGGTGCCACTAGACACCAGGGATTTTATGGGAATGGTGATCAGTGGTTGGGAGGGTGCTACTAAGTGTCACATTCTGCCCCACTTCAGGTTACCTGTATGATATTTATATTATAAATAAATGGTCTGTGTATGAAATGTCAGTATATGAGAGATTTGGCCTTTGATTTTAAAGGTCAGTAGCTGAAACCACATGATGTCATTAAACTGACCAGGGGAACCATTTAGTTAAGACTTCCTTACAGAAGGGCATTTTATTACCTTTTATGACCTGCCCAGGCTTTTGAAGTTGAAACTAAATGTGAGTTTTATGATGTTACAGGAAGAAAGGTAATTGGGCTGGTTCCTCTCATTTTAGCACATAGCCAGAAGTGTGTGAAGAGTCATAAAACCCTCAGATCACACTAGCACCAGGAAATCAGCAGAGGGACTTCAAAGAAAAATGTTTGATTAAAGACTGTCATATTTGGGAAATGGCTAGTTACAGATTTTTCAAAGTAATGACTTACATCCTCAGGGATAACTATGTAAAAAATTGATTCTAAGGGAGGAGCTAGCTGACTCACCAAAAGGGGTTGGGGAGAGGGATCTTGAAAATGAATCCTGTATCTGGGAAATGTGACACATGATTTATGGGCTCTGAGACAGAAGTTCTCTAACTTAAACAGCACTTATAAGGTAATACTTAGATAGAAGAAATTAAGTCTTTGTGGTAGGGGTGTTTTGTTCTATAACTTCCTTTTTGTTTTACATGATTGTAAGATGTATGATATATTGTTCTGTGTCTAATTTGACCTGTTTTTATCACATTTTAGTAAACAACCTTTTCTTTGAAATACTGCCTGGGTGTCTTTTCAGTTTCTTTTTGCATGTGAGGTACCTGTGTTTAAGTCTGACAGCTGTTGAAAAGCTTGACTGTGTTACTGAGCTTGCTTAATAAGGTAAGAAATACCTAGGTCTCTTATAGAGTTAAAAAGGGTTCATTTTGGATACCTGGTTAGGTGCACTTAGGCAAAAGATATATTGCATACCCCCTGAAGAGAATACTATCTGAGCCTGTACATTTGGGTATGCTAGCATAAGGTTCCCAGTTTGAATTCCTCCAGAACTTGAGGCTAAAGGTGATTTGGACCCAAAACAGACAGAAGGGTTACCCTGTCTTTTACCTGTCCACACTATTGCACTCTGAGGTTGGCACTGTGGGAGCAGAGGGCCTGACCGCCGGAGTGCGTTTGTGACAGATTTGGTTGACAGCGGTGCAATTTAAAGTATTGGTAACACAAGCTTTAACAGTTCAGTGTGTCAGCTTAATACTGTACAGCTCACTTGCAAAAGAAGGCAGTGTTTATTTTAAAAAGGTAAACAGAACTATATCATTTTGCTTTCAGTCAAAGTTCCTACCTGTTTTATTTTTTTTATTAAAGTGCAAGTTAGAGTAGCCATAGTTATGGAAGAAAATGGCTTCCAACTACAGTGAGCACATTGCAGACCACCTGAAGCAGTTGTGCAAGGAGAGAGGAGTCCTGCATGAGGGGAGAGCCAACAAGCAGAACTTCGTGGATGCTCTGATGGCCGCTGATGCCCAGAGCCTCAAGTCACAGTCTATGACTGAAAAGGACCGAACCTTGGGCATGGAGGGGCCAGGGTCCATTGCAGTGTCCAGATCCAATGAGGAGGACAGCAGGGCCAGTGCAAGCCAAGGGCCACAGCAGCAGGGGAAGGTCACCAGCATTCTGGAGCCAGAAGCGATCCAGTTGCAGATGGAGTTGCGGAGAATGGAGCGGGAGTTCCAGAGAGAATTGAGGCAAAAGCAGCAAGCAGCAGAGGAGGAGAAGCGGGAGGAAGAGCAGTGAGCTGCAGAGGAGAAGAGGGAGTGAAAACAGTGAGAAGCTGACCGTGAACAGCGTGAGTGCCAGAGGCAACATGAACTGGAGAAGCTATGACTCCAAACCCCAGCACCAGAGCAGGTAAGTGGCCTGGTTTTTTTTTTTTGGAGTAATCTGTTTTATCCCCTCACTCCTGCTTGGATGCCCGCCTATCCTTCGGGCTCTCCTAGGGTCCTTTTTGCTTCTGCCATCCCCTCTCGAGTCCTGACTCCCCTGCAGGTCCCACATAGCAGCTCTCCCACAGTATCCCAGCATTTCGCATCACCGGGTGGGTCCCCCTCCTCCGAGGGGGAATGCACCTGTGGAGGGGGACACTAGCACTTCATTCTGTTAGGCTGCAGGATGCTACTGGGTACCCACAAGGAACAGCTCCCTGGGGGATGCAGAGGTGCAGAGGATCTGGAGGTCATCATCTGGTGAGCACCCAGCCATTTTTTCCCTGTTCTGTTGGGGGTAGCGTAGTGACATCATGGCATATGCCGACTTCCACTCCTCCCCCGGTTATCATTTGGGCCATGCATCCTGCGCTACTCCCAGCCTCCACTAGGAGCCAGCAGGCACTGGACCAGTCCACTACCCTCCCCCCAGAGAAGAAGAGCTGTCCATGGGATGCTTAATCCTTTTCCCCCTGGCTGGCCCTCCAGTGACCCGGGCTCATTCCCGAACCCGGGTCGCTGGTGCTGCAATCAGAAATCCGACCACTGCACTGGTGGGCCAGCCTTGGCCTGGGTTTGACTGGAACTACAGGACTGGATTACAAACTAAATTCTAAATTGATAGCTGAATTTAAAGAGGGGGAAGATATGGATGCTTTTTAAATTCCTTTGAAAAAGTTTGCATTCAGGCAAATATTTCCAGAGGGTCCTGGAGCTTCCAGCTATCCCCGCTACTTACTGGGAAAGCTCGGGATGTATTGGGTCAAATGGACAATGAGGACAGTAATGATTACAGTAAACTGAAAACTACACTTTTATAAAAGTATGATTTAACTGCAGAGGCATACAGAGATAAATTCTGTAAGCTCAGGAGAAGCCCTGACATGAGCTATGATGAGCTAGCAAGAAACAACACCAGTTTTTAAAATGTTGGTGGGAAGGAACTGAAGCAGACTCTGTAGATAAAATTGAAAATACTGTACTCTTAGAGCAGTTTTTTGGGGACATGCCCAGCAGAGCTGAAAGCCTGGCTGAAGGACCGAGATCCCAAAACAGTGCAAGAGGCTGCTGAACTCTCAGACCACTATGCCAGGAGCAGACCTGCTCTGAGAGTGAATGGGGCTAGTGTGGCAGCGCAGAAAGGGAAAAGCATGCCTTCAGGGCAGCTAAAACCATCACTGCCTCCACTGAAACCACGTAGCCCCAGGTTTCAAAGAAAAGATTTAACTGAGAAAATACATGAATGTTGGGTTTGCAAAGAAACTGGTCACATTGCCAGACAGTGTCCAAAAGGACAAGCAGTACTCAAAGTGATGCTCAAAAAGAAGTGGGTTGTTTGTGTGTCCCTGAAAGTATGCCAGTCAACATGAGGGAACACATGCACCCAGTCACTGTGAATGGTGTACAGACACAAGGGTTAAGAGACACGGGGGCATCGCTGACTTTGGTAAAAGGGGATCTGGTAGAGCCTTGTCAGCTTATACCCAATCAATTTGTAACAGTACAGGGATTCACTGAGGAGGAGAAAACATTGCCACTCGCTAGTGTTCTCCTAGACTGGGATGAGACAGGCTGAACTGTGCAACAGGTTGCTGTAGCTGAAACTTTAGTGGCTGATATAATTCTCGGCAACATTCTCAAACCAGAGATGGTGTGTGCAGTTACCCATAGCCAAGTGGCAAGGGAAAATTGTAGTTCCCTGGACCCCATAAGAGAACCTGTGAAAACCACTGAGAATCTGGTTCCCCAGCCTCTGTCTCCTCCTATGGAGAATAATGAAAAGGGGGTATAAATTCCCCAAGTAGCAATTAACCACACGGCTATGGAGGGTTACTCCAAGAAAGGCGGGGTGACCCATTGTCAGAAGATTAAGGATGACAGTGATCTTGAGTGCCCTAATGCTAGAGCTAGGGACCCTAGTTTAGACACTGATGGGGACCTGTCCCATGCCTTGGGAATGTGTAAGGAGTTTGCAGCTGTTCAGAAAAGTGACCCTAGTCTAGAGAAGCTGAGGGCTTGGGCAGACTCTGATGGAGCACAGGGAGGTGACGGGAAACACAAAGTTTATTGGGACAATGGACTGATGTATACACAGGATGCTAAGACAGATGGAGGGTGATATGCAGACAGCTTGTTTTTCCCCAGGGGTACCGTGAGCAGTTGTTCAAGATTGCACATGATATTCCCTTGTCTGGTCATCTGGGAATTGTGCACACTACGTAGCGATTGTCCCAGAATTTCTATTGGCCCAACTTCACCCAGCAGGTGAAGGAATATTGCAGCTCTTGTCATCAGTGCCAAGAAATAGGGAAGGCAGGTAAGAAAACCCAAGCTGCCCTAATTCCATTGCCCATAGTGAAGAAGCCATTCCAGAGGGTGGGAATGGATATTGTGGGGCATTTAAATACCCCCAGCTCCCCCAGGAAGAGGTTCATCTTGGTTGTGGTGGATTATGCCACCCGGTACCCAGAGGCAGTCGCCCTATCCTCACTGAGGACAGACAAAGTGGCAGATGCCTTACTAGGGATTTTCTCCCGTGTTGGGTTTCCACAGAAGGTTATCACCAATTGAGGTGATTCCTTCATGTTGGACCTGATAATAAGTTTGTGGGAGAAGTATGGGGTAGTGCAGAGACACATAACACCTTATCACCTGCAAGACAATGAGCTTATGGAAAGATTTAATGGTACCCTGAAGCCAATGCTTCAAGTGTTTGTTGAACAGCATTGGAGGGACTTGAAGAAATACCTTCCCCACCTGTTGTTGGCATACAGGGAGGTGCCCCAAGAGTCAACAGGATTTTCCCGCTTCGAGCTCTTATATGGACGCCGGGTACATGGGCCCCTAGACTTTATCCAGGAGGAGTGGGAAGGCAAGCATGCCGCCAAGGGAACTCCCATAGTGGATTTATGTCCTTAGGTTTAGGGAAAGGCTGAAGGAGTTTATGGGGACAGCCCAGAGCAACCTGGCAACTGCCCAACAAAAACAAAAAGTGTGGTACGACTGCAGAGCCAGAGCTCGCTCGTACACAGTGGGTCAGGAAGTCAAGGTCCTAATCCTGGTCTGGAAAGACAAGCTGCAGGCCAAGTGGGCAGGACCGTACAAAGTAGTCAGAAAGGTAAATGACATAAACTATACTACAGAGTCACCTGACAGAAGACATACAGAAAGAATGTACTATAGCAACATGATGAAGCCATATGCTAATAGGGCTGACATGTTTGCAGTGTGTAGTCCTGGGGAGGGGACGGATGAAGGAGATCCCCTTCTGGACTTGCTGGAAGAAAGCAAGTGGGAGTCCTCTGTGGAGGTAATTAAATTGTCACCCCAGCTGGCCCAGGACCAGATCCAGGAAGTAAGGGAGGTTTTAGCAGACTTTGCCCCACTGTTTAGTGCCAAGCCTGGACTAACCCACTTAGTGACTCACAATGTAGAGACAGGGACACAGATGCTCATACGGAGGACAGCATATCAGGTGTCAAAGGCTGTCCAAAAGGACATTAGGAGGGAGGAAATGCTGGATTTAGGGGTAATCCAGAGATCCCACAGCCTCTGGGCCTCACCCATAGTTCTTGTGCCCAAGCCAGATGGCTCTACTCATTTTTGTGTGAACTATCATGGACTGAATATAGTCACAAAGTTAGACATCCACCCCATGGCATGGATGGATGAACTCCTGGACAAATTGGGAGGGGTGACCTACCCTATGACTATTGACGTGACAAAGGGGTATTGGCAGGTAGAGTTAACTTGCAAGAGCTAGGGAGAGGTCAGCCTTCATCACCCTGATAGGGTTATTTGAATTCAAAGTAATGCCTTTCAGAATGAAGAATGCCCTGAACACTTTCCAAAGGTTGGTGAACCAGGTGGTAAATGGTGCTGAGGAGTACACTGTGGCGTACCTGGATGACATTGCTATCTTTAGTGTCAGCTGGGAGGAACACCTATCCCAACTTAGGGAAGTGCTGGGCAGGATACAGAGGGCCGGGCTCACTGTCAAAGCTGAGAAGTGCCAGGTGGCCATGGCTGAAGTAGTATACCTCAGGCATGTTGTAGGCTGGGGGCAGCTCCATCTTAACCAAGTAAAAATAGAGATGATCAAGGCATGGCCCAGACCAGAAATGCAGAAGCAGCTCAGGAGTTTTCTAGGGACAGCAGGGTACTATAGGAAATTTGAACCCAATTACAGTGCCCTGGCTGCTCCCCTATCTGCTCTGGTAAAAAATAGGATGCCTAAGAAAGTTACCTGGGAACCAGCCTGTGAAAAAGCCTTTACCAGACTGGAGGAGGCACTGTGCAGTGCTCCTGTATTGACAAGTCCAGACTACAGCAGACCCTTTGTAGTTCAGACTGACACATCAGATGTGGGTATTGGGGCAGTGCTGAGTCAGACATCCAACCAAGAGAAAGATCACCCCATAGTGTGCCTGAGTAAAAAGTTACTTCCCAGGGAGCAGGCATACTCTACTGTGGAAAAAGAGTGTCTTGCCATAGTGTGGGCCCTAGAGAAGCTAGAGTCATACTTATATGGGCAGCATTTTGAGGTACAAACTGACCAGAACCCCCTGGTTTGGCTGACACATATGGGAAAAATGAATGGTAGACTATTAAGATGGAGTCTTGCCTTGCAAGGGTATGACATGATGATCTCACATAGGGCTGGAGCAACCAATAAAAACACAGATGGCTTGTTGCACCTATATGAGGAATGAACTGACTTGTGGAGCTCATCTCATGCAGGAGATAGAGCCCCTAGATTCAGTCTAAGTGGGGAGGAGTGTGACGCTCTGCCCCTGCTTCTGGTTACCTGTATGATATTTATATTATAAATAAATGGTCTGTGTATGAAATGTCAGTATGTGAGAGATTTGGCCTTTAACTTTAAAGGTCTGTAACTGAAACCACAGGATGTCATTAAACTGACCAGGGGAACCATTTAATTAAGACTTCCTTACAGAAGGGCATTTTATTACCTTGTATGACCTGCCCAGGCTTTTGAAATTGAAACTAAATGTGAGTTTTATGATGTTACAGGAAGAAAGGTAATTGGGCTGGTTCCTCTCATTTTAGCACATAGTCAGAAGTGTGTGAAGAATCATAAAGCCCTCAGATCACACTAGCACCAGGAAATCAGCAGAGGGACTTCAAAGAGAAATGTTTAATTAAAGACTGCCATATTTGGGAAATGGCTAGTTACAGATTTTTCAAAGTAATGACTTACATCCTCAGGGATAATTATGTCAGAAATTGATTCTAAGGGAGAAGCTAACTGACTCACCAAAAGTGGGTGGGGAGAGGGACCTTGAAGATGAATCCTGTATCTGGGAAATGTGACACATGATTTTTGGGCTGTGAGAAAGAAGTTCTGTAACTTAAACAGTACTTAAAAGGTAACACTTAGATGAAAGAAATTAAGTCTTTATGGTAGGAATCTTTTGTTCTGTAACGTGCTTCTTGTTTTACATGATTGTAAGGTGATATATTGTTCTGTGTTTAATATTACCCATTTTTGTCATATTTTAGTAAACAATGTTTTCTTTGAAATACTGCCTGGGTGTCTTCTCAGTTTCTTTTTGCATGTGAGGTACCTGTGTTTAAGTCTGACAGCTGTTGAAAAGCTTGATTGTGTTACTGAGCTTGCTTAAGGTAAGAAATACCTAGGTCAGTTTCTTTTTGCATGTGAGGTACCTGTGTTTAAGTCTGACAGCTGTTGAAAAGCTTGATTGTGTTACTGAGCTTGCTTAATAAGGTAAGAAATACCTAGGTCTCTTATAGAGTTAAAAAGGGTTCATTTTGGATACCTGGTTAGATGCCCTTAGGCAAAAGATATATTACATCCCCCCAAAGAGAATATTATCTGAGCCTGTACATTTGAGTATGCTAGCATAAGGTTCACAGTTTGAATCCCTCCAGAACTTGAGGCTAAAGGTGATTTGGACCCAAAGAGGACAAGAGGGTTATCCTGTCTGTTACCTGTTCACACTATTGCACTCTGAGGTTGGCACTGTGGGAGCAGAGGGCCTCACCAGTGGAGTGCATTTGTGACACTAGGCACCAAGGATTTTATGGTAATGGCCATTGGTGGGGGGTGGTACTAGACACCAGGGATTATATGGGAATGGTGGTTGATGGGCGGGGGGGCACCACTAGACACCAGGGAGTTTACGGGAACAGCATCAGCTGGTGGGGGGTGCCACTAGACATCAGGGATTATACAGGAACAGCAATTGGTGGGCAGGGGGGATGACCCTGGACACAAAGAATTTTACAGGAATGGTGATCGGCAGGTGAGGGGTGCCACTAGACACCAGAGATTATACAGGAATGATGATCAGCAGATGAGGGATGCCTCTAGACACCAGTGATTTTACAGGAACAGCTATTGGTGGATGGGGGGTGCCACTACACACCAGTGATTTTATGGTAACAGTGCTTGGCAGGTTGGGGGTGCTACTAGACACCAGAGATTTTACTGGAACAGTGGTTGGTGGGGGGTGCCACTAGACACCAGGGATTATATGGGAACATGATCGGTGGTTGGGGGCGTGCCACTAGACACCACAGATTCTATGGGAACGGTGATCAGTGGGTGGGAGGTGCCACTAGACACCAGGGATTTTATGGTAATGGCCATCATCGGGTGAGGGGTGCCACTAGACACCGGGGATTATATGGGAATGGGGATTGGTAGGTGGGGGCACCACTAGACAACAGAGATTTTATGGGAACAGCATAAGTGGGTTGGGGGTTGCCACTAGACACCAGGGATTATACGTGAACGGCAATCAGCGGGTTGAGGTGCCACTAGACACAAGGGATTTTATGGTAATGGTGATCAGCAGGTTGGAGTGCCACTTGGCAGCAGGGATTTTACAGGAGTGGTGATTGGTGGGTAAGGGGGTGCCACTAGACACCAGGGATTTTATGATAATGGTGATCAGCAGGTGGGAGTGCCACTAGACACCAGGGATTTTACAGGAATGGCAATCAACAGGTTGCGGGTGCCACTGGGCACCAAGGATTTTATGGGACTGGTGACTGGTGGATGGGGGTGCCACTAGACATCAGGGATTATACCGGAATGATGATTGGCAGATGGGCATGCCATTAGACACCAGGGATTTTACAGGAATGGTGATCGGTGGGGTGGGGGGTACCACTAGACACCAGGGATTTTACGGGAACTTCAATCAGTGGGTGTGGGTTCACCACTAGAAAACAGGAATTTTACGGGAATAGCATCAATGGGTGTGGGGTGCCACTAGACACCAGGGATTATATAGGAACAGTGATCAGCAGGTGGGAGGTGCCACTAGATACCAGGGATTATATGGGACTATCAATCGGTGGGTGGGGGTTCACCACTAGACAACAGGGATTTTACAGGAATAGCATCAGTGGGTGGGGGGTGCCACTAGATACCAGGGATTTTATAGAAATGGCAATCAACAGGTTGGGGGTGCCACTAGGCACCAAGGATTTTATGGCAATGGTGATTGGTGGATGGGGTGCCACTAGACATCAGGGATTATACTGGAATGATGATCAGTGGTTGGGGGGTGCCACTAGACACTAGGGATTTTATAGGAACAGTTATCAGTGGGTAGGGGTTGCCACTAGACACCAGGGATTTCACGGGAATGGTGATTGGCAGGTGAGGGGGTGCCACTAGACACCAGGGATTTTATGGTAATGGTAATCGGCAGATGGGCATGCCACTAGACACCAGGGATTTTACAGGAATGGTGATCGGTGGGATTGGGGGGTACCACTAGACACCAAGGATTAAAAGGTACTATCAATCAGTGGATGGGGGTTCACTACTAGACAACAGGGATTTTTTAGGAAAAGCATCAGTGGGTGGGGGGTGCCACTAGACACCAGGGATTTTACAGAAATGGCAATTAACAGGTTGGGGGTGCCACTAGGCACCAATGATTTTATGGGAATGGTGATGTGGTGGATGGGGTACCACTAGACAGCAAGGATTATACCGGAATGATGATCGGTGGTTGGGGGGTGCCACTAGACACTAGGGATTTTATGGGAACGGTTATCAGTGGGTAAGGTGTGCCACTAGACACCAGAGATGTCATGGGAATGGTGATTGATGGGTGGGTGGTGCCACTAGACACCAGGGATTATATGAGAATGGGGATCGGTAGGTGGGGGCACCACTAGACAACAGGGATTTTATGGGAACAGCATAAGTGGGTGGGGGGTTGCCACTAGACACCAGGGATTTTATGTGAACGACGATCAGCAGGTGGGGGTGCCACTAGACACAAGGGATTTTATGGGAATGGTGATCGGCAGGTGAGGTGGTGCCACTAGATGCCAGGGATTTTATGGGAATGGGGATTGGTGGGTGTGAGGTGTCACTAGACACCAGGGATTATACAGTAACAGTGTTCGGTGGGTGGGGGCCACTAGGCACCAGGTATAATTTAAAAATTAATAATAAAAATAAACAACATATATATATATATATATATATATATACACACACACACACATACATACATATGGGCATTAAGGGTGGAGGTGGCACTAGACACCAAGGATATTTTCACAGGTACTACAAGCAGATGGCCATATTTTTCGAGACCAGGTCTTCCTGAAATGATTTTCCACTACCAGATGGCCCTGGCACAATCCTTTTTTGCCATTCTGTTTTCCTTTCCCACCATCCTTTTCTGCCACGGTGAAAAAGGAAAAAGGCTGACGAAAAAGGATTTCTCATTCTGAGGACCAGATGACCCTACCGCTATCCTTTTCCCCCAGTCAATTTCCTTTCTCGCCATTCCTTTTTCGCCATAGTGAAAAAGGAAATTGGCTGGTGAAAAAGGATTACCAGCAGGGCCATCTGGTAATGAAAATAGGACATCTGGTCGTCAAAATGGGAAATCCTTTTTCACCAGCCGATTTCCTTTTTTGTCATGACAAACAAGGAATGGTGAAAAATGAAGTTAGCAAGTGGTGAAAAAGGATTAAAGTTGTTTAAAAAAATTCTAGGGGCATACAAATGTTGGAAACCACACAGAACAGCTCATCAACTCCCGAGGACCAAGACTTTGATGACTGTAACAGACATCCTTGGGCAGACTTCACACGCGATGATGCGCGCTCACCCTGCTCACCACAGGGCAAGTTTAAATAGTTGCCATAACCAGGAAGTAGCTGCTGACATCATGTGGAGCTTGGCTAACTCGTAGAGTAGCCCCCTGAGTTAGTATAGCCCAAGGTGTAATATGGCACAACAGTTGTTATGGCTGATGGCATTCTGCACAACTCAAGGCAGATTTAAATGCCTGCACAATGTTCCCCGATCTGTAGTTTCTGGTATGCCCAACAAAATAAAATACACATCCTCTTCCTCAGAACACAAACTAAGGGCTCAGCACTTGCAAATGTGAGTAGGTACACATGACTGACTAAGCAGACTGCTTATTTAAAAAGGTGCACAATGCAGACACAGTTTCATAGGCTAAAATGTTTCATTTATATAAGCACACACAAAGAATCTGGCACAAAGCTGCTTAGAAAGCAGCTATCTGCTCGCACTCACCTCAGGGCAGCTGTAAATAGCTGCCATAACCAGGAAGTAGCTGCCGATGTCACGTGCAGCTTGGCTAACTCATAAGGTAGCCCCCCTGATTAAGTATAGCCCAAGGTGTAATATGGCATAACAGTTGTTATGGCTGGCGATATTCTGCACAACACAAGGCAGATTTAAATGCCTGCACAATGTTCCCCAATCTGTAGTTTCTGGTATGCCCAACAAAATAAAATACACATCCTCTTCCTCAGTTAGAACACAAACTAAGGGCTCAGTGCTCCCAAATGCGAGTAGGTACACATGACTGACTAAGCAGACTGCTTATTTAAAAAGGTGCACAATGCAGACACAGTTTCATAGGCTAAAATGTTTCATTTATATAAGCACACACAGAGAATTTGGCACAAAGCTACTCAGAAAGCAGAGCAAGACAGGATCCTGCATTATATCATACTTGAAGAGGAGATCAGACCTTAACCTTCTGGTTTCTATAGACATCAGATTTAGTTTCTTCAATCTTTCCTCATACTCCAACCCCTCCAGTCCTTCAATGCATTTTGCATATTTTCTTTGTATCTACTCTATTTTATTTATTTCTTGTTTCCTAGAGGGGAACCAAATCTGGGATGCGTATTCCAACTGTGGTCAGACATAAGCTCGATACAACGGGAACATAACAGAGCATTTTCTGGTGGTAATATTTATTTTTATGGACCAGATGATGTTATTACATTTTTTAATGGAAGCTTGAGTATGTTCATCTGTGTCTAGTATGTCTGATACAAAATAGCCAAGATCTTTTTTGGAGGAGCAAGTGTTTAAATTTTTGCCACAGAGGATATATTTAATTTTTTAATTTTTTTTTTCCTAAATGCATGGTCTTACATTAATCCAAGTTAAAGGACATATGCCATTTATTAACCCATGCTGATACCGTGTCAAGATCTTGCTGTAAGTAGCTTGCTTCCTCCTCAGTACTGCAGGGATCTCCAATTTTAGTATCATCGGTGTATTTGTTTTTATTTATTTATTTTTGAAAATTGAATTTACAACCTTTGAGTCAGGGACTCATTTACAAAGGCACCTCATCACAGGGAGGGTATACATGGTTACACTGTGAGATACAACAGTGGTAACATACAGGTGCAATATAGATAATAAAAGAACACAATATAACAGTGGTTTATGGAATAAAGTTACATGTAGTAAATAGCAATCGTATAAAGTAGAACAATAGTAGAAGTCACAACCCTGGTCATATCGGGGAAATACCTATGTGGAAGGGTGGGGTGGGGGGAACAGGTGTGAGAAAAAAAAATTTGATTGCCCAACAATTTACAGTTTTTGATAATGAAGTTATTAAACGTGACACATATGCAGACGATGTTTTTTTTTGTTATTAGAAAGCCCTGAAGAAAGTCTGCTTGAATTAAAATCCATACTTGCTCATTTCTAGGCAGTTTCTGGTTATACAGTAAATGAATCTAAATTAGAACAAATGTTGTTCAATATAAGGTCAGTAGGGAAGATTCAGACTATTGTTGATGCCACAATAAAAAAATACTTAATGGAATATTTTGGTGTAAATCTGGCAACATCCATAGAAGACTTATGTAAATATAATCATATTCCTTTGCTAGACAAACTTAAAGGGAAAATACTATGTTGGGAAAAGCTTCCACTTTCTTTGGCAAAATTCTAAGTTTAAAGATGGTGGCCATTCCTTTTGCTTCCTATATTTTTCAAGTTCTACTGATACAAATTCCTTATGTATAGCATCACAAATTAATAAATTGTTTAGTGAATTTATTTGGAATTTAAAAAAAAACAAGAATTGCTTGGCAAAAACTTTGCCTTCCTAAAGACTTGGGTGGTTTAGCATGCCTAGATCCTAATAATTCTCACTTAACTTATATTGCAAACTATGCTCTTATGGTAACAGAAATGCATTCAGCAGATCTAGTTTTGGAAAATGTTCTAGTTAATTTACACTCAAATACAAATCTTGCATTAGACCTATTGTGGCATGCTCCTGCTTTTTTTAGGAAAAGCGAAAGTGGCATAATTCAAAATATGAGTACAATGGTAAAGATGTAACTAGCCAAAACTAAAATCAGTACAAAAAATTGAAAATCCAATAAACTACAGAATAATCCAAATGTTAGAACAAATGGTAAGACAATCGGTTTTTGTTCATGAAAGATAAAGACATTCAGAGGTGGTCAGAGTTAATGCATAACAAAACATTTATAGAATGGGAATAATGCAAAATAAAATATGATTCAAAAATCACATATTCTATAAATATCTGCAGTTGCACAATATTTTCCTGAAAGAGTATATGAGATGGGAAAGAACCACTAATTTATACATTAATGCAAGGCTGGAGGAAGAACTGAGAAAGTTCAAATACAACAGATGGAAAAATCTTTTTAAGTACTTGCTATTGAAACTTTATTCAACACAAACTGACTTTTATAAAAAAAGTTAAAAGATAAATGGACATTAGATTTAGAAACTAATATTACTGATTTTCAGTGGGAATAAACTGTATCCGCAATAAACATATACAAAGCTTCTAGAGAGAGGTCAATATATTTTAAAATAATCAACTGAGCTTACTGCCACACAAGTCTGAAGCAGGCAAACCTAAAAAAAATTCTTGCTGTTGCTATTTTCAGATTGAAAATGCTGACTTGTCTAATATGATGTCATATAAATTAATTTCTACATTGGGTCAAACTCTTTTTCTTTTTTACAGAATAAATTTAAATATATATTCAATATGACACCATTTCAATTGTCTTAGTAAACTTTAACAAACATACACTATCAAGTCAGGAAACTGAGATTATAAGAGCCAATATAATTGTTGTGAAAGGATTAATTCTTAAAACGAAAGAAGGAAAATCCAGACACCCCTTTTCCACAGGATGAACGGAAACAACTTTTTTTTACAACACTATACAAAGCTGAATTTTTGATACTGATGAAAATTTTTTAACAATATAACATCCTCCAATAATGAATTGGTCTTCTCAGTTGTTCTTTCCTACCCCTTTTCTAATAGCTTATGACATACTGTATGTTAAATAGTTGAAGGTGGTCAAATGGGTCATTTACTCATACTTCAATGTCCTCTGTTATTTAACATTAAATAGTACAATATTTATGGATGAATAATCATAGTACAATAATTATGATTTCATTTATGTATTCAGGTCCAAAACTGTTAATTTATTTTTCTAGGCAATGACATATTTTTGTATCAACTTCTGCTAGACTATATCCTATGTAATATTGTCCTGATTAAATCAATAAAAAAACTTAAATTTGCAAAAGGTAAGACAAACAACATACAACTGTTTCCAACTGACACAAATGCAATAGCACTAAGGTGCGACTTTCATGGATTTCTATCTGTGATTGCATGAGAACAGGCCCCACATGTGCATGTGCTTATGCAGCCACACCTGTGTATATGCTGTACAGCATGTTCTACAGACAGAGGGCACCATAGGGCCTGTGTGTCTGCAGAGAGAGGTACTTATTTACACTGTATGAAGTACTTTACTAGATAGCATGATCTGCTACTGCATGGTTTTCTATATGCAGCTGCCTATCTGAAAACCTGCTACCACCTTGAATCATTTCCAGATCCTCTACTGAAACCATGATACCCCATTGCAAAACTGCTTCTGTCAGAATAGTGGCAGGTCCCACGGGGGTTGTGCTTCTGCAGGTACAAGCTGGTGTATATGTCTTACTTCTGTGGCTGAAGAGGTGCAGGCCCCTGGGGTCCTGCACTTCTGCAGTACTGTTGCATTTTTTGTATCTGCAAAACCTGCTACCACTTTGAGCAGTTGCTAGATCTACTGCTGAAACCATGATACCCATATTGCAACAGTACTTCCATCTGTGTAGCAGCAGGCCCCACAGGGGCCTACCATTCTGGTGCCAGAAGTTGGTGTGTTTGTCTTACACATGTGGCTGAAGAGGTGCAGGCCCCTCAAGGGCTGACACTTCTGCAGACAGAAGCACTGTTGCAATTTCAGTATCTTGGATTTTGTGGCTCTCGTGCTTCTGCTGCCAGACATCTGTGTATGTCTTATACCTGTGGCTGTGGAAGTACAGGCCTGTCAAGTGTGTGTATGTCTTACAGTATGCATGAGTACTGAGGCTACAGGAGTGCTGGCCCCTTACAGGCCTGACTTCTGCAGACAAAAGAACTCTTCTAATCTGGGTATCACGGAATTGTATCTGTTGTTGCAGAGACTGTACTTTTGCACACAGAAGCACTGTTGTGAGTTGCGTATCCTTGATTTCTATCTGCAGCTACAAGTTAGTGTATGTCTTGAGGTGTGCACGCCACAGATAGAAATTGGCAAAACTAGTACATCAGTGCTACTGCATTTGTGTCGTCTGGAAACGTGTATGTTGTTTGTCTTACCCGATGATGACTGTCTGTGGTTGGTTGTGTGGACTTGTCCTTTTGCTGCTTGAGGTGGTGAGGAGTTAGGGTTGGAAACTCTAACGCCACATTTCCTTACTTTTGTTGCCTTAACTTGAACAGTAACTGGTGCATTAACACACTTTTTTGCAATGAAGATAGATAGATAGATATATAGACAGATAGATAAAATAAATGATATGTAAATTTGGTGTACAGTGAAATTTACAATTAAAGGGGCAAGTGTTAGGTAAATCTTTTTTGGGAAATATAGTATCGATGGAGCAAATGGTATTATAACCTCTAAGGCCTCCCATGTGGCATGGATTCCCTACAGCACACTTATCTATCATTTATTTTCTATAACAAAGCTTGTATCTTTTGCGGACTTTTCTGTTTGCACATGTATTCATCCAGAAATGGGCATCTTTCTGTATGTGCCACAATAATGTTGTGCATGAGCTCAAGCTATTGTGTGTGAGCACAGAATATCATTATGTGCATGTGCACACATGGAGGATGCTGAGAGCATCCCTACATATAAAAGGAGGTGGAGCATGTGTGCAGTTTACAACTGTTTTTTATTCAGGATGGCGTTTAGGCAGTGGCATGAGTGGTGGAAGCACACTGTACAACATGGCAGCAGTTCGGAAGTCAGCATTTGGTGAGGGTGGCCTTGAGCTGCATCGAGGGACCAGTGAATTTGGTGAGTATGGCAGGGAACAGCATGCAGAGAGGAGTTTTTGAAGTGGCAGGCATTTTAGGGCTGTGGTGGGGTTGCATTTTGAAGATCTGGATTGTAGGTGTTTGAAGCACGTTTGTAAAGTGATTGTAGTGCTCTAAAGAGTTATTGGAATTGTGTTTTTCTTGTTTTTTGTTGGTGTTTTGCACTTTTTTGTTACAGGTTTGCTGATGTCAGTTAGTCTTGTGTCATGTGATGTTTAAAAGGGTTAACTGTTTAACTGATTTGTATATTCGGGTTTTTGGGATGTAAATTGGGCTAATTAGTAATTGTTTACTGGTGTTTTAACGCTGTGTTGTACCAGTACTATACAGCTTAAATCGCATTGGTATGCAGGTAAGTACTGTAACTTCTCACCTCTTTCTTGGGGAAAAAAGTCCCATCCATGTATATCTATCCATCTATCTGTCTGTCGGTCTATCTATCTCTCTCTCTCTCTCTCTCTCTCCATCTATATATCTTTTACTGGTGGGGCACTATCTTACACTGGTGGGGTAGCAAGGTCCCCATTCTCTAGGATTATATATATATATATATATATATATATATATATATATATATATATTTATAGATAGGTAGATACTGTAAGATAGATAGCTAGATAGATCTTATACTGGTGGGGTACTATCTTACACTGGTGGGGCAGCAAGGCCCCCATTATCTGGGATTATATATATTTACTTATAGATAGCTATATAGATAGGTAGGTAGGTAGGTAGATAGATAGATAGATGGATAGATAGATAGATAGAGCTTATGCTGGTGGGGTACTATCTTACACTGGTGGGGTAGAAAAGACACCATTTTCTGGGATTCTGAGGAGTCACCTGCAGTAGTAAGAGGGGCTGCGGAGTTCCCCACAGAATCTATGGCATGCAGTTGAAGTATGTGTGGCTTCAGAAGTTTGTATCAGCCTGCACGTTTCCTGCATAGTACACATTAAGAATAAACCTACCCCCACCCATCCCAGCCTTCCCACTCAGCCTATGAAGCAGCCCTCAAGCTCCCCTAGTACCACATATAATGATTTCAATATGGTCTAACAGCGTGTGATGATCCTCATTCTCCTTATTTCACTGTTGGGCTCAAATGTCTGCAAACTCGTCCCAGTAGTGCTTTGTAGTTCTCATGTGTAAACCACTACTGGGATGAGTTTGCCAGCTTTCAGACCTGATTGTGGTACAAGGAGAATGAAAATCACTGGAGAAGCATTGGATCATATTAAAAATCATTATTTGTGGTACTGCAGGGCTTGAAGGGTGCTTCACAGGCTAAGATCAAAGGGGATATGGGTGTGTGTGAGGAGGAGGAGGACCATGTAAAAGCATCTACCCTAAATAGATTACTTCTGCTCAGTATTTACTGAAGAGAAGGTAGGGCAGGGCCCACAGCTCTGCACCATGGACACATGGAGGAGAGAGGTGTGCACTAGTCCCTTACCAAAAGAAAGGGTCCTACAAGAGCTCGATAAGCTCAGGGTGAACAAGGCAATGGGACCTGAAGGCATACATCCCAGGGTACTAAAGGAGCTAAGGGTGGAACTAGTAGAGCCGCTATCAGAACTGTTTAGTGAGTCTCTGAGCACAGGAGAGGTCCCAGAAGACTGGTGAAGGGCTCATGTGATCCTGCTCCACAAGAGTGGTAGCAGGAAGGAGGCAGGGAACTACAGACCAGTCAGTCTTAGTTCAGTAGTGGGCAAGATTATGGAGACACTCCTTAAGGAAAGGATAGTGCAACACCTGGAATCCATAGGGGCACAGGATCCAAGACAGCATGGGTTTACAAAAGGAAGGTCCTGTCAAACTAATCTCATAGATTTCTTTGACTGGGTAATCAGAGTGGTGGACCTGAATCTTCCTCCTTTCGAGAAGCCTCCTTATTCACATCTCTGTATTCATTCCAAATCTACCTCCTTCAAGGAGTCCACTTAGTCACATTGCTCTTTCAAGCATATCACCCATATAGTCTGCATACTCTCTGGTTCCAGATATGCTTTATTGGCCTCAGAGTATGTCTCCTTTCGAGGAGCCTCATTACTGCATCAATCTATTGAATCCTATGATATTCATTGCCCACAACATTAGGATCTAATCGTTCATATCGCATGTTCATACCTCATCAGCCTCTGTGTCTACATCCTCACCTTGCTCAATCAGGCGTACCGTTCAATCAGGTGCACCTCTCATTCAATCTCATGCTATCGCATCGTTCTGCCACCCTCTTGTGGCAATCATCATCAACCATATTCATCCTTGCCTCCATTCCTTTGAGACATGCGCAGCTTCATTTTCCATATTTTATCGTGCTTTCTTTCAGGGAATTTCCCTATTTTTCATCATCTTCCCTACTCATGTCTAATTCATTACTTTTCACTACTTAGATCCCTCATCTATGAAACATTCTCTTTACTGACTTACGTCCTTGAATCAAACATCATCAGCCTGGAGGGAAGGTGACCTAGGCCTTGGATCCCCAGAGGTTTCCTCCTCAAAGGGGAGTTTTCCTCTCCTCTGTGCCAATGGTCATAATATTAGTTAGATTTAGTGCTTTCTTCATGTTAGTTAGTTAGTTAGGTTCCGCTGTTGGATGGAGGCGGATGGTGACCCTGGCTTTCCCCTCTCTCCTTACGAAGTTAGCCCTTCTCTTCACAGAATTCATTCATCATCTTCAAAGCTTGACATCTTAGGTATTCTTTTTGTGCTTCTTCCTAACCTACCTTTAGCCAATGCATTCATTCCAGGCACCTGTAGGGGAGTTCCTTGTGTCGTACACCTACAGAGTGGTATATCCCATGGATAGAGAGGTGGAAAGCCACAAAGCAAATCAAGTTACACAAGCATTATCTCATATTAGCTCATCCAGTTGCGTAAGTACATTGAATGGGAGGGCTTTAAGCCCGTGGTTCGATGGACGGAGCAACAACGTCACTCCCCCATCGAGTTTAAAAGGTCACAAACATCCTGGGCCTCACCAGGATTCTTTCTCGTTGCCCACCATCCACCCCCCCTCCTCCAGCAGCTCATCTCTCTTCCCCATGGGCTTCTTCCTAACCTACCTTTAGCCGTTACATTCATTCTAGGCAACTGTAGGGGGGACCCTCCTCTAGGGTTCCTTGCGTTGTACCCCTACGGGGTAGTATATCCCATGGATAGAGAGGCAGAAAGCCACAAAGCATTCAAGTTGCACAAGCATATTATCTCATCCAGTTGCGTAAGCACATCGAACAATAGTAGGTCACCTCTTTTTCCTCCTAGTTTCAAGGCTAAATAGGTTAGTAACTCAAGTCTGCCATCATAATCTGTATGGTCCAATCCCCTAATCATTTTAGTTGCACTTCATTCATTTTCTTTTATGAGATTTGTGTCTCATTTTAAGTGCAGGTTCCAGAAGGGCGATCTTAAGTCTAAATGTGGAATAACATAAGTTTTGTATATTGGTAATAAACATTGTTTACTGTGAGAAATAAATGTCCATCATACTGACCTTAATAGAGTTTGTTTTCATTGCAACATGAGTGCAGTGATATGTGGATGTTAACTGGTTGTTTATCACAATACCAAGATCCCACTCCTTGGTAACCGCACACAGTTTAATTTTACCCATATAGTAGGAATGGTTCCGATTATTTTTCCCACATGAAGGACATTGCATTTATCTGGGTTAAATTTCATTTTGTTGGTAATTGCCCAGTTTTCTGTAGACTTTAGATCATTTACTAATGATTGATGTTTGGGAATAGAATTCCCCTCCCACCACAATCTTAGCATTGTCAGAAAATGTTATTATGTTTGTTATTCCTTGGCTTAAATCACCTATGCATATGCTAAATAGGGTAGGTCCCAACACTCATCCTTGCTGACCACCACTCCCGACATAACCTGCATCAGATATTTTTCTATTTATTCTAACCATCTGGGAATGATCATCCAACTACGGTTAAATCCATCATAAAATATCATGACAAAAACCCATGTTTAATAGTTTAGTGACTTAGGGCTGGCCCGTGGCACTAAGGGTTGAGGTGCTGGATGCCTTACCTCACGCTATGCTGGTGACCTGGGTTCAGGAACGACCTCGGGTCACCGGGGAGCCGGCTCGGGGGGGGAGTTGGAGTGGGATTCAGCTGCAGCTCTCCCATTCAAGGGGTGGATGCCTGCTTCTCTGTAGACCCGCTCCCACCGGCTGTAGGTCTGGTGAGATGTGTAGGTAGCAAGGATTGGTGACATAAGTCTGGGAGGGCAGAAGCGCCACTGGATCCTGGCATGTGCATGTACCTCCACGGTGCACACATGTGTACGCTGTGGCCTTGGGGGGGTGGAGAAAATGGGAAAAAAATACAAAAACTGCAGTATATATGAAAAAAAATAATTCAGTGACCAGAATGTCATGGGGGCCACGTCAAAGGCCTTCCCCAGGTCCAGCAGAATCACATCAACCGGTATCACATTGTCCAAGCTAGCACTAATCTTATTGTAAAAAAAATAATCAGATTTGTTGTAGATGAAAGGCCCTTCCTGAATCCATGCTGGGAAATATCAGTAAGTCCTAATGTTTCAACTTCACTATCCAGGATTTTCTTTATTCATCTCTCAATAGATTTACTGCATAAAGAAGTTTAACTAATAGGTCTATAGTTTGATTCAGTGCTTTTTGTGCATTTTTTTGTATAAGTGAATCACAATAACTTCTCTCCAATTACCTGGGACAACTCCTGATAAAGATCTGATGAATAGAATCATAAGTTGGTAGGCTAGTGAAGCTGCCATGCCCTTCAGAAATCTAGGTTTTACTCCATCCGGTCCAGATGATGTATTTCCCTTAATAATATCTAGCACGGACTTAGCTTCTGATTGTGTGAAGCTTTGATTTGGGCACTCTTTAAAAGTAAACACAGTATTAAGTGTCAAATTAAATATTGAGCAAAAATAAGTACTGAAGAGCTTTGCCATGTCATAATCATCTAATACTGTTAATCCCTCCGATACAAGAGGTCCCACCATTCACTGATTTTTTTGTAGCCATTAATGTATAAATAAAATGATTTGTTGCTGTCATTAGTAAGAACTAGTTTAAATTCTACTTTATGTTTTTCCACTTTAATCATTCTCTTTAACTGCCTTAGTTCAGATTTTTAGATATTTAAATAGTCATTTGGAGGGATTCTTTTGTATATTGTATACACTTTTCCTTTTTCTTTAATTTGCCTCTTTATATTGCTGGTCAACCAAGGTGGTATTTTCCCCTTATAGTTACACTTTGTTTCTGCTGCACAAATCTATCCTCTAGGTCAAGGATGATGTGTTTGATTTTCTTCTAGCAATTTTCTGTATCCAACCCATGAAGGATTTTATTCCAGTCAATAGAATCTAGAGCAGTGCTAATTGCCTCCATATTAGCCCGATTGTAATCTTTGATGGCACAAGTATTTTTAAGGGCAAATACACATGCTAATAATTTGCAAGTGACCATAAGGTGATCATTTGTACCCAGTGGACATATTACTTCAGGTTTGGTTATCTCATTTTGCACATTTGTCATAATCAGATCAAACCACCCCTATAGCAAAATGTTCCCATTGTTGGTGATACCTGTTCTCTTTGCCTCTATGATCCCCACCTAGCACTCCTACCCCCCTGAGGAACATCTGCTACATGACTGTTACACTACTAACAACACCATAATTACTCGGTATGGCCTTATATTGTACAATCTACCTACATACATGCCCCCCCACCCCAAGTTACATGCACCTCCGTGCACCTACTCCATCCCAGCCCTAATAACCAATCCCCATGTGCACAACTCTTGCTGCACTACTACCCTGATACTGCTCAAGCTACAGCCCCCTAACCCTCCAGATAACGCTCAACCAGGTACCCTCCTTCCTATCACCTTGATAACCCACCTCATATGCACCCTCCCAGTCCCTACCACACACATTAAAAAAAACACTATTTCCCAGGCTAACCTGGCCACCCCAAAAATGTTCAGACTAGCCCTTCTATGTCACACTGTTCTCCTCCTATTGCTTTCAGGCAATATACACCCCAACCCTGGACTGCCTCACTCGACTGTCTCTCCAAACAACAATCATGGAAGCCTCCTGCTGGCAACACTTAATAACTGCAGCCTTCCTAAAGAACTCATCCCTGTTAATTAAGTGGTTCGGTGGAGGAAGATGGGATGCACAGCTGTTGCCTCCCTTGCAGCAATTTCTTGAATGCGTCAACCAACCGCATGCCATATCTAAGCTGGTATCACTGTTATATGTGACACTAAACCCAGAGGCATCAGGCAAATCCAATTATTGTGCCCAGCATTTCCTACAAGATAACTTCTCATGGGATAAAATATGGGAGGGAACCCAGTTATATATTGCCAATGATCATTTGAGATTAATGCAGTTTTACATATTGCACAATATCTATTACACTCCAGCTAAGCTGCATGGGATGGGTAAGATACAGAGTAAAATGTGCTTTAGGTGCGGGAAAGACCCCTGGACATTACTTCATATATTATGGAATTGCTCCAAGGTAGCTTCCCTTTGGAGTACTATTCGGGATAGGGCAGACCCATTGTTGGGGCTACAGGACCTTTTTTCACCACAGGTGTGTATAGTGGGGGATTACACCAGGGTTCCTTTTAAAGAGAGAAGATACTATATGGCTATTATCTCTTTGACTGTTAAGTGGCTGGTTCTTCGTTACTGGAAGGACCAACATGTAATATCTTATCTTGAGTGGGTCAAGGAGTTATTATTTAATTTAAGAGTTGAAAAAGCAATTGCTAGCCTACGGGGTAAGCTCCCTCTGTATAAGTCTAGATGGGAGAAGTTCCTCACGCTTTGGTCTCTCTCCTTACCTCCTTAACAAGCTCAGCCTGGAATAGTCGAATAGGTTAGAATAGAGAAAGGCCTTAGTAAGCCGCCCCACAAGAAACCTAGGCTGCTGCATATTTAAGGAGTTTGCATAGTTAAGTTAGTTAACCTTATGTGACACTGATGATATGGTTGCTGTCTCATACAAGACCTGGAAATGGTTCCGTCAGAGAAGGTAACAGTGGCTCTGAGGGTAGGGGGAGGAGAGTGGAGGGGAGGGAGGGAAGGGATAGTAGGGAGGGGGAATGTATACCCTACGAATGGATGGCATGAGAAAACTCTTGCCCTAGTTTCGTGCTTTTTGTGTGATGAGGAAGTTACAAAATTATAAATGTTTGTTTATGATATTGTTGTGACCTTATGCCACTGAACCAATTTAGGTATTCCTGTATGGATGCATGTCCACTATTAAGGTGTTGTATTTGTGATAAGTGAATAAAGTTGATTTAATTTAAAAAAAAATCTAGAAAAAAAAAAAAGAACACATCCCTCTCCAAGGCTGGATAGCCCAACACTCACCTGATGTCTTAGCTCTATCTGAGACCTGGCTTTCGGATAAGATACCCAACGGGGTTGTCATCCTCTGTGACTACACCTTCTACCAAGCAGACAGAGTTAGCAAGAGGGGAGACAGCTGTGCCATCTACATAAAATCCTACTTTCAGTCCCTTGAGGTCCACACACCACCACCTATGCATGGAGCCCAGACCCTAATGATCAAGCTCAGTCTGGGTAACCTGGGAAAAACCCTTTACATTATGGCAGTGTACATTCCTCCTAGCAACCAAAAACTTGCTTTTGAATCAGTTCTGGACAGTATCTCTCATCTCCCTCATAGGAGTGAAGTCATCTTACTAAGTGACTTCAATGTCAACTGGCAGTCTCCTACTTCATCCCCCAGCAAGGACACTGCACTTGCTTGTGACCTCACCCAGGTCGTCAGCTCTCCGACCAGGTGGGACACTAGAACAGGGACCTCAACCCTAATAGACCTCATCTTCACTAACAGACCTAAGAATATCTCCCAAGTCACTGTGCTCCCTGACTCAATTAGTGATCACTCTCCTATTACCTGCCTATGGTCCGCCAGAATTCCATCCACCCCCCCAGTGTCACTGAACACAGACAACTAAAAAAAGGAGCCCTAGCATGCTTCAAGTCTCACCTAGCCCACTGTGACTGGTCCCCTATTCACACTGCGCAATCTGTGGACGCAGCTCTCACCTACTTCATTGCTACATTCAATGCAGCCTCTGATATTTTCGCACCCTTTGCCAAACAAGTAGTCAAAAAAAGAAACACCCCATGGATCTCCCAATCGCTGCTTGATCTAATGCAACAGAGGGATAACCTATGGCATAAGTCCTTTGTTTCACAGCTCCTGCATGACAGGCAACTGTACAGAGAGGCTCGTAACAAATGCACATGGGCCATCAGGCCAGCCAAAGCTGCATACTATAATTGCACCCTCACCTCCACCTGGGGCTCCGGGAAAAATTTCTTGAGCAACATCAAGGAGCTGTGTGGGAAACCTGTCTCCCCTGCCCCTACCCAGCTTACAGTAAATGGCGTTACCACCCAGAACCCTATGGCAATATCTGAAGCCCTCAACACCTCTTTCTCTGACCTTACTCATATCCTCCCACCTAACTTCTTTGACCCTACCTCCCACCCCCCCTTCATCACCTCGGCCATCAACACCTCTGCCCCCTTTAGGCTAAGAGTTGTCTCCTGTAACGAGGCAAAATGCTACCTCACCAAAGCACTGTCAAATTCCCATTACAGCTCTGATGCACTGGACCTCAAACTCATTAGGTTGTCCCTGGATGTGCCATTCCCACATCTCACCAAAATCCTCAACCTGTTCTTATGCCTCAGCCAATTCCCCTCGAATTGGAAGGGAGCAGTAATAACCCCTATTCTGAAGGGTGGGGACCCCACTGCAGCTACCAACTATAGGCCAATTTCAATTCTACCAACCATCTATAAGGCTCTGGAAAAAATAGTTTCAGATCAGCTTACTGACCACCTATCCAAACATGACATACTCTGCCACAAACAGCACAGTTTCTGGAGGGGCCACAGCACCACCACTGCCCTCATTAAATTCATTACCTTTGATACTGTCAGTTATGAGCTATTACTCCATACTCTCCCATCCCTTAGCATCACACCAGAGGTCACCGCCTGGTTCAAAGATTACCTCTCAGGTCGTTCGCAACAAGTCAAAATTAACACAACTATCTCCAAAGCAAACTGATTCATGCTGTAGTCCCGAAGGGGTCTATACTTGGCCCCCTACTCTTCACCCTCTTCCTTAACTCCCTCCCTAAATCCTGCAGTGGCCACATACTGCTTTATGCTGATGATGCAGTAGTTTATTGGAAAACACCCACACCCCAATTCTCTTCAACTAGCCCTGCAGGGATACTTTAGGGAGCTAGAAACCTGGTTTTCTGAACACCACCTTACTGTCAACTACAAAAATATGAAGACCATGATCTTCGCACACCACCAAAGCCCCAATTGTCACGTGCCCCTAGTCATAACTAACACCCATGGCTCTGCCTGGGAGCAGATCTCTTGCTTTAAATATGTCAGAGTCACCTTAGACACCTCACTCTCCTTCCACACCCATATAAAACAGGTCTCCTCCTCTATTAACATGAGACTGGGGATCCTCTACAGACATAAGCACTGCCTACCCCCCAAGCCATGCACCTCACTGTATCCTTCTCTGTCCTATCCTTGGTGGATTATGTGATAGTCATTTACAGGTCAGCAGATCAAACTGCCCTGTGCAGCATCAACCTCGCCCTTAACAAAGCCTGCTGATTAGTTTTGGGTTGCGACAAGTTAACCCACACCTGTGAACTCTATGATCATACTGGATGGCTTAACTTCCAAGGCAGACTTAAGTACTTCACCTGCCTCATGGCCAAAAAGATACAACTAAAACTAGCCCCTACCGGTCTCCCCCAATTTTACGCACAGCTCCCCATAGGCGGACAATGGCACGCAGCCAACTCCAACCTGCTAATCTCCCACTGTAGAACATCCTTCGGACAAAGATCCCTCTGCTATCGGGCCCCACTCTAGTTGAACAGCCTCCTGTCCTCCATCTCACTGACCCAGAGTCTCAACCAATTTAAGTCAGGTCTCAAAACCCTACTCCTTGACTCCACCACCTGTGACTGTAATTAATCCCCCACCAACCCTCTCCCTCCCATCAACCCCCTGTGCCCCCCTTTGAGTCAGTTTACTCAGGAACCTCCTCTGTCTCAGTAAATATCCTATAACATTTTGTTGTTTGTTACTTGCCCCCCTCCCAAGGCACCCAAACTTTTCCTATCCCTTTATGCATGTATTATGACTCTGGGTCCCTCATAACCCTATGTAAATGTTTCCTGTCTTAACTTTGACCCAGGGACTCTTATGTGCTCCCAGTAGATGTAACCTACTAAGCTAACGCAAGCCAAGATTGTCTAACCTGCATTATTTTACTAATATTGTAAATGTATCTTAATTGAGTCTTGCACTGTTCTTTTACCTTACCTGACGTGGAGCCTTTGCAAAAGAGTCTATGACTCAAAGGATTGTAATTCTGATTATTTTCAATAAATAAATAAATAAATAATATATTTTTGGCTCTTGTTGGTACATCTACTAATTGCACCAAAGAATTTGTACTTAGGAGATCAAGAAAATCTTGTTTCAGCTGATTTGACCCGTGGAATGAGTTCCATGAGATCCTGCATAGATTAAAGTTGCCGAATATAACAGTGTCAGTCATGTTTGCAGCATCTTTTAATTCTTTTAGTAGGGCATTATTATAATTAGCATTGCTTGATGGAGGTCTATAGCATTTTCCCAGGATAATTTTGGGTTTATTACTAAACTGTAGCTGTAGCCAGAGTGATTCAGTCTCTATGGCAGAATTTTGTGACAAGGTCATAAATTAGGGTCAAAAACACCTTGCACATTGTAAATTAGGACTCAGGTCACTGTGTGAACTAAGTTAGGACTCTGCTCCTGTTTCATGCTGGGCTCAAGGGGCCTTGCACATCCTGCTTCTTGCAGGATGCATAGGACTCTGCATCAAGCAAGTTAAGACTCGGGTCCTGTTTCATGCAATGCCCAAAGACAGGCAGGAAATATGCTGAGTGGCACCTTTGCCAATGAAGTACCACAATGTGTAGTCTTTTCTGGGCAAATTTTGGAATGTCACGGGTGAAGAATTATGTAAACTGACACTTGATGCTACATGACATTGTGACACTGCATAATTTTATGTGTAGTGAGTTTTATTGACTTTACCCACCTCTAGTCATAATGCATTTATACAGATCTTTGGTTTGTCCCATTTTGAATATGGTGTATGGTTCTCATCCCCACATCTGACGAAGGATATTGACACAATAGGTAGTATATAGAGGAGAGCAACCAAGATGGTTGATGACTTGAAGAACATGTCTATGAGGACTGAAAGTCAGAATTCGGACTGTTTTCAATGGAGAAGAGAAGTCTCAGAGGAGACATGATTACCGTATTCAAGTATCTAAAAAGGGATAACAGCATCGGATCAAGTGCAGCTCTTCAAGATGCAGAAGGATGAAAGGACAAGGGGACACTCAATGTCATTGAAGGGAAAAAAGATTCAAGGGAAACAACAAAAAGAGCTACTTCACAGAACGAGTGGTGCTCACTTGGAATAGGGGGTCAGAGCATGTGGTATCAGCTGATACTGTAATAACCTTCAAGCTCATATTCAACAAGTACTTTGAAGAAAATAGTGTGCCAGTGTATTCTCACTGAGCTAGTGGGAGGGAGGAACTAGATGGACTACTAGTCTTCTCTCCTTCCCCCCCAAAACATGTACATATACATGTTGTACTGCTCCCTCTTCCTTCTCCACCTATTATGTAGCTGGAAACAAATTAATTTATTCTCAGCATGTCTTCATGATCAAAAATTGTAAAGAAATAAATACAGTATAGGGCAACAGTGGACTATTACTTGTGCTCTAAGCTGAAATTTAGGATGCAAAACAGCACAGAATACTGTCAATCTGATGTCCTTTGTAATGAACCACATCCCTCTGAGGAATGATTTGGGTTTTGTTTTTGAAAGTACTGTGAAGTAAAGTTTGATTAAATCAGACAGCCCCTATCCAAGGAGGGAATAATTCTACTAGAAATGTTTCCTCCTCTCAACTGGTACATGTCATAAAATATGTAATGTATGAAAATTGAATGAATAGGTATAAACTGAGTTACAGAGAAAAGTGAACATCACTTGTTGTGCAACAGGTAATGAAGCATGGAATCCAAGTGTATGTCCAAAAATAGTAGTAGTAATAGTCTTCACTTATATATGGCGCCCTGCCTCAGAGGCTCAGGGTGCAATTACAGTAGTATGCAACAGCAATATTAAAATTTATTACCAATTTACACATCCCAACTAAACTTCTCTAAAACAACAGAATAGTTCACTAAATATGTAACCCCCTTGTTCCCAGGTGTTACTAGAATCCCACTTAGAATCAGTGGCAGGCAGGGAGAGGAAGCTTGTGAGATTCCAGTTAAATGGGTTTCACACTGTCACACTCTGTTTTCAGTTTCTGCTGAGCTGGAGTGATGATGTCACCTTAGAATTCTCAGAGCAGCATAAGCCACAATGGAATGCTAGCTGCAGGGGTTAGCAGTAGAATGTTGGGAGATTCGAGTCAGTTTCAAGAGAGACTCAGGAGAGTGAGGAGTGCTGCTGGGTACAGCTCCTCAGACCTAACTCTGAGAGAGAGCCACCTTAGAGAAGAAGGGGTTGTGTGTTCTCACCCTAGAGAGGAACACAGAAGACCAGTTGTGAAGTGGTAGAGACCGTTCCTGGGAAGTTGTTCCAGTGTCCCATCTCTGGAGGGATGGGGGGAATTCCAAGATTCAGGGGCAATCCCCTGCTCCTGCCTGGAGAGGGTGAAGCTGCCTGAGAGTCATTTTTTTCTGTGAGTACCTGAGACATGTTTGTGAGAAAAAGCCCTGGGGCACGTGCAATATCGTGGTGAGTTTTGCTCTGACAAAGAGACTATGTTCACTGAGATAGTGTTTTAAGTAAAAGTGTCTGCCTACTGTGCGGTCAAAGAGAGACTTGCCTAGTACAGAACTTTTAGACTTTGTATGACTTAGAAGCATCTGCAACAGTGGTGGTCTAGGGTAAAGACATAGCCACTTACAGTACTTTTAAAGTCAGGACACCTCCAGTGAAAAGTAGTGTGAAAAACATTTCGAGAGAGCATCTGCAAACAGTGTTTCAGAGAAAGGTGTTGTAACCAAATGAATGGCCGAGTATAGATTTGGGAGCAAAAGGTGGGAGACCCCCCCATCTGGAGTAACCAGGTTTACCTCTCTGGGTTCAGTTTGGGCACCTATGTTTTCTCTCGGCACATTTGGCCAATGCCTAAGGAAAGCACCCAGACGTGGGATGTTGGATTTTCCTTGAGAGCCGGAAAGTGCTTGTGGGTGGTTTAGGGAGCCACCATCAACCTCCATGCAATATGGAAAAGTGTCCTAGTACTGGCCGGGGTGCCATGTCAAGGAAAAGAAGAGAAGTGTACCAGTTCAGGCCATGTGTGCCCAGATCCATTCAGAACCTGAGGGTCGTAGTGAGGAAGTGTGCTCTGTACCTCAGTAATCTGCATTACTAGTGAGAGTAGCCCTGTGGGGTCTATTTTGCTTGTTATTCTCTGTGTTATGTGAATAAAAGCCACATTCTAGAATCCCAGCCTGGTTTGGACAGTACAGTTATTGCTTCCAGTGTCCGGATTTACTTGGGTGCCCCTGACCAGAAGTACAAACCTAGCATAATGCTGAGCAAATGTTTTCTCCCAGGGACCCAGGTGTATGGCCATGCTAAATGGTCCCCCCAGGTGTCAGCCAGGTAGTTGCCACACTTGGTTTGCCTGTCTGAAGGATGGCAGGCTCAGAAGTAGAAGTAATGGGTCCACAGAGTCTGTGAGATATTTGTAGTGACTACCCCCACCCCTCTCAGTGGCGCCTAGATATGACAGGAGCAGCCCTGCTGGTAGAAACAAGGGGGGGCAGGTTGGGGGAGGTTACAAATAAATGTATAAATAATGAAAATTATATTGTAAAGGAGGACGATGTTAATGGATATTACACCTTGAACACTTGTGCAAATAAGAAGGTTTTCAGGCCCCGCTTAAAGGCTTTCATTGAGGGGGGCCTCCCTCAAAGTTCTGGGAAAAAAATCCTGAGGGCTGCGCCTGCTACTTCAAAAGTCCGGTCCCCACAGGTCTTCAACCTTGCCCTAGGAACTATTAGGAGGACCCCCTCAGCAGAACAGAGAGGACACACAGGTATGTGAGGATACAGGAGCTTTGCCAGGTAGCCCAGGCCCAGCCTGTATAGGGCCTTATAAGTTAGAAGTCCCACTTTAAAGGAGTTATGCCACCTTACCACAGCCAGGGCAGATCACACAGCACAGGGAGACATTACATTACCTCGAAAGGCCTGTCAGCAACCGAGCAGCTGCATTCTGAAACAGCTGCAGGTGCTGCAGTGTACGTCCTTTGACCCGAAGACAAAGAGCACTGCAGTAGTCAAGTCTCAAAGTCACAAATGCATGTACCAATGTGGCAAGACAGCCAGGTGGGATAAGGGATTTATATTCTAGCTGATGTTCTGTAGATGGGAAAAGCCATTCCCTACTACTGCCAATACCTGTGCCTCAAGTGTCAGCCCCTCATCCAGAATGACTCCAAGATTTTTCACCTTTGGGGCAGCTAAAAGCCTAGAGGGCTGAGCCAATGCCTGGTCTCCCTCTCGGCAGTTGCCACTCCCCTCCTACAACCTGGCTCAAGCACTAAAACTTCAGTTTTCTCTGGGTTCAGTCTTAGGCAGCTCAATGACAGTTAGTCTTAGATCTTGGCTAGGTGCTTGTTCAGCACATCAACCACACCCAGTGTCTCAGCTGCAAAGGACAGATAGAGCTGGGTATCATCTGCACAGCAATGAAACCCAAGCCCATACTTCCTAATGATCATACCCAGGGGCAGCATACTACAAAAAACATGAGCGACAGAAGCAAACCCTTGGGCATGCCACAGGACAGAGCCATTGGGCATGAGCAAGTCCTTCCCAACACTACACTGAGTCATGCCCCTGAGATAGGACTCAAATCAGCAGATGACTTTGCCGATGAGCCCTGTATGACTCCCGAAGTTGGTCCAAAAGTAACCTATGGTCCACAGGGGCAAATGCTGATGAGAGATCAAGGAGGACAAGAACTGACCATTATCCTCTATCTCTCACTCTGAGCAGGTCATTGAGCACCCTAACTAGTGCAGTTTCTGTGCTATGCCTGGACCTAACTCCAGAGTGGAGAGGCTCATAGATGTCAAAGGTCCTGAGGTGTTCTGGAAGCTGAAGCACAACAACCTTCTCAATAACCTTTCCCAAGAAGTGGAGGTTAGAGACAGAACAGTAATTTGCCACAATGTCCAAATCCAAGATGGCTTCTTTAGAACAGGTTTAACCAACACACATTTCAGCACCACTGGGAATACCCACTCTGACATAGTGCACTACATAATCTCAGTGAACACGTGGCCCAGATGCCCAACACAGCTCACAAATACTCATGTTGGTCCTGGATCTAGATTATAGAATGTTATCCTAAGTTCTGAGATCACCTCACACACCTCTTCCATCACCCCCCCCCAAGACCACTGGCTGCATCCCTGATTCAAAGGCTTGACACTGCTGGGCTGTAACAGCCCACCTGGAGTAATCCCAGCCCTAATAGAGAACACCCTGTCTGAGAAGAACTAAGAAAACTCCTTGTATTTTGCAAGTGAAAATGCTCTCAGAAACTCCAGACAGGCCAGATGAAGAATCCTATCCACAGCCTCAAACAGTAGATCCAGTCAATTCTTCCCAGCAGCAATCTCCCTAGAAAGAAATTCTGCCTTTTTATGAGCAATTGTCTTCTGATACTTGTCATAGTGAAACATCAGAGACAGTTTGTCCTCCTGGGCCTCCTCCTACAGTGCTCCAACCTTTGCTCCTTGGCTTTCAGTGCCCTCAGCTCACCATGAAATCATGGTGATCCCAGGCATGACATCAGTGGGTGTACATGAACTGGCACTACAAGGTCAAAGGCCTCCATGACATCCTTGCTATAGTCCACCATAGCCACCTACGCATTCCCAACACATGCTGTCAACACATCTGAGATGTCCAGAGCCACCAGAAGTCCTTCTGGCCAAAGCCCTCTCAAAGAGCAGAACTGAACCACCTCCACAGATGATGTAGTACAAGGGGGTTCTTGAAACTGAACTTGATAATGCAGTGATCCGACCAACTGACCGAACATATCTCACGGTTATCAATATTGTGCCCTAGGGAGAATACCAAGGAGTGGCTGTGTTGATGGGTCACTGAAGTAACAGCTTATGCAAGGCTCAAAGATTCCATATTCTGTAGGAAATCTTGACCAAACTGCAATTATTCGTCATCAACCCAAGAATTGAAGTCACCAAGGATAAGCCACCTCAGTGACGCCAACATTCTGTCGGTAACAAGAGTCACATTTCCTGCAGAAACTCTCCCTCACAACCTGGAGGTCAGTACATGAGGAGGATTCTGCAACCCCCACACACAGCCACACATTCAAATGACAAGGCATCCCCCACTAGGTGCACCATCAGATTCAGCTCAGATCTAAAACAGATGGCCACACCATCTCCTCTGCAACCCTCCTCAGGCAGGGCACAACCAAGAACCCAGTCAGATGACGACTCCAGAACTGGACCAGAATCATCCCCTAGCCATGTCTTGGTGATGCCAGATCGACAGAAGAAATAAGATCCACCATAACTGTAACCTAATTCTTTATTGACCTAGCATTGCACATCACTGCCAAAAGTGGATAGAAAATGGCAGTCAGACCCTCAGCTGCCTGTTCACTTGGTCTGGTGGGATCCCTGGGTATGGGAACTAAACAAATCTGGCCTCTCTCCAGTCCCATTTTATCCCCAGAGCATCTCCTGCTCCTTACAACCCTAATAGGGACCTCCCCATCAGCCTTCCTCAAATCACTCACTCGCCCACTATTCCTCCTTCTGATCCCCACTTCCCTGTATCATCAATATGCAGCAGCTAGCAGGAGGGGCCATAGAAGGGTTGTAGGTCCTTAAGCAAGGACAAAGAGTAGCTGATATAGCCATATACATTTGCACTGTAAAGCAACAGGAAAGTTCAGTTCCATGAGCAACTGGTGGCTGTTACACTACAAACAAAATGAATGCACTCATCACTGACAAGGAGGAATGAGTGAGCTGTGTGGAATAAAAGAACAGGATAAAAGCTTATTAGGAGTCAGAGGCACAAGACAGTGGGCATGCATATGCAGTCAACCCTCAGCTTCATATTATATGGTCAAATGGCCAGTACTGTAATATATCTGGTTGCCCAAACTGAAAATAGTATGTATATACTGTAAATAGAAGCAGATACTGTATACTGTACAAGAGATACCCTAGTATTAGCAGCCATTTGGCCACCTTAAATACTGTTTTAACAGTCAGTGATCAGTAGGTTTAAATGGCTGTTGTTATTTGATACACCTTGCCTGCACGTATATCATAAACACTGCCAGCTGATTAATGACATGATTTTTGCATTAGTCCCAATATTTCCTTTAGAACTGGAGTCTCCCACAAACTATTTCCACCTAGCTCCAAAGATTTATTCTAAATGAAGCTGTGTTCTTGGATACTAGATGGACTGGGGATTAAGATTCGTTATCTCCTGCCTCACTAATTATCAAAGAATTACATTACTGTATTAGTTTTTGATGTGCAATGAATCAGAAGGGATTTATATGAACTGTAGTATCTGTGCTATCGCAATTAGGCTTTGAGTTATCAATCTTTTGTTTCAGCCTTCCTAAATCCCTTCATTTGTAGTGAGAAGGGAGCTAATTTGCAGCCATTTTGAACCCATTTTTAATATCCAGAAAAAATCCACAAGTCTTATCAAATGCATGAGATACAGACTGTCACACTGAATTTAAATTAAATAGATCTGTGTGGATTCAAATAAAAGGATGAGCTCTGATTCTATGTTTTCTAGTTCACTCTTAATTATTTCAAATCCTGTTATCAATGCACGAAAAACCATTGACAAAGGGGTTTGTATTAGCCTGTTTCTGTTTTGCATGTCCCAGTCACATTATAAGCTAGGCATTAGTGCAGTTATCTGAGGTGCACATTCAATATATAGTACATATTGTGTTGAGTTGTATCTGGTAAATTTCCAGAGCTACATGTTTACTTGTTGTATAACAAAATGGGGTCACTGAAAGGACAGTGTGTGTATTGTTCAGAGAGGCTGGAATGGAAAATGCAATTGATCAGTTGCTTATTTTTCTTGTTTGCAATTGGGGATTGTTCCAGAAAGATGGGGGAAATTGCACAAAGCCAATATATGAAAAGCAACTAGTGTTCTGAGAAGGAAAGACGGGGGGTAGAGAGAGTTTCAAACACGTGTAGCATTACTAGGTTTCTGAATCACAGAAATCGATTAATCAGATTCCAACCCAATTTGTAATATCAGGATTTTCTGAGTTGTGGTCCAAAAATCCTTATTACGAAATAAAAGATTGAAACATGTTTTTTTTTTGTACTTATATTATATTGAGAGCTTCAGAAAGCATACATAATTCAGTTCATTTTATCATTTGTTGCTATCTATGACATATATAAACAGTCACACATACATGGGACAAATTATCTCATATATACAGTATATATATCTGCTAAAGAATGGATTTACTCATCAGTGTCCTTTCTTTCCTTTGCAGGATGCCCTTATGGGCCATCTATTGTTTGGTATTGTCCATCTTGTCTTCTGCAACATGTTGAACTTCATTTGTTGGATCTGATGATTATACCCTGGTGAACTGAACAGCCGTCAATAAAGATCTCAACCAAAATATCTACCTTTGTGTGTTCATTATTTCAGTTACATCTGCTCTCTTTTTTAACAATAGTCTAAGAAAAAATAAACATTAAAAAATTGGACGCTATGTGGCTTTATAATTCTTGAAAAATTATCCTGGGGTGGCACTGGGCTGGGCCAAACTCTCCCCCTCCTCCCTTTACAGGTTTTTTATATATAGATTGGTTTATAAGAATCCTAAACATTAGGGATTACAAAATTTCAGAACTTCAGAATTCACCCCCCTCTTCCTTCCCCTTTACCAAACTCCAAGTAGGGTTGACCCTGGGTTCCCTTAATTCAATAACTGGTTCAGCATGGTACCCCCCCCTCCACATAGTGGAAGAAGGTTAGCCATCTGGCATTGTACAATGCTTTTTGCAGTCTAAGCCTAGCTGTGATGGCTTCTAAGTGTTTGATATTATGCACAATACCAAGCCATTGAGAGAGCTCTAGAGAGGCTGTGGAAAGCCATCTTTGCGTAATCGCCTTTAAGGCTGCTACTATGAGTATCTTATATAAACAGATTTCAGTGGCCTTATGTAATGAGTCAGGTATTAAACCCAACGCCAAGTTGGCCGCAGTGAGTTCCATGGGTATTTCCAACACCTTTTGTATGGTTTGATTTACTTGTCTCCAAAATTGGGTAATTATAGTGCAGTCCCAGAATATATGGGTGTGTGTACTTCTACTTCCGCAGCCTCTCCAGCACTCATCTGAGTTTGTGGTCTTATAGTGCTTTGTGATGATCGGCACTGCAAAAATTATCATCGCAATTTTCCACAGGAATTCTTGCCAGGAGCTAGAGGCTGTAGTCTTATGAATGTTACCCCACACACTCTCCCACCCATCCTCTGCTAGTCCTGGTATTCCCTCCTCCCATTTAGCTTGAATCTGTTGGAGCTCCAGTTTACCTACATTTTCCTGTATTATTATGTAAAGAGAAGATATCAGTTTCCTAGTTTCCCCTAAAAAGGCTTTATTGTATATCATAGATTTTCCCAGAGTGGGGTATCCCATCATAGCTCTATTGCCCAATCTGGCATTAACATAATGCCTACACTGCAAATATCTGTAGAAATCCCTCTACTGTAGGCCATACTGGGTTCGTAATGTTTGAAAATCTATCATGTTATTACTCACAATTAGCTGTGCCAGTGTGTTTAATCTAGACTTTTCCCATCTCCCAAAACAGTCATCTTTCCCACCCACTGGGAACTCTGGCAAAAATCTGAGTGGGATGTACTGCCATACAGGTTCCACTATCTCCCATTTCTGCCTGGCCTTCATCCAGATAGAGAGGGTGTGTCTAGTCCATATATTGGTGATTTTTTGAACCATTTGGGGCATTATTAGCCATGGTAAACAGTTCAAGGGCACCTCCTTATTGTTTTCTCCTTCTACGGTCCACCACCCTGGACCTCCTCTGTGTGAAACCATTTTCAGCAGAGGCAGCAACTGTGCTGCTAAGTAATATGACGGCAAGTGAGGCAGGCCAAATCCTCCTGCCACCTTTGGTGCTAACAGCACTGTCCATTTCAACTGGGGTCTGCTTCCCTCCCAGATAAATTTGGATATTTTTTTCCCTTAATGTCTTCCAGTCTTTAACTGGCACTGGGAATGGTAGGTTAGAAAATAAAAATATGAGCCTGGGTAGTATGTTTTGTTTAATTGCATCTATTTTCTGTGAGAATGAAAAAGGGAGTGTCTGCCATCTTCTAAGGTCTGTGTAAATTTGGGTGAATGGAGGTATAATTATATATGTATAGTTTTTCCTGTTTGGATGGGATCCAAATCCCTAGATATTTGACTTTTTCATTTGCTATTTTGAAGGAAATCTACAATTTACTCCCTGGTGAGAGGGACCCCCAACAGAAGGACCTCAGATTTTTCCTTATTGATTTTAAATCCTGATAATCTGTCATATAGTGTCAGTAAGTCAAGCAGGCCAGGCATGGATACTTCTGGATCTGACATATATATCAAGGTGTCATCAGCATACAGGGAGATGTTATACTGCTGTGAACTCAACATCACTCCCTTTATCTTTTGGTGTTCCCTTATAGCTGCCGCAAGAGGCTCTAAACTAATTGCAAAGAGAAGGGGGGGGGGTAATGGGCACCCTTGCCTGGTTCCTCTAAAGATCTTAAAACTGTTGGACATCATGCTTTAACTTTTACTGTGGCTAAGGGGGAGCCATAACACAATGAGATCCACTACAAAAACTTCCCTCCCATTCCATAATGTTCTAGGACTGTTTTTAAATAAGACCAGTTATGGCAGTCAAAAGCTTTTTTGGCATCTAAACAATTGTTAATATGATTTGTTTGGAACTCATACTATTTTTTTTAGTTGTTTAACCAGGAGTAGCACACTAAGCTGAAAGCTTTTTCACAGGTGCATCCTGGGAGCACAGGGAAGTTAAGTGACTTGCTTAGGGTCACACAGTATGTAAGTGGAAGCTGTGGGATTCAAACCCAGGTCTGGTCTGCTAAATATCACCAGATTTGCAGCTGAGAGCCTTAAATCACTGTGCTACACTGCTACTACTATGCATACTACTGCATACTATGGGGTATAATATTTAATAACTTCCAAATATTATCTAACATTAATCTATTTGGCATAAATCCCATTTGGGCCTTGTGAATTATTTTCACAATATGTTTTTGAAGTCTGGTGGCTAAAAGTTTAGTAAAGATCTTAAGATCTTGATTTAAGAGAGAAATTGGGCAATAGGCTGCACATTGGTCTGTTGGCTTATTTGGTTTGGAGAGGACTGTTATTAGGGCCTGTTCCCAGGTGAGGGGGGGAATCTTCCCTTCCTCTAGACAGGTATTAAAAACTTTTGCTAATATATTCGATATAGGGACGTTTATTTGCTTATAAAATTCAGGGCCAAAGCCGTCTGGGCCAAGGGACTTGCCTGAGGGGAGGCTCTTTATTACTGATATCACTTCCTGTTCTGAGATATTCACATTAAGATCTCTCTGCACCTCTTCCCCTAATTTTGGCAACTGGAGCCCACTCAGGAACTTTTGAGTATCTGTTATAATTTGTTCTGGGGAGCTAGTGTCTGAATATAAGTCCTGATAAAGTAATTTGAATTGTTCTGCAATCTCTCTGGGTATCATCCAAGGGCTTGCTTGGGATTTTCTGTTTTGGATTTTGGCTACCCAACGAGAAGCCTGTTGGTTTTTTTTAGCCTATAGGCGAGAAGTCTCGCAGCTCTCCCTCCTACATCTTGATATTTGTAGTTAGAAAACCAAACAGCTTTCTCTGCCTTCTCTTGTTCCATTTTACTAATTTGGTCTTTAATAGCACACCATTTTTTAAATAACTTCTGAGAGTTTGGGTTTAATTTGTGTTGGTTTTCTAAAATTTCTTGTTCCTTTAATAATTTGTTTAGGGACAGATTTCTTAACTTTTTTTGAGCGGCTGCAAAACTGATCAACTCTCCCCTTGTTACTGCCTTAATTGCTTCCCATATGGATATTATTGAACAATTCTGTGCCACGTTGATATCATAAACTTCTTGACTTTTTTCTTTTAATTGTTTAACAAATGATGTATTACTCAGTAGAAAGACATTAAGTCTCCAATGAAATGACCTTTCTGAATTAGTGACCTGAATGCACCAGGTTAATGGTGCATGATCTGATAATGTAAATGGATGTATCGTAATATCCTTCGTCCTATGTAAATACTGTTTTTGGGTAAAAAAGAGGTTTATTCGGCAGTAGGATTTCTGGGAGGCTGAATAGAAAGCATACTCTTTCTCGTTCCCTTTCTGTGTCTGCCAAATATCTTTGAGGCCTTGTTCCCTCTTTAAATTATTTAAAACAATTGTGGCCTGTTTATTTGTTTTGTCCTTGCCTGCAGAACGATCCAAAATAGGATCTGGCACTGTGTTAAAACCTCCACCTAATAATATCTGGCCTGAAGGTAATTGTGCTATTTTGTGCATTACTGCTTGTGAAAAGGCATTGGTTCCCTGGTTTGGCGCGTAAATGTTCACCAGGTGGAGAGACTCCCCATGAAATGTCTCTGAAATGATGACATAACGCCCCTCCATCCCCTTATCAACTTTCCCTATCTGGAGTGGAACCCTCTCCTTATTAAAATAGCAACTCCTGCTTTCCTACAGCTAGGAGCAGAAGAGGATTCCACAACTGCAAACCATTGCCTGCAGAGTTTAGCATGCTCTGCTGGATCTAGGTGGGTTTCTTGTAAATAAATAACATCTCCACCTAACCTGTTTAGTTTCGTTAATAACCGGGTCCTCTTAATGGGAGAATGAAGTCCCTTTATATTATAGGATATAATTTTCAGGTCTGCCATTTAATTTATATAGGATAAACTATTATTTTACCTTGTAGTTTCCTAAGAGAGTCAGACCCCTCACCGCCCCAACAGTTTCCCTGAGCCACATGGATCCCTTCAATGACAATAAAAATTGCAACAGCAATTACAACCATACCTTTTTAAAACTAGGCAAATAAGAACTTAACTTGTTCACTTCCAAAACTAAGGCCCAAGGCTTCAAGCCCTTGAGCCGTCAGTAGAAAAGAAATACAAAAATATTCTGCAGTTTCCCTATGCTTTGTAAGCGTGGAAAGGGTTGGGATTCTCCTCAGCAATGGAAGGAAAAAATCAAATCCCACTTGTATCACTAGTTAAATGTCACCACCTATCATGGGCTGAATAAAATTAGGTTATAATAATTCAAAAGAGATCCAAATTCCGTGCTACGTGGCCTCTTCAGCCCTGACTCTTACAGGAGCTTTATACTTTTGTAGCCTTTCTGTGGCCTTAGTAAAATTATTATCTTTAACATCTATAATAAACTAACTTCCACAATAATGGTCTTGCTAACTTGGCAATAGACCCTCTCAAACCAATATCACATGGTTTATTAACTGTTACCAGTGTCTGGTTTGAGTCTTTAATCACCTTTCTGAATTCTGTTCTGCATTTTGGGTCTGCAGTCTCGTAGTGTTCATGTCCCTTAGGGTTGACGATTTACTGGTAGTAGCTCTCTGTACCAGCTTAGACACATCTAGGGCCAGTGTCCTTAGGCCAGAACCGTATGCTGCTTGTCTAGCATTAGCTCCTGCCACAGACCATTTACCTTGTCTTAGTGATTTTCCAGCTTCTGAATGTCATATTTCGGTACAGCGATCTGATGGGTTTTTAAGAATGAGGCCACTTCCACTAGTGAGGCAAAGGTTTTAATCCCGCCATCTGTATATACTTTAAGATGGGCAGTATAGTTGATCTGTGCTTTAATTCCCTTTGTTTCTCAAAGCTCTCTGATTATGGGTCGTAGTTTTTGTCTTTCCATCTGAAATGCTGGGGAATAGTCTTGATCAAAAAAGATCTGTACTGCTTGATATTTTAGTTCTTTCTGTCTCCAGGCCTCCTGTAGAATCATGTATCTTGCTTGGTAGTATACCATTCATGTGATAATAGACCATGGCCTGGTATTTAGGTTTGTGGGACGAGGGCCCAAGGATCAATGCGCTCTATCCATCTCCAAGTAGATATCTGATGGTAGGGACAATGTAGACCTTAAAAGATGTTGCATAAAATCAGTCATACTGGGATATCCCTCCTCTGCACCCTCTGGAATACCATGGACCCTAAAGTTGTTCCTCCAGTTTCTATTTTCCAGGTCTTCCATGCGGTCAGTGGTTCTCTGATCTTCTTGCAGTAAATACAGTATCACTCTCTCTGAGGTCTCTTGAGCTTTTGTAACAGAGGTAAGCGCCGCTGTATTAGATGACACTTTTTTGTCTAAAGTTTTTACTTCCTGGTGAAGATCAGCTAGATTGGTGTCTATTCTTTCAACTGTTGCCAGTATTTTATTTAAAGTATGCCTTGTTTTTCTATGTGACCAGTCTTCTCCCTCCGTCGAGTCTTCTGAGGATATCGACGGAGATCAGGAGCGAGACGTTTGTGAGGCCACCATGAAACCCTCCTCGTTTGTGCCGAGCTGCAGTTGCCTCATTTTATCAGGCTTTGAGGTCCCTTTTAGAGCTTTGTTGCGGTTCTGTCTGGTAGTCATTTTTGTTTTTCATGTCCTGGTAGATGTTTTAGCCTTAATTGCTCCATTTAGTCAAATAATTTTTATTATTTTGGGCCAGACGCTCGCGGAGCTCTGTGAAGCACTCCTTCACATGGTGGTGACGTCACCGGAAGTCTGAAACATGTTTTTATATAATAATTTGTGATTTAGGGATTAGGATTCTAAAACTGATTCAGATTTTAAGGTTCTTTTCAGAACTGAGTAGGACTAGGATTCAGAATCGAAAATTTCTAAATTCTTAAACAGTCCAATTGGATCAGAATCAGCCAGTTTCAAGCATCCCTAAACACAAGGTGGAAACATGCTGGCTTAAGGTTAACAACTCTGAGGGTCAGGAAACCTAGTTAGTTATTAGGACTGTGCCACTGCATGTTAGAGCAAAAGAAAGAGAATCACAGCAGTGCTGATGATTTAAAGAGACTATCCCACCTTTGGGAATATGTTGCTGAATCTGCACAGTTCTAGTTGTATTTCATATATTTCCTGTTTTAATCATCCCATTATTCCATGTTACTGAGGAAATGTATATGGAAACAGGATCTGTGTCCTTTGGACTTCATTTGTCCTTGCTGCTTGTCTACATGAGATATTCATCATTTTCTGTTTATGACATCATACTCATCTCTACAGCAACCAATTGTGATTCACAAACAGAGGATTAGGACATTACATGTAGACAGGCAGCAGGAGCAGATGAAGTCCAGGGAGAAGGGTCCTATTTTCAGGCCGCTAACCTTAGTATTAAAATGAGGGGGTGATAAATATAGAAAATATATAATATGCAAACAAAATTGGATGTAAATATAATGAGGGAGGCAGTATAGTGCAGTGGTTTAAGGCTCTGAGCTGCAAATCTAGAGACCTGGGTTTGAATCCCACAGCCCCCACTTGCATACTGTGTGACCCTGGGCAAGTCCCTTAACTTGCCTCTGCTCCCAGGTTGCACCTGTAAACAAGCTTTCAGCTTAGTGTGTCTCACCTGGTTAAACAATTGGAAAAAAAAATATGTTTTTCATAGTTTTCCTAGATCTACATTTTGGCCCCCTTTAAATTAATACAAGGGTTGACAGTGTCCTAAACACAGTATTAAAATAAAAAAATATATGAGGCTTCATATTGATGTGCTGACATCCAAACAAAGACACTCCATTCATATCCTTGGCATCCAAGTTAGGACTAACTTGGGCAAAAAGGTCCATTGTCTACTCTGCTCCTTTCTACTGGAACTTGCTACCTGCCTCCATAACTAACTCCACCTCTCTTAGTGGCTTCAAGCAAGGACAAAAAAACTAGCTATCACTGGGCGCTGATACAAAAGCTTCAAACAAGTAATATGAACCCTCTATACTCATGCTGGATAGCCAATTGGCTGGAAAATAGGAGTCAGAGGGTAACAATTGACTGCTATAAATCCTCTTGGATTAAGGTAGAAAGTGGTGTTCCTCAAGGATCAGTACTGGCTCCAGTTATTTTTCAAATATTTATATCGGATCTGTCAAATGACATCCACAGTAAGATCATAAAATATGCTGAAGATTGCAAGAGTGATAATATTTGCAGTTCAGCAGCAGATTCGGAAGTTATTCAAAAGGATTTTAATCTACTCAAGGCTTGGTCCATAAAATGGAACCTAAGATTCAACACGTCCAAATGTTGTGTTCTTCACTTTGGGAAGCATAATCAAAAAAGACAGTAATTTATTTACAATGAAATTATTTTAAAGAAGAACAACGAAAGAGATTTTGGTATCAATGTTGATACAGATTTAACATTCACTTTACACATTACCAAAGTCATCGCTAAAGCAAATTCCATATGGTGGGCAATTAAACATAATTTTATCACTAGGGACCCATTGATACTTTTATCACTGTATTGTGCCTACGTTAGGCCTCATTTTGATTTTGAGTCTCAGTTGTGGAGTCCATATAAACAAATGGATATAGTTAGAGTTGAGAGGGTTCAATGTAGGATAACCAAGTCATTTTCTATCTATGAATCCTTATCCTATAATGAAAGACTTTCTGCTCTTAATCTTATGTCCTTGGAACAAAGGCGCCTTAGAGGTGACCTACTGTTCACAAGGGACATTATCATGGATGCATCCCTAATGAATGAATATGGATTGGACTTTAAGCAAATAATAGTTAACACCCGAGGACACCCACTACAGCTAATGAGAAAGGAATGTAACACAAAAAAAGGGCTCATTTCTTCTCCCATAGAGTGATCGGACCGTGGAACAAATGACCCTTGTTGGTTATTATTGCTGAAAGTAAGGCCACATTCAAAAACAGATTGGACCATTTTTTTATGTGCAAATAAAAGTTTTTCTTGTTATATGTAAGTATAGGAGCTACATGGGCTATTAGCCTTTTGCTCCTTTCTCATCCTTAGTATGATCCTTAGAGTAGACAATGCACGTGCTACTGCTGATCTATACCCACACCAGCCTAACGTATACATCTCATGCCCTAGTGTGTGGTCACTGCTATTGGTGCTCTTAGCTCATGTCTTGTAATTTTTGTATTCTACTGATTGTTGTATCACTGTCCTGTGCATGGGGACTTGTTATTTAAATGAGTACTGTGTGATGTACTGTATGTATATAATCTGATCCCCTGTTTCACTACCCTCTCTTGTGCCTCAATTATGTGACCAATTTGATCTCTTGTCTCTGTACCTTATGAATGTATGTACCTAACTGATCAGTTGCCCCACTGCCGACATTTGTACATAAATTTAATTTCATGTTGTTGAACTTTGTACTTTTGCCTTTAACTAAATCTGGGTTGCCCCTGAAAAAGGGACCCTTGGTCTCAGTGGGCTTACCCGGTCACCAAAATCCAATAAATATATGCAATTTTACTCTGGTAATATAAAACATGCTGGTACAGTACTGTGCTAGAAGTCTATCACTAAATTATAATGAAACACAAATTAAACATTCTAAGTTTGTTTTTAAGACACTCTCAGCACCTGCCCCCATTATAAATGGATCAAAAATGGCCCATGGGGATTGACAAGTGCCCTTTAAAGGGATAGTGGTGTTAACATGCTTAGCTTAGTTTAGTTCATTAACAGATTTAACCAGGATAGTCAACTTTACGTGAGAACAATGTAGGTTTGTACAGAAGAGTCCTGGGTCAAAATGGCATATACTGCACATTCAACACAGGTTCAACATCAAAAATCAAACTCTTACTGTGATGCTATTGTATGTAAAATAGGAATATGGTAGCTTCCTTGTGGCTCAATTCAGGTAGACAATCTTTGCAATGGAGCAGCATATTTTCAGAAAACCTAGTACAGAAATGTATGTCAAAGAGATGCTGACACCTCAAAGTAAAGTTTGAAAAACATGATATTTAGGTACAATTCATCTTGCATTCCATATGTATTCTATAGATTTCTTCTCCCCGTTATTTATTACTGAGGAAATCTGCATACATACATAATCTTTATACCTTAGAGTTCATCTGCATCTTTAGCTTACTCCCTACTTCAAGTCATAAGCCTGTGTTGTGACATCACGCTCTGTTGCCATGGGAGTAACTGTGATATCACAAGGAGTGCATTATGACCTCAGGTAGGGAGAAAACAACAGGAATAGATTAACTCTTCAGGAGAAAAGATCCTGTTTTCATGCAAATTGCACCAGTAATAATTAATGGGGAGGAGAAATACAGAACGAATGTGAAATACAAGCTGAACTGTGTCTAAATATCATGTTCTGTTAAAGTTCTCCTGAAGGCGTCAGCTGCTCTTTGAGTAACACTTTGCAAACACATATTTTGCTGTAGAACTTCATGCCTCTTTTAATGAATGTACCATTCTCAGTCTGTTTAAGACCCTGACGATTTCTGAGTGAGATATAGAGAATAATGATGGATAAGATGTAGTTTTTAATTACACTCGAGGTGTGATGACGATAAACCTCAAGAGCGAAGCTCGAGAAGTTTATGTGGAGTCATCACACACACCGAGGGTGTGTGAAAAAAATCCATAACATCAAAACATTCAAGAATGCATGGGACAGACATAAGGCAATTCTAGTGGGGGGGGGGTAGGAGGAAGTAGGCTGTTGGTTGACTAAGATCTGCAGCTTATCCATTAGGTAGGGAAATGGGCAGACTAGGTGGGCCAAGCGGTCCTTATCTGCCATCAAATTCTATGTTTCTATGTAAAGTTACGTATCCTTTATTTTTTATAATTACTGGTGTGGAGGTTTAGACTGCATTTCTAGCAGCTTGGAAGAAAAGGACATTTTTTTTGCTAGAGTTCAGTTTTATTTTGGAAAAAAATTGAACTGTACGTGAGTAAAACACAGCTGAAAATACTACAGTTGAAATACTTTTTGTGAAACAATGGAAAGCAACAGTTTTAAAATCTTTTCTTTGTGGAATGTCATATCAACCAGATTTCAAGTTATTATGAAGTGTCATATCAACCTGATTTCTGTTTTTTATTGCCTTTGGAGCATATTAACCTGAAATCCGGTTGATATGCATTTTTAACAAAATGGCAATCCAGTTGTTATTTATGGTCACCAGTAATTATATAATGATAGAAACAGCAAGACTGATTTGCAGATATGATTTATTATTTGTCAGGTTGTGCATCAGAGTATTAATTTAATTAGACTTTAGCATCTCACTATTTTGCCAATCATGTTATTTGTGCTAGTATATTTTCCATCTGATAAATGTTGGCATGGACCTTAAATGTGTAAAAGCAGCTCACCACACAACTGTGTTAGGGTTGCCTTACTTGTGGCCAATAACTCAGGGGGCCATATGTTAGAATCCCTGTGCTTCAGGGTAGTAAACATTCCAGGAAATCATATGTATACATTTAGAAACATACAGTATATGGTGTGGGACTGCAATAGAATACTTTATTTTGAATAATAATACAGCGGGTAAAGTTATTTTGCATTTTCCTTTTAATACAACAAACAATTCTATAAAAACAACCATATGCCTATGTTAGGTAGAAATCAAATGCACTGGCAAGTGAATTTAATTCATAATGACCTGGGTGCTATGTGAAGCTAGGCAATATTTTCTTTCATTAACAGTGGTGTTTTCAGTATCAATGCAGTAGGGGGAGGTTGATTGATCATTTCAAAGTAACTACCCTCTGTGGGTGTGGGGGGAATTATTATGTCAACAAATCCTTCTACAGTTATTGACAACTGTCTATGAACAAGAAGTGTGGACACTTTCAACCCTCCCTCCACCAGCACCTCCCACCCTCCAACCACCACAATCTGCAGGGGATGCACGCGGGATCTATGGATGTACTGCTGAACTACTCCCTAGCAAGTTTACTCCTTAATTTACTCTCCTAGTCATGTACAGAGTGCTTGCATTCTGACACTGCTTTGGGAGCTTAGCAGGCAGCATGATGTAATGAACATAGTTAGCAGTCGGGTCTAGTGGTTAGAACATAAGTTTGGGAACCCAGGAGATCACAAGTTTATGTCCCGCTAGAGCCAAACACTCGCAGGCAGACTGTGCACTCCCTTAACCTCCCAGTGCTTCAGTCCAACCTTCTGTGGAAAATAAATAGCAGCAGGGCACCTAAGAGACAAAATGTTGCTCTTCATCTGGGCTATCCTGGGAAAATTAATTGTAATCAATCAATCAATAAATAAATGATAGGATTTCTGAAATTGGAGATGTGAGCCATGTTAGTTTTATATCTCTCTGATAGAACCAGAATGTAAGTGGAATAAATCCATCTCAGATTTTCTTTTTGTACATGACATGGCTTGGTCTACTGGGGCTTCTTAGCTTTTAAAGGTTGGAGACCTCTGTTACACATCAACAGTCAGGTGGTTGGAGTTGGTTACGCTGATGACAGACAGAGTATCAAAGCCCCAGTGCAGCACAGGCTTACATTTGAAGAGAAATAAGGGCATGACATGGCTGGTCTTCCAAAGAGACAAGTTGGCGGCTGTGATTGACAAGTAATCAAAAACCTCTTGACCAATAAAGCTTGTCCTGTTCCCATCCCTGACATGTGCTACATATTTGTGATAGTAAGTATTGTAAACCTGTCACAGGGCAGAAGTCAGTAAAAATTATTTTCCTTATGAAATTCTGAAAATAAAAATCTTCTAATATCTGCCTCACTCGTGGGGTATATAATGGGTGTGGGCTGCAGTGGAATAAGTTATCCTGCACCAATGATGACTAAGACCCATAACTTTTTTTAGAGGTCACATATGTAATCAGCTAAAATAACTCTAGTTGTGCAGTTTCACTCCATAAATATTGGATATTAAAATAATATTGAAAATAAATATAATCTCACACATTACTCAATGGTTTAAACACTCCTTCCTAATCCTAATTTAAGCATAAGTGCTTTTCCATTATTCAACGTTATTACATTCCATTTATTTTTAAGCTGACACTGCCCAACAGATTAGTTTCTGAGAAAGAACTACTTAATAAATGACAATGGAGCGGTATCCAGAATTTTGACTGTAATACTTTTCTCCTTAGAGAACATTACAGTCCAAATGCCAGACAATAGGTAAGAGTTTATATCTTGACTTTAATATCACCAACATCAAGATATATATCTTGGTGTTGATGAGATATAACTTTTATTTTGCTAACAACTTTTAGGGCCCATTTACAAACCCACATAAAGTGTTGCATGATGCATATCCACTGTGTGTACACACCTGTGTGTGAAATGCATGCAGTGCATATCCACTGTGTGTACACACCTGTGTGTGAAATGCATGCAGTGCATATCCACTGTGTGTACACACCTGTGTGTGAAATGTGTGCAGTGCATATCCACTGTGTGTACACACCTGTGTGTGAAATGCATGCAGTGCATATCCACTGTGTGTACACACCTGTGTGTGAAATGCATGCAGGACTCATGGTACTGGCATACACAACTGAACTACATAGCATGAATGACTAAGATGCGTGCACACCCTGACCCAGAGAGTTGCGAATGTCCACAAGAGTATAGAGAGAGGTGCGAATATCTACAAGAGTGTGGCGATTGGACATGCCACACAGGGCTGTGAACCACACACAAACAACATCATTTACATGCCAAGTGAATGTGCACAAGGTGGCAGGAAAATAAGCCAGGCAGACCCTTGCCATAAACACATATGCACAGTATTTAACCTGTACCACGCTAGCATCACTTTACAGGGCCATGCAAAGACAGGTACCTGCAAAGCCGGGCCACAGACACAACAGCCATGACCACCATGCCAGCATGCTCAGTGTCTCCCCCCCACCCGGAAGTCATGGGGCTGGCCACAACCCCCCCTCCAACTCCCACTGCTCTGGACTGAACCACTCAATACCTGCCATCCCCTGTAGTGTCACCATGAGCCTGCTCCCATGAAACTAACACCCCACTGCCACAGTGCACACCCAGCATTACAGCTGTGGGAGTGTATAGGCCTTGAAAGAAAAACAGCATATTAGAACCCACAATTATCAACTAAGAGGAAAAATGTATGCGACTACCAGACAAGAAGCCTGGATAAACCAAAGGGTTGTGGTAATTTGGAACAATCTACCTGAGTGTACTATAAAGTCCAAATATGGATATGATTAAAGTATCATTAGATAAATATTTGATAAGTAATAGTATACAGTAGTCCTTTGTAAAATGGTGAGTCACTCATGGCTAACACTTCTGACTTGTAACTGTCCTATGATCCTATGGTGTCTAGGCAGTTCAGTATACCTTAATCACCCAGCCAGCAGATCCCCCAAAACACACAGAAACAGTACTGAGTGCAGATTCATGTATTTGATGCAGATCCACCACATCAGTGCACAGACAGTAATGTGACTGATCTGTGTGTAACACACTGCACTGTCAGGTAAAGCAATAGGGCACTGGCATGCCAACATATAAGAGTTATACATGTGTGCAAAAGGCAAGGGGTGGCAATCCCAGCTCACACAGTACATGGTGGCATGTGTCTTGCTGCCACTGTATACCTCACTGGACCCTGTCTCCAGTGGGATGTGGAACACCCTGTTTATCGATGATGTCCAAATGTTTCAAATATCCCTAGGCCCTTACATCAGGGCCACCACTATTGGCATCAATGGATATCCCTGGTGCTTCACAGCAGTCCTTATTAGTCACATGTCACCCCTTGAAGAGGTATGCTTTCATGATTCCCTGGACTTCCACATCATTTAATTTCTAGCTGCTACTCCCAGAATGGCCTGATACATGTGAGCGACAGTCATTTAGTCAAAGGGTGTTGATCTCCTGGATGTACATCCAGCGCAGAGGACTACAGGAGGCCTGCAATGATACACACAATGGGACACCATGGCAGGTTAGTGCCCAGGAAGGCCCATACCAGGCAGAGCAACCCACATGCACACAGTGGAGGAGTGCCAGCAGAGGTCTGGCAGAAGTACAGAAGCATCGACTAAGACATGCCCAAAGCACCCCTGGACACACGTGCCTGAGATGGCACCTGGACTCTCCAGAAGACACCATAATCATCATGGAATCCATTCCTTTCCCTCCATAGTTCCTCAGGTGGCCACAGCTGTGACAGGGCCTGTTCCATCACCGCTACAACCAGCTTACCAGCCCCATGATGATTCTTCAGCTGGAAAGGCACTAGGTCCAGTCTCCTCTGATGGTTCTGTATGTGAGACAGTGGAACTCAGCATTAACAGGCCTGCACACAACCCCTGCCCCTCACCCGCAAACATGACAATCACCTCCCAGAGACATGGATCATTCATCACCATCCCTGATTGTCCTGGAAGGACATCAGGCTGACACACTGCAGTCTGTGGGACATCCCAATACATGTAGTGGGTGGTAGCGTATATGGCCACAGGCTGTACCCTATTGCAGTTTGCGAATCAGTACCCTCTTCTTTCTACCACCCTGCAAACTGTGGTTCACTAACCTGGCAATGCTTACCAGGGTCTGCATTGCCATGCCCCTTACAGGGAACTCATGGTACAAAAAGTGCACAAGGGCCCGTACCAGCAAATGCATGGGACACCATCATATGCATGTATACATGAAGAAATGTAGTGTACACAACATGTTCTCCAACAGCAGGCACTCCCCCTGCTCCTATACAAGGCACTCTTTTTGACGTCTGCTGTCAAAGTAACACCATGACCAGGGAGTGCACATATCAATATCCCACATAATGACAGTCACTGAGATACTGACACCGCACCATGCCATACAGTGAGCCTGTGACCCCATCCTTGAATATTTTATGAGACATGAAGCTATCAGAACTGTATACAGCTGTTTACAGCGTGTATGTCTGCCTGCACCCCTGCACTATGTTGCACAGAATTCATATGCCACAGCATGTTTCACTCTGGCACAGATAAGAGTGGGACACGTGGCAATTATGTCACTCCAGTAGTTCACAGAACACAAACCTAGCAACAAGAAAGGGGAACTGTACAGTGTGCACATTGCTGCTGCTGAACATCCTGCTGCTGTAGAGTGAGGTGAAAAGGGAACAGAAGAATGCCTGCCACTGTACACGGCCATGGGTGTTCACACCATGCCTGTGGGTGGACACCTTACAGCACAGGCAGTGCATTCAGTGGTTCCACATGGACCATGTCATCATTCGGGAATTGTGCAACCTCATACAGAATAACATGGCGCCCACTACAAGATGATCACATGAATTGACTGTGGGGCAGACACTACTGTGTGCCCTTGCTTACTGTACCAATGGCTCCTTCCAGAGAGGGTCTAGAGACAAGGTGGGTGTCAGTCAGTCCACGGTGTCACATGCATTACACCAGGTGACCAATGCCCTGGTCCAACATGTTGCCACCTACATTTCCTTCCCAACTGCTGAGCAGGACGTGGGGGGACACAAAGGTGTATTTTTGATTGTTTGTTTACCCCTTTCACCTTTACTTTTGGTTGTCTTCCAACAGAGTGGGTGTCAATGTGTTTCACTTTGAAGTTTTTGCTTTGCAGTGTTGGGTCTGGGTCTGTGTACTTTAGTTTCATGAAGTTATGTGTCTGTGTGTGAATCTTACTGTCACATGTAATGAGAGGTTGCAGCTAACTTTCCCTTCTGTTATCCTTGTATGTATGTGTGTGTGGGTTAGGGGGGTCTTTTACTGTTATAATGTGCTGGATTTTCAGCCAGTTCTAGCATGATTCAGCTGCACTTGTTCTATTTGTGATAAAACTGATAGACCATAGAAAATGTGGTCTATCTTCTTGTCTCTTGTGCTGCGGGTTATGCACAGAAAATGATGCACATGTAATGTCTCGGCTATAAGTTGTGCGAAGTGCCAAAAATCTGTCATAATGTTTGAAAACTGCACACAAACATTCTAGCGCTCGTACATGGATGCAGGTGTGGCAGTATGACTGGTGAAAGTGTTGCATCCAATCTGAAAATTCCAGGGTTGCATATTTTGATGTGAATTTGCTATCACATGTTATGAAAGTTTTATTTAGGTATCTCGTCTGTTTTGGTTGGTGGGGAAGCATATATGCTTTAGTCCGATGAAGTTATATGTCTGTGTATGAATTTAGACTTTGAATGTTCCCATAGAAATTAATTCTGCCTTCTCTCACAGTTCACTATCCCGCCTCCTCTGTATTCACACTTCCCCCACCTGGGACTGTAGCTGCTCCTCCACCTCTTCTTCCCGCTTACTATTCTCCTTTTCACTCTGACACCTGCCCTCCTGTACCCTACCTGTTCTCCTCCTCCCCCCCATTCCTCTCCCTATGACTCAACTTGCTCCCTACCCTTTCCTTTCTTAACTTCCTCCTCTGCTTCCCCTTTTTGATTCCACCTTCTCTTTATTCCCCTTCTACCTGCTGGCCTCCCCCTTTTGTGGGGTTCACGCATCCTGAAAGGGAGGGTTTGCCCCTCAGTTCCAAATCCCCTTCCCTTCTTTCTAGTTTCTGCTGTCTAGTCTCCCTACGTATATGCTCAGGCTCTCACAGTGTAATTTATTAGGTTTTACATATATTAAAAATTGTATTCACACTCCACTGTGTTATCTTACGTGTATGTCTATTTGCCTAGTATCTAGACTGCTCATTAGTGTTGAACTGTATGTATTTAGTAATGCTATGTACCCAGTCCCCTCATTAGTGCTGAACTGTATGCATTTCATAATGCTATGTACTTATCCAATGTGATTTATTGTGCATTCCATTTATGTATTGTATTTTCCGTTTCTTTTAACTAACAATTTCTGTACTTATTGCTGCTTCCCACTTTTCCTTCCCCCCAGGATGCACCGGGAGATGAGCTATTGCCGTCCCTATGCCTTTCCAAGTGAGAAAGTTGTCGTTCTCTCTTTTTCACATGGCTGTGCCCCCCCACCTCCCCTTTCTAAGAATACTAACTCTGGGGGAGTGGACCTTGGGGAGGGGGTGGTGAATCCGGCATTTGGCACTGTAATGATCCGGCACTGTAATGCCGGCACCCTAATGGCCGAAAAGGTAATTGTAATGGGGTATTTTAGCTTTCTTTTCTCTGTTGGTGGGGAACAAGTTGTTATGTGGGTGTATTTGATTTGCATAATGAATTTTAGGCCCTGGAGCGTTATGCTTTTCTGTTTGCATACCACTAACCCTGCTTTACCCCCCTTGTAACCAGGTCTGGACCAATCGGGTGTGGGGGCAGCATTTTCAAGACCCTGTTCTATAAATTTACCCCATTTTGTATACTGTTAATATAACATTTAGAAATGGAGATTCAGAAGACTTTTGCTCATGAAATGAAAATGCCTCAAAGCCTTGAACTGAAGCGAAACCAACTGTTCATGTGTACCTGTACACACCATGCAAGTGATATGGTTGATTTTAATTGATAATCCAGGAAACATTTAACTGGGTTACTAGCACTTGTTTTCAGCCATGTTCAAGACAGCCACAGTATACACACTCAGTGTAGCCCAGTCATTACAGGGCAGAACTGAGAGCCAGGAAATGTCAGGAATCCAGGTTCAAATCCTACCTACACCAGTGACTCACTATATGACCTTAAACAAGTTGCCTAACACTTCAGTACTTCAGTCATCCCAGCTGTATGATGGGGAGGAAGCAGGTACCCATTGAAAATTAGATTTTGCACATTGGGTTGGTCATACTTTTTAAATAAATTGCAACAAAAACAGTCTGCATGCATTTCACATAAAAACAACTGTTAGTTTGGAGCAGTTTGTTTGTGTCTTGCAAACTGTTCCACCACACAGCTTTATTTCCTTTTCCAGTGTATCAGCCAATGTTTTGCATCCAACGGAGTCCGCCACTCAATGGCAGGCAGAAGTGTCGGTGGGATTTTGAGTCTGCCACTCAATGGCAGGCAGAAGTGTCGGTGGGATTTTGAGTCTGCTTTTAGTAGCAGTACATTAGGGAGAGGAAAGGGTTGAGCAGCTACAGCTCCCCTTCCCCATTTCACTTATCAGCTAGCTGAGAGAGCTACAGTAAAGGGGAGGGGCCTGTGATCTGTGAAAGCAGAGTCAGGTGTGCTCCAGCTCCATTTTAAGCCTCTCTTTGATAGCAGCCCCCTGTGCTGCAGCCCCCCCATGTGAAGGACTAATGCACAAAGGACAGTGGAGTCTGCCCACTGGAGTTAGCTCAATGAGGCAGCCAGCAGCCAGCCACTCTGCTCCCCTGCTGACCCAATATGGAGCAAGTGTTACCCTTCAGAACAGGTGAGATACCACAAGTTTTATTCAGTCTTTTTCAACTAAACCTCTGATAGTATTGAACATAGCCACTGCTTACTAAGGCATTATGGATACTGTCAGCTGTCGTGGATGTGGGGGACTCTTCTTCAGAAGGGTGCTCTGGAGGAGAGGGCACTGTCCCATTTGCTGGTTGATATGTGAGATCAGAGTGCAGCTGGAGGCAGCAAGGGTGGAGATATCCAAGCTGTGTCTCCATCTCAGCTGAAGCTCACCCCCCACTCCCAATTCCACAGAGGCCACTGGCATGGGGAGATGGAGAGTGATTAGGAGGAGAGGGCTCTGGGGAACTCTAGCCAAACCAATGCTGATTGCAAACCACTTTGTGCCCCTGGCCTGGGACCAGGAAACTGTCTCCGCAGGGGAAAACTCACAGTCAATATATGTGGTAAGGCAGGACATCTCAGTGGCTCCAAGTGTAAAAAGTCAGGAAATTCCTGGTTGTTGGGGATTATATGAACTGGGGGATGGAAATGAGGGTGGAGGATGGGTCATCTGGAAAGGCCATGGTTAAGTGCCTTCTGGATGCCTCAGCCAGCAGAGATCTAAGCCATATAGGGAGGATGGTGGAGAGAGAAGGAGTGGGTGTGCTAGTGCACCTTGCCACCAACAATGTAGCCAACCAGTCAGTGGAGGAGGTCAAGCAGAGTTTCCAGGAGCTGGGGACAGATTGGTGATGCACTCGGCCTCCATGGCCTTCTCTGAGGTCCTCCATGTTTGGAGCAAAGAGGGGAAGAAAGACAGAAAAAAACACAGGAGACTGAGGAGTTTAATAGATTGCTTTAAGAACAGTGTAGGGAAAAGGGGAATAATTTATTAGGGGACTGGGAGGACTTTGGGGATAGAAGACTTTTTAGGTGGTATGGACTACACTTGACGAGGGAGGGAACCAGTGCACTGGAGCAAAGGCTTGACATCTTTCTTGGATGTTTAAAGTAACTCTGGGGGAGACTAGCACTGAAGAATCCATACAAACAGACACAGGGATGGAGATCCTGCTAGTTCTCCCCCATGCCTGGGGACTAGCAGCACTCAGGCTCAGACTGATAGATTGACAGTAGATATGCACACTGAGGATGTTGCAAATCAAATACAAGTAGGAACAAATAAGAGAGAACCTTGATTAAAGAACAAGAAATGTTTATTGGATAGTTGGAAAGGGGTCTGTATTAACGCTGAGTCTAGGCAACACAATTAATGAGCTTCAGGCGATGATGGCAGAATCCAAGCTAGATATAGTGGCCATCACAGAAACTTGGGCTACAGATAAAAATGACTGGGACCTAACAGGGCATGGATATGTACTGCTAAGAAGGGACAAAAAAGTGTATGTGTATGTGTGTGTGGGGGGCATGGCCATCTATGTCAGAGAAGGCATTGAGGTATTGGAAGATAGGAATATGTGGTTCAACTTACAGAGGCATCTAGGAAAAAGCTGCACTGAGGGGCATGCTATAGACCTCCAGGCCAAGAAGAGGCAGAGGATAAGAGCTCAGCAAAGAAATTAGAAGGGGAACAGCAAAAGAAGATTTTGTGGTCCTGGGGGACTTTAACTTGCCCAGTGTAGACTGAACATTCTGGTGGCCAGGAGCAAGAGAAGTCAAGCTTTGTTTGATGTCTTTCAAAACTGTTTACTAGTGCAACTTGTATGAGAACCCACAAGACAGGGCATTGTCTTGGATGTGGTGCTTACTAACACAGATGTAGTTAAATCAGTAGTAGTTAGAGTGCCGCTTGCAAACAGTGACCGCTACTTGGTTTGGCTTGAAGTTGCCCTTGAGACTAAGAAAACACATTCTAGTATGGTGGTCTGGGATTTTAGAAGGGTGGACTTCAATAAACTCAAAGAGGTGGTTTGAAATAAATTAAAGGGGGAGAGCAAGGGAGTAGGGGTTGAAGAGACATGGAGGGTAATTAAAGGGGCCATTCTTGAAGCTTCACAGCTTTGCTGAAGGAAAGTAACCAAAATAAATAAATTCAAGAAACCACTTTGGTTTTAAGGGAGAGTCAAGGAAGCAGTAAGGCCAAAAGGATGTCCTTCCACAAGTAACAAAAAGAAGCAGGGGACGCAGACAGGGAATAATACCCCCAGAAGAGAAGGGAGGCAAAGAAGGGCATAAGGGAGGCAAAGGTAGACACAGAGCTGCAATTTGCTGAATGGGTCAAGCGTGAAAAAAAAACATTAATTCCATTATATAAGTGAAAAAAGAAGGAGTGGTGGTGGAGTAGTTAGGCTGTTGGATGAGGGCCATGTGACAGAGGAGGATGAGCAAACGGTTACAGTCCTAAACAACTACTTTTGCTCCATCTTTACCAGGGGAGCTAGTGGGCCTCTACCTGACAGCGGCATTAATGCGGCCGAGAGAGGGATCCCAGTGATGGGGAGGCGAACATTTACTGGGGATGGGGTATGAAAGGGTCTAGCAGCCCTCAAGACAGACATGGGCATAGGTCCAGATAGGATTGATCCAAGGGTGCTCAAAGAACTGGCAAATGAACTGGCTGACCCTCTGGTGTGCCTTTTCAATAGCTTGCTTCAATCGGGGTTGTTCCAGGGGATTGGAGGGTGGCAGACGTGGTTTCACTTCATAAAGAGGGGGACAAGGAACAAACAGGCAACTACAGGCCTGTCAGTTTTACCTCTATTATCAGAAAGCTGATGAAGTCTCTTATCAAAGCAGACCTTGTGGACTATTTGGAAGTTAATGGTTTCCATGATACTAGACAGCATTGTTGTGTGGCAGGATGGTCATGCCAGAAAAATGTATTAGTCTTTTTTGATTGGGTTACAAAGGGACTGAATAAAGGCTATGCCATGGATCTGCTGTAGTTTGACTTCAGCTAGGCTTTCAACTCTGTGCCCCACAGATGCCTGCTGAAGAAGCTGGAGGACCTTGGGATGGCTAGAGATATGGTCAGATGGGTGGAAAATTGGATAAAAGGGAAATGGCAGTGGGTACTGGTAAACAGTGTTAATTCTGAAGAAAGGGAGGTCACAAGTTGGGTACCACAGGGGTCTGCCCTGAGTCCATTCCTTTTCAACGTCTTCATCACATTGGAGAATTGGGATCCAGAGTATGTTAGGTCCCTTCACAGATGACACAAAGGTTTGCAGAAGAGTGGGTAGCCCTGAAGCAATTAGAGAATTACAAGAGGACCTGCAGAGGCTAGACAGATGGTTAAGGGTCTGGCAGTTGAATTTCATTGCCAAAATGTGCAAGGTAATGCACCTTGGGAAAAAGAATCCCAGGACAGAATACTGGATGGGTGGGATAAAACTCAATAGTACAACAGAGGAATGTAACCTCAGAGTCATTATTAGTGACACTCTTAAACAGGCTAGCCAATGTGATAAGTTCTGCAGTAAGGCAAACAGAATGCTAGGATATATAGGGGAGGTATTGACAGTAGAAGGAAGGAGGTGATACCCCCCCATATAGATCCCTGGAGAGACCACATCTGAAGCACTGTGTCCAGTTTTGGAGCCTTCACCTTAGAAAAGACAAGGACAGGCTGTAGGCTGTACAGCACAGGGTAATGAGGATGATTCAGGGCCTGCAAGGAAAGTCTTATGAGGAATGACTTAGGGCACTGAATATGTATTCGTTGGAGGATAGAAGAGTTGGGGGGATGTGACAAAGACATTCAAGTTCCTGAAAGGAATAAACAAGGTGGACTCAGGGGAACTGTTTAACAAGAACACCAGCTCAACAGCACGGGGGCATAACTTGAAACTGACAGGGAAAGGTTCAGGAGGAATGTGAGAAAGTATTACTTTATGGAAAGGGTGGTGGAATAGTGGAACAGTCCACCAGCCGAGGTGGTGGTAGCAGAAATTGTGGGTTGTTTCAAGCATGCATGGGATAGAAAGAAGTAGATAGTCATCATGGTAGGGACAAGGATGGGGAAGGAGTAGGATAACCGTTGGGGAGGGGGAAACCCCCTGATGGACGCCAGGTGATGGGGTTCTATAGAGACCCATGGGTAGACTGGATGGACCATTGGTCTTTTTCTACCATCACATTTTATGTTTCTATAATGATCCCACAAGAGGGTTGGGGTTGCAGCCGGCAGCACACTCCCCAATGCCTGGCAGTGCATATGTACAAATAGCATGCACATGCGCACTGCCAATGGCACCAAAACAAGACAAAGGCAGTTAGGAAGAGAGGGTTACAGTAGACAGCTAGGAACAGGAAAGGTTGAGATGGGGGGATAGAGCAAGGCAGCAAGGAGCCAGGGGATTGGTCAGGGAGGTGAATTTAGGCCAGCTGTAACAGAGGGAGAGCCTCTTTGTTCCTGCTAATTATAGGACAGTGGGGCAGCCTGTGGCAGAAGGAAGATGCATCAAGATGTCAGCAGAACAGCAAGTGGAGACAGTGGTCAGTGAGGTGGTGCAGCAAGTGTGGGAAAACATTCCACAGCAAGCAGAGGTGAGCCAGCAGGTACAGAATACAGCAGCCATTTTTCTTCAGGCACAAACGATGATGTAGCAGCTGAACCAGATTCTGCAGGCCTTGTGGGGAGAAAGGGATGAAGAACAGAAGAAGAAGAAATAGATGAAGGGTGAGAAGAGGAAGGCAGACAATGAGCAGAGAAGAGAGCTAGAGGAAAGCAGCCAAATGGGCCAAACACCAGTGCAGGTGAGATCAAAAGTGTGCAGATCGGAAAGAGCCAGCTTCCAGATACCTCAGGTAAGACTCCAATTGCTGTTCCAGTAACCATGGCTGAGAGTATAGCCTTTTCATGTCAGAGAGAGAGAGAGAGAGAGAGTGTAGGGGGAGGCAGGGGAAAAAGATTTTCAGACATTTTTAGAATGGGAAATGCGAAAAGAAAATGTGGGGTTGGGGGAAACGGTGAAAAAATGATCCAGGAATTCTTAGATTGGGAAGCACAGAAGGACAAGAAGGAGACTTCAGCATTGGGACCATTGGTCCCCTTTAGTCCTCAAGTGTAAGGATTTGACAATGGGGGACGAAGAAGCATCAGGGAAAAGAAACTGAGAGTGGGGGGCAAAGGAGGGAGGCCGGGGGAATTAATAACGGATCACATCACCCAGGCTACCAAAGGAAAAATCTGGAAACGGGAATTTGTGAATGTCTTTACATTAATTGAGAAAGACACTTTTAGGAGGGTATTGGAAAAAGGAAAGATAGGGAAGAGTGACCTTGTGGTGGCATTTTTGTTGTTAAACAGGGGGCCACTGGAAAAGAGTTACAAGGGAAAACATTTTGATTTAGGGCTAATGGGATACATATGTTACATGTCAGTGTTACTGGAAAAGAAACCAGAGTTATCAAGGCAGATGCTAGTCTACATGACCATTATAAAAAACACCCACAAAAAAGGGAGTGGGTTTGCATGGTTACAATATGATGAAAAATGTAGGCAATGCATGGCATTGCAGGGGGATGTGAGATGGGACATGGGAAATGCAGATATATGGCTGGATACGATGTTGGCTGGGGGTAATGGAGGTGGCATTGGTGACTTTGGGAAGGACAAGGCCAGTGCATCCTGGAACACAGCTGCCCTGAAGTATTGCTTTACATACAATAAATGGGCCTATATGAGAATGGGTTGCCACTTCAAGCACACATGCAACAAGTGTGGTAGTTTCTACTCTGTACTGCAGTACAGGGGAGGCCAAGACAAGTCCGGACTTCAGCAGCCCTTTTGTGGACCTGGGGCAGGAAGAGGTGATGTCCAGGTCCAGGCGGGGAAGTGGGGGCTGCCTGGCCAAAAGCCCTATAAAAATTTAAATGTTGAATAGATTGTTGGCAATATAGCCAAAAAGACAAGATTCAACAGTTGTGCAGGAGGGTTTCCAAAGGTGTTTTTGGTTGCACTGTGAGGATCCAAGGGTCAGAAAGGAAGCCAAAAACCTGAAGTCATTAGAAAAGAATCAAGAGGTAGCAAGGAAGAAAATTCAGGAGGAGATAGAGGCAGGTAAGGTGGAGGTCCCTTTTTTCCAGCCACTCTTAAGTAACTTTAGGGTATCACTGCGGGGGCTTATCCCCAAGAAGGAGCAGAGGTAGCTCAGGTTAATTCACCATTTGTCTTATCCAGAAGGGGCCTCAGTAAATGACTACATCGACAAGAAATAGTGCACCATGTGTTACAGTTCGGTGGACAAGGCCATAGAATTGATAGGGACAATAGGGAAGGGGGCCCTGTTGGGCAAACATGATATTCAGTCAGCTTTAGGCTGCTACCACTACCTCCTCAGGATTGGGACCTGTTGGGTTTTAAGTTTGAGGGATACTATTACTTCGATAAGGCCATGCCTAGGGAGTGTTCAATGTCCTGTGGAACACTGGAACAATTTAATAGTTTTTTTGAATGGGAAGCCAGGGAAGTAGCTAGATACTAGGACATCCTACATTACCTGGATAATTTCCTAATAGTAGGGGTGGCAGAAAGTACATATTGTCTATGCAGTCTGGAGGCATTTCAGGGGCTGTGCAGACTACTGGGTTTCCCTTAGCAGAACAGAAGACTGAAGGACTTTCCAACACTGTCACTTTCCTAGGGATAGAATTGAACTCCATAACCATGGAATACAGACTCCCAGCGGAAAAGGTAGGAAGGCTATTTTTATATATTTCATTTTATTCTTTGGTAACTGGGTAAGGCCCACTAAGCACAGGTGCCTGTTTTCAAGGGTGACCTGGGAGCACTGGGGAGGTTAAATGACTTGCTCAGAGTCACACAGTATGAAAGTGGAGGTTGTGGCAATCAAACCCAAGTCTGTCTGCTGGATGTACCAAGCTTTTTCACAGCTCGTTACTGTAACCTCTAGGTTATACTGCCAGCCTATAAGGCTATGGCAATTTATTAAGGAAAGCAGAGAGGCATGACGGGTATCATGGAGGAAGAGGCAGATCCTAATAGGGCATCTCAATTTCACATGTAGGGCTATTGCACTCGGGTGACCATTCATGAAGAGGGTTGCAGAGTCCACAGCGGGAATCCAGCAGCTGCACCATTGGGTCAGAATAAGCAGGGGTATTAGGTCGGATCTAGAGGTGTGGGATTGCTTCCTGAAGAACTTCAATGGCAGGTCAATGTGACAGGTAGACTGGGTATACAACATGGATTTACAGTTATACACAGATGCAGCAGGTGGGGTAGGAATGGGTGCCTTTTGGGCAGGTATGTGGATGGCAGCAGAATGGCTGAAGCAGTGGCGGGATGCAGGCCTGTGCAAGGACATCACACTGTTAGAGGTTTCCGTATTGTGGCTGCCATCTGGACATGGGGGAGGCATGGGTTAATAGGAAAGTATGTTTTTAGTGTGACAATCAAGTAGCAGTCAAGGTCCTAAACATGCAGACAGTCAAGCTGCTCTCAGTCATAAGGGTAATGTGCATCCTAGTCCTAAGGTGTTTGCAACTAAACATTACATTCAAGGCAAAACATATACCAGGTTACAATAACACAGTTGCCAACTGTCTTTCTCATTTACAGCTGCAGAGGTTCAGGGAGGTGGCTCCCCATGCAGAAGCAGACAGGACTCGAGTAACACCCATACTGTGGGAAATTGGACTGAAAGAGCTGGTTTCCTTTTTGGAAATTCTTGGGTGTCTAGTACACTGAGGTCATATGAGTCACCCCTTAGAGTATTTCATGAATGTTTTAGGAGGGCCCAACTCCCAGTAAATTGACCGATACCAGTTTGGCAGGTAATGCAATTCATTGTGCAGCTAGCAGAGGATGGGATGGTGCTTTCCACAGGAGCCACCCACCTGGCAGCCATTCCAATGGTCAGCAGCCATAGGGGTTTGGAGGATCCATGCAAGGACAAAGCAGTGAAGGGGATAATGAAGGGGTGGGCCAGACTGAGTGGGAGGGTACAGGATAGATGGCAGCCTATGACCATTAGTTTAATGAGAAAAAAAACAGGAGCACTACCCTCAGTATGTTCTACAAGTTATGAGACTAGGCTATTTGTCATCACATTCATTTTGCTATTCTTTGGGGCATTCAGGATTAGTGAGGTGGTTGCCAGGGCCTCATCAGATCAGGACTCAGAACACTTAGTGCAGAGGAAGGATGTGCAGATGAGGGAGGAAGGGCTGAGCATACACATTAAAAGATCTATGATGGACCAAAGGGGAAAGGGGTAGGGTGCAGATAGCCGAAAGTACAGAGGAGCTGCTGTCCCCACTGAGGGCGATTAAGGGATTGCTGAAGATCAGACCACTGGGAGAAGGGGTACTCTTAATGCATGGTAATGGCAGACCAGTGATTAGGTACCAAGTAGTGGCAGTGTTGAAAAAGGCAATAGAATTTGTTGGTTTGAACCCAGCTGAGTTCAAAACACATTCGCTCAGAATTGGGGTGGCATCAGAGGTGGACACGACAGGTATTTCTGACAGTGGCATTAAGAGCATCAGTAGATGGGCCTGCGGCAGATACAGGCCACACATACCTACCTGCACTGCAGTACAACTAACTTTGTTCTTTCCTCTTGCAGGCAAGGGTGCTACATAGGAAGTATGAGTGTACTGACGCTCTTTCATATATTGGGTAGAAAGAAGAATGGCAGTGAGATCAGGAGCATGGCGTATGGACCTGGATGTAGACAGAAGGAGATTCTCCTGGTTTCAACTGAGGGGCATGCACTGGACAGAATTGCTACCCCAGTTGTGGCCGCTACAGAAGAACAGGAAAAGGCCAAACATCCTGGTGATGCATTTGGGAGGAGATTACTTTGCACAGATGCCATGGATAGACTCTTAAGACAGACAGTGAGGGATACTGGCAGCATTCAACAGATGTGGGAGGGAATAAAAGTGATATAGTCAGCTATAATCCCCAGGTGAGTTTGGAGGAAAGGGGGTAATGTGAAAGCATTGGACCTGGCAAGAAAGGCTATGACCTGGCATGTGAAGGTGCTGGCTCAAACAAGGAATTTTATGGTGGTATCACACTCAAAAATAACAATGGACTGTGCAGTGTGGTACAGGCCAAATGAGGTGCATTTGTGCATTTGTCAGATGTCAGCATAGACATCTTCAATATGCAGATAGGAGAGCTTATCATGACAGCAATGTCCCAGAGTGTGGGGGGGGGCATATGCTGACCGCACAGTGAAACATCCTCAGCAAAGACCATTACAGTGACAGAAATCAACAGGTCACTGTAATGGTCCCCACTGACACTGGCAGTGCATCTCCCGGTGTTTTGCCCCCTTCCCAAGACAACGCCAACTTGGAGCTGGATATTTAAATAGCCACGGGGTGTGTAGGGGGTGAAGCCCTCCCCATGGGGGTTCAGGGGGCACAGCCCCCCAAAGAAAACACACCGACATCACTGACAGCATAATGCTAACACTCAGCATTGTATCTGTCAATGGTAGGGGATGATTGGCGTTGCTGTAGTTGCAGCATAGGTAAACCATAGGGGGTCAGGGGGAAGGCCACCTTCCATGACAAGCAGGAGATGACCTGGTGACTAACGGGGTGGTCCAGGGTGTCAGGGATCTAAAGGAAATGCGGTGACCCAAGTGCAGGGGTAGTCTGCTCGGGGATAGCATGGGGCAGTGATCCAGGTGCAGGGGTAGCCCCCTGGGAAAGAGCATTACCTGATTTACATTGGGCATGCAAGTGTGACCCAAATTACATTAGTCATGTCTTGGTTGAGGGATGGGGCACAATCCGATTTACATCAGGCAGGCCCTGAGCCAGTCAACAGTGAGTGGCAGGACCTGATTTACATCAGGCATAGGTAACAGGAGGCATGACATAATTTGCTTTGGGCATGCAGCCAGGGATAAGTAATAAAGACTGGGATGAATGGACATCCCAATGGGCACAAGGTTGGGATGTACAAATATCATGATAAAGTTTGAAAAATAAAACAAAGGCTGTAACTATGTTTATAGCAATCAGAATTTAGAGTTGTAAACTGAGGATGTTTGAGTGCAATAATACCGTGGGTAACAACTAACAACAGCAGTTTTTCTGTCAAGTTCTTGGGGAGGGAGAGGAGTCGCTGATAATGGAGCCCACAGCTCACTGACGGGCAGGATTGTCAGTGGGACGATCCCGCTGGAGGGTCGGGGCTGCAGCCAGCAGTGAGCAGAGACAGCCACCGCCCCTTCTCAAATGCCTGGCAGTGTGCATGCACAGATAGCAAGCACATGTGCACTGCTAATGGTACCAAAACAAGACAAAGGTAGTTAGGAAGCGGGGAGGGTACAATAGGCATGTATGAACAGAAAAGGCTAGGAATGGTGGGGAAAGAGCAAGGCAGCAAAGAGCCAGGTGATTGGCTGGGGGGGGGAGTTATTTAGACCAGCTGTAACAGAGGAAAAGCCTCTTTGTTCCAGCTGATTTCAGGACACCCACCCAGCCACCTTAATAAGGAAGGGGTAAAGAGTGTCCAAAAAGACAGGAGACTCAATGGGGGGTCCAAGGTGACAGGAACCTAAAGGAAATGCAATGACCCAGGTGCAAGGGTAGCTTGTGGAGTGTGAGTATGGCCTGATTTACATTGGGAATGTGGGCGTGACTCAGTTTACATTAGGCATGCATTGGTCAAGTGACGGGGGGGAGGGACACAACTCAATTTACATCAGGCAGGCCCTGTGCCAGGCAAAAGGGAGTGCCAGGACATGATTTACATCAGGCCTGAATAAGAAGAGGCATGACCTAACTTACATCGGGCATGCAGACAGGAATAAGTAATAAAGACTGGGATGATAGGACAATGGTCACAAGGGTGGGATGTATAGATACCATGGTAAAGTTTGAAAAATCAAACAAAGGCTGTAAATATGTTTATAAGAATCAGGATTTGGAGTTGTAAAGTAAGGATGTTTGAGTGTAAAAAAAAAAATGGGCAACAGCAAATACCAGTTTGTCTGTCAGGTTCTTGGGGAGGGGGAGGAGTCTCTGACAAGTAATCTTCGAAGACAGTGGGATGAAACGAACCAGCTTCCATAGATGAAATGCAACCTTAAATGGTAATTAATGTGAAACAGCTTTGAGCAAACAGTGTACTGACAGCAGGGAGGAGAGATTAGAGCTCTCAAGAAGAAATCCCCCCTCATCAGTTTTTCCTTCTGTTGCTCCTGATCTGGAAGAAGCAAAAAAAAAAAAAAGGGTAAAACAGTGCATGCTTACTTTAAATCACTCCCTCTCCATGTGTGCTTTAGGTGAGTTCAAGGGAAATGAGGGAAAATGTTATCAATGTGTTTGTTCTCTGTGGTTCTCCCCTTGGACCAGCTTATCGGTTTTGCGGCTAGTGCTGAATTTTACAATGGTATATGTGGAGCTCAGATATAAGTATTACTCTTAGGATATTCAACAGTTTATAATAAAGCTATTTCTGTGAGCTTGCCTGCCCTTTCTATTCAGCCTGGAGGAAGGAGTGAGGAAGAAAAAGGATGACAGTGAGTGAGAAAGAGAGAGATTTGGAAGGAAATTGCTCAAATAAAAATAGAAAAATAGATTAAGTCTTGGGGTTTAATGAAGCTAAAAAAAATTCGTAATTTGATTGGGGGGCAGGCTTTCTGTCAGAGCAGCCAGTTATGACTGGAATACTTTGCTGCATGCCTCCTTTTACTCGAATCTTAAAAGCTTTGTTTTAGAACCTCTGGGCCTGTGTAATACTTACTGTAGTTATCTAGGACAGGTGCGCAGCAATTTGAATGGGAGATTAAAAAATTCATATCTGGGTGGGGAAGGAAGTTAGATTTTTACACTGGTCAAGCAATTCCAGTTTTCTGACATTATAGGTAACCCTTCCTATAGAATACTTCAGACTAGAGTGTTGCAAAGTTTTAATCCACTGGTGAAGTTCAGGCGAATATACCAAATTCACAGAGCAATTCACTCATTTTTGCCATTTACTTGGAAATTCGTCTTTTGCAACTTCGTCTGGCAACTTCACCTGGCAACTTCAGTTTTGTGGTGCATTGGGTGAATTTTGCTCACATCGAGGCTTTTGGTAAACAAATGCCTGTAGGTCACATAGAAACAGCTTGTGCAGTTCACATGCTACTTCTTTATGCATAGTATGAGCCTTGGTTTCATTTTGCAGTCTCAGTGAGTTACTAGAAGAGATCAGATCTGCTGCAGTTAGAGTCTTCGCAAATCTTCTAAAACTACAACTTTTACAGCTTTTTTGGTTTGTCATCGTATCTTTATTTAGCAGTTTGTGATAGTATATACTGTATACAGTAGGTGTTGTTTTGTAGTATTTTGCAGTGTTTTCCCCACTTTTATTTCTTCTGTTTTCTTGTTTTAACTCCTTTTTTACTCTCAATTTTTTGTTGTCAAAATAAAAATGAATGAGTCTTGGCAGAAGACACAGGAGAAAGGACTGCTGTGTGACTGGACTTCTCTGCTGGGACTAAAGTAGAAGAACTTTTGTACTTGGACCTTTAATTTAGGGTAAAAAAACTAACATACAAAACAAAAAAAAAAGTGTGTGTGTGTGTCTGTCTGGGTTAACTGAACTGAATGGGTATCTGAACAGTTATAGGTGTAAATATCAGGTGATTGAAAGGACTTAACTGCTGTGAGGTTTAAATTACTGGTAGAAAGATCTAGTAAGTAGGGGGAGTGGCTTAGCTAGAAGGAAGCTACATTTAAAGACTGCCTTAGAAAGATTCTGCTAATATCTTGGCAGAAGACACCAGGAGAAAGGACTGCTGTGTGACTGGACTTCTCTGCTGGGACTATATTGCCCTCCTTCCTTCCCCTCCACCCCCCACCCAAAGCTAGTTCTATTTTTATAGGTACAGGATTTGACTGACAACAGGAACTTCCTGTTTGGGAGCAGGAAGTGAGTGATCACAGAACCACCAAAGACCCACCATCCTAGAAGGGCAGGAGTAGCTCTCCGGCCCCCTCTAGCTGCTGGAGATCTGCCTCCGAGCAAGTAAGTGGTCCACTGAGAAATATAGGATATTCTTGTCTCAGAACAGGACAATCAGGAGCTTAAAGGGCACACAGGCAGAAAGTAAGGAGAGAGAGAGAAAAAAAACAGAGGAAAGAGTAAGGATTGAAAACAGTTAAGGGGCCAGATATAAGACATGATTGGAGTGGTGCAGTGTAGTGGCTGTGGAGCAGCAGTCTTCCGGGAGACGTTCTGGAGGATGCGGTGTTGTCCCATCTGCAGGCACCTCTCTGGGCTGAGGGAGGAGGTTGCTTATCTCCAGGCTGAGATGACCAGGGTTTGTGGGACCTCCTCTTCCATCCAGGGACCACCAGTGCCACTGCCGTTGCCTCAGAGGTTGCCAAGAAAGAGGAGCGGTTGGACCACAGTGGGCTCAGGGAGGGTGAGGGTGGTGGAACAGAGGCACATCCCTCCAGATGTACCGCTCCACAATTCCTATGCCATTCTGGCAAAGTGTGGTTCCTCTGTGGAGGCACCCACAGTGGAGACCAAGGAGGATGCTGGGAACCTCCACAAAGGAGACCCACAGGAGGGTGGCAGGGGACCCTGCAGGGAAGGAAACAACTCCTGGTGGGGGACTCCATTGTTAGGAAGGTAGAACTAGGGAGGAAGGGGAGAGGGAGGTAAGGTGCCTGCCTGGCGCCATGGCTTGGAGGGACAGGGAGCGAATCCTCAGGATTGCCAGAGCAGCTGCACAGGGGAGGGAGCTGGATGTCATTGTCCACCTAGGGACAAATGACCTGGCTAAGAAAGGATTAGAGAAGTGCAGGAAGAGTTTGTGGAATTGGGAGGGGCCTTAGTCAAGTAGCACGACGTAACCTTCTCGGAGGTGCTGCCCATCTATGGCATAGGAGAGGCTAGGTGTTCCGCAACATGGGATTCAATCAGTGGTTGAAAACGGTGTGAAGCTCAGGATTTGGCTTCATTGGGGACTGGGGTCCACTGGAGTGATGCAAGCCTATACTGGCATGATGGGCTGCATCTGTCCGGGAGGGAACCAGGATCCTAGGGCGATAGGTTTAAATGCTTCATTGGCAAGCTTTTAAACTAGCCAAGGGGGAGGCACTGAAAAGATCAGGAAAATCCTAGCCCTCAAATAATCACGGTAGTAAGTGCGGCAAACATCAACATAGAGGTGTCGATAGGGAGAAGGGCAGGGGTAAATGGAGAAAGTGACAAAGGCAAGAAGGACAGGATGGGGCAAAGGGAGTAAGGCCATCAGAAAATGGAGGGTAATGAGTACCAATGCCCATAGTCTGGGCAACAAGCCCCTGAGCTGGTGGCCTTGATGGAAGAGGGATGCCTGGATATTGTAGTCAGTCACAGAAACATGGTACACAGAGAACCATGACTGGGATGTTAACATACCAGGTACATAACCCACAGGGAGAGACAGGCAGGGGAGAAGAGGGGAGGAGTAGTCTCATGTAAAGGAAGGATAAAAGCAACTGAACAAAAGAGTAAACAGGGAGGAGAGGAGGCACTGTGGGTCACCTTGAGACTGGAAAGGCACCACAATCCGCACACAGGGGTTGTGTACAGACCCCATGTCAGGGGAGGGAATGGACAAGGATATGATGGAAGGCATTCTTAGAATGGCAGAAAAGGGGAGATACTATTGATGGGAGACCTGAATATGTCAGATGTTAACTGGAGCACATTTGCTGCAGCCACATCCAAGAGCAGGGCCATTCTTGATGCCCCTACAGGTGGCAGGCATTAGACAGCTAGTTTCAGAACCCACTCGTGAGGGAGCAATCTTAGACCTGACTCTCAAACGGGACAGTGAGAGGATCTCAGATCTAGAAGTGGGTTGCCATCTGGGGACAAGTGACCATCAAACAGTGTGTGGCTCACGTTAAACTCAGCTACAGAGTCAAGCCATACAAAAGTGAGGGTACTGGACTTTAGGAGAGCTGACTTTGGCAAGATGGGAGAGTGCCTCAGAAAAGCACTAGCAAACAGGCTAGAAGGAGGTGTGGAGCAACAATGGGGAATCATCAAAACTGCCATCACAGAGGCAACAAGTCTTTGTGTGAAGCAAATAAACAAATCAAAATGAAAGAAAAAGCCACTATGGTTCTCAAAAGAGGTGGCTGTGAAAGTCATGAAGAAAAAGATAGCATTCTGGAAGTATAAGGAAACACAGAAGGAGCAGGACAGAGAGCTGTACCAGTTAAGGCAGAAGGAAGCAGGGAGGGAAGTCAGAATAGCAAAGGCCCAAGCTGAGGAAAAGATAGCCAACTCAGTTAAGAAGGGGGATAAAACCTTTTATAGGTACATCAGCTAGTGTAGAAAGACAAAGGGAGGGATAGTGAGGCTGAATAGAATGAACGGTGGGTGGGCAGAGGGGGACAGTGAAAAGCAGGATACTGAACTAATATTTTGCTCAGTATTCACTAAAGAGGAGGGGGAGTGCAATCCAATTAACAGAAGCACTCTGATAGGGGGTTCGATCCCAGTCCTTTCACAGAAGAAAGGGTCTGAAAGAACTCCTAAAACTGGAAGGTGGACAAAGCAATTGGTCCTGATGGAATTCACCCCAGAATTCTAAAAGAATTAAGGGAGGAACTAGTGAAACCACTGGCTACTCTTTTTAATGAATCATGGGAGGATGGTGCGGTACCAGAGGACTGGAGGAAGGCGGATGTGATTCCCCTTCACAAAAGTGGGACCAAGACAGAGGCAGGAAACTACAGACCTGTCAGTCTGACCTCTGTGATAGGGAAAGTGATGGAGTCACTTCTGAAGGAAAGAATAGTTGAGTACCTAGAGGCCAGTGGAGCACAGGACCCAAGGCAGCATGGGTTCACAGCGGGAAGGTCATGTCAGACGAATCTAATAGATTTCTTTGACTGGGTGACCAAAGCAGTAGACCAGGGAGGGGCTGTGGACATGGCCTACCTAGACTTTAGCAAGGCATTTGACACAGTCCCACACAAAAGATTAATAGTCAAATTAACCAGCCTGGGAGTGGGTCCCAGGGTGGTAGCCTGGGTAAAACATTGGCTGCACAACAGGACACAGAAGGTAATTGTAAATGGAGTCCACTTGAAGAAAGAGAGGTTACTAGTGGGTACCGCAGGGTTCGTATTGGGTCCAGTCCTTTTAATGTCTTTCATCAGTGACATTGCAGAGGGACTGAAGGAAAAGTATGCCTTTTGCAGATGACACAAAGATCTGCAACAGGGTTGATACACAAGGAGGCGTGGAAAGGATGAAAAGGGACTTGACAAGTTTGGAGGAATGGTCAGAAGTATGGCAGCTAGGATTCAATGCAAAGAAGTGCAAAATAATGCACCTGGGGAACAAGAACCCAGGGGAAGAATACACAATGGGTGGGGAGGTAGTAGCAACAACAAAAAAGGAAAGGGACCTGGGGGTAATCATATCAGATGACCTTAAGGTTAGCAAGCAATGTAAGAAGGCAGTAGGGAGGGCTGGGGGTATACTGGGATGTATAGGGAGAGGCATCCACAGCAGAAAACAGGAAGTTGTTATCCCTCTGTACAGACAGTTGGTGAGACCTCATCTGGAGTACTGTGTCCAGTTCTGAGACCCCATCTCCGCAAGGACATAGACAGGATAGAGGTAGTCCAGAGGAGGGCAACTAAAATGGTGCAGGGTCTGCAGGAGAAGCCGTATGAGGAGAGACTAAGGAGCTTAATATGTATACCCTTGAGGAAAGAAGGGAGAGGGGGGACATGATAGAAACTTTTAAGTACCTCAGTGGAATCAACAAAGTCCAAGAGGGTAGCATCTTTCAGAAAAAGAGACTTGCAAGAACAAGGGGACACAATTTAAAGATAGAGGGAGGGCAGTTCAGGGGCAATGTGAAGAAGTATTATTTCACAGAGAGGGTAGTGGATGCATGGAACAGCCTTCCTGAGGAGGTAGTGGGGTCTAAAACTGTGGGAGAATTCAAGAATGCATGGGACAGACATAAGGCAATTCTTGTTGGGAGTAAGAAGAAATAAGCTGTTGGTTAACTAGGATCTACGGCCTATCCTGTAGGTAGGGAAATGGGCAGACTAGATGGGCCAAGCAGTCCTTATCTGCCATCAAAGTCTATGTTTCTATGTTTCTATGAGTGGGACGGGTGAGGAGAAGACTAGGAGGACTGGTACTGGGACCAGTCCCAGGAAGCAGAGAGGGATGGAGTCCATGGATGGGACATGCCATCCCATTCATCTAAAGAGGCCAGCTTTGGGACCAGGAGCACTGAGAAGTGGAACCTGCCCCCCTCCCCAAAGCACAGCACCAGCAGCACCGTGCAGTGGTCCCACTACCACCGACAGTTGACCCTCCTCCTGTATGTTCTGTACCTGCTGCAGCACCAGCCGCTATGCCCGTCCTGTGGTTGTGCTTCCATCAGAGCCCCATGAGGAGGAGGAGGAGGATTCCTGCCCAGGACCATCTGGCTTCTGCACTTGGCAGCAACAAAAGTCCCTTGTTTGGGACTTTTTTGTAACTGACCCCACTTACAAAAGTGTGATGACATGCCCATTTTGTGACATGGTTATTTGCCATGGAAAACAGGGCAGACATGTGGGCACAGGTGGCCTTCACACCCACTTTAGGTGCGGCACCACTAGGAGTTGGAGGAGCATGTGAATAGAAAGACTGAGGTGGTGGCACCCCTAGTCACTTGGTGGACAGGTCCCAGAGAGAGACATAGAGGGGAATGGACTGGAGTAGGAGAGGGACCCCGGTGCTGCTGGAGTTACCCAAGAGACCAGCCTCAGATCCTCCAACTATATCCTTCATATAGAAGTGACTCCGCTGCATGTGGAGATAAAGGAGCTCTCCTGGCAAGTTGTTGCCATTGAAGAAACTATGGAGGTATTGCTCCATAACAAATGGAGCATTCTTGATGGTCTTCTGGAACTTTGTGGTGGTATTGCACCTTCTGTCCTAGGACCATAGCCTGATTCTCTCATTCTTTACACTCTTTTATTCTAGATATGTTATCTGTCTTACCGTGTCCTTTATTCTTATATTCACCTGTTGTAAAAATAAATAAATAAAGTTAAAAAAACATAAAAACATTTTGTACATCTTAATTTCTCTCTGCCCTAATTTCTGGTACTGCTTCCATCTGTCTATTTACAATCTGCTGTCAGCTATCTTCCTCCTGATTTTCTCTCTGTTGTGTTCTCTTTCTGTGCAGCTGTGCAGTCATTGCACTATCACTGTCTTCAAATCTCACAATTTTTCTCAACTACAAGAATTAATATTTTTATTTCATTTTTGTTAACTATGTAAGCATACTAGGCAAAGAATGCCTATTTTCGGGTACAACGCAGGCGATGAAATATTCCATACAGGCAATATATACAGTATAATACATTGCAATACAAAAGGCACTGAGGGGAGTAACTGTGAAACACGGCACTGCATCACTGAAGACGAAATACATGCAAGAGAAAGCAATTAATCAAATTCAATAAAATATGGTAAACAGTACATAAAATATGCAAAGAACTGTGCAAAGTAGAGTACCCTAATTATACCTTGCAGTACAGTGAGCAAGGAAAGGAAGAAATATGTTCATTAAACATCATGTCATAGAAAGGGAAAATGTATTAATGTGTTTGTTTTTGGTAGCTGGGTAGGGTGCACTAGACATAGAAATGCTTATTTTCAGGCACGACCCGGGAGGTTACAACAAAGTGATACATGACATTGGAGGAAAATACAGTATAACATTTAGCTGAGATAAGAAATACAGTACAGCTGATGAACAGTCAGTACAACAAAGTGGTACATAACATTGGAAGAAAAATACAGTACATTTTGCTGAGATAAGATGTACAATACAGTTGATGAAAGAGTCAGTAGTACAAGATTAGCTTACAACTAAGGCAGACAATAGCACCAAAATTACAGGGATAATATAAAAAGCAAAATATTGATATTACAGTAAGGTAAATAAGTGCCAACCAATTATAGAGAAAACTTACACGAAAGCAATTGGAAACTAATAACAAAATGGAGCAGGAGAGCAAAATGAGAGTAGAGTAGTGTCCGAGACCTAAACGGCAGAAGGCAATCAGAATGGAGATACAGGAAAAAGGAAGAGAGTAGATCGAAACAGTGGAAGGGTGAGAATAGTGTAAGGGGGGAGAAGACGAACAATAATAGGTATAAGGGGCTTATGGTGGATGGAAGCATGTACATTGTGCTGAATTGGTAAGGTAATCCTGGTGTTTCTTTTTAAAGAGGGCATGATTAGGTACTAGCTGGACATCTAAGGGAATGGAGTTCCAGTAGCGAGGGGCAGCATGGGAGAAGGTGTGGGCACCCTTGGCTGTTTTACATGTCAGTATAAGTAGGAGAGATTGGTTGGCTGACCTTAGACCAAATGAGGGGGCTTGTCAAGACAGCATAGAGGCTAGAGGAACAGAGATTCCAGATTTGATAATGCCATCAGTCAGAGAGCTGAGAGAGAGGAGTCGATGAGTGGATGGGGAGGGTCATTTGAGGTCAGCATGGAGCTGACAGTGGTGTTTTTGATGAGAGGAAGCAGAGGCGTAGTGGCAGATATTATTATAAATTGTGTCCCATCTTTGAAGAGAGTTTCAGAGGCACCTAAGAATGTAACAGCACCGTAGGTGAGGGCTGGGAAAAGGATACAATGGGCAACGGCCAATCTAGCAGAGGGTGTAAGAGCATAGCTAGTTTTATATGTGTAACTCCCTTGTTCCCATGGGTTACTAGAATCCCATTTAGAATCAGTGGCAGGCAGGGAGAGGCAGCTAGTGAAATGCCAGTTAAATGGATTTCACAGTGTCTCACTCTGTTTTTCAGTCTCAGCTGAGCTGGAGTGATGATGTCTCTTTAGAACTGTCACAACAGCATGAGATACAGTGGAATGCTAGCTGGGGAGTTATCTGTAGAATGCTGAGTTAGATTCAGTAGTCTGTAGAGAGTGAGTCTGTAGAGTGGAGAGTGAGGAGGAGGCTGCTCCCTGTGCAGCTGCTCAGTATTAGCTCTGACAGAGAGCTACCTCTGTAGTTTGGGTAGTTTGTTCTCACCCTAGAAGAAGAACATAGAAGACCAGAGAGTGAAGTGGTAGAGACTGGTCCTAGAGGGTTTTCCAGTGCCCCATCCCTGGAGGGATGGGGGGAATTCCAGGATTCAGGGGCAATCCCCTAGTCCAGCCTGGACTGTGTTGAAGCTGCCTGAGATTCATCTACTCTGTGAGTACTCGAGACTTTTGTGTGGAAAAAGCCCTGGGGCACCTGCATTCATGTGGTGAGTTCTTCTCTGACGGAGGGACTCTATCACCAATACTGTTTCTGTTACAAAGTGTCTGCTTACTATGGGGTCCGGAGAGAGACTTGTCAAGTATAGAACTTTTAGATCATGTCTGATTTAAAAGTGTCTGCTAAAGTGGGGGTCTAGTGAAGAGACATTGCCAATTACAGAACTTTTAACTTCATGACACCTCAGAGGTGTGTAAAGTAGTGTGTTAAATATGAAAGACATTTCAAGATAGCATCTACATCTTTTCTGAGAAGAGTGTTATTAACCAGATGAATGGCCAAGTATAAATTTGGAAGCAAAAGGTGGGAGACCCCCCCATCTGGATTAACCATATTTACCTCTCCAGGTTCAGTTTTGGCACATTTTTTCTCTCAGTGCATTTGGCCAGTGCCTGAAGAAAATAGTTTACCCAGATGTGGGTTTTGGATTTTCTGTGAGCCTGTGTGTGCTCTTTGGTGGTCGAGGGTGCCACCAGTAATTTCTCATGAAATATGGGAAAGTCTCCTAATACTGGCCGAGGGTGCCTAGTCAAGGGAAGCATACCAGATCTGGCCATGTGACAATTTCCATCAAGAACCTGAGAATTTGCTGTGTGTGTGTGCTCTGTACCCCAGTAATCTGCATTACCAGTGGGAGTAGCCCTGTGGGGGTCCATCTTCGCTTTGTGATTATTCTCTGTGTATGTGAATAAAAGCCACACTCTAGAATCCCAACCTGGTTTGGACAGTACTGTTATTGCTCCCACTGTGTCTGGATTTACTTGGGTGCCCCTGATCAGAAGTATAAACCTAGCATAATTGTGAGCAAATGTTTTCTCCCAGGGACCCAGGTTGCTGGCCATGACAAATTGTCACCTCAGGTGTGAGCCAGGTAGTTGCCACACTTGGTTTGCCTGTCTGAGGATGGCAGTCTATGAAGTAGAATATTGGTAAACAGAACTGTAGTAGTGACAACCCCCATCCCTCTCATTGGTGCCATATGTGAGAGAAGCAGCCCTGCTAATTGAACAAGGGGGGGTCGGTGGGAGGAGGTTACAAAATGGAGGCACCGCTGAGGATGTGTGTTGGATTTGGGAGAAAACAAGAGATGTTTGCTCAGGTTGTGGCTAGTGTTTTGTCTATCTGGCAGTTGGTAGCCCGAAATGTGAAGCTTTGTGCATAAGGGATTTGACCAGAGTAGTGCCATCCATATGTGCCGTTGTGTGCCTGCTGTTCATGTGCTGCTGTGATTGTGCCAACATTTACCAAGGAGCTGTAAAGCCAGAATGTGTGTGCCTCTTGTCCTGCATCAACAAGAACGTTTGTCAGCTTCAATTTTCAAGTTGTGACAGAAAAAAAATATTGAGAACTGTGGGAAGCAAAGAGACATTTGTGCCCTGAAAGTTTCAAATGCTTGCTGTGTGAACTCGGGGAGTCGCTAGAAAAATTGCCATGAGAAATGGTTAAAAATGGTGCTCCCACCATGGAGTTACAGTTGAAAAGAAAAAAAAGTTGTTTTGCAGTTTAAATTTTTCCTGCTCAATGATCGCCATGTAGGAGAAGAGCATGAGAAGAGAGAGAGGTTTATTTGCATGACGTTGAGTGACTGGTGAGACTGCAATCAGTCCCGCCCCCAAGCCAGCTTCAGAGTGCTGCCCAGTGTTTGAGAGGGAGAGAGCGAGTGGTGTGCAAGCTGGCTAGCCAGGAGGATTGTTGCGGTGACTGCAAATGTTCTAAAAGTTTATACAACAGACTTTTCTGTACTGAATCAGGCTCAACCCGTATTCCGATCGACTGGGGAGAAAGCGTGGTGTTCGTAGGGACAATCGGCAGGGTTGCCATCCCGTTTCAACCCAGAGGCCTTCCAGGATCACCTGTATGCTGAGAATTTCCATTGAAAAGCCAGCTACTGATTCAGTGAGTACCATTCAGCAAAACTGAGCTCAAACTGTGTGTGATTTTTCTAAAGCCAGCTAGATCTGTGTGTAAACAGTGTGATTGTTTTTGCAAAGAAGGACTGTGTAAAGTAATCAAACCCAAGCAAGAATTCTGAGCATTAAACAGTGAGGAATGTATTATGGATTCAGCAACATTGTCATTCTCTGAGCAAACAGAGAGACTGCGAGTTGTATGAGAGGCTGCAACAAACAGGCAATCCTGTTCAAGAAATATTGTGGCTTTAGTGACTTTAAGCAAGTAAAAGTGATTGATAGCTGATGTAAAGTCCTAGAAAATCATATAGATGTGCTGAGGAAGCAAAACAGTGCAGTCTGTGCAGTTTGAGTAAAATTTATCAGTATGCAGTAAAGTGGATGCGCAGTGGCTTGAGTCAGATGCAGAATGTTGGTGCACCAGGAGTGCTGCCATCGCCACTACAGGATAGGTTAGTAATGTAAACATAGCAGCTGGGAGCCATTTTGTGAGACTGTTCAAGTATAGTGAACTTTGTGATAACAGTGAACTTTTGTGTGTTTTTCTACCGTCATGGCTTCGGGACAATCCCGCTACCCGGATCATGCTCGGGCTATGATAGTTGAAGAGGTTACCAAATTGAAAGAAATAGAGAAATGTTTCTATGGTGGAAGTTTGCCTCCTCAAGTTGCAATTCCCAGATACCCTGTCAGAGTATGCATAATGTACCTCAGGGCTGGAAGGGACGTTTTCGTGATTCCTCACTGTCCAGTGTGCTTAGAGAAGCAAGGTCTAACTAGTACACCCAAGATTTGTTTGGCTCCCACGTGAACAAAGCTTCAAGATCCTGCAAGTAGCAGCACACAGCACCAGGTTGAACCTGTTGGGGGAGGCCCAGCACAGTGTGGCACAAAGCAAGAGGGTGTAGATGTACTCACAGAGCACAGTCCCCATGATGTCTCCATGCCTGTGTCACAGATGGACAGTGCGGAGGGAGAATCAGTGGATCCATGGAGAGAGGGTCCTAGTCCTAGCCTCGTGGGAGAGGACGAGTTTCAGGAAACCCTAGATTGGGAGGTGTCTACCTCCACACCCAGTGAAGAGTGGACTGTCTCAGGAGTGAGGATGATTGCGCACTCCTGGCCCCAGGTCCTAAGTGAGGAAGAGAAGGAGGAGGGAGCTATGTATCTTTATGATGAAGGTTCTAGTCCACAGCCTCAGGCTCTTTCCTTGGAGGAACCAGAAGAAGAAGTTGGTGACTCCACAATCCTGCCCCCAAGAAGGAGGGGTCTGGGACCAGTTCTACGTAGTTTTGAGTATGTGACACTGGCTGAACCAGGACTGGTCACCCCCAAGCCAGGCCAGGAGTCACGAACTGATGAAGAGTAGTAAGGAGGAAAGATCGCTTCATAGGAAGGCAGATGATATCTATGGAATATCCTTTCCTACCATTCCTCGGACAGTCTGGGAAGAGATTGAGAAAAACAGGAGAATCTGGCTAGTGGAAGAGGCAACCAAAAACCTGCATCCAGGTGCAACTCAATATGTCAGAGACAAAGTTGTCAGAGACAAATTCAAATTTTGGAAGGTGTGCAGGACACTGTTCGTAGACACTGTACGTATTGTGGACAAAAAGGGAAACAAGACTTTCGATAATGTGAATTATGAGCTCTCAGATGGGGTAACAGTTCTTGCACCTAACCCATTGTGGTACTACCCTCAATGTAACCAGCTTCCTGTGAATGTGCCCATGCCTACCAAGTGGAAAGCAGAGCAGTGGTAACCAGTGCTGCCATCCAGCCATTGCCATACCCATGTTGTTCCACCAGTCTGGTATTCCAGGATCAAAAGGTGCATCCAGATTCATCAGCCTTGCAGTGTGCCTTCCAGTTCCATCGCCTGGCCTTCCAGATGACATCAGCCATAGATGACATCACCCCAGCTGTTTTCTGATTCATCACCTGGGATTTCGGATGACTTCAGTCCAGCTGTTCCTTTCCTGTTCCAAGGTTTCATCTCCTAGATGACATCAGCTTGAGATGACATCAGTCTGGCAGTTTCCAGATGTCCATCCTTTCATTTCCAGAAGATTTCCACCAAACTGTATCTTAGAAATGCTGCCAGGGAGAGTCCTCGGCTGGAGATCCAGGTGCTGTTCCATTTTTTGTTCTTCAATGGACTGGTCCAGACTTTTCTTACTCTATTGACATTGCAATACACATCCTACACTTGACAGACTTCAGACTGTTGAACTGTCCACAAAGACTCTCCCCTTTGGGATTACATTACGTCAAGAACTGTGCTTCACCGGGCTTCGGCCCAGGAGAGACTCTTTCATGGACCTTGCCTTTGGGCACTGTTTGTCACTAGTTGGGACATTTAGGGCATTCCATCCCCACAAAGGTGTATTGTACATAATGTTGATCTTTTCTACTGTTTTCTACTTTTTCTAAAAAAATATTTGTTGTGATTCTCCAGTGTTTGATGGTAAGGGTTATGGTCGTGTACTGTGTTTTGTAGATTTGGGCTATGTTTCAGGTAGATCCTGATGAAGAAAGAAGAGAAGACCAGAAGAGGACTGGAGGGACTCATCAGACTTCCTCTGTGCTTTAAAGTATTATTTTTATAGTACTGTGTAGTTGTTAACATGGGTTTACCTTTTTCCTTCCACAGGTGTAGTTGTGGGGGAGTGTGGGAGTGTAATGCTTGTGTATAGTGTTAGCTCCAGGGTTTGGTTTGCAGGTGTCCAGGGATGGGGGGAGATTCCCCTGTTTTGGGTAGGTTTATTTTTAGTCAGATAGGTTTTCTCAGAGGGCTAGGGAGATTGACAGGGTCACTGGTTTCCATAGTAAGATCATAGTGTAGGGCCTGATGCATCAGCCAATGGACTCTGAGCCCTTAGTGTTGCCTTCCTGTGCCTGGCACATGATAGGAGAGGGCCTGATCACCCCTCTCCATGGGTAGTACATAGGGTAGGATGGTCTAGTGCAGGATAGGCAGTGACTGGGGACAGTCATTTTCCCAGCTGTGGGTGGGTGTAAACCCCTTGTTCCCAGGGGTTACTAGAATCCCACTTAGAATCAGTGGCAGGTAGGGAGAGGCAGTTAGTGACATGCCAGTTAAATGGATTTCCCAGTGTCCCACTCTGTTTTTCAGTCTTAGCTGAGCTGGAGTGATGATGTCACTTTAGAATTTTCACAGCAGCATAAGCCACAATGGAATGCTAGCTGGGGATTTAGCTGTAGAATGTTGACTTAGATTCAGTAGTCTGTAGAGAGTGAGTCTGTAGAGTGGAGAGTGAGGAGGAGGCTGCTGTCTGTGCAGCTGCTCAGTTTTAGCTCTGACAGAGACCTACCTCTGTGGTTTGGGTAGTTTGTTCTCACCCTAGAAGAAGAACATAGAAGACCAGAGAGTGAAGTGGTAGAGACCATTCCTAGAGGGTTTTCCAGTGCCCCATCCCCGGAGGGATGGGGGGGATTTCAGGATTCAGGGGCAATCCCCTAGTCCAGCCTGGACTGTGTTCAAGCTGCCTGAGATTCATCTGCTCTGTGAGTACTCAAGACTTTTGTGTGGAAAAAGCCCTGGGGCACCTGCATTCATGTGGTGAGTTTTTCTCTGAAAAAGGGAATCTGTCACCAAGACTGTTTCTGTTTAAAAGTGTCTGCTTACTATGGGGTCCGAGAGAGACTTGCCAAGTACAGAACTTTTAGTTCATGTCTGATTTAAAAGTGTCTGCTAAAGTGGGGGTCTAGTGAAGAGACATTGCCAATTACAGAACTTTTAATTTCCATGACACCTCAGAGGTGTGTAAAGTAGTACGTTAAATGTGAAAGACATTTCAAGATAGCATCTACATGTTTTCTGAGAAGGGTGTTATTAACCAGATGAATGACTGAGCATAAATTTGGAAGCAAAAGGTGGGAGAACCCCCATCTGGAGATACCATGTGTACCTCTCCGGGTTCAGTTTTGGCACCTTTGTTTTCTCTCAGTGCATTTGGCCAGTGCCTGAAGAAAATAGTTTACCCAGATGTGGGTTGTGGATTTTATGTGAGCCTGTGTGTGCTCTTTGGTGGTTGAGGGTGCCACCAGTAATTCCTCATGAAATATGGGAAAGTCTCCTAGTACTGGCTGAGGGTGCCTAGTCAAGGGAAGTGTACCAGATCTGGCCATGTGTGCCAGTTTCCATTCAGAACCTGAGGGTTCACTGTGTGCGTGCTCTGTACCTCAGTAATCTGCATTACCAGTGGAAGTACTGTAGCTCTGTGGGGGTCCATCTTCACTTTGTGATTATTCTCTGTGTATGTGAATAAAAGCCACACTCTAGAATCCCAACCTGGTTTGGACAGCACTGTTATTGCTTCCACTGTGTCTGGATTCACTTGGGTGCCCCAGACCAGAAGTACAAACATAGCATAATTGTGAGCAAACGTTTTCTCCCAGGGACCCAGGTTGATGGCCATGACAAATGGTCCCCCCAGGTGTGAACCAGGTAGTTGTCACACTTGGTTTGCTTGTCTGAGGATGGCAGGCTATGAAGCAGAAGTATTGGTAAACAGAACTGTAGTAGTGGCAACCCCCATCCCTCTCATTGGTGCCATGTGTGAGAGGAGCAGCCCTACTAGTTGAACAAGGGGGGGCCGGTGGGTGGAGGTTACATATGCCACCCCAATTTTGACATTTATGGAATTTACAAATGGAGGAGATGTGTTGGTCAAAGTTCAACGATCCATCAAGCAACACACCCAGATATTTGAAAGAGCAAACTATGTCTAATAAAGAGACGTTATCATAATGGATTTTTAGTTTCTTGTTATTATCCCTGAGCTTAACATCAGACCCAAAAAGCATTGCTTGAGTTTTTGTAGCATTAAAGATGAGCTTGTTATTGGAGAGCTAGGTCTGAATGGCCCTGAAATCAGACAAGAAGGTTTGGTTGATGTCAGTTATATTCCTCAAGCTGTCATATAGAACCAGGACATCAGCGTACAGCAGGAATGAGCACAAAGTGGTAGATAGAGAGATCTTATTGATAAAAATGGAGAATAGGAGTATCCATCCACATACAGCTGCATAAAGGATGTAAAAATCAATGTTGGAATTACAGGGGGGGGTTTGCAAGGGCTCCCTCCCAGGTCTGAAGTGAGCCCCAGTAGCTCATGCAACATTGACTTAAAATCAGAAGTGGACTCAATTTACAGACATGACCCTTATGGGCTCCCCTAGCTCTAAAATTTCATTCTAACACTGATAATGTAACATGCTGCTCCAAGGGCAATTGTGAGAAAATAACAACATATAGCACATATATTCTGTGCTCCCAGAATTTTTCTGAACTACTGTACCACAATAACTATATCAGGCTGCTGCATGCTGATAGAAGGTGGTGCACTATAATTCGTTCCCCCGCCAGTTCTTGTAATGTACTTTAGAGGAAATTGAGAGGAAAGTACAACATGCATAAATGTTGTGTTCCCAAAATTTTCCTGAACTACCAGAATAAATATATCAGGTTGCTGCATGATGCTACAAGGCTTGTAATAAACTTTAGGAGAAACTGTGAGAAGAGCACAACATGCATACATTATCTGCTCCCAGAATGTTTCTGAACCACCAGAATAAATATATCAGACTGCTGCATTCTGCTACAAGGTGGTGTGCTATGATTTGGTCCCCCGCCACAGTTCTTGTAATATACGTTGGAGGAAATTGAGAGGAAAGCACAACATGCATACATTTTGTGCTCCCAGAGTTTTTCCGAACTACCAGAATAAATATATCAGGTTGCTGCATGATGCTACAAGGTGGTGTGCTATGATTCTACCCCACTCCCCAACACGAATATTGTAACACATTTAGGGGAAATTGTGAGAAAAGCACAACATGCATAAATTCTGTGCTTTCAGAATTTTACTGAACTACCAGAATAAATATATCAGGTTGCGTCATGCTGCTACAAGGTGGTGTACTATGACTGAGTCCCTCTGCTACAGTTCTGGTAATACACTTTAGGCGAAATTGTGAGAAGAGCACAACATGCATAAATTCTGTGCTACCAGATTTTTTTTTGAACTACCAGAATGAATATATCAGACTGCTGCATGATTCTGCAGGGTGATGTGCTATGATTCAGTCCCCCATCACAGTTCTTGAAATGCACTTTAGGGGAAATTGTGAGAAAAGCACAACATGCATAAATTCTGTGTGTTCAAAATTTTTCTTAATTACCAAAATAAATATATCTTCTGTGTTTGAAGTGACTGGGAAGCTCTAACAGTCAGCAGCAGGTGAGAGCTGCTTTGTAGCTGACAACCTCCAGGGACATTGTGCTTCAGACCCAGCAGAGTGAGTTTTGCCAGTGTCTTTGGGTTCCCTGCCTGTTCTGGACTAATTCCCATTAATTGGAGGGAGTCCAGCAGCAGATCGACAGCAGTGGGCTGAATTGTACTGGTGTGGGGCTTCGTTTTACTTCAAAAGTCCCGCACCACCTGAAACTGTATGCAGCTATGTGTTTGAAGTGATTGGGAAGGTCTAGCAGTTGGCAACAGGTGAGAGCTGCTTTGTAGCTGACAATCTCCATGGACATTATGCTTCAGACCCAGCAGAGTGAGTTTTGCCAGTGACTTTGTGTTCCCTGCCTGTTCTGGAATAATTGCCCATTAATTGGAGGGGGTTCATCGGTGGACTGACAGCAGTGGGCTGAATTGTACTGGGCCGGGGCTTTGTTTTACTTAAAAGTCTGCACGCTTCATACAGGCGTGAAAAGGTGGTGAATGTTGTGAGTGGAAAGGATACCACTGTGAGAAAAATAAATTTAGTATTTAAAGATTGTTATATATTTGAAAAAATACTGCAATATAAAAATGCATAGGTTTGTCCCATTGGGGGGTGGACCAGAGGTCAACTGTAATAACGTTTGTAAAGGTATGGCCTCGGTGACCATGAAGGGACAAATTCAAGAACATCAGTTTGTGTCTGTTAAGAGATGCAATCCCTTTACAAACATGAGGAAATTATTCCTCAGACCCCTGGTAATTAAGACCTGTGTTTTTGGGGTAGAAAATTGTAGGGCAAAAGGCTTCTTTTGTGTTGTGTTATTAGCCCAATGTGGAGATGTTGAAAATAATCCAGGGCCCAAGGAAATTGAGGGGATTATTATTATCCATGAGAATGTGAGAAGTCTTACTCACAAGATCGATCAATATAGTGTGTGGGCTGCCGAATTGGGCCAGGACATTTTGGCAGTTTCTGAGACCTGGCTTCACTCGGGAATGCACAATAATGAGTTAGAACTAAAAGGGTATAGTTTAGAGAGGCAGGACAGGGAAGGGGGGGGTTGTTATATATGAAAGATACTGTAGGACCCTATCAGTTATTACTGGATAAAAATGTAGAAGGAGTTGATTGCTTATTAATATGACTGTCAAAAATAAAATTATTAGTTGGTGTTTTCTATGCCCCTCTAAAACTAAAACAAGAATGTTTGATGTTCTGGCTGATATGCTGCTGGAGAAAGTAGGAGATTAGTGTATGTTATTAACGGGAGATTTTAATGCAAATTGGGAGCAAGACAGAGGGAAAAAGTTACAAATTAGTTTGGAAGTTTGTGGCCTAAGACAAATAATTCACCAGCCTACTAGAAGTTTGAATAATAGAACTCATGGATCAATTTTGGATCTGTTTTTTGTTTCACAGGATCTGAGTGTGGAGGGTTCTCAAATTCTTCCACTGAACTTGGGGAATCATAACCCAATTCAGTGTACTTTAATAATGCAGGGAGTCCAGGGAGGTAGAAAACAGGATTATTGGGTGTGAGATTTAAAGGAATTTAGTTAAAAATCTTTTAGGAATAGCCTCAGTAACTTTGATTGGACTAGGGTGTTTCTAGTCCTTGATTTAAACATAGCTATTCAGGAATTTAATGACTCATTTTTGGATATCCTGCAACAGCATGCCCCAAAGTTAAAAAAGAGTAAAATTAAAAAAGATGTACCCTGGTGAAGGGAGCATTTAAAAACTCAGTTATGCATAAGGAATAGGGTATGGAAGAAAGCCAAAAGAGCTAGATCAGTGGAAGATTGGAATATATTTAAACCCTGGCGAAACAAATGTAAGAGGGAGACAGTACTAGCTAAAAAAAAAGGTATTACCAAAATACTTTTAATAAGATGCAGGATCCAAATAAATTCTGGAAAAACATTTCTGAATTGAGAATTCCGATAAAACCTACAAATCCAATTAACCTATTAAATGGGGATAAGTTGGTTGATGATCCATTAGAGGGTGCCAATTTTTTTAATTTTTATTTTAAGGAATTACCTGATTTAAAAATACCTAAATTGAACCGTAATGCAACTTGTTTTAAACAACAGAATTTGGATGCCCCCACTACTAATATTAGAGGATTTAAATTAGGAACATTGAGGCGAAAGAAACAGTTAAAGAATTAAAAAGATTGAAAGTTTCTAAAAGTGGTGGAATGGACGGCATTGATGCTAGGTTTTTAAAGATTAGTTCTGACATAATTGCCCCAATAATCATGTATTTTATAACTGGAGGATAAATTCCTCTTTGGTACCTGAAATGTGGAAGATGGGGGAAATCATTCCTATACATAAGGGGGGAAATAGCACACTACCGTCTAATTATAGACCAATAAAGTACACTACCGTCTAGTTATAGACCAATAACCCTACTTCCTATTCTTATGACGGTGCTGGAGAAGCTGGTAAATTACCAGCTTGGCCACTACCTTGAACAGGAAGGGATTATATCAAAATTTCAGTATGGGTTTAGGGAGGGGAGGTCCACGAACACCACCCTAATTGACTTTAATAACCTGGTTGTAACATCATTAAACCAGGGTAAGAGCACTGGGGTGGTGTTCGTGGATCTCAGCAAGGCCTTTGATTTAGTGCAGCATGAGGTTTTGTTACAGAGGTTGTTTAATATAGGGGTACATCAAGAAGCCCTGATGTGGTTTGAGTCTTATTTATCAGGATGTAAGCAATGTGTTCTGTGTGGGGCCGCTGTCTCAGGTCTGGTGGATATGGATAGAGGTGTTCCACAGGGCTCAGTTTTGGGCCATGTATTATCTAACATCTATGTAAACAATCTTGCATCTCAGATGACAAGTGTTGATATTAGCCTGTATGTGGATGATACAGTTTTGGTAGCAACTGCAAATAATCCCGAGGACCTGAGACAGCGGCTTCAGACAGATTTTTCCCATATGGAGGCATGGATGAGGGACTCTGGCCTCATAGTATAAAAAGGACACAGTGTATGCCATTTTTGAGGGTAACCGAATAAATAAGAACATGTCAGAACTGCAGACAATGTTTTTTGACAGGACAATGGTCCAGAATGTGACCACCTACAGATATTTAGGGGTCCTTGTAGACTCCTGATTGACCTTTTCAGAACATATTCAGTTACAAAGCAAGAAAGACAGTCAAAGATTGGGAGCCCTCCAAAGAATGTCTAGGTATCTGTCTAGAGATATTAGAACTAGACTGGTAAAGCAATTATTATTATTACCCATATTGGAGTACGGATTTTCACTTTACATGCATTCAAATCAGAAGTCTTTGGTTAAAATAGACCAATTGTATTATAGGATGGGGAAATATATATTAAGAAAAGGATATAGGATAGGATATACACCATTGGTTAGTTTTTCAGGAACTTGATTGGTTGCAACCAATGACACGGAGGGAATATTTGTGCTCTTCGGCTTGTCATGGACTAACCCATCCAAATAATAAAGTGCATTCCATTGATACACTTGGTCCAATTGGAAACAGACTCATTACAGACACCAAAGTTAAGGAAATCATCTGTGAAGGTACCTATGAATAGAATTTTGAATAAGATGGGGGATATGACACTTCAAAATATCCTGGCTAAAAGATGGAACAATTTACTGATTGAATTAATTGAAATTGCTGATTTGCACAAGTTTAAACTTAAGTTGCATAACTTTTTGAAGGTTCAATGTTATTATTTTTAGATAATTTTGTATGGTATATTAGATTTTGTTTGCATGTCTGATGTACATACTATTATGTAGTTTTGTCAAGTATGTTATGACTTTTTGTATTATCCTTGTTAATATAATGCGTAACTTTTTATAAAAAAAAGACAGGAATTTGTTGAAAATTGGGTTTTTGTCCCCAACAAAATTAACTGTATAAAAATAAAGCTTTTATCAATCGATATCAGACTGCTGCATGATGCTACTAGGAGGTGTGCTATGATTCAGTTCCCTGGCACAGTTCTTGTAACACACTTTAGGGGAAACTGAGAGAAAAGCACAGCATGCATAAATTATGTGCTCCCAGAATTTTCCTGAATTAGCAGAATAAATATATCAGGCTGCTGCATGCTGCTACAAGGTGGTGTGCTATGAGTCGGTCCTCCTACCACAGTTCTAGCAATGTACTTTAGGCGAAAATGTGAGAAGAGTACATCATAAATTTGTGCTCCCAGAATTTTTCAGAACTACCACAATAAATATGTCAGGCCACTGCATGATACAACAATGGTGCCATGCTGTGATTCAATCCCACCAACACTGTTTTTTAATGCTGTTTAGAGTATTAACTTTAGTGCCCCCAAATTTTCAGTCCCCCAAAAATTTTCTTCCTGGAAATGTTCACACGAGGAAATGAAATGAGATGGGCTCCAGGAACTAATATGCTGCTTGTGCGCTGTGTAAGTCTTACACCACAGCACCTGTCCTGAATAATTTAATGACCGACAATTATGCATGTTTCTGCATGAAATGATAATGCCTCTTTTTGGTACTGAGTCAGATGATTATCTTCAAGTATCCCTTTGTCTCCTAACAGCAAAGGTAAGCATTTCTTTTTAATTTTCTACTTTTTGCCCAGGGGGAACAGTGTATTTCTAATCATCTTCTGTTCCTATTTCTCTGTTTGCAGGTATTTTTCACTGGAATGATTAAATCCTGTTGATGCATGGGTCCAGCCCAGAACTGTTTATTTAGTTTAGAAGTGTTTCCCACCATGGAAGGTAAGTTTTTTTTTTCATTTTGTCTTTAAATTCTTAAATGTTATGAGTTTATCCCTGTCTAACTGTTTTCTGCTCCTCTTTCTCTCATTTCAGGTATTTTTCAGCTGTGTGACAATGGATAATGAGGCAGCAGCTTCAGGTTGATAACTGTTATTTATGCTGGTTACAGAGGACATATTGACTTTAATAACACCACACACACTGGTGGAATAGCTGGAGGAGGAGGTCAGAACATGATTATTCAATGTTGACCACATTAGCGATCTAGTGGAGAAGCTGGCAATGGCTTGCTTGCTGTAAGAGAAGGCATTCATCATGATGACAGAAAGTGAAAAGACTTGTGAATACCAGATAGAAATTAAGACATTAGTATACTCCCCATTGTGTTACACCTGTGAAAAGAAACCAAAAAATAAAAGAAAAAAGAACTTCTTCCACAGTTTTAGACCCCACAACCTCCTCAGGAAGGCTGTTCCATGCATCCACCACCCTCTCTGTGAAAAAATACTTCCTCACATTGCCCCTAAGCCGTCCCCCCTCTATCTTCAAATTGTGTCCCCTTGTTCTTGCACATCTCTTTTTCTGAAAGATGCTACCCTCTTGGACTTTGTTGATTCCACTAAGGTACTTAAACATTTCATTACAAAAAGGAAGGTCCTGTCAAACTAATCTCATAGATTTCTTTGACTGGGTAACCAGAGTGGTGGACCAAGGAGGAGCAGTTGATGTCGCCTACCTTGACTTCAGCAAAGCTTTTGACACTGTTCCACATAGAAGATTGATAAATAAGCTGGGTAGGCTCGGGGTGGGTCAGAAGTTGGTCAACTGGGTGGCAAACTGGTTGACGGGCAGAAAACAGAGAGTGGTGGTAAATGGTATACAGTCAGAAGAGATGCAAGTCATAAGTGAGGTATCTCAGGGATCAGTCCTGGGGCCAGTCCTCTTCAACATCTTCATTAGTGACCTTGCAGATGGACTAGAGGGTAATGCTTGTCTGTTTGCAGATGACACCAAGATCTGCAACAGAATAGATGATCCAGATGGGGTGGGCAGAATGAGAAGAGATCTGGATAAACTAGAAAAATGGTCAGAAGAGTGGCAACTGGATTTAATGCAAAGAAGTGCAAAATCATGCACATAGGGAAGAGAAACCCTGAAGCCACCTATAGGCTGGGAGGGAGTTGCTAGCAGTCACAAAGGAAGAAAGAGACTTGGGCATCATCATCATCACTGATGACCTGAAATCATCCAAGCAGACCTCTAAAGCAGTAGGTAGGAGAGGGGTGTTAGGTGTATTAGTAGGGTATCACAAGTCATAAGAGGAAGGTAATAATCCCTCTTTACAAGACACTGGTTAGGCCCCCATCTGGAGTACTGTGTGCAGTATTGAGGCCACACCTTCACAAGGACATTAACAAATTGAGGCAGTCCAGAGAAGGGCAACTAAAATGGTGCAGGGACTGCATCAGAAGACATATGAGGACAGATTAACAGAGCTCAATATGTATACCCTTGAGCAAAGGAGGGAGAGAGGTGATATGATTGAGGCATTCAAACACCTTAAGGGCATTAACAAGGTGAAGGAGTCTAACATGTTTAAATATAAGAAAATAGCAGGACAAGAGGACACAGCATGAGATTAGAGGAGGCCGATTAAGGGGAATGTGAGGAAATTCTTTTCACAGAAAGGGTGGTGGATGCATGGAATGGCTTACCACAAGAAGTGGTGGCTATGAATACAGTGCAGGGCTTCAAACAGGCATGGGATAGGCATAAGGGAGCGATACAAATGATTATGAATAGATAGGCCACTGACAGAGCAAAGGCCGATGGCACATTTATAAGGTAGAAAAAGAAATGGGCAGACTGGATGGGCCTTGCGGTCCTTATCTGCCATCAACTTCTATGTTTCTATGTTTCTATCATGTCCCTCCTCTCCCTCCTTTCCTCAAGGGTATACTTATTAAGCTCCTTTAGCCTCTCCTCGTATAGCTTCTCTTGCAGACTTTGCACCATTTTAGTTGCCCTCCTCTGAACTGCCTCCATCCTGTCTATGTCCTTGTGGAGATGGGGTCTCCAGAACTACATAGTGCAGGCTGCACCTTTTGGGGTGTTGGGATACCAAACAGCTGGAATTTTCATGGTGGCATGGCTGGTAGGGTAGCATTTGGCTCAGGGGAATCACAGATGCTGCTCGAATGAAAATAGTGATTTGGGGGTGTTTTATGTATTGGGGCTGATTTGTGCTGGTGCTTCTGGCTGCTGGTACTCAATCCACCACTGCTACTATGGCCACTACTAGACAAACCCACAGACTCTTCCTCCTCATCTCTGTAGTAGTCCTCTGCAGTTAACTCTGCTCCCATCAGGACTATTTCCCTGTCATTTTGGGATGCCTTGCCAAATGAAGATGATGAGGAAAAGGGCCCCCTGCACCAGTTTCCCTTTGGTGCTGAGTCCAGTTTAACAGGTGCATGAACTTGATGTGTGTGTGTGTGTGTGGTGTGGGTGTGTGTGTGTGTGTCAGAAACATGGATACTCTACATAAAAGATTACTACGTTATTTTAAACAAAGCAGGCCGGATGTGATTATGCTTCAAGAGACTCATCTCTCTCAGAACATTCAAAATTGGGGGCATGGGGGTTGATAAAGTGGTGGCCTCAGCTCATGCCTCTGGACGGAGGTGAGGAACTGCAATCCTAATTCCATATGGAACGCAGTTCCAAATGCAGAAACAGACTATAGACATGGATGGAAATTATATAATAGTTGTGGGTCAACTTTACTCAAGGCAGATCACATTAGCATTAGCCTCACTTTATCTTCCCCCGGGGAGCAAGGTGGCGGTAGCGCAAAGATTTCTGGATACCTTATTGCTCGCTATACAAGGCGTGTGTGTTACTGGAGGGAATTTTAAATGTCACCCTACACATTAAGTTGGACTCATCTAACTCGTCTAAGCACCGACTGTCAGCTATCCAGAAATATCTAAGACAAACCCTCCCTGAATTAGGGTTCATAGATACCTGGGGTCACTTTTTCCCCTCAGTAAGGGTCTATACACACTGTTCACCCAAAACTAATACTTCAGCATGACTAGATTATTTTCTAACCTCGATTGAACATCTTGAGTATGTTAGGGATATATATATATATATATATATATATATATATATATATATATAGTCATCCTTTATCGGATCACACTCCTGTTCTCCTAAAAATAGATGTGGAAAGACCTAAAAAACAAAACATTTGGAGGTTTAATATAGCCCACTTACAGGATCCAGAATTCATTCAATTGATTAAGTCCCGCATACCGATTATCCAGGCAGATAATGCCTCTCCTGATACAACAGCTACTATTAATTGGGACACCCTCAAAACGGTGCTCAGGGGCGATATTATCAATACTCTTCTTTTAAAAAAGAAGTAGAGAAAAAGGGAATGGGAATTGCAAGAGGCTTTATCGAGGTTACAGGCTAGGTTGTGTCAAGGTGATAACTCTGTCAAACCCGAGATGTTAATAACTAAACAAAAATTCCAAAAAATAACTGATCAAAAAATAGAGCAACAACTGCTATATTTGAAGCTTAATTCAGTGGAAGGGGGTCCCTGGGGAGCCAGGAACTTAGCGAGACATCTTCAAGGGTCCAGAAGCAGGGCTGCAGTTGCCAAACTTCGGCATCCACAAACTAATCAGTTTTTGTCCCATCCCTCTGCCATCAGACAAGCTATGGCTGATTTTTATAAACTTCTATATACTGAAGATATTCCCCTGACCCCACATCAACTGGCCACATATCTTCAGAGCATTAAATTACCACATCTAAATGTTCACCAAGCTGAGACCCTGACACGTCCCATTACTGACCGAGAAATTATAGATACCCTTAAATTGACTAAGAAACAAAAGGCCCCGGGACCAGATGGCTACCCGAATGAGTTTCTTAAACAATTTCAGAAATTACTTATACCCATTATGTTACCGGCTTTCAGGGCAATACAGGAGGTAGCCCTCCATCTTGGTGGTATGCTGAAATTACAGCCATTCCAAAACCTGCAAAAGAACCTACCCTGGCCGGTTTCTATCATCCCATATCTAAATTAAATTGTGACTATAACGTTTTTATGTCTATCCCGGGCATAGATTAGACAGATTTCTACCTCAGCCAATTGATAGAGATCAAGTGGGATTTATCATGAAGCGCCAAGCCCATGACGCAGTACGAAGGGTTCTACTATTAGTTGAACATGCCACCCAGAGAAAATCCTTTAATCTTACTCGGACTCGATGCCGAGAAAGCTTTTGATAGGGTGTTGTGGCCCTTTTTGTGGGCTACCCTTTGACTGATCCTCTTGTCACTGCATCCTCCAGCACCCACCAGCATTAATGCCACAGATGTGGCAAAGACAAATTTAGTCACGCTAATGCCACCACCACGTGCACCAACTACTCCTTTGCTTGTAATACTACTGGCCTCAGATGAAGCTGCTGCAGAGGTATTTTTTTCAGGTACATCAGCTTTTTTAAACACAGAACCTATGCTGTTCTTGGCAACATCGCCGGCAACTCTAACTTTACTTGAGCATTTCTTTCTAGTTGTTTTGATATTCAGATTTTTGAACACTGCAGTAAAGTGAACTACCGGCAGCAGCAGAGACAAATCAACACCTCATCAAAGCAGTGTGATCTTAATCAACACAGAACAGTTTATTGAGCTAACCATAGCTACAGTAAAAACACCACAAAAATAAGATTTTTTAAAACTTTTTTTAACATAATGGCGATTAACAAGGCACACAAGACAGGGTTAATTCTAAACAAGTTACTGTAAGCATTAAAGTAAAACTTCAATAACTAAACAAACCTGTGACTGTATATGACTTCACAAACAGGTTCCAGTGCTACAAATATGGGTTCCCCCCCCAGCATAGGGACTTTCTTCTATTTCCCAAATTTAGGATCCTCAATCTCACTTTAAACTTATCTGGACTCTGGGCTTATTTTTGTAAGACCCTCCAAAACTGAAGTACTGTCATAAGTACAAAAGTGTTGACCCGGAACCTCTTTTTTAAGATCCCTGATGATGAAATCCTACATTGTACGGTGTGCCAAATGTTTAAATCCTCTGTCAAATGTTTAAGTTTAGTACTGTGCCAAATGTTTAAGTTTGTACTGTGCCAAATGTATAAGATTTGTACCAAATGTTAAAGTTTGTGATACTTAGTGTATGTTCTTACTGACGTGGAGCCTTTGCAAAGGAGTCAATGACTCAAAGGACTGTAATTCTGATATCTTTAAATAAATAAATAAAAAGAACTACAATCGATATAGTAACAACAGACTGACAAAACAGATTCATTTACATACAAAAAAACGGTAGTACGAAAAAAAATATATCACAGAGCACAGAAAAATGAAGAAGAAAGACTGAGGAAAACAAATAATACTAGGTGCTCACAGGGCTGCCTTGCTTGTTAGCAAAAACGGCACCACTCCCCCACTGGCACGGGGTCATTATGTCACAAGACATAATGCCGCATGGCACTATCATGCTGCGTGATTACTGCCATGAGGCATCATGTCTTTGTTCTGTGGGTGGCTCTGCCCCCACATATCCCCATTACGGGCTGCACCCCCCAGATCCCCCCCACTAAAGATTCTTAACTCCGGGGAGTCCAACTCGGGGATTGCACAGGTCCAGGTTTCACCATAATGCTGTACGCCATTAAGCATGCAACATCATGACCCGCTACATCCCCCACCAAGCACAACTTTAATACACAAAACAAAACCACTACTTTAAACTAAATCAATCTGAAAAACTACAAACAATGGAAATCTAGTTGCACAAGGCACTCTAGATATGAGTAATTTGGTACTAAATACTCCACGTTCATATTACTTTTAGAGTTTTTCTTAATCAGAAAATTAGGGAAAGATTTGACTCCAACTCTCTCTTCATAAGACAGCTTTGAAGACAGCCTACACATGGCATACAACTCTTTTCAGTACCATGTGACCCTCAGTCCCACGGCACATTGCAAAATTCACCTGTGGGCCATATTTTGCAGGTGAAGTTATCAACTCTGCTGTTCATAAAGTTAGCCCTGTACTGTGAATTTGAAATTTGCAAGGTGGATTGAATTTGTGAATTTGAGCAAATTTGCTAATTTCTCCAGGAAGCAAAGCAGTCCAGCTTCACATACCACTACTTCAGACAGTCGTTATGCCCATGGAAGACTGCAGATAGATCCCCATTTTTTGTATTAGGATTTGCACAGGTGCACTAGCCCAGTTGCTTCAAATTTATTACAGATTTGTAGATTGTTAAAATTCCAGCATTGGTCAATACCAATTTAATTATTTTTCTTTGTGACTTCTGTCATATGTATGATGTTCAAACCCAAGCTATGGAATAAGAATACATTTGCTTCTATTTATTTAGCCAGCTGGTTACTCCCACAGATGATATCTATTTGGTCTATGCCTTTGCAACCATTGTTTTTTTTTTTTTGACGTCCATGATGTCAGGTCAGATATAATGAGCCCCAGAACATCTTGAAAAACAAAAACAACTTTTTTTACATTGTGAAATCCTAGCTTCTTCCTTCTTTTATTGCATACCATGGAGACTTTAAGTCACTAACCCTTGACAGTAATTTTCATTCCGCCAACTGTGGTTCCCTCTATCTAGTTGGATTAACATGTAAAGTTGCACATATTTGCCAGTGTATGTCTTGGATGGGTTTAGGAAGGCCAGTGGCGATTCCTAATTTCATTAATTGTCTCTGTTTAGTCCAGCTTTGGCACATAACATCTGTTAAATCCATGACACGTACAGTTAAAGCCACTTAATGGGGACGTGCTTAATGGGTACATTCGCTTTAAGGGGACGATCCCCCAGGCACTGATTAAGTGGCTTTGCAACTAAATGGAAGCATCACACCTTTAAAGGGGACATAGGAATCCCTTTAATGGGGTTGATTTTGTGGCTGTTTCCTCTGCTGTCCTCTCATTATCTGTCATATCACCTACTAAGACACTTGACATTCCACATCTAATCAGGTGCAGTTAATCAAATGTAAGCAGTACATACTGCATAAAGAGTCACAAACTGCTAATCAACGTAGGCTATGTCTCTTGCTGTTACCTATGCACATTTATCTGTCCTGATGGCGTCTAAATGAGTGGATCTTCCCTTGGCAGACAAAGTGAAGGTTTTCGAAGCACTGCAGGAGCCAGGTGCATCAGTGTCCAAGGTTGCTAAACAGTGTACCGTTTTTAAACATATTTTAACATTTTTTTCTCAATAAACAAAGTATTATCACCTTACTTGTGACATAGAGCACAAAATCACAAAAGAGCTGACATCAGTATGTGCTATTTTAGTGTTAATGTAAGTCACTGTTTGTTCCTGATGTTTGTTTGCTCTGTTTGTCTCTGTACATTGTGTTTTTGGATCTTCTGTTATTAGAGACACCAGCCTAAAGGGGATGAAGGCCCGTCCAAAGAGGCGTCCCCTTTAACAGGCTTCAACTGTATCATTTTTGAAGTGTTATCATTGACTTTATATATAAAAGCCTCCAATACCGAACATTCCCTAGTATTAGCGAGCATTAGATAAAACTAGGATCGGGAGTGATGGGGTTGACATGAAGCTGTTAGCTATAGCTCTGAATGAAGTAGCTCTACCCCAAAATAAAATATTCAACTTCTCGCTGAGGTTCTCCAAATTTCCACAGGTTTGGAAGAAAGCCATCGTTACACCCATCTTTAAGAATGGGGACAGCTCAAATGTCTCTAACTATAGACCTATCTTGATTCTGTCCCTTCTGTCTAAGGCATTAGAAAGGATGGTGTCTGATCAGCTCGTGGAGTACTTAAACAAATATAACCTAATGTATGCGGTGCAACATGGCTTCAGAAAGCAGCACAGTACGGTCATGGCTCAGAGTACACCAACTCCCTCCATGAGGCGCTGGACAAAGGGAAGTAGTCGGTGCAATCTACATAGGCCTGACAAATGCATTCAATCTCGTGGACCACACATAGCTAATCACTAAGCTACACTTCCTTGGCCTCTCTAAGGAGACCATGTTGTGGTTCAGGTGTTACCTCGCTGATTGATTGCAGAGAATGAAGATAAATAGGGTCCTCTCAAGTGAGAGGAGTGTCATGGTAGGGGTCCCACAGGGGTCAACATTGGGCCCTCTACTATTCAGTCTGTTTATTAACAACCTTCCTAAAGTAAATACTAAGGCAAAGATACTGCTATATGTGGATGATGCGATAATATATTACAGCAACCCACTGCTCAACAACCTTACTCAGGAACTCCAGCATAGCTTTGAGGCCCTTGCATTTTGGTTTAAGTACAATAAACCTGTTCTTAACTATAAAAAAAAAATAAAACTATACCCTTCACAGGGACACACAGTAACAATAGATCAATTCCACTCAACTTATACAACACACTGGGTGCCCCACTGGAGCAAATAAAAACCTTTAGACACCTGGGGGTCATCCTTGATAACACCCTACAGTATCTTTCAAAGAGCATACAGACAATGTCCTTCAAATTGGAAATAGGAAACTGGGAGCCCTCTTCAGACAAATGCTGGATCTAACAGGAAGCAAGACACCAGGTAGTATCCAGCTCAGTACTCTCATTCATCAACTACAATCTTCCAATCTATTGGTCAGCCGCTGACACAGTCTTAGTCCGAGTAAGGACGCTGCTCAGTAAAGTATGCCACTTTGTAACTGGCTCACATAAATACACACAACACACCTGCAATCTATATGCTCTTACAAACTGGCTCCCCTTCTCTGCAAGGGTCCGTTACCAACAACGTTACTGGCCAAGAAAGCACTCCTAGGCTCACACCATCCACAATTAGCTCCCTCTTGAGATTCGTCCATAACAACTACACCACTCGGAGCATGACCCAGCAGGTCCGAGAAATCCCACCATGAAGAACAATCCTGGGGCAGTGCTCTTTTGCTAACTGGGCAGCCGTGTGGCTAAATGAACTCCCTGCCAGCATAATCAGTCTACCCCAAATCTCACAATTCAAATTGGCCCTCAGAGCTAATATCGACCAGAACTCAGCTTATTCATCTAATTTTATTGAGATCTCGGTTTACCTTTGAGCCAGAGGCTCATTTACAAAGGTTCCACATCAATGGGTTGATGGTAACAATAAGCATATTCAGGATGAACATAATACACAGATTACTTAACAAACAATAGGTTACCAGGTTGTACAATAAGAGTTATTATTGTTTACAAAGAGTGGTGGTAAGACAAAATCAACATAGCAAACAAAAATGTTCATATCAAACTATTTCAGTATCTTAACAACCAGAATGGCTTTGTCAGAGGACAGGCGAGCAAAGGTGAGAGGGAGGCCTGAGGAAAGAGAAGAGAGTTGGGTGAGATTAGGCATGTGAGAGGAGAGGTAGGTAAGTAAGGATGGGTTGGTATGGGAAGGATCGGTGAGTGAGGAGCTCCTAGCTACTGGGAGAGTAATGGGGTGGTGAGATGAGTTGCCTGAGGGTACTGGTAGGAGAAAGTGCCAAGGAACTTATAAACCATAAAAAGTGTCGCCAACAAGAGTGTCAGGTAAGACTACCAGGTAACTGAGTTTAGGTCTGACAATCACAGTAACTGTGACACTGTAACAATAGCTTGCCACTGCCTTGATCCAACCTGAACTGTGGTGGTGGTAGCATTTCCAGAGCACACTAAGAAATAGGCTATTCCCACAAATGGGTTAATTTTTGCCATATCACATTATGTCTCACTGACACGTTAATGTACTGTATATGGGTTATTTGTTTGTATTATAATGAAGGTACTGATCATATCTACCTTATGTAACCACTAGTAGCCATGCAACAAGGTTCTCCTTGAGCTGACTACCATGAATGTGAACTGAATTTTGTACTTTGTATTGTTTACTGCATTGTTCTTATCTGATGTGGCAATTTGTGCTCAAAGGTTGTTTCTGATTATTTTAATAAATAAATATTAATGGAAATTCTTGTCTCCACAAGATATGTTATTAGTTCAGTGAGCAGTGGCTGTGTTTTGTAGTGCTTTACACATACAGTATATCTTCCATATCAATAAACCATTTATTAACCATAACCACAAATACCCTTTCATTTTGTGCCTTTTAGGGGAGTCCTAGTGAGGCCAGCCGACTACTATCTGGGACTAGTACACATGGGTTACAGAGGCAAGGGACTGCAGCTGGTCCCTATCTAGGGTCAGCTTACATTGATATTGAGGTTCAAGGAAGAGGTAGGAGGTAGGATAATCAATGGTCAGTTGCCTAGGATAATGGGGATTTGGGGCCTTTTTTAGGTATCCCCAACTCGATCATATACAGAAGTGCCAATCTGGAGGGTGAGTGGCCCAGGGATCATGAGGATGTGGGGAAACAGGAGCATGTACAGGCATCAGGACAGTGGGAAGAGGGTGGTGTGCTGTAATGATTGTGAGGTGGCAGTATTCCTGGGGATGATGTGGGTAACATGGGGCTGTCCAGTGTGCAGGAGCCTGGAACATCTAAGGGCAGAAGTAAGGCAGCTCAGATGGGAGCTAAAGATGATGGAATGGAGCATAAGAGGAGCAGGGAAGAGATGGACAGATGGGGCATGTCCAGGAGACCGAGGCCAGCAGGCAGTGGAAGGGGGTGGAGGAGATCACCCAAGCTCCAGGGGTACCCATACTACAGAGGGCAGGGGACCCCAAGGAGGGAGAATGGCAAGTGGTGGGGGGAGGGGTGGGACTGTGAGAGATGCACCAGTAGCAGAAACATTCAAAGAGGTTCCTTTAAGGAACAGATTTTGCCCATTGTCTGGAAGTGAGAGGGTGGAAATGAGGTAGGAAGAAAGGTTGGGTTAAGACAATGGCATTGGGCGGAGTAGGACAGGAGAAAGGGGGTATGACAGTACAAAGTAGTCAAGATGGGTGGGGAAGAAGGAACTCGGAAAGTGGAATGGGGGGTGGGAGAGTGAGGCGGTAAGGTGACAGGAGGAGAGGGGAAAGGAGAGGCGGTGTGCGGGTGGCCCAAACGCAAAGGACACAGAGGAGGGTAGGAAGACAGAAGGAGGGGCAAGAAGAGGCTGTGGGGGTGTCAGGCAAACAGGGCTTGGGGAGAAAAAGGGTGGAGTGGTAACCAGGATGGAGGGGGAGCAGTTGGGTGGGGGAGAAGTTTGCATGGCAGTCACAGAAGGAAAGGAGGGAGGGAGGAGGCAGGAATGGAGGGGACAGAAGGGTAGTAATTCTAGGGGAACGCCATAATTAAGAGTATTCACTAGAGAAAGAAGTGGGGACCAAATACATGTAGGAACATGGTTTGCATGCTAGGCATGACAACAGAGTGGGCATGCTGAAAAATTGGAGAGTTGGTGAGGGGAGTTGAGAGTAACCAATCATAGTTTATACACCTAGGTACCAATGACTTAGTTGGAGAGGAGGTGGAGGTAGTACAGAAAAGATTCAGAGTGGTAGGGAGGACATACAGAAAGGTAGCCAGATCACTTGCATTCTCGAAGGTGTGACCAGTGCTGAGAAGCAGCACATTCAGTAAGAAAAAGATAGAAAAGTTCAGTGACTGGTGAAGGAATGGTGCAAGGAAGAAAGGTACAATTGTATAGGGGCTTGGGGGAGACCTGGACAAATAAAACACTTTTTGCACCAGATAGACTGCACCTCAGTAGTGGGGGTCGAGGGTCCTCAGGGTCAAGCTGGGGGGGTAAATAAATCAAAAATTTAATTTAAACTACTGAAGGAGGGCAAGCAGGCCTGCAGCCCCAAAGACTCCAGGAGGAGTAGTTCAGCAAACCTCCCCCTTCATACCAGTACAGGGGACTGGAGAGTTGATGGGGAAGGGGAAGGAAGGGGTTAGCAGTGGGTGGGTGGGAGAACAGGTAATGGGTAGAGATGAGAAAGGCAGATGGGGGGGAGAGAAGCAGACTCGGACTCTAGTTGGTAGGTGGTGTCCCGGAATGCATGAAATCTTGGAAACAAGATGGATGACCTGCAGGCATTGTTGGCAAAGAGGGGAGTGGAGATTGGGGGGCATAACAGATACACAGGCCACACCTAAACATGAGTGTGACATCTCAATCCCTGGGTATAAATTATAAAGAAGGGACAGGGAGCTGGAAAAGGGAGAGGGTTAGCAGTTTACATCAGGGAGGGTATAACTTGTATGAAGGAGGAGTCGGAAGACGGGAGGGTGGAAGCAATATGGATTTAGCTACTGTCTAACAGGTGGAGGAAGGTGAGGTTGGGGGTGGTTTACAGACCACCCAACCAGGAGGAGGAAAGAGCCAGGGAATTGAACTCACAAATATTGACTTTGCAAGGAAGGAAGAGGTGGTAATAATGGGAGACTTCAACCTGCCCAACGTGGATTGGAAGGTACTGGCCATGACCTGTGCCAGTAGTCATCCTAGATACTGTATAAGTGGACTCCTCACTCAGGGTGCATGTCGTAGAACCCACCAGGGAGGTGACAGTTCTTAATCTGGTGCTGACAAACAGGGACCATGTCCAGGATATAAAGGTCAAGGAGCCTCTGGGTGAGAGTGACCATCATACAGTGTGGTTTCGGTCGGACATTGGCAGGGAAAAGGCCCCCACTAAGACTAAAATCCTGGATTTTAGAAAGGCGGACTTCAAAAAGATGGGTGAACTGCTAAGGAGTCACCTAGCAAGCATTTGAGTGGATATGGGGGTGGAACAAAGGAGGTCCATCATCAAGGAGGGAATAATGGTTGCTATGAGGGATTGAACTAGGCTGAAAGGGTAGAACCTATGGACTAAAGCACCCAGCTGGTTTAGTACTGAGGTTGCCCAAGCAGTAAAGGATAAGAGGCCAGCCTACAAGAAATTCAGGAGGACCCAGAGGGAGGAAGACAGGGAGGATTACGTGAAGAGGGCTAGCACTGGCAGGTAAGGTAGTTTGGTGGGCTAAAGTTCAGAAGGAACTGCAGCTAGCTGAGGGAACTAGAAAGGGAGAAAATCCCTTTTCTGCTATATTAGCAAGAAAAGGGACAAGAAAGATGGGATTGTTAGGTTCAGAAAACGGGACGGGTGGGTAGATGAGAATGGAGGCAAAGCAAACGTACCAATTGAGTTCTTCTTTTCCATCTTCACCAGGGAGAGAGACGTTCCAGTGCCACTAGGGGGAAGGAGGGGAGAAGAGGGAAAACATATGTTTTGATAGAGGTGAATAGGGTGAGGACAGGATTGCTAGCACTGAGGTTAGATAAGGAACTGGTGGAGGAGCTTGCAGATCCCTTGGCTGGTCTGTTCAGTAGCTGACTGGTCAGGTGTGCTACCACAGGACTAGAAAATGGTTCATGTAGTGCCCCTTCTTATGAGTGGTCCCAAGAACGACACAGGGGATTACAGACTGGTCAGTCTGACCGCAATCATGTACTAGCTCATGGAGACCATACTTAAGGAAAGGCTAGTAGAGTAGACTAGATAGACCAAATGGCCTTTCTCTGCTGGCTTCTTCGTATGTTCGCATGTCTATGGATGAGAATGGTCTCCAGGATCACAGGTAACATGGGTTTCTGGGAGAAAGGTTGTGTCAAACAAGTCTGACTGACTAATTTGACTGGGTCACCAAAACAATGGATAGGGGCCAAGCAGTGGACATCCTTTACTGGGACTTCAGCAACGCCTTTGATTCTGTACCCTACAAGAGGTTGATCAGGAAGCTGGTGGATGAAGGGGTTGGTAAGAATTTGACTAGATTAGTGGAAAACTGGTTGATGGGCAGGATCCAGAGTGTGATGGTGGGTGGTGCGGTATCCACTAGGGAGCTCACCAGTGGGGATTCACAGGACTTGGTGCTTGGACTGGTGCTGATCAATGTCTTCATCAACAATATTGGGGATGGCATTAAGGGCAAAATGTGCCTATTCATGGATGACACCAAGCTCTGTGGGAGGGTTGACACAGCAGAAGGGATACAAGACCTAAAAAAGGATCTGGAAAAAACAGAGAGGTAGTCTGGGATTGGCAGCTTGGCTTCAATACGAAAAAATGCAAAGTTATGAACACTGGAGTCAAGAACCCAAGGACTGAGTACAGCCTGAGAGTGGTCCAGGTATATGTATCAGAGGAGGAGGAGGACCTGGGAGTGATGATCACTAGTGACCTAAAACACTCCATGCAATGTAGCAAAGCAGCAGCAAAGGCAAATAAAATGCTGGGCCTGCGTTGCCAGGGGGATTAGCAGCAGGTGAGAGGAGGTAATGCTGCCCTTGTATAGGTCATTAGTGAGGCTGTATCTGGAGTACAGTGTCTAGTACCAGTGCCCATACCTTAAAAATCACATTAACCTGCTGGAGGTGGTCCAAAGGAGAGCAACAAAGATGATCATAAGCCAGCAGTTTGGATGTATGAGAAGGTGCTAAAGGCCCTGAACATGTACTCCTTGGAGGAGAGGAGGGAGAGAGGGGACATGATCGAGACCTTCATTTATTTGAAAGGAATAAACAGGGTGGCAAGGAGGGTCTCTTCAAACTTAGTGGGAACTGAAACATGAGGGAACAATCTCAAGCTGGAGGGGGGTAGGTTCAGGAGGAAAGCTAGGAGGCATTTCTTCAGGGAGAGGGTGGTGGTTGGTTGGAATGTGCTTTAGGAGGAGGCGGTTTCATTGAAAAAGGTAAGCAGCTTCAAGAGAGGCTGGGATAGACTTTAGGGGAAAATAAGGGTCAAGGGAGGGGTGGACAGAGGGGAAGACAGATTGGGAAGGGGGCAGGTCAGTAGCTTATGCTGAGGACCCTGAGATACAAGTAGATTAGATAGACCTAATGGCCTTATTTTGCGGGATTTGTCATATGTACTTATACATTATCTTGCATTGAGTCCTGTTTGAGAGCTGGTTGTTCTAGCAGAGAACCAGCATCTTGTATTATGATGCTGTGGGCTACATAGTCATAATTTTCACATTAAGATTGAAACCTGCAGTAGGCCTGAAATTTAAAATACATTTTTTTTCCTGCCAGCCTTTCCCATATTGTCCTTGCTATTGCAGCCTATCAGTATAGAGATGCATATATTCTTTTTGTCCCCCAAGTCTGTGTTAGGATTCAATGTCATCTTGAACTTTGCTTAAGAACATAACACCAGATAAGTGGCACTGAATAAAGTGTAAACAAGAATGTCACATGTGTGTTAGCAGTTTTGGTCAATGAAAGTTTTTGAGACATAAGTACATGCTACCGGTTGTTATGAAAGAAATGTGAGTTGAAATGTTTCAAGTTTGGAAATCTGGGATTAGAACACACTACCCTATGAACCTAAACACCTGACCTCTACAGGATGAGCCCATCCCTTCCCCCAATAACAGACAGATATTTATTTATTTAAAAGTAGATAACCGGGAAAGGCACACTGAGCCAAGGCTCGATTCCAGGTGCGACCCGGGCCAAGGGTGAGGGTACAATATACAAATAAATACAGTAAACAAATATACAGTAACATTCACTACAATATACAAATAAGTTCAGTAAACAAATATACAGTATAGTTCATAACAATATACAAATAAGTACAGTAAACAAATATACGGTATAGTTCACTACAACATACAAATAAGTACAGTAAACAAATATACAGTAAAGTTCACTACAATGTACAAATAAGTTCAGTAAACAAATATACAGTATAGTTCATAACAATATACAAATAAGTACAGTAAATAACTACGCAGTATAGTTCACTACAATATACACATAAGTACAGTAAATAAATACACAGTATAGTTCACAACATACAAATAAGTACAGTAAACAAATATACAGTAAAGTTCACTACAATATACAAATATGTACAGTAAACAAATATACAGTAAAGTTCACTACAATGTACAAATAAGTTCAGTAAACAAATATACAGTATAGTTCACAATATACAAATAAGTACAGTAAACAAATATACAGTAACGTTCACTACAATATGCAAATATGTACAATAAACAAATATACAGTATAGTTCACAATATACAAATAAGTACAGTAAACAAATATACAGTGATGTTCACTACAATGTTCACATAAGTAAAGTAAACAAATACACAGTATAGTTCACTACAGTATACAAATAAGTACAGTAAACAAATATACAGTAATGTTCACTACAATGTACACATACAGTAAGTACAGTAAACAAATACACAGTATAGTTCACTACAATATGCAAATAAGTACAGTAAACAAATATGCTGTATAGTTCACAACAGTTAGCAGTTGGACAAGTGTTCAAGTTATGCAGTGGAGCTTACACATGTTAAAGTCTGGTACATGACCGTCAGAAACTTGAGGGTGCCCGTGAAAATCGCAACTGCATACTAGCGACCTCCATAATCGCGATGCAAGGATAATGAATTACAGTACAGCAACCAGCATATAATGGCAAAATGCCCATAATAGTGCCACGACCTGCCAACTGCTTAATCAAAATTGCGAATGAACAAAATAGTACCTACCAGTATTCCGCTCACCTTGCCAGCCATCCAAGGTACACCTGTGATTGTCAGGTCTGCTCAGTTCATAACACAGGATGAAAGAAAATGGTCACCCACGTCACCACCCAGCACATCATGGAAGTGCACAAACATTACAATAGCGACTTTTTATATGAGAAAAAAACAAGTCACAGTGACAGTGACATGTTGTGCGCTTCTGCACATTTTCTTTATTGTTGCCTCCTTTAAAAGTAGAACATAACCAGTTCCTTCACACCATTTCCTTCATCACTTCAGTTCCTTCACACCATTTTCTTCATCACTTCAGTTCCTTCACACCATTTCCTTCATCACTTCAGTTCCTTGAGACCATTTCCTAATTTCAGATCAGACGTGGAACTGAAAATTGTAGGCGAGCACTCTTAGATAATCGTATCTGCTCCTCTGTGAGTTTTCCCCCACAATTGAGACTATCTGCTCGTTCATATCTTTGTATTTTCTTTTCCGCACACAGGTACCTGCACCAGACACAATATGTTCTATTTTCATTTCTGTCAGCCTCTGTTCCTCCTTTAAGCACTGTATCAGTGTCCATATACTGGGGTGGCAGGCTCCTATACGACTGTTAAATCCATGATGCCACCCCTCAACTGCATTATTTGTGCGTGCTAGTCCCCTAGAGGTGCCATCATAGCAATTCCACTATTCAGGTGGAAATGCTGCCTTTCTGCGCCCAGAAAGCCCCCTGCATTTTCCTATCCAGGTTGACTCGAAGTAATCAAGCAAAGGCAGAAACATTTTTGCATTTGTGTTAAAAAACTCCCATTCTCTCACGGCATCAAAAGTAGTAAGCACGTCATCTGTTGGGATAAAAGCCAATTATAAAAGCATCCACAAATGCAGAGAAAGATCAGGATCTGAGCAGTATTTTTCACGTACGCTGGGGTACTTTTGTATCTTGTGCCATATGGCTTGCGCAAAATGGAAAAAACATCCCCTAATTTCTGTATCAGGGAAAGAGGCATGAAAAGCTCCAGACTGATTTTTCAAAATCCATCAGTGCTGTTTCAGGATTTACGGGGGAGCACACTTCCTGTAGCTGTGGTAAGCCCTGAAATAGGCAGCAGTTTTTCTTGAACACATGAGCACATACAGTGCTGTTACCACTTGCCCTGACTTAATACAATGCAGTGTATAAAGCTGCTCAAACAATGACGGACAGGATTTAAAGGTCCCCATACAATGCACGGCTCCCCATACGATGCACTGGGGAAATGCCGGATCTCACCAAACAACTAACACACCGAAGTCTGACCAATGGAAAATCATGTACACAAAATCTCACAGTCTGGGAAACAAGATCCCAGACCTGCAGGCAATAATGACAGAGGCTAAATTGGACATAGTAGCCATTAGGAAGACATGGTTTACCAGTAACCACACTTGGGAGACTTCAGTACCTGGTTATGTACTATTCAGAAGAGACGAGGAGCAAAAAGGGGGGTAGAGTGGCCCTTTATGTCAATGAAAATATCAAAGCAACAGAAATTAAGAATACACATAAAGAGCCAGAAGAACTGTGGGTCATCCTGGAAACAGAAAATGGGACAGCCATACGAACTGGGGTTGTGTACAGGCCTCCAGACCAGGGGGAAGACATAGACACTTTACTGTTTGAAGATATACAAAACATGACAGCTAAAGGGGAGGTTCTGATAATGGGAGACTTCAACATGCCAGATACAGATTGATCAATACCAGCAGGGACATCTGCCAGAACTAGACACATGGTGGATTCCCTGCAGGGGGAGGGCCTCAAACAACTGGTATAACAACCCACAAGAGACAGGACTATCTTAGATCTAGAACTGACTAACAGGGAAAGGATCACAGATTTCCAAGTAGAAGGTCACCTGGGGGTCAGTGACCATCACATGGTATGGTTCAATTTGGCCACTACAACAAAATCATCCCATTCCAAGGCAAAAATATGGGACTTCAGAGTAGTTGACTTTGATAAGATGGCCAACAGAGTTAAGCTAGCCCTGGTAAAAAGAAATACAGGTGGGGGGTATAGGCGAAGTGGGCAAGCATTAAAAATGCAGTACTTGAAGCAACATCCCATTGTGTTAGTGAGAAAAGGATGTGCAAAAGAAGAAGGAAACCACTTTGGTTCTCAAACACAGTAGCAGAAAAGGTCAGAGTAAAAAGGTTGGCCTTCAGGAAATATAAGGGAACGCAGCAGGATGAAGATAGGGAGGCATATGAAACTTCCCTAAAGGAAGAAGGGAAGGCAGTAAGGCAGACAAAGGCCCAAACAGAGGAAACACTAGCACGAACAGTAAAAGAAGGTGACAAGACTTTCTATAGATACATTAGTGAAAGGAGAAAGTCCAGAGGGGGTATTGTTAAGATCAAAGGGGATAAGGGGACGTGTGAGGAGGAGGAGGAGGACCATGTAAAAGCATCTATCCAAAATAGATACTTCTGCTCAGTATTTACTGAAGAGAAGGTACTGCAGGGCCCACAACTCTGCATCATAGACACAGTGGAGGGAGGTGTGCACTAGTCCCTTCACAAAAGAAAGGGTCCTACAAGAGCTCGATAAGCTCAGGGTGGACAAGGCAATGGGACCTGATGGCATACATCCCAGGGTACTAAAGAAGCTAAAGGAGGAACTAGCACAGCCATTAGCAGAACTGTTCAGTGAGTCTCTGAGCACAGGAGAGGTCCCAGAAGACTGGAGAAGGGCTCATGTGATCCCGCTCCACAAGAGTTGTAGCAGGGAGGAGGCAGGGAACTACAGACCAGTCAGTCTCTCCTCAGTAGTGGGCAAGATTATGGAGACACTCCTTAAGGAAAGGATAGTGCAACACCTGGAATCCATAGGGACACAGGATCCAAGATAGCATGGGTTTACAAAAGGAAGGTATTGTCAAACTAATCTCATAGGTTTCTTTGACTGGGTAACCAGAGTGGTGGACCAAGGGGGAGCAGATGATGTTGCCTAACTTGACTTCAGCAAAGCTTTCAATACTGTTCCACATAGAAGATTGATTAATAAGCTGGGTAGGCTTGGGGTGGGTCAGATGGTCAACTGGGTGGCAAACTGTTTGATGGGCAGAAAACAGAATGTGGTGGTAAATGGTATACAGTCAGAAGAGATGCAAGTCACAAGTGGGGTACCTCAGGGATCAGTCCTGAGGCCAGTCCTCTTCAATATCTTCATCAGTGGCATTGCAGATAAACTGGAGGGTAAGGTTTGTCTGTTTGCAGATGACACCAAAATCTGCAACAGAGTAGATGATCCAGATGGAGTGGGCAGAATAAGAAGAGATCTGGATAAACTAGCAAAATGGTCGGAAGAGTGTCAACTGGGGTTTAACGCAAAGACGTGTAAGATCATGCACATAGGAAAGAGAAACCCTGAAGCCACCTATAGGCTGGGAGGGGAGTTGCTGGCAGTTACAAGGGAAGAAAGAGACTTTTGGTGTCATCATCACCGATGACCTGAAATCATCCAAGCAGACCTGTAAAGCAGTAGGTAAGGCTAGAGGGATGTTGGGGTGTATTAGTAGGAGTATCACAAGTCAGAAGAGAGAGGTAATAACCCTCTTTACAAGACACTGGTTAGGTCCCATCTGGAGTACTGCTTGCAGTACTGGAGGCCACACCTTCACAAGGACATTAACCAAATTGAAGCAGTCCAGAGAAGGGCAACCACAGTGGTGCTGGGACTGCATCAGAAAACATATGAGGACAGATTAACTGAACTCAAAATGTATACCCTACTGCAAAGGAGGGAGAGGGGTGATATGATTGAAACATTCAAACACCTTAAGAGGAATTAACAAGGAGAAAGAGTCTAACATGTTTCAATATAAGAAAAATAGCAGGACAAGAGGGCACAGCATGAGATTATAGGGAGGCCGATTAAGGGGTAATGTGAGGAAGTTATTTTTCACAGAAAGGGTGGTGGATGCATGGAACATACTACCTCAGGAAGTGGTGGATATAAATACGGTGCAGGGCTTCAAACATGCATGGGATAGGCATAAAGGAGCAAAACAGATGAGTATGAAAAGAGAGGCCATTGACAGAGGAAAGGCCTATGATACATTCATAAGGTAGAAAAAGAAATGGGTAGACTGGATGGGCCTTGCGGTCCTTATCTGCCATCAACTTCTATGTTTCTATGTTTCTATGTCCCATCAAGCATCCAATCGCTACTTTCTTGCAGCATTTTCAGATCTGAATTAGTAACAAACATCAAAATCTGTCCTTTTCCTTGCCACTACCAAATACAAGGAATGGCAGTCCAGCTGTGGTTACCCTGAAATCTGTTGGTATGTCAAGATCCTCAGCTGAGGTAGGGGTGGCTGGACAGCCACGTTCAACTTGCCTTATTTGCTGAATGGTACTATTGAGCAGGGGCACGCCAGGCAAACGGCCCATCAGTGCATTAGGGACAGATGTGGTACACTGCACAATGACCTGTGTAGTTGTTTCCACACTGGTTCTAGCACACTGTCTGATGTCTGTCATAATCTTGTACGCCACAACATCCTCAGCATCTGGAGCACGAGTATGTTCCTTTATTTGTGCTGACACTTTGTTACCCACAGTAAACAGTCAAGAAAGGCAGCCAAATTTATCGGCATCAACAAATCTCCAATACATCTTGTCCCACTTTTCTTTACCTTTTCAGTAGATATAGCCACCATATATAGCCAATGGCCTACCTTTTTGGCTCATGATAATTTCGAACTCCATACTGATGGTGAGTTCAGAGGTAAAGTAAGGCAAATGGGGAAAGGCAACAACAGTTGGTCAATTGAAAGTTTGGAGAAAAATCGGAGTCAGGTGTGTGTTGCTACAGTTAACATATTTATTGGAAACTGGTTCCATTAATTGCACATATCACCAATGTAAACTTTATTTGTAGACGCATGCTAAGCTGCATTGTGTGTACAAGGAAGTAGCATGAGGGATTGAGACATTGTGGAGAGTTAAGAATATCCCCAGAGAGAGAGTGAAGAAAGATGGAGGGCAACTGATGTGAGTATGCACAGTAAACTGTTAGCTGATCAGCGCTGTTTTGATGCAAAAGCGAAATTGTGTAGCTCTATTGTGTCTGGTCACACTACTGATGATTGCTATTATGCACTCACTATAATTTCATACATGATTATGTGGTCGAAGTTTTTACATGGAACCAAACTTACAACAGTAAACATTGGTGAGGGTGCAGAACATCAGGGTAAGACAGTACCGTGACAAAGCAGCATGGATGAGTATAGACGTATAGAGAGCATGGAAGCAAATGTGTAACAGTGCAGGTAGTACATTTGGGATTTGAGATTAGCAAACATTAAAATATTAACATGGATGAGATGTAAAACCAGGTCTCCAACCATGCACTGCAGCTGAGTTGTAAGAAACTTGGTAGTGTGGCAAACAGATTATTTTGTTGTGAACTCTTTTTATGCCCTTTGCCACTAAAGTCAGGACTTCCTTCAGCCTCTGCCTCTACCCCTGTCTATCATAGGAGCTCTCCAATCTGCAGTCTGCACACCCTCAAGAGTCATGAATGAATGAATTTATTGGAATAAATGAATTAATTTATTTGATTACCAGATAGGTACACTACACCAGAAAGTCCATTTACAGACATGACCCATGTGCTTCAAACACTAAAAACCATCCTTGACATTATTTATTTATTTGCTTTTGGTAACGGGGTAGGTACACTAGGCATAGCAATGCCTATTTTTAGGCACGACCCATTGCTGCATTGTTCCACAGGGCTTGCCCTCGTGGGTGGGCCATGTTAATCAGCACCTTGCCAGATGCACTCGCTTTAAGATCCAGCTATTGTACTCACAACAAAAGTAGTAGGTGGTATCCAGAGGTGATTGGAGAAGCCCTATATGATGTGGGGGTATGGAGTGGCATAGTCCTCCTGACCAGAGATCACCCATTTTCCACACATTTTCTCCAAAAACCCCATCCATGAGGATGCAGGGGCATTGGTTCTGGCATGCCAGACACTCCACTAATACTTTGCCACCTGTGGTCACTAGGTGGCACTATCACAGCATGGATTGGAACCCACCGACCCTGGAAGAAAGCAATGCACACAAGGACACTTAATCCACCTCTAACCAGTCTGTGTTTACAATACAGGTTTAGGATTACTGGCATAGCAAGTATGCCCACTGCAGTTGCACGATCTGGCTGGCATACAACATCTGCAGCAGTATGAAAGTATTTATTATGAAACCATCTAACGTTAACATACTATATGATAAAATTAACATAAAAAATCCTTTACCCTTTTTGGTCAGCTGAGGTTGTACTTCTTGGATAAATATTGAAATAACTCATGGCTGATAAAAGACATTTATTAAAAAAAAAAACTAAATAAATTTTAAAAATTACTTTACCTTGGGAGTCTTGTATAATTGCAATAAAGCACTCCAGAGTAATTGGGGTTTATACAATGGGGTGAGTGAATATGCTATGAGATATAAGAGCATAAACACACTCCGATTGCATAAATATGCAATTACCTATCCACAGTGAAATATCCTAAAATAAAGTACTGTACGCAGTTGATACATCATCACCAAAATAAATCACTGCAGATACATAGCACCCAGGTAGCCAACCTACTTTCCTACACAGGAAGAACAAAAATTAAACACATCTGAGAATGTGGGGAAAAAAATCATGTTCCATGAAACTCGTGTACTGCACTAAAGCAAAAAGCAGCCTACAAACCAAACAAAATGCAGGGGCAAACTCTGACTAAAAGAAACAAACAAGACCCGCTGTCAATGACAGAAACATACAAGCAGAGTTATCAAATTTTCTGCATAACAGCAGTACAAAAGATAATATCTGAGCAATAAAAATAATTAGAAATTATGTCAAATAGAAGAGAAAAAGTACCAAAGCATGTATATGTGAAATATCACTAAATAAAATCCCACAAATGTAAGCACTAATATTGTAAAGGACCCATACAACACGAAAAAATAACACATACCTGAAATAAAGCACTGCACAAATAAATCCACTGCAGAAATAAATCCAACCACTGAAAAAATAAATCCCAAAACAGAAAAAATAAATCACATTTCAACAACAACAAAAAAATAAACCATCAATTCACTACATAGAGATGATCCTCGATATCTCATGAATACACTATGAACACACCTCAAAAAGTACATCAACCAGTCGCCCTGAATAACTACATGACATCAACAGTCACCAGGTAAATAACTTAGAAACAAACAAAATAAACCAGCTAATCAAACAATCACACATCAAACACGTTGTGTCACAAACTGCAGCACAAGTAGGAACACAACAACAAAAAATAGACCACAATACATGAAAAATAAACCCACTGCAAACATATTAACCATAACAAAACAACAAAAAATATGCACCCCAAACCCAGCGGGACCCCAATTGTATAAATCGCACATATGATGTGTGAGTGTGGAATATGGGAAATATTTGAATTCATGCATAGTGACCTCAGGAAGCATCACTTGTGGCTCCACTACGCTCCATCACTTGTGATGTTACTCGAGGTCACTATGCACTCATTCAAATGTTCCCTGTATTCCACACTCGCCCATCATGTATACCCAATGTACTCATGGCTGCATCTCATGACAAACCACACAAGGCCATGAAATTCCCAATAACCTACACCCTGTCATGCCATATTTTATGACTGATAACCTTTTCTAAAACAAATTGAGTCTGCTGGTCATTTTATCTGCTTCCTTGCTTGGTGGAACTGAAATGCATACTAATGGAATAATTATACCCAATGTAGCAGTTGGATATGTAGGTTGGGTTCATTCCATTTATAGTCTATGGGGTCACCAAAAGCACCAATAAAGGCCTACTGGTCCATGTAGTCTGGCCAAGCCAGCCTAGTGATGGGATTGTGCTCCTTTCAGTCTTCATTCCTTCCCCTATCTCCTCCAACTACCCTCACATGTACTTTTTCTATATGCCTGACCCCCATTATAACCCTCTACTGCCTCAGCACAGATTACCTCTTCTAAAAGTTTGTTCCTGTCTGCCACCACTCTTTCCATATAAAAACAGTGCTTCAAGACATCCTTTTAGAACTTCCCCCACCCTGCCAGTCTCATGAAGTTTCCCCTGATGCCCTTGTACCACTCATTGTAAACAACTCACTGCTGTCCACCTTGTTTATCCTGCTGAGATTCTTGAGGATCTCTGTCATGTCTCCTCTCTTTCTCCCTTCCTCCAGTGTGTACATACAGTATTGAGAAGAACCCCAATGAGCTCATCATAAGACCTCCCTTGCTGCCTCGTTATCATTTTGGTAGACCATCAGTGCATTGCCTCCAGCCCATCCCTGTCCTCAAGTGTGAGCTCCAAAACTACACACAGTACTCTAGGCATGGTCAAACCAGGAATCTGTACAGGATCTATAAAGATATGTACATAAAAACATGTCCTTTGAAGTTCATTTTTCCCTGATGCTATTCTGAAGATGAAGTCTTTTTACATTGGTTGCGCTTTCGCAAACCAATGTATTGTGACAACATGGGATTTCGGAAGGGGGTGTCACTGCGGAGCCCATTGCAATTCACAGAACCAGAGGTTTGGCAGTCTACCCCAATGACCACTAGGTGTGGTTCTGATGTAAGTCTCTGCTGGGTGGTCCAAAAGGTCATGCACTTCAAAGGACCAAAGCCACTCTAATCTGAGAGGGATTTGGCCCTTTGATTTGCATGACCATTCACCCACCTGGGTGCCCAGTCCCTATGTTGGTGATCCCCCCCTCCTCTGTGGTGTTTAACACTGGGATGCCCAATACTTGTATCAGCAGTCCCCCAGCACTGTCCCTCCCCCCATAGTGTCCGACATTGGGGTGCCCAATCCCCGTGTTGGCGATCCCCCCCAGTACTGTCCAACATCAGGGTGCCCAGTCCCCATGTTGGCAATCCCCCCATCACTGTCCAACATTGGGGGTCCCAAACCCCTTGTCTGCAATCCTCCCTGTACTATGGGCCACTGAGGAGTCCACCCCAAGTGTCCCCAGTTGTTACTCTCCCCACCACCACTCTGGAACAGTGGGGTGCCCACCCCAAGTGTCCCCAAACATTTTTTATCCCTGAAAAAGGAAAACAGTCCACCAACATTTTTTTTAATTAAACCTGCAAAGAAGAAAATGGTGCCTCATCATCTCCCCATCCCCCTCCCCGATCCCAACCCTCCCTCTGCGAACCCACCTCAATGCACCCCCTTATCCCATACTTACCTCTGGAGGTCAGCAGCTGGCATCTTCTGTGGACTGGGACATGTCTGCACTCTTCAAATCCAAATGGTGAAGTAAAGAATCAAGGTAAATGCTGTATAATAGCAGTCAATGGTGTTTTGAACTTATGCTGATATCTCAGCCATTTCTAGATCTTTTTGCACCAAAGTTCCAACATGAGCTTTTTGGGACCCCCACCTCATGAACAGTGGCACCGTTGTTTCATTACTTGGTTCCAAAAGGTGATTTTGCTGTTCCTGTGTGGAATCACCTTCCGGGTCTGAGTGACAAAATGACAGTGCCACTATTCATGAGGTGGGGTCTGGCTACATTGTGAGTGTGCATTGCACAGGTTCTGTGCAGGTGCATAACTTTGCAAATGTTTAATATTTTCACTACAGATTGTCAACATACAGATTTTTTATACCACCTCATGAACAGTATAGCTGTCATTTCATATATCCTGCCCGAAACATGTTTGCGCACCTGTGGCATGGAATGGCATGATCCTTGCATGAAATCACCTTCCATGGCTGAGTAACAAAATGGCAGTGCCACTGTTCATGAGGTGGGGTCCCAAAAAGGCCATGTTGAACATTTGGAGCAAAAATACCAAAAAAAACCCGAGTTATGCGCCCTCTTTGACATTTTTCTATGCATGCACGTAACTTTGCCAATTTCTTATATTTTCACTCACAATTTTCAGCATAGTCATTTTTTCACCCTACCTCATGCACACTGCAGCTGTGATCTTTCACATTCTGCCCAAAATGACTTTCTGCATCTATGGCATGGAATGGCATTTTGCCATTGATTAAGACATTTTCACCTATGGGGTTTATTAGGTAAGGTGATAAGAAGACTATGTTGAACATTTGGGGTCAAAATGTGAAAACATTGCAAAGTTATCATGGCAACATACAAGTATTTGCTTGCTGCACCTATATCCCAAGTTCAGAGATGGACTTGGAAGTTGGAAGGCTGGCATGGGGCAGTAGGATTGAGTGTCCCAGGGACTGCTCTCCTTCTCTTGGGGGAGGGGGGAAGAATGTCTGGTGCATTGTGCACTTCTGGTGGAGGCTGAGGGTACCACCGCTGTCAGCGCTTCATGCATGGGGGGGTGAGGCAGATGCTTGCGTCAATGCATGGCCCTGCCCCCAGGATCTTTAAAAATGAGCATACAAACATTTCTGGCCCTGTTCCTGATGCCCCCACCTCTGCTTCTTCAGCAACTAATAAGAGAGAGAGAGAGAGACTATTGAGGGCCAAAGAGAAATGTTGTACCCACAGACATCACAATTAAAGTTTATTCTTGGCCCCAGTGTGGCTGTGTGTGTGGACATGGCAAAAGCAGGCTGGCAAAATAAGTCTTTGACTTGTGCCACCATCTGTGGGGGGGGAGAGAGAGAGAGAAGAAAGAGAGGGGAGAGAGAGAGAGAGAGAGAGACTGATTATTGGGGGTCAAAGAGAAATGTTATAGTTACAGAAATCACAAATAAAGTTTATTCTTTGCCCCAATGTGGCTATGTGTGTGCACAGGGCAAGAGTAGGCTGGCAAAGTAAATCTTTGACTTGTGCCACTATTCAGAGGAAAAGAAGAGAGAGAGAGTGAGAGAGAGAGAGAGAGAGAGAGAGAGAGAGAGAGAGAGAGAGAGAGAGAGAGAGAGAGAGACTATTGGGACAAAGAGAAATGTTATAGTTACAGAAATCACAAATAAAGTTTATTCTGGCCCCTGGTGTGGCTGTGTGTAGACAGGGCAAGAGCAGACAGACAAAATAAGTCTTTGACTTGTGCCACCATCCAGAGGAAAAGGACAGAGAGAAAGGGGGGGGGCTATTGGGGCCAAAGAGAAATGTTATAGTTATAGAAATCACAAATAAAGTTTATTCTTGGCCCCAGTGTGGCTGTGTGTATGCACAGGCAAGAGCAGGTTGGCAAAATAAATCACAAAGTTATGAGCCTGTATTGAAATTTGTGAACGCAGGCTAGTAGCTTTGGCAATTTTCAATATTCTGACCCCAAATTTTCAACATAGCCATTTCTTCACAGCACCTCATGAATGTACCAGCTGTCATTGTTCAGATCCTGGCCAAAATGTTGTTTTGCATCCCGAAAGGTGATTTGGCAGTTGCTGCAAGAAATCACCTTCTGGGCAGGAGCTGACATTTTTCTCTGCACTTGTCCATGAGGTGGGGTCATAAGAAGGGCATGTTAAAAATTTGGAGCAAAAATATCCACAAACAACAAAGTTATGAGCCTGCATTGAAATTTGTGAATGCAGGCTCATAACTTTGGCAATTTTCAATATTTTCATTCCAAATTTCATTCCAAATTTTCATCCCAGCTATTTCTTCACAACACCTCATGAATGTGCCTGCTGTCATTTTTTAGATCCTGCCCCCGATTTTATTTTGCATCGCAAAAGGTGATTTTACAGTTAATGTGTGAAATCACCTTTCCAGCAGGTGTTGAAATTTTTCTCTGCACTTGTTCATGAGGTGGGGTCATAAGAAGGGCATGTTGAAAATTTGGGGCAAAAATATTCACAGACAACAAAGTTATGAGCTGGTGTTGAAATTTGTGAACGCAGGCTCGTAACTTTGGCAATTTTCAATATTTTGACACCAAATTTTCAACATAGCCATTTCTTCACAGCACCTCATGAATTTCACAGCTGTCATTTTTCAGATCCTGGCCAAAATATTTTTTGCACCCTGAAAGGTGATTTCACAGTCACAGTGCATAATCACATTTCAGGCAGGAGTTGAAATCTTCAAAATCTGGGCTCAGAATTGCAAAAAATAAAATGTTTAACAAGCAACCAACATTTGGCATTGACAAATACTTGTTTTAAATACTATCTTACTGCATGATCACAGACATTGCATGTAACAGTGCATTTCTGACATCAATCTACAGAGTAGAGGTAGGCACACATGAACAGGCTCAAGTCTGATTCGAGGTTATTGCTTGGCTTGACTTGACTTAGCCTCTATAAGCAACTGAGACCAAGATCAAGCAGATCCAGTTATGGTCAGAGTACGCATTTTGTCAGCCCAAGCAGTTAGTGTTGTGTTTGAAATGTTCAACTCTTGTGTAACGAACAGGCTGCAGTAGCCAGGGCTTGGCTTGTGTTTTGGCTCATAGAGTCAAGCTAGACCCCTGGCTCAGCTCTGGCTTGGCTCTAGGTAAAACATTCCTGTCTTGCCAATCTCTGGTACAGACAGAACAAAAAATACAGATATACAAGATTTATACTGTACAGTCTGTACTCCTCTTCAGGTCCCATATTCAGTTTTTCCAGTACTTCAGAACACTCATTTTCCATATAAGTAAAAAGAACTGAACACTTAGCCAAATTAAGAAATGCATAGGGGATGACTTAACCTGAGTTTTTAGCTCCAATATACTGTAGGTTGGGCTGCAGCCCTAAGGCACAGAGATATCTCGATATGTAAAAATGGGGAAGGGGACCAATCTGAGGGACGGAAGGCATGCCAAGGCCCTTAAATTATCCCAATCCATTAACCCCTTGCTGCTGAAAGAATAAAGTCAGACTGATGAAACATGATATTATTTATTTTATTTATTTATTTTAATTTTGATAACCAGGTAAGCCTACTGAGACAAAAAGTCCCTTTTTCAGGGGCGACCCGGGGCAGTGTACAAGGGAAGCACCAAGTGAGGTTGACAGTAAACCTGTCAACCTCCCACACAGTGACAGCACAATACCAACGCAGGTATTGTGCTGCCCAAGCCCCCAGTGTTTTCTGTGGGGGTTTGTGCCCCCCCCACACCCTCTGGACTTTAGGATTCCAACTCTAGGTAAGAGTTGGTCCGGGAAGGGGGCTGGACACTGGGGGAAGGTGAAACACAGAAATGGACCATTTCAGCGACTGTCGCTGTAGAGGTCATTTTCTGTATTTCGCTTTTGGGGTGTTGGGCAAAAGGGGGCCACCCGGGTACAAGGGGAGGTACAGAGAATACAAAATAAAGCAAGATAAGTGTGCAAAGACACTTGTACAATAGAACATGGAGCACAATATATGTACAAAAAGGCATATATAAATAATACAAGACATATACATTATATACACATGATACAGTGGGTACAGATGCTGCAAAACAAGCGATGCAAATAAATTAAAGTTGCTTAGGCAAGGTTATACAAATATACATAATTACAGAAATTCAGAAAGTAGTTCAAACAGTGCAAAGTTGTTAGCAGCTGAAGCAGAACAGGGGACAAGGGTGAGGAACTAGACAGTTAACAGAGTAGGACACAATGCAGACAGAGTAACCACATGAACAAATCACAGGAGGGGTTGCAAGGCGGAGTGAAGAAAGGAGCTGGAAAGGGAGCAGGATGAAGCAATGAAGGGGAAGAAGTGAATTGGATGGTAGGGGTGGGAAACTATTAGCTACAGGTTCAGACTTGAGGGAAAGACAGGTGGGATTTAAGAGATTTCTTGAAGGAGTAAAGAGAAGTACAGGTCAGAAAAGTAGAGGGTAGTGCATTCCAGAGAAAAGGTCTATAATGTATCTAGCTGGTCCAGATATTGGTAAATAGAGGCATTTGCAACTGTGACCGATAGCCTTTGCTATATTTATAATTTGTTAAGAGGAAAACATAGACACATGCTATAGAACCATAGAATTTGACAGCAGATAAGGACCACTTGATTCATCCAGCCTGCCCATTTCTCCCTCCCTACACTATTACCGCAGACCATACCTGATCTAGAGCTTTTTCTCTCCCCTCTTCCTTTCCACTGTTATTCCCTTGTGCTTATCCCATGCATTCTTGAACCCCACAACTGTTTTCAGCCCCAGCACCTCTGCTGGAAGGTTCTCCCAGGAATCCACCACTCTTTCTCTGAAGAAGTATTTCCTCACATCTCTCCTGAAGCTACCCACCTCCAGCTTCATAGCATGTCCCCTTGTTCCTGAACACTTTTCTTCAGAAAAATACTTTCCTCCTGTACATTATTTACCCCCATGAGGTATTTAAAGATCTCTATCTTATCCCCCTTCTCTCTCATCTGTTCCAGGGTGTACATATTGAGGTCTTTTCGGTTCTCCCCGTAGGACTTTTGATGCAGATCCTGCATCATTTTAGTTGCCCTACTCTGGACTGCCTCCACTCTATGTCCTTCTGGGGATGTAGTCTCCAGAGCTGAACACAGTATTCTAGGTGGAGACTTACCAGCAATATATACAGAGGCAATGCAACCTCCCTCTTTCTGCTGGTGATACCCCTCTCTGTGTACCTCAGCATCTCACTACCCTTCCCTACTGCCTTGTCATACCACCTGGCCACCTTTAGATTCACTATTTATACTTGCATTTCTTTATTGCCCATTTATTTGTGATTTTGTTTGAAATGTAGCACACTGTTGAATGTCTGTATTTGTCTCCTGCTTGTTTTTTTCTTTTTTTGATGATAAACACTCCCCTACTCTTTTGAAGAAGTGCCATCGGATCTTTAATGTCCACCTGAACAACTACCATAACAGGAAGACAGGACCTCAGTTTAATGTCTCACCCAAAAGACAGGCCTCACGTGCTACACTCATGAGGCCTGTCTCATCCAAAAGACAGGCCTCATGAGTGCAGCACCCCCCCTCATGCTACGCTACAGTGTCAGTGTTTGGATTTTACCCCACATTCCTAATGAGAGCAGGAACCCACAACCTTTTGATTTTATGGCCTCAGAGGCAAGTGTGCAACCTGCTGAGCCACTGACACTGGAGTGCAGAAGATGATGAATTAATCATGTTGTAATTTATCTTTTATCTGTAAATCTGGAATTCTTCTTGTTAGTAACCATTTAGAGATTGATACTGGAATTATCATTTAATAATGCACCTTTAACTCAGACATACAGATTACGCATTTATATTTGTGCGTAGGATTTATCTCTCAATCTCACAAGTCCCCTGAGCCATGATGATCTCTGTCATGGTGTTTCTCAGGGCTTGTACAATCATGCAGCGCAGCATTAGCCTTTCCCTAACTTTGATATTATCTGTATAGATACAGAAAATACAAAGCAATATTTGGAGAGAGGGTGCTAAAGTTAGGGTAACACCAACTCTGCATGGCGTAATTATTCAGAGTCTGAGAAATGCTACACCACAGATCCACAAAGGTTCAAAGGACATTTTCAAGTAAACCAAATAGATGAAAACCACTCTCAAGACACTGGAATTTCTGCTTGGAAATGTAATGGTCTTCCAATGAAAGGTATTTGTCAGGGGGGGTGTCCCCTAACAAAAACCTTTCTGGTCGAAGTGCTGGGGCTTCCACTCAGCATCCTTTGTATGCACCATTAAATTTCCAAGCAGAAGCTCTAGAGTGTCTTGAGAGTGCTTTCCATTTACATAGAAACATAGAAACATAGAAGTTGACGGCAGATAAGGACCGCAAGGCCCATCCAGTCTGCCCATTTCTTTTTCTACCTTATAAATGTGCCATCAGCCTTTGCTCTGTCAGTGACCTATCTATTCATAGTCATTTGTATTGCTCCCTTATGCCTATCCCATGCCTGTTTGAAGCCCTGCACTGTATTCATAGCCACCACTTCTTGTGGTAAGCTATTCCATGCATCTACCACCCTTTCTGTGAAAAAGAATTTCCTCATATTCCCCTTAATCGGCCTCCTCTAATCTCATGCTGTGTCCTCTTGACCTGCTATTTTTCTTATATTTAAACATGTTAGACTCTTTCACCTTGTTTATGCCCCTAAGGTGTTTAAATGTCTCGATCATATCACCTCTCTCCTCCTTTGCTCAAGGGTATACATATTGAGCTCCATTAATCTGTCCTCATATGTCTTCTGATGCAGTCCCTGCACCATTTTGGTTGCCCTTCTGGACTGCCTCAATTTGGTTAATGTCCTTGTGAAGGTGTGGCCTCCAATACTGCACGCAGTACTCCAGATGGGGCCTAACCAATGTCTTGTACAGAGGGATTATTACCTCCTCTTACGACTTGTGATACCCTACTAATACACCCTAACACCCCTAGCCTTACCTACTGCTTTAGAGGTCTGTTGATGATTTTAGGTCATCAGTGATGATGATGCCCAAGTCTCTTTCTTCCTTTGTGACTGCTAGCAACCCTCCCAGCCTATAAGTGGCTTCAGGGTTTCTCTTCCTATGTGCATGATTTTGCACTTCTTTGCATTAAATCCCAGTTGCCACTCTTCTGACTATTTTGCTAGTTTATCCAGATCTCTTCTCATTCTGCCCACCCCATCTGGATCATCTACTCTGTTGCAGATCTTGGTGTCATCTGCAAACAGACAAGCCTTACCTCTAGTCCATCTCTGAGGTCACTAATGAAGATGTTGAATAGGACTGGCCCCAGGACTGATCCCTGAGGTACCCCACTTGTGACTTGCATCTCTTCTGACTGTATACCATTTACCACCACTCTCTGTTTCTGCCAGTCAACCAGTTTGCCACCCAGTTGACCAACTACACCCACCCAGGCCTACCTAGCTTATTTATCAATCTTCTATGTGGAACAGTGTCAAAAGCTTTGCTGAAGTCAAGGTAGGCGACATCAACTGCTCCCCCTTGGTCCACCACTCTGGTTACCCAGTCAAAGAAATCTATGAGATTAGTTTGACAGGACCTTCCTTTTGTAAACCCATGCTGTCTTGGATCCTGTGCCCCTATGGATTCCAGGTGTTGCACTATCCTTCCTTAAGGAGTGCCTCCATAATCTTGCCCACTACTGAGGTAAGACTGACTGGTCTGTAGTTCCCCGCCTCCTCCCTGCTACCACTCTTGTGGAGCGGGATCACATGAGCCCTTCTCCAGTCTTCTGGGACCTCTCCTGTGCTCAGAGACTCACTAAACAATTCTGCTAATGGCTCTGCTAGTTCCTCCTTTAGCTCCTTAGTACCCTGGGATGTATGCCATCAGGTCCCATTGCCTTATCCACCCTGAGCTTAGCAAGCTCTTGTAGGACCCTTCTTTTGTGAAGGGAGTAGTGCTCACCTCCCTCCCCTGTGTCCATGATGCTGAGCTGTGGGCCCTGCCCTACCTTCTCTTCAGTAAATACTGAGCAAAAGTATCTATTTAGGATAGATGCCTTTACAGGGTCCTCCTCTCACATGCTCCTTTTCTCCATTGCTTAGCAATATTCCTCTGGACTTTCTCCTTTCACTAATGTATCTATAGAAAGTCTTGTCACCTTCTTTTCTGTTCGTGCTAGTGTTTCCTCAGTTTGGGACTTTGCCTGCCTTACTGCCTTACCTGCTTCCCTTAGGGCAGTTTGGTATGCCTCCTCATCTTCATCCCGCTGTGTTCCCTTATATTTCCTGAAGGCCAGCCTTTGGCTCTGACCTTTTCTGCTACTGTATTTGAGAACCAAAGTGGTTTCCTTCTTCTTTTGCACTTCCTTTTCTGTCTAACACAATGGGATATTGCTTCAAGTATTGTATCCTTAATGCTTGCCCACTTTGCCTGTACCTCCCCACCTGTGTTTCTTTTTGCCAGGGCTAGCTTAACTCTGTTGGCCATCTTATCAAAGTCAGCTCCTCTGAAGTCCCATATTTTTGCCTTGGAATGGGATGATTTAGATGTAGTAGCCAAATTGAACCATACCATGTGATGGTCACTGGCCCCCAGGTGACCTTCTACCTGGAGATCTGTGATCCCTTCTTTGTTAGTCAGTACTAGATCTAGGATAGCCCTGTCTCTTGTGGGTTGCTGTACCAGTTGTTTGAGGCCCTCCCTGCAGGGAATCCACTATGAGTCTAGTTCTGGCAGATGTTCCTGCTGGTATTGACCAATCTATATCTGGCATGTTGAAGTCTCCCATTATCAGAACCTCCCTTTAGCTGTCATGTTTTGTATATCTTCTAACAGTAATGTGTCTATGTCCTCCCTCTGGTCTGGGGCCTGTAGACAACCCCAGTTCTTATGGCTGTCTCATTTCCTGTTTCCAGGGTGACCCACAGTTCTTCTGGCTCCTTATGTGTATTCTGAATTTCTGTAGCTTTGATATTTTCATTGACATACAGGGCCACCTCCTCCTTTGCACCTCGGTCTCTTCTGAACAATACATAGCCAGGTACTGAAGTCTCCCAAGTGTGGTTACTGGTAAACCACGTCCTCACTAATTGCTACTATGTCCAGTTTAGCCTCTGACATTATTGCCTGCAGGTCTGGGATCTTATTTCCCAGGCTGTGAGCATTTGTGTACATGATTTTCCATTGGCCAGATTTCGGTGTGTTAGTTGTTGGGTGAAGTTTGGCATTACCCTGTGCATCGTATGGGGAGACAAACCTTTCTCTTACCTGGTGATGCAATTGAATGGCAAACACGCTGAATTCCTGTTTGACCACTAGCTGAGGGGAGGGTGTTCTTCCCATTCGACGTATGGGGTGCTGCACCCTCTCCCCATTTGCTAGTTTAAATATTCTGCAAGACGCAAACTTCTGCCCCAATGCACTGACTCTCTTTAGTCAGATGCAGTCCATCACATTTAAAGAACTTCGCCTCCCAGAACTGTTGCCAGTTCCTACAAATCTGTGTCCCTTTTCCTGGCACCAGTCCTTGAGCCACGTGTTAGCTCCCTATCTCCCTTCTCTGACCTTCCGTCCATCTGCTCCCTTCTCCCAGACTGGCAGGATCTCAGAGAAGGAGATGCCGGACTAAATAGATGATAGTTTGTCACCCAGCTTAGTCAGGTGTTCCTTGGTCTCCACAACTGACCGGCTGGCGAGATCATTAGTCCCTATGTGTACTAGGACATCAATGTTTTCTCCTGCTTTGTGAACAATTTTAGCAATGCGATCAGTGTCTCTCCATGCTGATGTACCTGGGAGACATCTGACCATCACCCCTGGCTGGAGATGGGTATCAACTCCCCGAATCATGGAGTCTCCTATGATCAGAAGTTTTTGGATTTCCTTTGTGCTTGTTTAGTTTTGGTTCCTGATTTGGGTGAGTATTGTTGTGCTAGCTCCTGTGCGCAGTGTCCTGCTCTGCAGTGTCTTCTGCCTCTTTATTTGATTTCAGAGATGAGGCAGATACCTGTTGTTAGCGTTTATATGGTTTTGGAGGTAATGTGTTGGAGAGCAGAGTGATGGGGCACCTGATTTGTTTCCTCCTAACCACCTGCCAACCTCCTGGACCAACTACCTCTGCGGTCGAGGTTTTTCTGTTGGATGCTGGGGAAATGGCGGGTGGTTCTTATAATGTATTTCCTCTTCAATATGAAATTTGAGGCGTGCAATCTCTGCCCATGCTGCCGGAGCTGAGACCAGAAGATCTCCAAAGGCCCAGCATGTAGGACAGTGTCCTAAATCCTGTAAGACTGTCCTTCTGAAAATTGTTCCACAGTACCTGCAGTTAATGAAATCCATTCCAAATAAGTTGCTGGGTTTGTAACCTAGTCAGAGTAATTAGAAGGGAAAAAAAAAGGAAAAAAATGCAAGTAATGGTTTAATTGTGCTTTGTTTAACTTGTTATAACAAGTTAAATTACTAGTGCCCCTGTAAATGAGATCACCTTGTGGAGGCCCCACTGATCCGCCCCTTCCTGCTCTGCCACAGGAAACACCATTTGTTTGGTTTACTTGGACTTTCTACCCAAGAAAGCATTGACTGCCTCTGTTCCTGTGTGAATTGATTTCTGTGAATCAGAGGACTTTTCCCCTAACACTTTATTACTTTGCTTCTTACACTTTGTGCTTAAACCCTTACTGATACATTCATATAGCTTTTTTAAATAAATGTCCTTAGTTTTTAAAAATATCTATGCAGTCCCTTGATTGGCAAGGCTGCTCAAATGTTATCAATACTTTTAATGGCAAACAGTCCCTGGAATGACAATGTGGTCAACTCTGTTAGTAACAAACAAATGCCTGGGTTGACGACATACAGTGCCCAGATTGACAATGCCAACCACAATACTGTTAGTGGCAAACACTCAATGGATTGACAATGCCAGGTGCTAAAGGAAAAAACAAACAAACTACTGCAACTAATAGCTTTGTGGGAAACATTTATAAAATCAGTTGAAACAGAAAAATCACAATTGCTTTATAACATTACTTTTGTGGTTAAAATTGCCAAAGTCAGTTGCAAAAGAAAAGCCTTAGTTATTTTTAAATGACTGAGATTGACATAAAAATGTACTTAGTACAACTTGCAACAGAAAATCATGATTATTTTTTTTGCTATATACATGTGCAATGAAAAATATCTGTAAAACAATTCTACACTAGGCTTATGTGCATACACCAGCAGCAAACAGTTAAACATTAATATTTTACAACTTAAAAAGTCTTTTGTTCCCAAACCAGCAAGAGGCATTATTCAGGACAAAACTCAAATCAGAGACATTTTCTTGGCATCCATGCACAAAATAGGACGTAATTTGGATATTAAAGTGACAACATACAGTTAGCGGAAATATATAGAGGGATAATGGATGATGTGGGGGGAGGGGGAATAAATGCCCGAGGACCAAGTCTGAGTGTTTAATCCTCCACGGAAGCAGGTTATTTCAAGTATACTCTAGCTAACTGAATTTACTAGTATATGACTAGGAGTTTAGACAAGGGCTGTGCAGAACGAATAGTGCTTGGCACAAATACTGCTGAATATGCCTGTATTCAGGCTGCTCAGCTGAAAACCCGAATACATGCAATATTCAGCTTGTATTTGTGCACCATTACTGATAGTCACTTCTGTGACTGTGGAAGCTGACAATTTGAAACCATAATATATTTTTTTTATTTCTTGCTTTCCTTCATGTGTGCAGGCAGGCACACATGTCAGCAGCAGGACCCAGGAATCAAACAAGCCAGTGAGTGAAGGTGGGATGAAGCAGTCCTGGAAGGTGCAACCTCCCTTAATGATAGCCAGCATCACTTGACCAATGCCTTTAAGAAGCTGAAGTTAAGTTTCTCAGTGACTGGCCATGGTGGTGAATGGTATCCCGTGACTTTGGTGACCGCGATTGGGCGCCTGTTATCAGGGTGACTGGGGAAGGTGGATGACTGAATGGGGGGGTGCATGAATAGTGAGATCCTGTAGCTACATGCCTACGCATTCAGGGAGGGGGAGCGAGCACGCCGAGCGTGGGGTGGGAGGGGTCGGAGGGGTTGTAGGGGGTGGTGCTGTGGCTAGCTGCCAAGCTGCTTCCATGGCATGGTGGGTGGCTTCGGGGCTGTGGCAGGAATGGTGCTGAGTTTGGGTGTGGGCGAAGGTACTTTCTGCTGTGCCCAGCCCGAAATGTTATTTTTGCTGCATTTGCACCTCCCCCGACATGCACGCCCCTAGAGTTAAGAATCCTTAAGTGGGGGGTACTGGGTGCATTCCCACATAAATGGGAAAATCACAACTCCCCAGCACCATTTTACTGTGCGCCAGGGAGTACATCACCAAAATATTTTTTCAGCAATGTGCCATCGCCCTAATGGCGATCGCTCATCGGTGATCGCCGTTATCACAAAGATCCATGGTGAACTGATAATGTGATCTAGGGGCTGAAAGGCAGGAGAGCACATTGTGTTGCTCATTCAGGGCCAGACTGTTAGAAGTACAGCATTGAAGTGAAGGAGTTGTGGTCGTGGGCTGTGGGGGCAAAATTTTAAACTGAAGGCCTCTGCTTCTGTAAAACACATAGAAGGAAAACAAAATCAAATAAGTACTATGGTAAACTGAGTAAAGCTAAGAGAGAGAGAGAATGAAAATAAAAAAAACACGGACAAATTAAACAAAGTGTTTTGAAGAAGGAGGGGGTGGCAGTGGAACAGTGCTGTTGGTGGACTATCTGGGGGCTGTGTGCTCATCCTCAGGGAGGGCTTGTTTAAATGGACTAAAATAAAAGAACCAGCAAAGTGCTAAGAAAACCTAAACCTTAACCAAATTTTATTAAAGAATTATAAAATAATGAGTTTTGCAGAAGGAGGTGGGGGAGGAAGTGGGGTGGCAAGATATAAGCTTAGTAGGCAGGATAAGGCCTATTTCTGACAAAATCGAAGGGCTTGGCATTTAGACAATGCAGGATTATGGTGGCTCAATAAATACCTTGTGTACTCCTGTGAAGGAAGGACAGCTTGTGCTACCAAAAAGAATCAATTACTAAAAGATTAGGCCATGGCACTGTAGCTGGGCTGCTTGGTTGAGGGCAGCCTTGTGTGTTTTTTCCTCCTGTGTCACCATTTCACTATGTTCATGCTGCTCTTTTAGAGATGCCATAGAGAGGAAGAAGAGTATCAGTTACGTTGTGCATCTTGCCCAGTGTGACCACTTAAGAAAAATTAGTTTGAGGCGTGTACTGTGCTGTTATTAATAAATACAAGAGTCCGAAATGGCCCGAAACTATTTTATTAATGATGCAGTAACCTGACAAATACAAATATCAGTGACATGAATACAATTACAAATATCAGACATCAGTCTCTGGCACAGCCCTAGCTTAGACACCTGAATTTTGAAACCTCTATGGTAATTGAAGTGAACAGTCAATGATTCCTGTTTTCCCTTTTTTTCTGTGGATTAGATATGGAAAAATTATCAGGCGCATGTCTTAAATGTGGATAAACTACTGTGGCTGTATTAGAGAAACTATCATGGGTGTGTCTTTAATGTGGATAAACGATTGTGTACATGTCTAAAATATGGATAATCCACTAAGACAGTGGTTGTAATAATTTGTGGGGTATTAAATGACAATTTTCCTTTATTCCGATTAGGTTACAATAGATACATGCTGTATATTTACAGGAAATTTGAGCATTTGTTATGTCCAGATCTGCCCAATTGATGTTTCTGAAATATGGCAGGTTGGGATATACTGCCACAAAGAACATAAATGTTAAATGTTAGGTCACATGGTCCCAGGATGAATGAGCTATGAGTAGCCAGATGTAAGGGGTTTAACATTATCAAGATTGGCAATAAGAACCGAATGTTCACTTCCGAATTGTAAACATTCTGTGGGTTACTCTGTCTTTCAATTTGTTGCTCCCAAGAGTATGGAACTGTCTCCCTGCCACTTTTTTCATATCACGCATCAAAATCTGTGAAAGATTGATTTTATGAACAGCAAAGGATCCTGAGCCTTTGCTGCAGTACTTTTGAAAATTGATAATAATTATTGTCCACTGTGTATTGTTTGTTTTGATACATTTGTACAGTTGTGTGTTAATATAAATGATATTTATTCTGATATGCTGTATCTTAGAATTTGTATAAGGTATCTAATTTAATTATGGAACAGTGTGTACATAAAATATTTGTACCCTGTTAAAAATGAGCCTTGTCTCAATCAGGTATTCCTTTTCTGTGCTTTTTTCAGTGCTTTTTATGAATAAATATTAAGAAAACTAAATCAATGATTTTCTCTGAACTTAGAAAAAGGACAAAAGTCTGTGCTCCAATTGTCGACTTGAATGGTGAGACTTGAATTGGTTGATAGCTTTAGACACTTGGAAATAACATCGGATTCTAGTCTGACTTTTGAACCTCATATTAATAACTTAATAAAAACTATCCATCAAAGACTGGGAGCATTGTATAGAGTAAAGCATTTTCTTAATGCTCATAGTTTAGTTTTTAGTGTTTTGGACGCTGGTTTTATAGTTTATACTGCTGCCAGTGAGAGAATTCTATCCAAATTAAAGGTTACTTACAACTGCACCCTTAGGTTTATGATAAATTCATCTCCCAGAATGCATCATTGTGATCTTCTAAACATATCTAAATGTCCTTCTTTGGAAGACAGGATAACACTCAAAATGGGCATACTGTTCTTTAAAGTGATCAATGGTCTTCTTCCAATTTCTGCTCAGCCACTATTTCCAAGATGCATTAATACTCAAGGGATGAGATCCTAAAGTACATTTGTCTTCAGGCTACCGCTCTTCAAAAACACTATAAGACAAAAATCATTGCAATATCGGGCCTCCCTTTTCTCTAATTCTATATTGACTACCATCTCCAACTGTTCTTCTGTTTTATCTTCTAAAAATAGATTGAAATCATAGCTTGATACCACAAATGACTGTACTTGTAACTTAACTTAAATGAAAGCCGTGTTCAAGTGTATTTTATTCAATGTATATTATTGTTTGTGAATTCACTCTATGCACTTGAATGTCAGTCTGTAATTTGTTATTTATGTAAAACTTGTCGCTTGTGAAAATAGGCAGTAATGCTCATCTTGCTAACAAGTATAACAAGCATTTGTCAATGCTGCTTGTTGTCTCGCTGGCATTGGTAGTGCAGGAGTTAGAGATGCATAATAGGAACGGCTGTGAAGTATTGAACTGACGCCAACCTCACCCCCACCCCGAAGAGACACATTTTCAACGTAGGCATTTTGGGACCTCCCCTTATGAACAGTGGTACTGTGATTTTGTTAATCTGTCCCAAAAGTTGATTTCCCACAGTGACCAGCCATTCTGCGCCACAGGTGCGAAAACACATTTTGGGCAGGATGTGCAAAATGACAGCTGTACTGTTCATATAGAGGTGTGAAAAAAATGCCAGTGTTGAAAATCTGGCTTGAAAATATTGCACATTTGCGGAGTTACAAGGGTGTGTGGAAACTGTGCAAAGCATGCTTATGGACTTTCATCACCAAATTTTCAACATGTGCATTTTAGGACCTCTGCTCATGAAGAGTGTCACTGTCATTTTGCCAAACTGTCCCAAAAACTGATTTCACACAATGACCATGCTATTCTGCGCCGGAAGTGTGAAAACATGTTTTGGCCAGGATATGTAAAATGACAGCTGTACTGTTCATAAGGAGGTGTAAAAAAATGGCAATACTGAAAATCTGGAATGAAAATATTACAAATTCACGAAGTTATGAGCGTGTGTGGAAACTGTGCAACGCACACTCGTAAAACAGTAATTTTTTGGATTTTTTCACCAAATTTGCAATATAGGCTTTTTGAGAACCCACCTCATGAACAGTAGCACTGTCATTTCATATGAATATATGAACATACAAAATTTGCCAGCAGATAAAGGCCTAGAGGGCTATCAAGTCTGTTTGAATGTGCAGCTAGCACCCCTTATTCAACAGCTGCCCCTCCCTTCCACCCTTTCCCTTCATTAACCCTCCCCCTTATCCTGTCCCATCCCCTTCTGAAGCAGTCCACTGTTCTACTGGATACCACTTCTGCAGGTAACACATTCCACCCAGCCACCACCCTCTCTGTAAAAAAGTGTCTCCTCATCTCCCTCCTGAACCTTCCTCCCTCTAGTCTCATATCATGGCCCCTGGTGTCCCTCCCTTCCCTTGCTTTGAACAGACCCTCTATACCTGTCTTGTTTATTCCTTTCGTGTATTTAAAGGTTTCAATCATGTCCCTCCATCCCTCCTCTCCTCCAGTGAGTACATGTTCAACTCCCTCAGCCTCCCCTCGTATGATAAGTCCCCCAGCCCCTTGATCATATTTGTCGCCCTGTGCTGTACCCCCTCCAGTAACCTAATGTCCCTCTTCAGATATGGGCACCAGTACTGCATGCAGTACTCCAGGTGCGGTCTAACTAATGACCTATACAGTGGCAGAATCACATCCTCCTCCGAGGATATACCCCTTGCAATACAACCCAGCATTTTGTTGGCCTTTGCAGCTGCCTTCCTACATTGTGCCGAGTTGTTCATTGACCCTGTAATGAGCACCCCCAGATCCTTCTCCTCCTCCTCCTCTGTCTGGGCTAGCTGCACTCCTCCAGCTGGTAACTCCTCCTTGGGTTCTTCATCCCAAAATGCAGCACCTTGCACTTTTTGGTATTAGCATTGGCATTTCGTTAATCAGTCCTGAAAGATGATTCTGCGCAGTGACCATGAAATCACCTTTTGGGATGAATAACTCCATGACAGTGATAGAATTCATGAGGAGGGGTTCCAATAACCTCATGTTTAAAATTTGGTGCCAAAATTACTAAAAATGCCTGAGATATGCACCAAAGTTTAAAAAAAACTATTTATACCATTATACAGCTCCTGGCATTTCTTCAGTTCACAGTTGGCTTTGAAGAGTGCAGACATATTCCTGATCCACTGAAGGTCATCGCACTGGACTCCAGAGGTAAGTATGGGGTGAAGGGGAGTGGGAAACAGGGTGCACAGAGGGTGGGCATGGGCTGGGAGGGAGCAGGACAGACCGCAAGGGACCGCTTTCTTTACAGGTTTAAAAACAACACAGCAGGACTTTTTTTTTTAGAGATGTGGATGCTGGGGTGGGCTCCCAGCATGCCACTTGACTGTTTTGGGGCCACGACAGGGATTTGGGCACCCCCTGCACGGCACATACCGTATAACTGCTGATGGACTGTTTCTTCTTTTACAGGTTTTAAAAAAAAAAAAAAAAGCTGCGATGGTTTTGTTTTACAGGGGCATTTGGCAGGCTGGGGTTGGCTCCCAGCGTGCCACCTGAGTGTTTGGGAGGGTTGGCCAATGGAGTATTGCACACCCCCGCCGGCACATACTGAAGCGGGGGCAAGTGCTGAGAGGGATGGGGCACCCCCTCTGCACACAACAAATGAGGGGGAGCATTATGCCAATGGGGAATGGGCTTTTCCCATCGGCACATGAAATGGGTTAGGGCATGCTGACAGGGGGAATTGGGCACCCCCAAACTTTGGCATTGTGGCAGGAGGTGGCGGCAGTCACTGCCCCATGTTTGCTTCACCAGCAAAGACACGTCGGAAGGTGCCTCTCATTGCAGTGGACCTTTTCTTTGATCTGGTGGTCACATTATGTGTTGCTGGTGTCAGCGCCTGCAGCTGCCTTATTGGGGAATGAGGAATTCACCTACTGATGTGTGCCCTGCATTCGCCCACAGTGACCGCTCCTCCAAATCTACTACTGCAGTATGTTGGCTGTGCAAGCACGAGCCAACATGAAAAATTAAAATTAAATGAAACCAGTTTACTACTACAACTACTACTACTATTACTACAACTGCTACTACTACTTCATTACAACTACTAATATTAAACTACTTACTCAGCATTAACTATAGTGGCATTAATTCAAGAAGAAAATAGCTTGAAATCCCATGTTATTTTGGAATGTAATTTCTGCATGTTGGTTGCATATATGACCCATGATGCACTGCAACAGGTGATCCCATGCACATGTAATCCCATGCCCCTAGAACATACAGCCTACATGCCCATAGTACAGTTGATCCCATGAACATGTAATCTTATGGCCCTGGAACTGGGTTGACTCTAAAATTTGGAAACTGAAAATTTGGTTTAGTACGTCAAAATATAAGTTAGTAATTGTCATGTATTTTACAAATGATGTATCATAAATTATTGTGTTGAAAACATGTTCACAAATAAGAGCCTTTTGGACCATAATGAATACTAGAGATGACCAGAACTGATTCTAACAAAAAGTACCTTCTAGAACCAGAGGGACCCTCCCCTTCAAAACACAGTTTAACTGGTTTGAAATGCAAAGGAGTTATTAGCATGAGATTAGTACATAAAAAATATGTTTGAAAATTACTAGGTTTGAAAAAGGTCCAGAAAGAAAAACCTTTTAGAACCTTTGTCTGATTAGAACTGATTCTATATAGGACCAGAAGAGGTTGGCCAGTCTCTGACTGTAACCAGAAATGGTTTGTTCTACACTGTGTCTCAGTGTGCACATTTGGAATCCATTTTCAGTGGTATATGCTTCTTCATACATGCATCCACATCCCAGTCCCCACCTTCCTGCAATCCCCCCCCCCCAGCCTCTATGTCTTACTCTCTAAGATTTATGGAAGCACCTAGCTGGGTAGTGACTAAATTTAAGAAGGACTGCAGCAGATGGGCCTTCTCTTCTCAGGCCTGTCTGACTGAACAGGTAACATTCCTCACTAATCTAAAACTTCCTCCTCCAGGGAGATTGACATCCTTACTCCTCTCACACCCCAGGGCACATGCAGCCCCAGTGTACTGATATGACATAAGTATTTCCCATGCCCCTATAACTCTGACATAACATGAGTGGGACATGGTCATACCAGGGTACACATTACTCAGAAGAGACAGGGTAGGAAGGAAAGGAGGGGGAGTGTTGCTTTATGTGAAGGACAGCATAAAAGCAATGGAAATACAGGGAACTCAGGGAGGGGCTAAGATGCTGTGGGTTACCCTGGAGTCGGAAAAATTAGCCAATATTTGGATGGGTATTATCTACAGACCTCTGGCACAGGGGGAGGACTTGGATAGGATAATGTTAGAAGAAACTGGAAAAATGGCAGGAAAGGGGGAGGTGTTACTGGTAGGGGATTTCATTCTGACAGATGTAGATTGGAAGTTCCCTTCTGCAATATCAGCTAGATGCAGGGACCTCCTGTCCTCCCTGCAGGATGCTTTCCATAGGCAACTAGTCAGGGAACCCACTTTTCTTTTTCTTTTCTATTATATTTTTGTACTCCCAGAGCCCGGCAGGTGGCTATGGCCCTCCCTTGGAGGGACTCATCCTCCAGCCTGTGTGTCCCCACTCACACCGACCTCCAAATATTCCCCCATGGCTTACCCCCCATGGTGGGGCCAGGGAGGAGAGTGCCAGCTATCTTCTCTCCCCAGAGCACAATGCAGAAGCCAGGGGCAGCCTCGGGGACATAATGGGCCATCATGGAACCTGCCAGCTCCCTTTCCACGTTTTTTTCTCTTGTCCCGCTCTCCACTGACATATTATTGGTACATGCCTCCTGACCTATGCTGCCTTCCAGCCTCCACCAGAGGGCAGTCAATGAGTGGGATGACAAAGCCTCCTTCCCTCCCTTGAGAGAGGAGAGCAGTCCTTCGGATGCTCAATCCTCTCTCGCTCCTGCCGACCCCTGGCGTTCCGGGCTCATTCCTGAACCCAGGTTGCCATCATGGCATGAGGTGTAGTGATCAGTACCTCAACCTCCAGTGCCACTGGGCCGGCTATCAGGGAACCCACTTGTGTTGGGGCAATACTGGATCTGGTGCTTACTAACGGGGACATTGTTGCAGACATCAGGGTGGGTAGTCATCTGGGGACAAGTGATCATCGTTAAGGCTGTAATTTTTTCACAGTACAAAATGCCTAATTTCATGGCACATGCATGTAGAAAACAAAGTAATTTCATGGCTCTTCATAGTCCCTTTCACTGTGAGGCAAACAGTGATTGAAAACAAGTGCCCGACTGTGCCCTGTTATTTTTCTGACACCGACCATGTGCGTGCAAGAGAAATAGAGAGACACACACACACACGACTAAATCAAAGTTGCAACAATCTTTTCTCTCTCTCTGTCTCTCTGTCTCTCAAGCATATTCACAAGTGCTTTCCCCGACTTAGACACCATGCTCCAGTCATCTCTTCTTTCAATATGCGGGGATAGAGAGCAGCATGTGGTCAGGCAAGAGAGAAAGCACTTTCCCCTACTTAGATGCCGTGCCCTAGGCAGTGCTTGAAAGAGCAGCGTGCAGTCCAGTGAGAGCAAGAGAGAGAGAGAGAGAGAGAGACAGAGAGAGAGACAGAGAAAGTGGGAGAGACACACGGCTAAACCAAGGCTTCAGCAATCTTTTCTGTCTCTGTCTCCCTGTCTCCCTGTCTCTCAAGCACATTCCCTCATCGCGATCTCCTTCCTCTGTCAGCAGAGAGAGCATCTGTGTGTCCTGCAGGAAGATTTCCCCAGCCCCCCAAGATGTGCTGTTTCCTTCCCAGTGATTGACAATGTATTTGAGGGAGAGGTACTAAGAACAAATAGGGGACTACTGATTTCACGGCATTGAGCAAATTTCACAGCAATCGTGAAATCTGTGACCCCCATAAAATACTTACAGCCTTAATCATCATATACTGTGATTCAACGTTAGAAGAACTGCAGAATTAAACCATACAAAGGTGAAGGTATTGGATTTCAGAAGGGCTGATTTTACTAAGATGCAAGAATGACTCATGAATTAACTGACGGGGTGAGGACCTGGGGGGGTGCAAGAAAAGTGGGCTAGACTAGACTAAAGGACGGCATAATGAAGGCAACAAACCTCTGTGTTAAGCAAGTAAGCAAAAGTAATGAAAGAGAAGCCCGTTATGGTTTTCAAAAGAGGTGGCGGAAAATATAGAAGCTAAAAGATCAGCATTCAGAAGATACAAGTAGACCCAGAGAAATGAGGATAGAGAAGTGTATCAGGGAAAACAGAGAGCGGCAAGCAAAGCAGTAAGGAGAGCAAAAGCACAAACTGAGGAAAGAATAGCTCAGGGAGTATCAACAGGGGATAAGGCATTTTTATGTTTGCTTGCATGCATGTGCAAGAAACATAGTGCCATCATCGGAGATTTCGGAGGTGTGTCACCTCCTCCTCCAATTCAGGCAGTGTGCTGGCAGGCGTGGTCTCTGTAAGCCAATGCATTTTGGAGCTGTCTATGACACGCTCCAAATGCAGTGGCATACAGCTGAAAGGGGAGCTACGCTTGGAGTGAGCAGCGATAGAAGCTGCTCACGCCGCAGCCCCCCAGCCACACAGGCGCGTGCCCCCCGCACGCAGTGTATAGCCGACAGGGTGCCCGATCCCCGCCGGCGAGCTGCATCGCTCCTCCCTCCCAGAGTTGGTGCCACGCTGGGAGCCCACCCCAGCGTGGCAATCAGTCATTTGCTGACGGGGTGCCCAATCCCCGTCAGGCTGAACGCCCTGGTCCTTGTGCCACGCTGGGAGCCCACCCAGCGTGGCAAACGGTCCCACGAGGTCTTTTTTAATTTTTTCTCATTTTGCCGGGACGTGCCTAATCCCTCCGCCGGGCCGAACGCCTCCCAAAACCTCCTTGTGCCACGCTGGAGCTCACCCCAGCGTGGCAAACGGTCCCACGACGCCTTTTTATTTTTGTACCTGTAAGACAAAACGTCCAGCGGTGCGCCTCCCGACCTCCCTCCCACAACCCGCACTCACCCACTGTGCACCCAGCTTCTCCATACCCTCAACCCATACTTACCTCCGGACTCTGGCGCGACGATCTTCGTGGACCGGAACATGTCTGCACTCTTCAAAGCCGACCCGAACTGAGGAAATGCCGGTAAGCTGTATAATGGGCTAGATAGGGGTTCAACTTTATTGCATATCTCAGCCATTTTGGGAATTTTTACATAAATTTTCAACATGGTTTTAGACTCTTTCATGATCGATGTCACGTCATGCAGAGTCATCGGCGGTGATTTCGCAGTGACTGTGCAGTGACTGCGAAATCACCCTTCGACTGAATACCACCATGACAGTGACATCATTCATGAGAAGGGGGCCCAAAACCCCCATGTTGAAAATTTGGTGCCAAAATTCCAAAAAATGACTGTTTAATGAGCATGCGTTGTGCAGTTCCTACGCAGGCTCATAAGTTCGCGAAATTTCAATATTTTCACTCCAGATTTTCAACATTGCCATTTCACCACACCTTCTTATGAGTAGTACAGCTGTCATTTTTCACATCTCACCCAAAATGTGTTTCCACCCATGTAGCGAGAATGGCGAGTTAAAGCGAAATCAATGTACGGGACAAATTAAGAAAATCACAGTGACACTGTTCATGAGCAGAGGTCTTGAAATGGCTATGTTGAAAATTTGGTGAAAAAATTCTAAAATGACTGTTTTACGAGCGTGCGTTGAGCAGTTCCTACGCACGCTCATAGGTTTACGAATTTTCAATATTTCCACTCCAGATTTTCAACATTGCCATTTTTCCACACCTTCTTATGAGTAGTACAGCTGTCATTTTTCACATCTCACCCAAAACGTGTTTCCGTATGAAGCATAAATGGCACAGTCATTGTGCGAACTCAGTGTATGGGACACATTAAGAAAATCACAGTGACACTGTTCATGAGCAGAGGTCTTAAAATGGCTATGTTGAAAATTTGGTGAAAAAATTCCTAAAAATGACTTTTACGAGAGTGCGTTGCACAGTTCCTATGCATGCTCGTAAGTTTGCAAATTTAATATTTTCACTCTAGATTTTCAACATGTCCATTTTACTAAACTTCCTTATGAACAGTACAGCTGCAATTTTTCATATGTCACCCAAAATGTGTTATCGCACATGTAGCGCACAATGGTGCTGTTGGTGTGCAAAAACAATGTTTAGGACAGATTAAGAAAATCACAGTTACACTGTTCATGAGCAGAGGTCTTAAAATGGCTATGTTGAAAATTTGGTGACAAAAGTCCATAAAATGATTGTGTTACGAGTGAGCATTGTGCAGTTTCCACGCATCCTCGTTAGTTCATGACTTTGTAATATTTTCAGTCCAAATTTTCACTAGTGGCATTTTTCCACACTTCCTTATGAACAGTACAGCTGCCATTTTTCACAACATGGCCGAAGTGTGTTTTCACACTTTCAGTGCAGAGATGCGTGGTCGCTGTGGGAAATCATTGTTCGGCACAGATAAAGAAAATCACAGTGACACTGTTCATGATCGGAGGCACCAAAATGCCTGAGTTGACAATCTGCTGTAAAAAATCCCCAACCTAATTGTATTACGGTGTGTTGCACAGTTTCTATGTACAGTGGACTTCACCATTTTTTAAATATTTTATCACACATTTGCAACATAGCCATTTTACACCTCCCCATGAAAGAGTACAGCTGTCATTTTTACATCCTGTTCGAATATTTTTGCACCTGTGGTGCTAAATGCTGTAGTCACTGTGCATAAGCAGCTTTCGGCTACCAAACTGATATTCCCCCTGTTCATGAGGTGGGGTCACAAAACAAACATGTTGAAAATTTGGAGTGAAAATACCAACGAATGCCTGAGGTATTAGGCTTTTCAACTAAATCGCCCAACCCTATAGAGAATGACAGGAATCAGGGGTGTGACTTGGGATTCTTGCCTGTGATGCTCATACCATTCCACACCCTGCAGTCACTGAGAGGCATCGAGGTATGCCTTGGACTCTTCGCCCCAAACTTCACCCCATTCTCCTATATCGCACCCATCTCACATATTTCCTAATGAAATGGGGTGCGATAAGGGCCAAAGACCCAAGGAACACGTGACACTTGTCAGTCTCTGCAGAGTGGGGTGTGGTGAAATGGCGTGGCCGTTATGCCTGACGACCCAAACGCACACCCCAATGCCTGTCACTCTCTGCAGGGTGGTGGTGGGGTTGGCTTCAGTTCAATACTTCACTGCCATTCCTATTACGCAGCTCTGTAACTTCTACACTACCACTGCCAATGCCAGCAAGCAAACATTCGGCATTGACAAATGCTTGTTTTAGGTATGTTAGTGAAAAAAGAAAGACAAAGGGAGGGACTGTATGTTTAAAGAGGGAAGGGGGACTGCACGGAGGATGATCAGGAAAAGGCAAACATATTGAACAAATACTTCTGCTCAGTTTTCATTGTAGAAGGGAAATAGGAGGGGCCACAAAGAGGCACCAGAAACATAGAGGTGAGAGAAATAGACAGTAGCCCATTTTCAGTGGAAAGAGTCCGGAAAGCACTTGACAACCTTAAAGTAGACAAAGCTATGGGGCGGGACAGGGTACTTCCAAGGATACTGAGGGAACTTAGGAAGGTACTCACTGCACCTCTGACAGACCTTTTTAACAGATCACCGGAGACTGGTATGATCCCAGAGGACTGGAGAAGGGCGCCTGTAGTCTCTCTTCACAAAAGTGGTAGCAAGGAAGAGCAAACAATTATAGGCTTGTCAATCTGACAGCAGTGTCTGTAAGTTGGTGAAAACACCGTTGAAGGAAAGGATTGGGGAATATTTTGTTTCCAATAGATTGCTGGACCCAAGACAGCATGGTTTCACAGAGGGAAGGTCATGACAAACAAATCTAATAGACTTTGACTGGGTGACCAAAGAGCTAAACCAGGGAGGCGCAGTGGATGTGGCCTACCTAGATTTCTGCAAGGCTTTCAATACCATTCCATATATGAGACTGGTGGCAAGTTGGATAACTTGGGGTTAGATAATAAAGTGGTAACTTCAATAGGAAACTGGTTGGTGGATAGGACACAGAGAGTAGTGGTAAATGGAGTGTGGTGAAAGGAGAGGAAGGTGACCAGTGGGGTTCCTCAGGGATCAGTTTTAGAAGCGGTCCTATTCAACACATTTATATGCAACATAGCAGAAGAACTGGAAGGGAAGGTCTGCCTCTTTGCAGATGACACAAGATCTGTAACAGAGTGGACACACCTGGTGGGGTAGAATGTGCAGGGATCTAAGTAGACTGGAAGAGTGGTCAAGCTAGGTTTAAATGCAAAAAAGTGCAAAATAATGCATCTAGATCATAGGAACCCGGGAGCAGAGTACAATATAGGTGGAGTGATACTGACAAAGACCAAGCAGGAAAGAGACCTGGGATAAACATATCGCATGACCCAAAGGTGGCAAGACAGTATGATAAGGCAGTCGGGAGGGCTAGTGGGATGCTGGGGCGCATAGGTAGGGGTATCTCCTGCAGGAAGAGAGATGTGATTCTGCCCCTATATAAATCACTTGAAAGACCCCATCTTGAGTGCTGAATACAGTTCTGGAGACCACATCTCAGAAAAGACATAGACAGAGTGGAGGCGATCCAAAGAAGGGCTTCCAAAATGGTGCAGGGTCTGCATCAGAAGTCCTACAAGGAAAGACTTAAGGAGCTAACTATGTACACTCTAGAGGAAAGGAAGGAGCAGGGGGATATGATAGAAACCTTTAAATACATTACAGGGGATAATAAGGTACAGGAGGAGAGTATCTTTCAGAGGAAAATGTGCTCCATAATACGAGGGCATATTACGCAGCTGAAGGGGGTAAATTCAGGAGGAATGTGAGGAAGTACTTTTTTACAGAAAGGGTAGCAGATACTTGGAATAGCCTTTCAGAGGAGGTGGTGGGGGTGAAAACAGTCAATGGATTCAAAAATGCCTGGGATAAGCACAAGGGAATCGTGGGGGCAGGGTAGAGAGCATAATAATAATAATAATAAAAAAAAAACACAACTGGGCAGACTGGGTGGGCCCACCGGCCCTTATCTGCCATCACATTCTATGTATCAATTTATCTATGTAACTGTGGTTGAGGGAATGCCTTTTCCTGCTAGCCATAGAATCAGGAATCTACCCTGTACACATACTGTAAGTGTTCGCTACCCTGATCTGTATTCACACACTATGCTGTATTACACCACAACTTATACCTTGCTGTATTACACTGCAGCTTAGGCATTTCATACTGTACTTGCACCAATATGAATTGCAAATAACTTACTAAATAAATTAGTCTCTCCCTGGGCATGTGTAGGCTAGGACACAGGCACACACACACACACACACACACACACGCACATGCACACGCACACATGTATTAACAACCCAAAACCCCACATACTGTGTGCATACACACCAACACCTACACCCACCCACCCACACCCCCACCACACACATGTACACACACACACACACACACACACACACACATATACACACATACACACAATGCCCTCCCACACACATACTCTTTCTCTCTCCCTTTATATGGCGTCATCAGTCTCCTCTCTTTTGTTTTTGTTAGGCACTAACAATTGACAGCAGACCACACAGTCTCCAGTCCTTTGAAAGTAATGAAGTGAGAGCTCGGAGGCATTGCCAAGGGATTTGATGGGTTAGCACAAATTAGCATATTAATGAAAGTAGATGGCATACTGTACATGAGGCAAACGTATAACTGAGCAATGCATAAACTGAAAAAATGACAAATGCCCCAAATGACCAAAGAACAAAACTTTGGGGTCGCTCTTTCTAGGACCTCTCTTGCTTCAGTGATTTTGCATTGAGTCTTTAAATTGCTTCCTGCTTTTGATCTCACCATAATCCCAAAATGTTTCACCACTGGCTAGCTGACCTCTTATGTTAGGCTGAGACAATGGTCAGAGTAAATAAAGATAAAAGGAGCATACTTTAAAGAGCTACTCTGCACTTCAGCAAATGCTTTCATAAATAAGATGTGTCAGCTGTTACAATTTACTAAATAATAATTTTTTTTTTCATTTTCGAAGTTTCTTTCCGAGATTTATAGCACATCTGGATAGTCCATCTAAAAAAATTGTATAAAAACTGTTTGAAAACATTTGCCTCTGTCCTCTTAACCTCACAGTACCTTGGTTTTATGACATCATAGTGGTCACTATGACAACAGACTGTGATGTCACCAACAGCAATTGTATAGTTGGCAGAGGAGAGCCAGCTACTTCTTGAAAGACTCAGTGAAATAACTGCTGCATTATCTACAATATTTAGTAGGCCAACAGCAGGGAAAGTAAAGAAAATAAATAACTAGAAACAATAAAGTTTAAACATATTTGGTGTAAATCTAGTGTTTTTAAGTTTGTTATTATAATAGAGTTGCTCTTTATGGTATTTTAAATGACTAATTTGCTTAAGGTGCTAATTAGTGCTGTGCTACACTGTAGTGGAGGCCAGAATAGGGGTGGTGTTTTCCTTTAAACTGTCATCAGATGTATTTTCCCAGTAATAGATTACAGTAGGAAATTACATTTTAAATAATCAGATTAAAGAATAACCTGGATTATTTGCAGGTACTTTTCTTATATTTACATGACAAAATAGAACATTTTTGAATGGATCAACTAACAGCTCGATAGCTTCCTTCCATCCTTTATAAACTGGGAGACACTGTTTTCAAACCAACTGAGAAGTTGTCAGCATCTCTTTTTTGCCACAAATGCTATCCAAAAGTAATCAATAATCAGTAATAAATTACTTTTTTGCAATTAATTGGTACAATTTTACATTTCAAAAGTAATTAGAAAATCCTTGATTGAATAGTACATGCAGATAAACCATGGACATTCAACTTTACTTATTTTTGAATGATACCTCTCTGTAGTATTAAGAGCCTAATCGGATTGCAAATGTTTTATTGTGATTCTTCACTGACTGGCAGGAAACTGGTTACTTTGTAAATCATTAGTTCCCCTTGTAGTACCTACAAATTATTTCTCTATTCTTATCTGTGATGCTTATCTACCTGTGAATCTTTTCTGGGTCGCTCCTGTGAATGGAGTCCACTCTCCAGCGAACATACTTAGTGAACAAAAGTAAACAGATAACATTTAGAAAAATCTGAGTGTGAACCTTAAGCTCTGCAGACAGAGTTTTGGAATCCCACCCAAAGAGAAAAGTCAGCATAGTGTACACTAGGTATGGATGGCTGCCCTGTGATTTTCATGGACTATGAGCAGACGAAAGCCATCAGTGTAGAAGTTGTAGGTTAAAGATATTGCAATGATACTGAACAAATAGGTTTATGTATAGCTAGAAATTATCTATATTATCATTTAACTCCAAAATTACAACATGTGGAGAAGATGTTTTTTATCCCATCTTTTTATTATAGAACATCTTTGTGGAACAGATAAATCACAGTTCATCTGCTCCTCTGTAGAAATGGTAATCTGTCATCATTGCTTCGAGGCAGTGCTTCCTATCACCTGCATGTCCTCACTGTTGGGTTTCAGTGGGAGACTCCTGGTCAGGTAAGCAATAAGACATGGCTGGGTGTTGGTAGTACTGAGATACCCACACACCCAGAGGTGTAGTTAGGCATGAGACCACAGGTAGAGTGCCTTCAGCCTCTGGATGTGTGGGTATCTCAGTACTACCAACACCCAGCCATGTCTTATTGCTTATATAAATTGGGCCCATAGGTAACTTTGAAAAAAAAAAGAACATTCTAAAAGTTTTCAAAGTCACAAAAGAATATACTGAAATGTTGCTAAATAATGTAAAATGGCCCTTCCACAGAAGTTTTTCATCTGTCAGTCATCTGTCACTCTTCACACTCAATACATTGTGTGATTGTTTACCATGGAATAGAAGAATTCAAAGCTCTGCATTATTCCAGTTGTAGAATGCCCTCCCCCCCAAAATGCACACACAGAATGCTAACATGAAATGCTTGAATTCAACATTCTTCAGACCTCAACTGGCATACAAACAAAGATACACACACAGGCCTGAAGTGGAGTCAGAACCTCAATTTTATCTGGTGCTAGGTAAGGAGCAGGGAGTTCTCAGGCAGAGTGGTAGAGATAGGTGAGGGATTTTTCATGGTCATCAAAGAAACACTAGCAATGTAAACTCTGAATAGTACTTGATTTTTATAAATTTGTGAATGTGTGTGTGTGGGGGGGCTCATGAGTGTAAATAACATTAAATTATTTACTTACTTTATTTAATTTAATGGACTTTTATTTTTAGGGCCTAGTTGAAGTTTTTTCATGTATGAGTAAAGGCCATAGCCATGTTTGTGATCAAAAGTAGGAAACAGGTGGCTTATAAGTTCCATGAGTTGGCTTGGTTTGCAGGGACTTGTTTTAGCCAGTGGTGGTACTCTCTTACTGCAATGGCTAGAACCAAGTCTCAGCCAATCATGGCATAGGGATTTCTTTGCCTGTTTTATATAGTACACATGAACATGTGAAGAAGCCAGCAGAAGAAGGTCATTTTGTTCATCAAGTCTGCTCATATTGTATGGTCCACAGCTTGAGCTAATGTCCCTGTCCTCCCTCCCTCCCCACTCCTCTCATCCTCCCTACCCATGATCCTTACCTTCCTCCTATGTCTATCCCAGCCTCTCTTAAAGCTGCGCACTGTCTTCAAAGAGATGATCCCCCTCTGGCAGTGCATTCCAAGTGTCCACCACCCTCTCTGTGAAGAGGTGCTTCCAGGCCTCCCTCCTAAACCTCTCACCCTCCAGCTTAAGACTGTGCCCCATCATGTTATGATTGCCACTCAGCTTAAAGAGATTCTCCTTATCAACCTTATTTATCCCTTTCAAGTACTTGAAGGGCCCAATCATGTCCCCTCTCTCTTCTGTCTTCCAGGGAGTACATGTTCAGTGTCCTCAACCTCTCCTCATATGCCTTACTCTACTGACCCACTGTCATCTTTGTAGCTCTCCTCTGGACCTTCTCCAGCTGGTTAATGTCCTTTTTGAGGTGTGGGCACCAGTACTGAACTCTATACTCTAGATTTGGCCTTACCAATGACCTGCACAAGGGCAGTATAACCTCCTCTCTCCTACTACTGATCCCCCCCAGATATGCATCCCAACATCTTGTTTGTCTTTGCTGCTGCTTTCTTGCTCTACATAGAGTGCTTCAGCTCACTAGTGATCATCACTCCCCGGTCCTTCTCCTCCTCTTATGCAGATACTTGGACTCCACCCAGGTAGTACTCTGTCCTGGGATTCTTGACTACAGTATGTATAACTTTGCATTTCTTGGCATTGAAACCAAGCTGCCAGATCCTGGACCACCTCCCCAGCTTTTCCAGATCTTCCTGTAGGTCTTATATCCCTTCAGCTGTGTTCACTCTCCAGCAGAACTTGGTGTCATCATTAAATAGGCACATTTTGTCCTTAATGCCATCCCAATGTCATTGATGAAGACATTGAACAACACTGGCCCCGGCACCGAGCCCTGTGGATAGAATTAATGAATGTCTTAATGTATTTTTTTTTCAATTTAAAGTTTATTGAACTTTTATAATAACAATGAGAAAAGATCCAATGAAACAATGTACACTCGTGAATGATTATACAATACAGTGGAACCATTCTCTGTCTCTCCCTCCTCCTCCCTCCACTTTCCCTCCCAAAATAACCACATTTAAATTAAAACCCCCCCCCCCAAATACAACACAGTAAATATCAAAGAAAACAAATGAATCAAGGAACAAGGTATATGCTAAGATGGACACTTCAAAGAGAATACAGTGCATGTATAGATTCCCAAATTTTTTCATATCTCTCAGGTCTACCATTAAGGCTGGCAATCGCTTTCTCAGTCCTCAGAATGGTCAAACGTTCTTTGAGCCATTCAGAATAAAGAATGTCATCACAATCTTTCCAATGATGTAGAATTACTTTCTTGACAGACATGAAAATAAGGACCATGAGATAACTTCTGACAGGAACAGGAATCTCAGTATAGTCACCCAATATACACATTTCTGGGGTAAATAAGTCATTCAGACCAAACAAGGGATCGACATTTTGTTGGATATTGGCCCAGAGTGAAGTGGCTTTAGTGCAGGTCCAAAAAATGTGATATAAAGAGCCCTCATCTTTCTGAGATTGGGTACAGGTGGGAGATGATAAAAGACCAGATTTACATAGTTTTTGTGGGAAGTAATATAAATTATGCAATATATGGAATTGAGTAAGGTGAATCCTGTCTTGGGTAATATATTTATGGCAATTGCTCCATAGGGTCTCCCATTGTAAACTTCGGGTGGGGAAGTAAGAGGACCAGTAGTCCAAGGGACTGAAACACTTCAGATAGGCCCAGTTGTACAGAATTTTGCAACATTTGGATACCGTTTGTTGGGAGCCAGCTAAGGAGCCCAGCTCACTCTAAAAGGATATCACCCCCCGTTGGGGGGGTGGTTAATCCAAAGATTTTCAAGATTAGATACCTTAACTGAAAAATTTGGAAGATGCATTTTGTGGGTATATTTAGAATAGTTAAGATCTCCTTAGAAGAGCACCAAGAGTGGTCTTCAGAGACAAAGGAAGAGAGATATAAGCCATCCATGGAGGTAGCCAATTGGCAGTGAGCATTTTATTGTTTATTTTTAGATTAGGATTACCCCATATGGGTTGTGTTAAATCCTGTATATGATTGTATTTAAGGAAATTACATAACTGTGAGTGAACTTTGATGGAAATTGCAATGGGTGTAGATTTCAACTGTGCAGGGAATGAACTGGCTTTGATATGAAAGAGAGCCGCTGGGGTTAGCCCATGGGAAGCAATTAGAGATAGTTCAATTTTGAGCCAAAGAGGTGATAAAGAAGAGGCAAAAACTTCTTCACAGGGAGACAACCATCGAAAATATTTGGCAATGTGACTAGCCCAGTGATAGAAGGTATGATGAGGGAGGCGTAAGCCCCCGGGAGGCATAAGGCCCCCTTATCTTTAGGAGCAGCCAATTTAAAGTATGCTAATCTGGGTTGTCTATTGCCCCAGATAAATTTAGTAATAAGCTCATGAATTATACAGAACCATGAAAGGGGTAACCAGATATTAAGTAAATGAAGAGGATAAAAAAGTCTGGGAAAGACATTCATCTTAATTAAGTTAATTCTACCCCATAGGGAAATAGGGAGTTTGGACCACCTATCCTGATCCATGCCAATGATTTTCACCAGAGCATCCAAGTTTAATTTCTGAAGTAGAGCTGGGCTCCTGGAAACCGAAATTCCCAAGTATTGTAAAGAATCCTGTTTCCACAAAAGGCCAAAATCAGTAATAGATCCCTTAGTGACTTTATGGTTGAGGGGGGAACACAATGGTCTTATCTACATTTAATTTATAATTGAATAATTGACTATATTTTTCAATAAGTGTGAGCATGGAAGGAATGGATGTAACCGGATAAGATAATTGTAAAAGAAGGTCATTGGCGTAGGCAGATACTTTAATTTCTTGGGCAGAGACAGGGATGCCTTGAATCCTAGTACAATCAGTTAGGCACCGAATCAGTGGTTCCAAATACAGGTTGAAGAGTAGGGGAGATAAAGGGCACCCCTGTCTAGTTCCAGATTGTAAAGAAAAAAGATCAGAGACTGCACCATTAGCAGTAATTCACGCCGAAGGGGTATGGTATAATGCCTTTATCCAGTTGTGGAATTCAGAAGGACATTTATAAGTGTGAAGAGCATGGAACAAAAAGTTCAAATTCACTCTATCGAAATCTTTCTCCGCATCCAGAGAAATTAGAACCGAAGGGAAATGGGCATCTCTGGATACCGAGAGAACATGTGACAGCGTTCTAAGATGGTCTACCGATGATCACCCTTTCACGAAACCAACTTGTTGAGGTCCAATAAGATTGGGCAAAACAATATTAATACGTTCAGCCATTAGTTTGGTTAATATTTTAATGTCCTGATTCAGTAAGGAGATAGGGCAATAACTTTTAGTTAGTTCAGGGTTTCGATCAGATTTAGGTAAAAGTACGATTAAAGCTTCAGATAAAGTAGGGTTTACCACTGCTCCAGATAAGACAAATTGAAATAAAGATGACATTAAAGGAGTTAGTTGTTTCTGAAATGTTTTATAAAAATTCGTAGAGAAGCCATCTGGACCTGGTGTTTTATCAGAGGGCAGACATTGAATTGTTCTGACAATCTCTGCATAAGAAATGGGGGCTACAAGTAATTGTTGTTGTGTTTTGGAGAGGGAAGGTAATATGGAAGCAGTTAAATAAGAGTCCAATTCTTGGTTAGAAGGTAGGTGCAGCATACAGCTATATCGTTTAGTGTAATAGGTCTTGAATTCAGATACTATTTCCAAAGGTGATGTTTTCAATGTGCCATCTTCTTGAGAATGGATAAAGGGGATAAATTTAACCGATTCCTGTTGTTTGATTCTAAGTGCTAACAGGTGTCCTGCTTTCTCACCCTGGTCAGTGTATGCTGCTTTAGTTCTCAGTATAGCAAATTCCGCCTTTTCTCTAAGAATCTCTAAATATGCATCTTTTAATTTGGTTAATTTCAATCTGACATCTTCAGGGGAGGAGGGTGACAAGTTTGCCTCTAAGAGGTGTATCTGAGTGAGCAGGTTAGACAATTCCTGTTCCTTCTTCTTCTTTCTTTGAGAGGAAAGACTAATCAAAATCCCTCTAACATAGGCTTTGAAAGCACACCATATCAAGTCAGGTCAAGATGTGGAGCTAAGATTAAATTCAATAAACTGTTCAATATGCTTTTTAAGGGTAGTGATCACTGCAGGATCCTTCAACAGCTGGTTATTAAGTTTCCATCATATGGTTCTTCTAGGGAGAACAGAAAGGGATAGATGACAAATGACTAATGAGTGATCAGAACGTGGGCCAGGTTGAATGGATACATCCAAAACTTCAGCCAACAGAGTTTGCGATATAAATACATAGTCAATATGAGATGCAGTCTTATGGACAGGGGAAATAAAGGTATAACCCCGCTCAGTGGGATTAAGAACTCGCCATACATCACATAAACCCAAAGTGTCAATAAGCTCTCGGAAGGCCCATTGGGCAGGTGAAAGTCCTCTACTAAAGCCAGAGGAACGGTCTAATGTAGGGTCAAAAACAATATGCGGCCCTCAAACCCCCTTGAGGGATGCATGCCCATGCATGACCTGGATCGGACCCATTTCACCACAAAATCAATCAAAAGTAATGGATTTAAATGCAAAATAAAACTTTATTTAATGGACTGGTAACATCATTAAAAGTTTAATAACACTATAAATAGTATTAAATACAATTAAAACTCAGTTTATTTCTCTTTTCTGCAGTGTAATGCAGTCCAGTTGTAGTGGCAGAAATGTTCTTGGGGGTTCGCAACTTAACCCACTGAGGGCCGTAGTTTGCCCACCACTGCTCTAGTCCATAATCCCACCACTCCTTCTGAAAGTGATACAGTACTTGATATCAGTCCTAAATATCCTGCCTCACAGTGACCTTCTAGTTCCTCACTGATGATGATTTACAGGTGTATATGACAACAGTCAAGTCATTTTCATCCTGTCATCATTAACCTTTGTATTATTTTGTGGTCATCAGGGTCACTCTTTTCTAAACATTCCAGTACTTTCTTTTTTGCTGAAAATACCTCATATGTTGTACAGTCCCAACATGCAGCATGTCTGATTCTGCCAGGTGCTGGACTACGTGGTCTTTGGAATGTTGCAGCTGCAACTGCTGCATTCCAAACCCTTGCCACAGCTGTGCAGTGACACTAAACCTATTCCTGTCTAAGCCAGTAGGTGGCACCCACCTCTCACCTTCAATCTGTGCTCATAGTGCTCATGTGTTGTGGTGACAGGGGGCACAAAAGGTACACCGCACAGCTGATATGCTGCACAGTGCACTGTGGGATGTAACCACTATTGAGTGTTGCAGGAGGGGGCAGATGTGGAATGTTTACAGTACACTGTGGAATCAGGTAACCCCAATGTATGGTAATGAGGTGATCTCAATATAGGTAATTATGATAAAATACAGTAATCTGAAGGAGAGGGAAATCCCAGTCCCTCCCTCAGCACTAGATTCCCTATCCCCCCTCCCCCATATACACACACATCTTCACCTGGACCTGTGAAATTACCTCATGCAATTTACAGTGAAACACAAAATATAATTGTCAAATGGAATGGATTGTTTTGATTAATTTTTAATACAAAAATAAAATACAGTTTCAAGTACAGTACAAAAATGTAGCATGAAACAATAATATAAAATCATACAAAACTATAGACACGTAAATAAATAATACAGCATAAACTACAAAAATACAAATACATATGTGTTATAAGAATAATAATATACAACTATACAAAACTATAATATGAAAAAATCAAATAAATAGGACCTAATGGCATCATTAGTCACCCATTGCTCACCTTCTTCTCCTCCAGCATGAGCTAGAGTTCCTGGATTTCTATTTTCTGAAAAGACAGAAAGGACATAAATGTTTCTGCAAGAGCCTGTGCAATAGACCATTGTAAGGCTTTACTCACAAGATGGCTATTGGCATCATCCTGTTCATTCAGGCTGTCACCTATAACACTGCAGTACTGCAAACGAGAAATGTTAATCAAAACACAAACCATATAGCAAAGAGTAATGCTGCAGGACCAGGTGTATAGTATACCATGTGGTGGCTGTACAGGTTTCTCCAGGACTGAGCGACCACTGAAGGAGTTTAAACACCAGTTACACAGTAAAGTAAATAAATTAAAAATTGTTGCACTAACATATACTGTATTCCGCATGACACTTGCCATCGATGAAGCTGTGGAGCTCCCAACTGGAAGAGGAGTCTGACCCTGTTGAGGCCAAAAAATGAATAACACAATGTTCATTATTGTCCTGTATTTTGTTACAGCAACAGTACAGTTAAATTACTGGAAGTGCAGAACTCAATCGTGACTCAGGGATGGTGTGCCATAGGTGACCTGCTCCATCTTCCTAGTGGCAACCCACTTAATGCCTAGTCAGGACTGGGGGAGACATGCAGCATCCCAACTAGGCACTTGTGGCCATGTGGGAGCACGATGACCACCTGCTGCCTCAGCAGTAAGTGCCTGACATGGCCCTGGAATCCCTGGAATGAGATAAAATTAGATTTAGTAAAATACTGTATGGGTCCATGGTTAATATTAGTGGTCTCTAAGCTCCAAGCGTGTCCATGTGGCATCACCTTCAGGTACTACTGAAGGTTCATACACTGCACCAGGTGGTGTCAACTGTGGAAATCAGTGAAAAGGATCATGCTGCTGTGTGAGGGACCTAAGAAGGTTGATATAGACCCCCTACCACCACATCAGCCCATGGATGTGGGGGAGTGGGTTGCCCTGGCCATGTTCCTCAGGCCACGGTTGAGTGAGGAGCACGTATACTTAAGTACTATGGTGGTGGTGGTGTAAAAGGTCACTTGTTAAGGGTACTATACTTGATAAAACACAGTGGGCCCTCAATTAAACCCTAATATTAGTTAGCGGCCTGGACCCCCTCCTGGCTATGATGATCCCTTAGCTCTAACCCAAGGAACTGATATCTGTTTCAGATGAAATTAGGGCTGGTATACTTTCTGAGCTGGGAAAAAGAAAAGGAAAAAAAAACACAGTGGGCCCAATTTAGAAAAGGTCCAGATAGACTGGTGCAAGCTGCAGCAAACAGCAGCTTGTGGTGCTCCAGGGACCCTGCACCCGATTCATTATTGGGAGGGGTCCTGCCACCAAAGTCCCACAGCTTGCAGCATATGTTACTTTGAGCCAACTGTAAGGTGCATGGAAGAGGTTTGCCACAAGCTGTGGCAGAGTCGGGCAGCAACAGTGCCCAATGTTGGAAACCCACCTGGAGGTGGGGGGTGCAAGAAGCACCAGGGACAGAGGAGAACAGGTAGAAGATGGGTGTGTGGTGATGGGTGGCAACAGCTCTTTGATGGGGACACTGCACAGCCATGGCCATGCCTGTGGTTTCTTGGGGGGGCATTGTATGCTGAGCACCAAGGGGAGTGGACTGCGGGCACTGCACCCCAAATGTCTACAGGTGCTGTGGGGACACCAGAAACTGCAGGCAGCTGGCAGTACAGAGTCTGGCTCCAAGGTTGGTGCACCAGCCATTAGGACTAGCCCCCAGCTAGTTTACTGTCATGGCCTGTGTGCCCTGTGTGTGTGTGTGGGGGGGTAATAAACCCCTCTGAAAGAGATAATGCAGTTTGCATCTGGTGCAAACCCCCTAGCACCATGGCGCACTACAGGATATGGTGCAGGGCTGACACAAGCCCTGACTGCCACAAGTGGACCTGACATTGCCACAGCCTGTCTTGCTGAATAGTGGGCAGGAAATGTTTGGTGCAGAGTGCCACCTGCATCAAATCCGATTGACACAGGCACCTTGTGGCAAACATTTGGCTTTCTGCATGAGGCACAGTAAGTTCTGCACTGTATTTTGTGCTTGTGCACCTGAAGGTAAAGTTTTTTATTTTGTTTTAAATCACATAAGATAGTGCATTGCAGAGCATCCAATACCATGAAGCAGGGGCAAAAAAGGCCCTGGGACACCTGACCTACCCATAAGATGGAATTAAACCCAGTTGGGGGGACCAACAAGTAAAAAAAAAATAAAACATGGGTGGGTTTTGTATAACTCTGGTTCCCAGTGGGCCTACCTGGTTACCAAAAAACAATTAAATGAATAAATACAACAGAATTGTATCCCCCCTCAGTGTGTGATGCCTTTTTTAAACCACATGAGCTTTGCTTTCATTGTTTAAGTGGAATCACACACCCTAGGTGGGTAACATTCTAGTTACACACACACACATATACACACAAACACACATATACACCCATATATGGTTCTCTAAGTAATTACCAGCCAGCATTTCTAATAGCTAAAAAAAAACATGTAATTTTTGAGTACAACTGGTCATGTGTAATGATGACCTGTCAATCGAACTAGAACTGCTGAAGCTATGCCCAAGTAGCACAACTGCTTCTCATTTCAAACAATTAGTGTCCCTCACAGAAAAGTAGCTACATTTTTACAGTTTAAAAGCAAGCAAGTAAATCCTTGGAACAAATGACCAACAGGCATTAGTATAAGTAAATCAAAATTAGAATTCAAATCAAGATTAGATGAACTCATATTATAAGGTACAGAACTAAATTACTATCATTAAATGGAACAGGGGCTACCTATGGGCTCACACTTTCTCACTCCGCTCCTTAGAACCTTAGAATAAACCTTAGTATAAACCTTAATAAGTTAAACTTTACATAACTGAACTATAAGTTCTACAATGAGTTTATATAACTAAACTGTTTCTGTGTCTCGCAAATGCTCTCCCTTAATAAAAATACTGAACAGTAATTATATATATATAAAAAAAACATGGGTAGGATTGTATAACTTAGAAGTTTGTACACATCCTTGGTGTGAGATGCTTTTATAAAGCCCTTCAGCATCGCACTTGGAATTTATGTAGCAAACCACACCTCAGGTGTGCAGAAAATTCTGGTTACACGCATCCACCAATGTTTTATTCTTGCTATAATTATTGACCAGCAAAAATGATACATGGAAACCTGTGGTGTAATCTGCAATTATATACAGTCCTCTGTAAGGGTGAGTGGAAGACAGATGAGAGCTGCAAATTATTTCTGTCAATCATTCCTGCAAGTGTAAATGCTAGCTTTAGTCTCAGTGCCAAGCAAACCATTTGACAAGAAAACTATCAGTATTGTACTTCTATCTCAGAAACACAGTTCAGTTTTTAAAAAAGAAGTTTCCTACCTAAAAGTGTTTGTTATGTTTTCTTTTTTTTTTAAATGTAGTTTGAAATTCACCAACTGTCCTTTCAATTATCTGTATATGGCAACATAAAATGAGACAAGCATTTGTCAATGCCGAATGTTTGCTTGCTGGCATTGGCATTGGTAGTGTAGAAGTTACAGAGCTGCATAATAGGAACAGCAGTGAAGTATTGAACTGAAGCCAACCCCACCACCACCCTGCAGAGAGTGACAGGCATTGGGGTGTGCCTTTGGGTCATCAGGCATAACAGCCACGCCATTTCACCACACCCTACCCTGCAGACACTGTCAAGTGTCATGGTGTGCCTTGGGGTCTTTGGCCCTTATGCGCACCCCATTCCATCAGGAAATACGGTGAGATGGGTGCGGTATAGGAGAATGGGGTGAACTTTGGGGCCGAAGAGTCCAAGGCTTACCTCGATGCCTCTCACTGGCTGCAGGGTGTGGAATGGTATAAGCATTACAGGCAAGAATTCCAAGTCACACCCCTGATGCCTGTCATTCTCTACAGGGTGGGGCATTATGGTTGGAAACCCTAACACCACAGGCATTCGTTGGTATTTTCACTCCAAATTTTCAACATGTTTTTTTTGTGACCCCTGCTTCAAGAACAGTGGCAATATCAGTTTGTTAGTCAAAAACTGCTTACGCTCAGCGACTATGGCATTTAGCACAACAGGTGCAAAAACACATTCCGATTAGGATGTGAAAAATGACAGCTGTACTGTTCATGGGGAGATGTAAAAAATGGCAATGTTGCAAATCTACAGTAAAAAATATTAAAAAAACTGGTGAAGTCACGAGCATGCATAGAAACTGTGCAACGCACACCCGTAATGTAATTAGTTTGGGGATTTTTTACAGCAGATTGTCAACACAGGCATTTTGGGACCTCCGATCATGAACAGTGTCACTGTGATTTTCTTTATCTGTCCCTGACAATGATTTCCCACAGCAGCCACGCATCTCTGCACTGAAAGTGTGAAAACACATTTTGACCATGTTGTGAAAAATGACAGCTGTACTGTTCATAAGGAAGTGTGGAAAAATGCCACTGGTGAAAATCTGGACTGAAAATATTACAAAGTCATGAACTTATGAGGGTGCGTGGAAACTGCGCAATGCTCACTCGTAACACAGTCATTTTATGGACTTTTGTCACCAAATTTTCAACATAGCCATTTTAAGATCTCTGCTCATGAACAGTGTAACTGTGATTTTCTTTATCTGCCCCGAACATTGCTTTCGTACACCGACTGCACCATTGTACACTACATGTGTGGAAACACCATTTTGGGCGACATGTGAAAAATGGCAGCTGTACTGATCATAAGGAAGTGTAATAAAATGGCAATGTTGAAAATCTGGAGTGAAAATATTGAAAATTCGCAAAATTACGTGCGTTGGAACTGCACAATGGTTAAATGAAACAGTAATTTTAGAATTTTTCACCAGATTTTCAACATAGCCATTTTAAGACCTCTGCTCATGAACAGTGTCACTGTGATTTTCTTAATGTGTCCCATACATTGATTTCGCACACCGACTGCGCCATTGTGCACTACATGGGTGGAAACACGTTTTGGGCAAGATGTGAAAAATGACAGCTGTACTGCTCATAAGGAGGTGTGGTAAAATGGCAGTGTTGAAAATCTGGATTGAAAATATTGAAAATTCGCGAATTTACGAGCATGTGTAGGAACTGCGCAACTCATGCTCATAAAACAGTCATTTTTAGGAATTTTTCCACCAAGTTTTTAACATAGGCTTTTTGAGAGCCCACCTTATGAACAGTGCAGTGTTGTTTCATTACTCAGTCCCAAAAGGTGATTTTGCGCAGTGACTGCGAAATCACCCTTCAGGCCCGACTAACGCCATGACAGTGAAAGCATTCATGAGAAGGTGTCCCAAAAACCCCATGTTGAAAATTTGGTGCAAAAATTCCAAAAAATGCCTGAGATATGCAGCAAAGTTGAAAAACCCTATCTATCCCATTATACAGTTTACCGGCATTTTCTCAGTTTGCGGTCCGCTTTGAAGAGTGCAGACGTGTTCCCGGTCCACCGAAGATCGTCGCGCCAGAGTCCGGAGGTAAGTATGGGGTGGGGGTGGGGAGGCAGGGGTGCACAGTGGGTGGGTGCGCGGGTGGGGCAGAGACAGCGAGGACCATTTTTGTGTTTCAGGTTTTTTTTTTTTAAAGGATGACAATGCGGGATGTTTTGCACGCTGGGTGGAGCTCCCAGCATGGCACAAGGACGGCTGTTTGGGCGTGGAGCCAACAGGAGATTGAGCACCCCATCAGCAATAACATCTGTTGCCATGCTGGGGTGGGCTCCAGTGTGGCACCCTGCACACTCTCGGGGAACAGTGGAGTCGGCAAGGATTGGGCACCCCCGCCGGCTATATGATGTGTAGCCATGTTGGGGTGGGCACCCAGTGTGGCATGTGGGAACTCTGTTTGGGGGTGCAGCACAGCCTGTAGAGTTAGGCACCCGTCGGCTATACAGCGTGTCGCGTGGGGGAGCGAGCACGCAGTATGCGTGCGTGTGTGTGTGTGTAGGGAGGCGCGCTGAGCGGCGATATCTTATCGCTACTCACTGAAGCATACTTCCCCTTCAACTGTACTCCACTGCATTTTTGACTGCTGTCATAGACAGCTCCAGCAGCCATTGTAGAACTGCGGCCATACCTGCAAACACACTGACTGAATTGGAAGAGGGCTGCCACACCTCCGAAAACTCGGATGATGGCACTATGTTTCTTGCACATGCATGCAAGCAAACATAAAAAAAGACAGCGCAGTTTCAGATAGTTGACCAAGGCAGAAAGCTCTTCTCATCTCTTGTTCCAGCATCTGAAACTGCAGCTAAAGACAGCATCACAAGATCCTACGCTATTATCTCAAATAGTCAGCTTAAAACTAGACCTGCTGGTTAGTCCCTTGCACTTCAAAATACTTCTTGGTCAAGTTTGTGTTGACAAATATGTATGCCGTTGAATTACTATGTAAATTGTGTTATATAAGTTATTATAACTTGTGTATCACCACATTTCTGTATATTCCTTACTGCCACATAATCTATTTTTTCCTACTTCTATTGCTATCAGCTCCTGTGTTATGTTGTATTAGGTGACTTGTATTTATGATACAACATTACCCTCTATATTATGTGTACTGTATTATTTATACTGTTACCTCACCTTTTGTACTGTTACTTGTCCTAACCAGGACCTCCTTGTAAATGAGCATTGCTCAATGGAGCTTGTTCCTGGTAAAATAAATAAATACAAATATAAAATAGTTTCTCTCAGGGTTTATGTGGCATCATACACCTCAGGTTTGTGTAAAACGCATTATACACCCCAGCCATGTATTATGCTCTATGTATTTCACCCTGTTATATCTATAGGTTCAAGCTCCGAAACACAAAAGAGTACATAGAGAATACTGGTTGGGCAACCATGTACAACCAGTCTGTGCTGCCACAGAGGGTTTCTGATTACATCAGACCTTGAGAGCAAAGCTTGAGAGGTCCAATATAAACGGAAGCCTGAGGTGGCAACACAGGTTAGTTGGGTATGTGGATGCCCTATTAGTATTTTTTATGGTGTATAGTTTTTTTTGTTTTAGTTTTTATTTTTTTTTAAAGACGTGTTTTCTCAGTGCTCCATGGCAGCAGCGTATGTGCCAGTGAATTCAGGTCAGAACTGGAACGGATTACTATGCACATGGCAGCACTGTGTAAAACACCAGCTTGCTGCCACGAGCATTGCTGATCAGCTGGAATGTTATTGTACCACGGAAGGGTACAACCACATTCCATGACCTTTGAACTGTGGTACAGCAATGTTTTAGCTGGCATGGAAATCCATGCCGAACAACCTCTTACTATACACTATGGGCCTGATATTCAGAATTGCACCTGGCAATGGCGCAAGTGGTGGCGTTGGAGCAATTAAGGGATATATTCAAAAGGGATGTGCCATAGTGCATCTCTTCTGAATATACCAGAAAATGCACACAGTGCAAATACAATGCACCGGTGCATCCCCCAGACAGGTCTAAATACCAGGAATGGGAAATGCACCAGCACATCAGAGATACACCATGCGCAAATTCCTGATATTCAGACGCAAATATGCAAATGGAGCATTAATGCATGGAAGGTGCAAATGGAGCCATTTGCATGTCATTATGGCTCCATTTGCCTGATTTGTGCAGGGCTGGCCAGTGAAATGTGCTTGGCGCCCTACACAGCATGCGGTCCCAGTACCAGGTACCGCAGTAGTACCCCCTCCCCATCCCGTACCACTGATCGCCATTGTAAATTAGTTTGAAACTCCCTGGTGGTCCACTAACAGAATGACAACAATGCATTATTCAGATGGTTGCTCATGATACTGTAAATATCAGACCAGATCAGGCCACGTCAGTGCAGCACTAAATGACACTGCACTGCCACGGCACGGACCTGGGCTGTATATAGCCCACAAGAAATAAGGACCTGGACTGTATATAGCCCACAAGGAATAGATCTGCCTGAAACGGGATATTGCTAAGACTCCTGTAGACTATATTCAGCTCGAACATGCAAATGAAACCATTGGGCATGCAAGGTGCTAAGGAGTCATTTGCATGCCCATTATGGACTTATTTGCATGGGGTGCAGCAACCCCTTAGCACATTTACACTGAGGAAGCAGTAAGCCCTGGTGGCACAGTGGTCCCCCCCCACCCCGAATGCTCCTCTGAGCTCCCTTACATACACCCTGGTGGACCAGTGCCCCCCCCACCCCTCATCACTTTTCCAAGCTCTCTGTAATAGTCCCAGGTGGCCCGGTGTGTCTTCCATCCTCCAATCACTCCTAAGAGCTCTCTGTAATAGTCACTGGTGGTCCAGTGTGCCCCACCCCCTGACTGCCTGTTCACACAGTTTACTATGAATCCCTGGTGGTCCGATGGTCCCCCCCCCCGGCTCCACCAGCATACAGACAAATAGCATTTACTGGCAGTACAGTAGCCCCCCAAACAGCCCCCCACCTGACCCACCTGCTGACATCCCAACTCACCATATAGCCCTCCTCCAAATGCTGGCGCTTCTCACAGCTAGATATGATGGCACTTGACTCTACCTTAGGCCTCACTTCTATGGATCATAAAAAGGATTTGGAAAATTTGAAAACATTTATCTTTTCACAACCTACTGTATATAAAAGATTCAGATAATTATAAATGAACTTTCCTGTGACACCCCAGAAATGATATAAAAATAGATGTTATTATCCCTATGCAATAAACAGTAATAACTAATAACTGTGGCATAAATAGCAAGCCTTGTAAACACTGTAAAAAGCAGCATGTATACCGAATAACAACTTGCAAAAAAAAAAAAAGAAACAAAAGTAAATAAAAGCAAGCCGGCCTAGGTTGAGGCGCTGGACACCACACCTCGCACCACGCTGGTGACCCAGGTTTGGGAATGAGCCCAGGCCAATGGGGGTCAGCAGGGGCGAGAGAGTATTGAGCATTTGGAGGTCTGCTCTCCTCTCTCAAGGAGGGAGGGATTGTCATTTCGCATGTCGGCTGCCCTCTGGTGGGGGCTGGAGGCTGGTGCAGTCTGGGAGGGCAGGCAGCCAGCGATCATGTTGTGCACATGCCCCTATACACATGCAGTCATGCATTGGTGGGGGGGGGGGTCACCAGAAAAATAGAAAATGGTGACTGGGGGCTTTATGAAACTTCGTCCTGTCCTGCTGGTCCACCACTGCCACCACCCCAGATTTGGATTGTGCTTCCTCGCCCCAACATGGAGGGGCAAGCCATGGGGGTGGGGCCTCAGGATTGGTTGGCGGTGATTGGGCTCATGGGCGGGCGGCTCAGGGTGGAGTTCCCATCCCCGGTGCATGGGGAGCAACAAAAATGCAAATTAAAAATAAAGGTAAACAAAGCAACTAGACACACTATGCAGTTGTAGTCACTTTTTTAAAATAACATTTTTGTTCATGCATAAATACTTTAAAAGCCTCTTTGCATAAATATTTTAGATTGTTTCTTTGTATATAAAAACTTGTTCAAGCACTTCTTTGCATGCAAAATGTTTAAATAGTTTCTTTATATTTTTCAGTCAAGGCATTTTGCCTTGTTGACCACTCCCTTCTCCTTACCAAGCTTCGGTCTCTTGGTTTCTCTACAGATGCCATGGTCTGGTTCAATAGCTACTTGTACAACAGGAAGCAGGCTGTGCATTAAAACTCTGTCATGTCCGATCTCTCCACCATACAAATTGGAGTTCCACAGGGATCCATTCTGGGCCCCCTTCTTTTTTCCATTTTTGATAATGATCTCCCCTTGCTCTCTCCAGCTTGCTCATCCCTGCTGTGTGTGGATGTCCTTGTTCTTTATTCCAGTGCCAGGAACATCTCAGACATTAATCACTATCTCTCCCTTCCAATTTCCTCCACATTAAGTCCTAGCTGTCTGAAAACAACCTCGTTCTTAATGTGGGTAAAACACACTCCATACTCTTTGGCTCCCCTGACAGACTCAGAACTAACCGTGACTCTCTCAAAATCTCATGCACTAATGGCTTACCATTGGTCAATACTAGCTCTTTAAAGTATCTTGGCATCTTGCTTGATGAATTCCTGGACTTTGATCAACACATTACTGCCACCTGTAAGTCCGTAAACTCCAAAATTGGGAGTGCCTACTGGACAAGCTATGCCCTTACCCCATCATCTGGGCTTGCTATTGCACAAGGCATTCTGCTTCTGGCACTAGCCTGTGGCTTGGTCATCTACCTAGGAGTGTCAAAAACTACTCTTCACAAGTGGGATACCACCTATAATAATATCTGCAGCTATGCCTCTGCATCCCCTCGCTAGAAGCACCAGTGTCAGCTTTATGCTGATCTAAAATGGCCCTTCCCTACAGCCCATCAACTTCAGTCCTTTATATCTCTCATAGATGGCATTGCCAGATCAGGTATCCCCCAATCTCTTGCCTCCATGCTGCCCCCACAGACCTTCTCCTATGGGCTTAGATCTAATGACCAAACTCCCCTCCACATCCCAAGATGCAAAACCTCTATGGGAGCGCAGGCTTTCTTGTATGCTGCACCTAAATATTAGAACTCCCTTCCCCAAGCTATTCATCTTGCTCAGACTCATGTCTGTTTCAAGAGGCTACACCATAATCATCTACTTATCTCAACCCCCTGCACATGCTTTCACCTACTTTAGACCCTCCATCCTCTACTTCTTGGCCTCCACGCTTTTACCCACTACTGCCCTTTCTCTCCCCAAAACAACTTTCCCTTAACTAGACCTCCTGCCTTCTTCCTTGCATAACTTTTCCTTGCCCATTTCTAGGCACTACCCTTCCCGCCTCCCCTCCTCTTTCTTAGTCCCTACTTTTCCTCACCTACCAATCCACGCCTTTAGCTAACAAAACAGTACATACACCTCTGGCCTTCGACAATGGATTTTCTCTTATCTGTCACTCAGTTATTTCAGTTTGGACCTTTAGTCATTTGGTTGCTCACAAATTGATTTATTGTGTTCCTACTTGTTTCAGTTTTCACTGCACTTTTATTGTATATTTTAATGCTATCTCTCCTATATTTGTATTTTGAATATTGGTGAACTTTGCACTTGTTATTTCACTGACTTTCGTCTCGACTATGTTTCTGTATTGGACTTGTACCCTCTGTTTCACCCATTGCTGTACTGTTTACACTGTTGTTGTTACAGTATGTACTCCAACATGTACCCTCTTGTGTTGTGCCTGAAAATAAGCATTTCTATGCTTAGTGCACCTTCCTGGTTACCAAAAGCAGATAAATAAATATACCCGTTTTCTAATATTTAATTCCCCACTGTATAACCAACCCTCTTTCTGAGTTACACTAAAATTATATAAAATTATTAAAGTGATACTCAAAGTATTGGTTGTTGCAGAATTTGGATTTTTCTTCTCAGTTTCAAAATATTGGTGAGAGTCCTTCTTCCTTTTGCTTGTAAATGTCCCTTTTTGATCCTGCTGGTCTCTGGCTCATCTTCCCCACATGGTTACTGGAAGTCTCTTCTGGTGTGGATGCATGAATGTAGAGCAGTCTCTCTTGTTGCAAATGCAGAAATAAAGGCTTGGTTTCTTCTAGCAAACACAGAAAGACAGTGGAAGGCTTTGGTGGGAATTCTGGTTTTAGCCATAAAGCACAGTCTCGACCTACATCAGTTCACTCAGCATCAAGTTTAAAAGGCTCTGACTTCCACAGACTGGGTGATTATTTTTATACCATTTTACCAGAGCGTTATCATCATATCATATCCTGCAAAATTTGCGAGCTTTGATTGGATCATGCAGATGAGGTGGGTATGGCTAGTTTCTTCTTCTTCAGACGCACCTCTTTGTACATGTTGACTTTTTTAAGACCAAAATCAATTGTTCTTCTAGTATTTGACTGCAACCATACATAGTCTTGAACAATCAGTTTTGAACTCATCTCATTAATTGCACACACAAAGTGTTTTTCATGTTTCTAGGGCAACCAGTATATAGCTGAGATAAGTTAATGATGGCTGAAACATAGTTTTCAAGCAAAATGTCTTTAAAAGAAAATAGTCATCTTACTTCTCATGTCTTGAACTTCAACATAAGGTATCTTTCATCCAAATCCATCTTCAGATAATCATTGAAAAGCACACAATTCCACTGGGAAAGCATTTCCTTTGTCTTGCTTTTGCTGGTAGCTCGCAAATCATTCGGGTGACATGTTGTTTACCAAAGCAGTCTGGAAAACTTCCAAACTATATAACTTGACCTTGCAGCCATCTGGATGCATAAAAGTCATATTTTTGGTTGTTTCATGAGTTAAGCTTCCAAGAAAGTCCAAAGATTAATAGGCTATCTCCAAACCTCTTAGCACTGGACATATTTGTAAATAACTGATTTTCCTCAACAGTTGCCCTCATGAATCTTGGTCTTCTGCTAGGTAAAAGCACAAGCTTTCAAGTGATGTGGTTTGAATGCCTGTAGCATCTTGGGTCTTTTGGCAATAAATAAAAGTATATATGCAACAATATTGTACTGAGGCTTCCCTTTGTCTCAGGCATGAAATCCAGCTGCACGTCATCAATTGGCAACCTTGGGGTATCAGTTGCAGTGGCTTCCTTATCTCTTTAGGCTGGAAGACACTTAAGTTTGAAACTTAAGAGGCCTATTTGAGGGAATAGAACTTTTAAAATGTAAGTTTCAAATCCCATTTTTTTCCTCAAGTTCAAGTTCCCAAGACAGCTTGACTCTTTTTTTCCATCCATGGAAGCAAAGACCCTTTACAGTCTTAGAACCAATTGTCTAGTGTCATGTGTCACCTCAAATAGCCACAAAAAAAAAATCAATGGAAGACATTGTATAATCACAATATCCCTCTTGAGTTCGTGGTTGATGCCAATATTTACCCACTTCTGATGTGTTTTCTCACTCGGCTTGTGCCTCATGAGAAAACCACACCAGGTGGATAAATACTGGCACCATCAACACCCTCTTGTGGTATATTGCTTAACTAACCCATGACAGGTATTAATCAACACCATGGGTGTGTTATGAGTGACAAGGCCACAGTAAGATTTTCTTTACAGCACCCATTATGTTGATTAATTAAGCAATAAGGCACACTAGGGTGTGGGTTATTTAAGCAATAAGGCACAGCATGGTGTTGGGTATTGGGGATTTACCAAAGCCTTGTGTGGTGTGTCATGCATCTCCCTCTATCTCCCTGTCTATCCAAACTGCAGACTGTCAAATTTTCTTCCAACTTACCTATAGACCATGATGTGTCATATTTGGATGCATTATGTGCCTAGTGGATGGAGGACAGGTGCCGACACACACAGCTGACAGTTGACAACTTTGAACCAAGGACAACACAGTGCAGGACTTGTAAACATGCTGTGTGACAGGGTTGAATAGAACCCTGTCCCAGTTGCTATGGAGAGTTTGAATGCAGGGATCTGTTCTGCTTTTTCCTTTTCTTTCCTGTCTCTTGTCTGTTTGGTTGTGCAACTAAATTTTCCTGTGAGATCTAGGATTTGATCACCCCAACAGTCTCACAATTCTCTGCCTCTCACTGTCTGTCAGTCTCCCCTTGGTGTTCTGTCTTTTTTTGTCCTTGCATATCTGCTGGTATAATAATATATGGAGGTCATTGTGTGGAAATGTAAATGACACTGGGATCCCTTTGTTTAGAGATTATACAGTGTTACTGTTGAAATGTATATAATTATAGTTTGATATGATTGCAAAAAGCTATTGGGAACTCAAAGGATTAACCTGAAATGCAATTTTTAAGCTATTTGCAGAAGCTGTGGAAAAGGGGCCTCAGTTCTGAGACATTGTGTTCTAGCTGCACATGCCTGATATTTACAAGAACATTTTAGGAAAAAAGGATGCTTGTTAAGAAAGGGGGGGTTGCAAGAACTTAAAAAAATAAAGCTACAGTTTCTTGTAAGACAGACAGAGATTGAAGGAAAACTCCGATGGATGTTCTCTATTTATTCAGCCTTTGTAAATAGTTATACGGAACAAGTCTACTTTTTTATGTTACTGCTAGTACAAAAAAATACTTTTTGCAAATTCTATAACTGTTCCTGGTTTTCCTATGCTTCCTGACCTGTACCTCGATGACACTGTGTCAGCAGACAATGGCGGGGCAGGTGGTGCATGCCCAAACATGGGGTACCCAGTCTGCAGTTTGGCCAACAGATATCCACGGGCCTGATGAGTAGGCCCACAGGGTGGTCTTTAGCAGCACCAGTCACGGCACTGCATGATGTGGTGATCTGTCACTATGTCCATCCATCCATCTCTGCCCTCTCTCTCTCTCTCTCTCTCTCTCTCTCTCTGCATCCAGACTGACAGGACTGTGGGCTCCCTTTGAATGGGGACAGTAACATGACCGTGGGCTACAGTTGAATGGCTGCAGTTCATTGAGACTATGCAGCTGATCACACTGTCAACAGTGCAGGCAAAATCAATGGTCTCAAAGGTGGGACACCCAAGGCAGAATGTGAGGGGAAACAGCACTAGGGGAATTCAGTATACCCATTTTAATTGCTGCATTTTGTAAATAATTTTCACCAGTGAAATGAGTTCAGGAGTGCCCAATGAGTTATATGGAGTGTCTCTTCATGATTAACTGTGATTATATCTGGGATTAATCAACATTCACTGGGTGGTTATCTACAGATCAGATGAATGTATAACAATGTTGAAAACCAGAAATAGAGTACAGTAGTTTATAACTGTGTGCTCAGATTGACATCAAATATGTGATGCAACAGCACACAACAATGTCTGTACACAGGTGTTGGAAAAAAGCTGGAGAGCCACTCAAAGAAGAAGCAATGTGGTGACATTCATCTACGGATAAAATTGGTGACAAACCTAATGTTCTGGGCATCAACCAGTAGTGGAAATGACTCTGATTTAGTGCTAGAGAAATGTCAGAGTGTACTTAACCACATTAGTGATGTGCACACTGGGCATGGAACGTTATTCATGGAATGCTTTCATGGGCCATTAGAGGATGACAAGAAATGGATCAGAAAAGGTACTGCTGAAGCTATTTGTGTCTGAATTTTTTTTTTAGTCCAATATGTGTAATATGAAAAGGGACAATCTTATTTCAATCATTTATTACCTGTGTACAGCACTAGCCCTATGTAGTTCTATCCACAGTTCATCATATGCAGTTTTGGATAGCTCTGATTATTTTAAACCTGCACAGTTATGTACATATTTTTGAGGAAGACATTGTGCCAAATAGCGATCATTCAAAACATGTATCAATAGAAATATCATTTTGCACCAATCTTACATGTTTATTACTGTTTCTAGGTACCAGGCAGCACAAACCCGTATCAGACATTGTCTCAAGTCTATACCTAATTCGTGACCTACGGCAGGTGTCTCCTATTTACTAAACGTATACACTGGAATAGTTCCACAGTGTGACGTGCCACTTTGCTCCAAAGTTCTTCCATTTATTTTTCCTTGCCATGAACGCTCAGTAAGAAAAATAGTATAAAAGTATTATTATAATCTTGGGCTGGTATAGCAGGCAGGATCTGTAAACGTGGCCTACCAATACTTTAGCAAGGGAGGGGTTCTAGCAACAAGTTAAATGTCAAGTGACCGGAGGGTAGTCATATCAGGTGACCTAAAGTTAGGCAAGTAATGTGAGAAGGCAGTAAGGATGATTGGGAGGATACCTGGAGGCATAGGGAGAGGCTTCACCAGTAGAAAACTGGAGGTTATGATCCCTCTGATCAGACAGTTTGCTATACATCACCTGGATTACTGCGGGCAGTTCTGGACATATTACGTCCCCGAGGACATAGACAGAATGGAATCAGTCCACCTGAGGACTACAAAAATGATGCTGAGTCTGCACCATAAGCCATATAAAGAGAGATCAAAGCAGCTTACAATGTATACTCCCTATAAAAGGTGGATGAAGGGGACCTGATATAGACTTTCAAGTAATGAAACTTTTTGAATCTAGTATGAGCATAAAAAGCAAGTACATTGGTATTGTGCACCAAAGTGGTTAAATAATCATATTTTGTATCTGATGCAGGCACATGACAGCCATATTACGTTTCAACAAGAATGTTACTTGTTGCAAGGCTGTAACTTCAGGTGGTGTGCAGCAATATAAAATTACTTTCCCAACAGCAAAGAAAGAAGAGGCAGCAGTGAAACCAGTGAAGACTGCAATTTGTAAGTAAATAGAAGAGATCTGTGCCATTTATTTGAAAATAGTGAATGAGAGATAACCCTGTTTGTTATTTAGTGAACCTGTCAGACTGCGCTTCATTGTGGTGTGCTTCACTGCATGTCCTCCAAAATGACACTGCAATTGTCAATCAGTGCATTTTCTTTGATGGCAGAGGCTCCTCCTGTGCTTTGCTGGAAAGGTCATCACCTGTAATACAAAGTAGTATGCTGAAGGAATGGCTTGTTGTGTATGGGAGGCCATACACTGTCCAATATATAGTGTATAGTAGATCATTGTTCTATATAGAAATCCATCCTTTTCAAAATGCTGTTGTGCCACAGTTCAATGGTCATGGAATGTGATTGTACCCTTCTGTGGTAGAACAGCATTGTATAACCTCTAGAGACTGTACTATTCAGTTTTACTGTGAAACAGGAAAAACACAATGCACACATTTCACATGGTACCATACACTATAAAAAAATAAATGATTAGCAATGTTATGCATAACCAGTGTGTTCTACCACCACGTGGTTCTGATTCCCACAGACATGTCGCGCTTTGATCTCGAGGTCAGAGGGAATCAGAACCCCTCTGTGGCAGAACACACTGGTTATGCATGCTTGCCCATCCAGTATTATTGATATAGAGTATTGTGTAACATACTTGATATTCTCTATCTAGTTTTGATGGAAGTTGTTGATGGTGGAGGGAGTCGTACAATGCTGTGCAGATGGTAGGCTAGTCTACTCTCATGATTGTTGTGTCTGTTTTGGTCATTGCCATCCCGTACTTCAGCTTCAACCATGTGGAGATCCAGTGGAAATGTGTAGGCTGTGATGGTGTCAGGGACAGGAGGTCTGAAAGGGCAGAGCTGGCACCACAGTGTGCGACTGGGTCTCTACACAGACGAATGTCCATGCGCTGCTGCCTCAGGATGAAAGGTTAAAAAAAAGCCACAACACCAAAGCAATAACCATTAAAAACCAATATCTAACATTTGTAAATGTCAGGCACCAACAGTAATAAAGTTGTTACTGTCAATGCTTCTTATTTTTGTGAGCCGTACTATACTATGTATCTGTTAAATTCACAACACGTTAAGTGTGCTTCAATTAAGCAATGATGCATGATAGGGTGTGTGTTATGCTGGGTTAACCTCATGCCTGTGTGGCTGGGCACAAAACTGTAGGCTGAGTGTGTCCAATGTCCCAGAAGTGAGGTTATCCCCACATGACCCACACCTTGTCATGCATTATTGCTATCATACAATGGTTTGTTGTTATACAAAATTAAAAAAAAGCTTTCAAAAAATATTTTTTGTATATTTTAGTGTGGAAAAGTATCCTTGTGTTTTAAGAGAAGATGCCGACAATACAACAAATGATCAGCACAGTGAGGTTGTGCTTAGATAACCTCACTGTTCCCAAATGTAGATAGCCAATCATATTACATGATTTTTAATTGTGGTTGTAAAATAACGTATATAAATCTTCTTTGCACAAGTTATGTTCATATAGTAATGACTAAGATAGTTTCACTATTTATGAACTTTCCGTCCTATAGCAAGGCAGCATGTCTTTATGACAAATCTAGCATTCCTTCTCCAGTTGCATCTCGATTCCATCATCCGAGCAAGGCAGAACTGGTAGAGAAACATAGATCTTGCTTTGGAATGAAAGCTGTTACCAACACCGTCAGCAACAATTAATGAAATTAAGTCATTTCATCGATTCATCAAACAATAATCACATTGTAATGTTGTCCTGCATATACTCATGTGCTTATGACAGCCTGCAGATTTTGGTTTAACCAAAAACTTTATGTAAATCATCTGTAAAGAACACAAATGTACTCGATTCTGCCCTGATCCAGGATACAAAGGCAATCTAATGTGTGCATGACTTGATGATTTGCTTGAAGATTGCAACCCACCACGGAACAGGCATGTGTTCTATATGCTTCTGTGAGCAGCATTTATCACCGAAGGCAGTTGACATGATGAATAATCATTCCAATGGCAGACGCAACTGTGCACAATCAACTGTTGTCATGTATCTTATGGTTATGTTAACACTGGAGGACATTTTCCTGCATCCATGTAGCAATGGCATGAGCCCAGAGACACAGAACTGTTATCATCCCACTAGCCCTTTGCTGTACAGGATACCCTCTATGTTTTTACCATACTCACTTTGAACTTACAAAGAGTATGGGTAACATACTCTTAAGTATTTGGGTACTAAAATTCTTTCATAATATTTATTTCACTGTGACTTTCCTGCCCAAGCCAATAGCAAAATAACGATGGACAGTAAGTACTGATCATTTCACCTGTATTGATAAATGAATTGTCTGGAGAGACAGACATTGGTAAAGGAGATGTATAATGATGTTGTACTAATGTAGAATGTCAATAATATTTAGAAAAGGCAATTACAATTACCAAGCTGTCATTTGTTTCATGACCGAATGTAAACAGGTATTCAGCTGCAACTCAAGTGGTACGTACATTTTAGAGAGTAATAATTTGCTGTAAACCACACCCACACATAAGCAGCTGATGGGTGCAACAGTGCACAATAACAAATAAAGATGAGTTATCAGCAGCCACTGTGGAAACACAACAGAAACATGACAAATTTCATCTTGGTTACCGTACGTCAAGATGAGGATATGTAGTGGTTACATTTAATTCCAGAAAACTAGGATTAACATTAATACACAAGCAAAGTTCATATGCCTCAACGTGTATCTGACTATGTTACTTGCTTTTGTCAAAAGTAAACTTTAACCTGATAGGCAGTGCCAAATGACAAAACTGACCATCCTCCATTGCTCATAATTGACCTGTCATCCACATATAAATTGGAATAAGTGGTGAAGATACAGCGCTGATCAATAATTAAATTTATTGATGTTTGATCTAACATACAGGCTCTGTAGAGTATACAGCACTGTGGTGATTTTATATTGGAATATTAATTAGCTTGTTCAGTTGTTCTTGTAATTAAACTCATTGGCCCAGATATTCAAAAGGGTTGCGCTTGGCGCACAGTGTTACACCATGCGACCCACTGATGCGCCCCGCGCGACACATTCAAACGGGATTGTACCGGCACAAACCCAATGCGCTCGGAGAGCATAAGTAATGTATGCAGCACAGGTAGGGAGGGCATGCACATGCATACTCTGCACATCCCGATATTCAGCCCGGGATGTGCTGAGTCCATGCATGCACAACCCCTACTTGCACCGCACACAGGTGAGCCAAAAAAAAAAGGAACAATGGCTGGCCACTCACAGGTGAGCTGCCATATTGCAGGGCGCAATACAGAAGCTGCCACCTGTGGGAGCCACCTGAGCTCCGGCTGCATCTGGTGGTGCCCCCCATGCCCGATCGTGGGCATATGTAGAAAAACAAACCTCCAAAATCCCTGGTGGTCCAGGGGACTGCTTGTAGCCCGGTTGCGGGCTGCAGTTAAAATAAAAGAGGTCCTATATCCCTGGTGGTCCAGTGGACTGCTGTCAGCCCAATAGCGGGTATTTGTATAAGAAAATTATGTCCAATATCCCTGGTGGCCCAGCGGACCCCCTCACTCACCACTGTGTCCCTGCCCTCCCTGGTCAGTGGCGGGCAGCAGCACCACCTGCCTGCCACCCACTGACTGACACCATATGTAGGGCTGTATGCCCATTGGTCCTGGCGTGAGCCAATGGGCATGCAATACACACACACATTCCAGATATGTGATGGATCCATTCATATCTGGAATGTGTAATACAATGCAAGCTACATGCCCTATTGGCTCATGCTGTGGACCAATGGGCATACAGCCCTACCTACAGTGTCAGTCGGTGGGCAGTGGGGCGGCAGGTGGGTGGGGTGCTGATGCCTGCTGCTGACCGGGGGGGAGCGGTGTGGTGGGGCTCAGTGGGCGGGTGGAGAGGGGGTCTGCTGGACCACCAGGGATATTAGATGTAATTTTCTTATACAAATGCCCGCAATTGGGCTGCAAGCGGTCCACTGGACCACTAGGGATACAGGATTTATTTATCTATACTTAAGCCCGCGATCCAGCTGACAGCGGTCCACTGGACCACCAGGGATATTGGAAGTTATTTTATTTTACAAATGCCCACGATCGGGCTGACAGTGGTCCACTGGACCACCAGAGATATAGGATGCGATTTTACTTTACAAATGCCCGTGATCAGGCTGTGGGGCACATTGCCGCGCTGTGCAGGGGGTGTCGGTCTCTGACAGCTGCTGCCTGGCAGGGCACCAGGCGAAAGTCGCCAGGGATAGGTGCACCTGCATGCAAATGGGGCCATAATGACATGCAGATGGCCCAATTTGCCCCTTGCATACATTATGGGCCCATTTGCATGTGCACTTTTGAATATTGCGGTTGCTGCACATAGAGCAACAAAACTTGTGCTAGCGCATACCCCTGCTCCACTCTGGCCACTTGCGCTGGCGCAGTGCCACTGCGCCATGCGCACAGCGGGTGGCCAGGGTGCGATATTCAATGCTGCTGTGCGATGGCACAGCTCCATTGAATATCACCCAGTCAATGCCCCAGCGCAGCCAAGTTGCGATGTGCCCAGGCTTGTGCCACAGCCTGATGCAGTTTGAATATCTGGGCCATTGTGTGGTATTGACAAAGACCCCTTTGATCAACACACGCACTGTGCCAAATGGCACCTTGCAGTAATGTCCTGTGCGTAAGGGACCCTGCACCCAATTCTGTAACTGGCATGGTAACGTGGCAACAGAGCCCTCTGTGGCTAGGTTCTCCACCCTCCACTCCATAAGCCCGCCAAATAATCTGTGGGTTTTATAATAACTTGTATGTGTGTAGCAGATCCTCCAACACCATAGCACAATATGCCTGTAATAGAAATGTACATTGTACAATAACTACTGGTGGTGTAGTGGACCCTCACGCCACCACGATATACCCACTGGTATGAATGTACATTGTACAATAAAGCCTGTGGTTCTAGCAGACACCCTCCATGCCCAAGTAATTGCTGCTCACCACTGTGCTCACCCCAAACAGAATCCCGAGTACGCACAATCGAGGCCTTCATCATCCCACCTCTTTCTGCCATGACTGAATGTACATTTAACATGTAATTAAGAGCCATTCCCTCTTGCCTCAGCCTCTGGCTTCTCCCTTTGGTGTCCATTTTGCTGAACTTGGTTTATATGTCACACTTTCCTGTCTCTCCCTGATGTGGAAGTGACTGTGCAGTTTGGAGGTGGATGCTCCCTTGATATCTACCCTGACTCCCTGTGGGAGTGGGGTGTAATTTAATCTCTCATTACCATTCTTCTGTTTCCTTCTTTTTTTTCTTTGTTCTCCTTACCCCTCCACTTCTGTATTCCCTAGGTCTGCCCAGTGGTTGGGGCCCACCCCTGTACCACACACTCATGTAGCCTTCCTCTCTGTTTGTCTCGGCTTATTCTCCTTTCTGTTTATATCCTTTCCTTTTACTGTCTATTGGCCTCCCTTGCCACGTCCTCTTCCTTCTCTATATCTGCTTTCACTCTCTCTGGCAGACAGAACTGAGGCAATAGAGGTGTTGGTGTATGCTACTAGATAACGCTTGAGAAGCAAGCTGTGCATCATCCTTGTATGTGGCGCTGCCCCAGGCACTGACTCCTGACACTACAAATGTTTTGGTAGCTATAAGCTACAGCTATATAGAGAGTTATACGCTGGAGGGACTATGACCTAGCAGTACCCTATAGCTATTAAAACTTCTAGCGGTAGGAGTCAGCACCGGGGGCTGCACCACAAATGGGGATGATGCACAGCATTCTGCTTGACCATTAGCCAGTAACTGACGATGAAGCCTCCATCACCTCAGTTCTGTTTGCAAGAAAGAGAGAAAGCAGATATAGAGAAGAAAGACAGCAGGGAAAGGGAGCCTGAGAGACAGTAAAAGGAAAGGATATGAACAGAACATAGAATAAGCTGACACAAGAGGAGAGGGAGGCTACCTGAGAGTGTACATTTAACAGCTAAGCGTTCAGTGAAACCTAAGTCATGGTATGCTGAGGTGGTGTGTGGAGCAGTGTGGTGGCCCAGAATTGTGGTTTGGGCAGGAGGGTGCAGGTTGGTGGGCAGTAATATCTGTGTCAGTCGACGGTCTGCTAGAACACCAATATTTCTTTCATGATGCACAGTAATATTTGATAACATATGGTGATTGTGATGTTGGTGTGTGGGAGGTTTGATGTCTACTATGGTATATATGTAGTATGTATATTTAATAAACAGAGCGTTAAAAAAATTGCATCTCTCATTGAGGTGAATTTTGTGATTACACTCAGGCCAGTCCTTGCTTGTGCAATGGTACTTTGTAATATTCACTCTCTGTGAGGTCTGTGATTATTAAACTGTTTATATTGTGCCAGTATGGAAAATCTGTGTACAGAGGCCACAATCTGTGCATCGGTTGGGGCTTCCAGTTAACCCATACTTCTCATTTAGAGTTACACATTCTTGTACACTGTCCAACATAATTTGAAAGCTAAGTATAAGTGCTTATAATTGAGTTATTGACAATACCTGTAGGTGGAAGTAGAACTGTGATATAGATGACTGATTCACTGCATTATAAATAGTACATCACATGCATTCTTTGAAACTCTGGATGTCACATAATATCAGCTAGTGCTTGAATGTCAGTGACATCACAAGTTTCTAAGAATGGCTATAATGCAGTATTTATATTGCACAAACTGAATCATCTTTATAACTGGACTACGTCAAATGACAGGTATGCTTAACATCTCAAGACAAACTTTTAACATTAGGTATGACACTGAAAAATAATGTAACCCTTTAATGAAAAATAAGTAATATCAACGTTGTGGATAACACATAGACAGATGTAGACTGAATGTGTCATACATGTAATCACTTAACATAGTATTAGAAGAACTTGTTACATAAACTTGTTTAAAAAAATTAAGAACATGGATACTGTGTTATTATTTAGTTTCATCAAATGACATTTTATGATGTAATGTCTGTAACTGAAGCTGTACCTAATGTTTATGCTGGACTTGGCCGGGGCGATGGCCCAGAGCAGGTGTAAAATCAGTGTATTGCTCTGAGGGAAATGCATTTCTTATGGCTGTCACTACGCATGCCGGTAAGATCTTGTGGTTCCACTGACCCAGGCTTTGCCATATCATCCGCACAAAACATCTGTAGACTGCATGACGATAGGACCTAAATGGGAAAGAACAACAAGGTATGTAAAGTTAAAAGTTTACACCCATCTTTTAAACTGCCTTGTTATCCATTACTTCTTTTCTTTCACTGGGGTAAATTATATCTGTTATCTCCACATCCATAGTGGGTGACCTGCCATAGCAAGCAGTGGTACCCAGTGTCTCAATGCCCCAAAAACCTCCCAGCATCGGACAGTATCAGACTGCACCAGCAAGAAAATATGATTACCACCCAAGGAAGATCCATTCGCAGGATGGAGAACAGAAAGAGACCACATCACCTTTTAGTAACATATTTAAAATGGCAAGCTATAAGGATCACATGGCTGCTCCTACTGATCTCAGGTAATATCCATCCCAGCCCAGGCCCGATGACCTACACTGCAACAGGTCATAAGAAACAGAATGGACTAACAATAGCATCAATAAATATCTGCAGCCTGCTAGCAAAAATGGACACTCTCCAAGTCTGGGTCCAGCAGCACCAGCCCGACATTCTTGCGATAGTAGAGACCTGGCTATCACCTACGGTGCCAGACTCTGCTATACAACTCACTGGGTATGCTGCATTCAGACTAGACAGACTCGGTAAAAGAGGAGTTGGTTGTATTATATATGTTAAAGACCACATTCAGGGCCAAATGCTTAACCCATGTGACACCAAATGTGGGGTTCAACTGATGGCCATAAAAGTAATACTTGGCAAGAACGGGAAAACCCTAACAATAGTCTCAGCCTATATCCCTCCCAAGGAACAAGCGAACGGTTTCAATTCTGTCATCAACTACCTCTCTGAAGGGGGCCCAAACACAGAGCTGGAAATGGTTGGAGACTTTAATATCAACTGGGCCTCTGCTGAAGATGTGCACTACAAGGACTCATTAGCCACTCTCAACCTTGTGCAATTGGTAGACTCCCCAACTCGGTATAACAGCAGAACAGGCACGGGGTCAGTAATCGACTGGGTGGTCACAAATTGGCCAGAAAGAATATCCTCCATCACGGTTCTCCCCGACTCCCTCAGTGACCACTCCCTGGTAATCTGTAAATGGTCAAATAAGGCCCAAAAGGCACCATCCAGGACTATTGCTGCTAGACTTCTGAAGAAAGGCAAGTTGGGAGCTCTAACAGCATACCTCACCCTCCAAGACTGTAGCTCTATTGACCACAAAACAGATGTCAACACTGCCCTAGAATGCTTTATAAGCAAATTCAATGAAGTGTGCAATGTCTACGCCCCCCTACACCAAAAGAAAGATCCGTGACTATGACAGCCCTGGATCACGACACAGCTACTAGCCCTCATGAAAAATAGAGATGATTTGTGGTACAAAGCAAGAAACTTGGGTACCAGAACTATAGAGCTGCATGGAATAAATGCACCTGGGCTATTCGCAAGGCCAAAAACACTCACTTTAAAAGTGAGCTGACAAACTCATGGGGTGACAGTAGACGGTTCTGGGAGAACATCAGGTCCCTAACTGGTAAACCTAAGAAAACTTCCCCCACCTTCCTGAACATTGAGGGCCAACCTACGCAGGATCACAGTCGCATAGCAAATGTCTTCAACAAAGCTTTTACTGACCTCAGTGGAGTGTTGCCCCCTAGCTTCCTTCAACACCAATCAGATACTTGCACCAAACGAAACCTGGGGACCCAATCAAACTCCCATCCGCCTTTCTACTTCAGAGCTATCACCTTTTATGGAAGCAAAAAAGTACATCCTAAAAGCACTAAGTAATTCCAGAACTAGCTCTGATCAACTGGACCTAAAACTAGTTAGGCTCACCCTGGACATAACTCTCAAACCCCTCACCAAAATCTTAAATCTCTCCTTGGTATCAGGCGAATTCCCACAGATCTGGAAGGTGGCAGTGGTTACCCCTGTTTACAAAAGTGGTGACAGGGCCACCTCTACAAATTACCACCCAATATCTATCCATCCTCCACTCTCCAAGGCCCTGGAGTGAATCGTGAGTGACCAACTGACGGACTATCTAGACAAGTATCATTTACAATGTCAACAACAACATGAATTTCGAAAACAACACAGTACCACAACCACTCTAGTGGAGTTTACCAGCTTCATCCATAATGCTCTAGACAGAGGGCTCTTGGTGGGGGGCAACATATATTGATCTCACCAAGGCCTTTGACATCATCAATCACAATCTGCTCCTGGATCAGCTCTCCAATACCGGCCTCTCCCCTGCAACAGTAGCATGGTTCTGAAGCTACCTCTCTGGGAGGGTCCAAAAAGTGAAAATCCCGGACATCTTCTCCGACATCCTTAGTGTTAACACAGGCATTCCTCAAGGCTCTATCCTTGGCCCTCTACTGTTCAGCCTGTTCTTAAACAACCTCCCTCATTCAGTAAATGACCAGCGACTACTGTATGCAGACGATGCAGTCCTATATTCATGTAATTCTGACCCCTACAAACCGGAAAAGCAAATGCAGGCTAATTTCACCGCAGCGGAGGACTGGTTCCTTCAAGCAAAGCTGCTCCTCAATAATAAAAAAACTAAGACTATGTTATTCGTATCATCACATAACAAACACCGCACTCACCAACTTTGCATTCAGAACAATCAGAATACTTACCTGGAGGTGGTTCAAACATTTAAATACCTTGGATTGACACTGGACTGCACCCTCTCATTTAACTAACACATAGACTCAGTCGCAAAGTCGTCAAATGCAAAACTAGGATTGCTGTACAGAAACCGAAAAGGCCTGACTTCTGAGGCACTCAAAACTGCTGTAAATAGCTCAGTCTTCTCAGTGATAGACTATGGTCTAGCAGTATATGGGGCTGCCTCCCAAACTGCTTTGAAACATATCAAAACAACACTAAAAGCATGTTGTTTAGTCCTAGGTGTACCCCACCTCAGTCATACCTGCGAGTTGTACACTCAAACAAAATGGCTCACCTTGACAGTCGCTTCCAGTATCAAGTATGCATGCTCGCCAAGAAGTCAATGTTAGGACTTACCACCCCAGGCCTGCAAAGCCTCCTTAGCTGACCTAATTCAGCCAGATGCACTAGGCATACAAACAACTCAGCTGTCTGCATCCCTTTCCATAGAACCACACAAGGCCAACTGTCCTATGAATACCGGGCACCACTTTGGCTTAATACGCTTGACCTAGGCATCACAAAAGAAGACAAAATAGGCCCCTTTAAAGATAAACTCTGAGTGGACCCTGCCACAAACAGGAACTGTGACTGTGAGACCTGAACTTCCCCAGACTCTTCCCTCCCCTCCTCTTTCAGGCTACCCTCATTCTAACCTTCACCCTTGCCTCTCCTCTCTTCTTGCTAACTTACACTCCCCTAGTAGGCTCCAGGTCCCCGCCTCAGCACTCCCCCCCCCCAGTGAGTCTAGCCCTCCTTTATGACTACACTCTTTAGCACTTATGACAAAAGAACTGGTGCCCATCAAGTTCTTGCCTTCTTGAGTATTGTATTAGTTAATTATTTTACAGACTATATCATCCTCTGCTCCCTACCTGATTCACTCTATATCCTGTAGAATCTCAAGTTGTTCACTTAACAACCTGTCAGCCTAACCTACTTTAAATTATGTGTTTGTATATTTTTACTTATGTACTCCCTGTTATTGTAATTATGTAACCTCTGTAACCTGATGTACTCATGTCTTTCTAGGCATGGTATCTGCTTATGTACTTGTAACCATTGTAAATGATGTAATGCCTATGTATTAGTACAACGTGGAACCTCTGCAAAAGAGCCTTTGGCTCAAAGGTACTTCCTAGAAATAAATAAATAAATAAAAATAAATAGTACTTGACCCTCGAGCCGGACTTTGTTTGGAGGTTGCAGGCAGGTACAGGTCATATGCATCATAAACATAATTGGAGGGTTTCTAATTGGTATCTGTTCCTGAAGAAGCAGATGTGAACTGTCACCACACACACAGGCATGCCATATGCAATGGCACAACCCCACTCTGAACAGGTCCTGACTGTGCTTCACTTAGTCTACGTTGGGAGTCATTATGTGCCATGATATGCAACCACCCACACACCTCCCACCAGGAAAGAAGAGCAGTACTACAGACACTAGAGCCTTCTCCTCCCTGTAAGATGCAATAATCCAGTTACTAACAGTGGTTAGATTAACAGTCTGTTAATCACCCCCTAGTATTGTAATGTTGCTTTAGCTCCTAGTTAGCGATTAACAGACTGTTACTGTAAGTCCTGTGAGTGCCTCATTGCCGTTGTAAAGCATTATTCCTCAAGTAAATTAAGAAAAATATAGTGTTAGCATGTTTTCTGCATTCAGAGTGAGATGTTAAAAAATGATTCTTCCACCAACAATTTCAGAAATCAGATTCGGAATCACAATGCATCATTACAGTCATTGAACAGTGTTAGAGGATGGAATGCTGACTGGAGGAATTCATGTGCCAGGGTGATCAGGCTGTACTTAGCAGTGTAATAGCTGGGAATGTATGTCTGACAGACTCCTTATAGCCAATTACAATTCAATGTTTCTGAGACCATTTATATTATAAGCAGTAATACATGACCTTGAGTTAGATTAATGGCATGAAACATATTTCAGGTGCTGGACCAGTTAGATTCATCTTGGTGGATCTCTTTAATGATTCAACCTTGCAGACTCTGCAAAGTATGAACTGGGACATGCAAACATATACAGAGTTAATCAGTGTGCAATGAATAGCACTTACTCATTTATTGGAATATCATCATCGAAGGGACCATCAGTCTCATAGTATTCGTAGTAGTCGACTATGATAACATTCCTGTTCAAGCTCTGTTACACAAGACAGCTTGTCATCCTCAAAATATGATTTCACCGTGGTAATTTCAGTGCAGCACACACATTCTGGCATGGACTGCATGACAGCACAACTGCCACATTCACACCTGTGTACAAAACAAAGTAAGACATTCTGAGATGAGGTATGATGTAACTACAAACCTTAGTGCAAACTAAAACTTAAGTACATGAAAACTTAACCAATGGTTTCAGTGGGTCAATCAATATCAATGTTCAGATGACAACACATATAATAACAATGGTCTAAAAAATGCTGAAATCAGTTTGTCTTTATGGAGTTGGACAGCCTTACACTCACCACTGTTTCACTGTGATGCACAGCCTGATCACCATGGCACATTGATTCCTCCAGTCTGCATCTCATTATGTAGCACTGATGAATGAATTGAATGATGCATTCACAGTTTTCACCAGCATTATAAAACTGTTGGAGGTAGTATTTAATATACATATCTCACTGTGAATTAGGAAAACATTGTAAAAGTATACTTTTAACACTTCTGTTTTGGAATAATGTTTTTATAATTGCAATAAGTACAGTCAGTCATTCACCACAAGTGGCAATATGGAACTCGGATGAGTCTCATCCAACATTACACCATAGGCGACTGTTAATCTAACAAAATAATCATGAATTATTGCTTAAGTATTATACAAATGTAAACTGACACATTAATTGAACAATAATATTTGCTGTGCCTGGATTGGATAACAGTTTATTGTAGGACCAGTTGAGTACTGAGTGGTGGTGAGAAGAAAGCTGGTCAGGTACTGCAGTACGAAGCACTGATTATTAATATTATTATTTTTTTACTTATGTATTCAACACAACAACATGACAAACCACGCTGTTGTATGATCACAGCCATTATGGATTCCAGTACTATGTAAAATATTTAACCAGATATGGGATAGTGGGAAAATTCCAAATAGTTGGTGTTTAAGTATTATCATACCAATTTTCAAAAAAGGGGAAAAAGATAAACCAGTGTTATAGACCAATAAGTTTAATTGACAGTACTGCCAAAATATTTGCAAGAATTTTTAACAATAGAATTGAAACATGGGTAAAGAAAGAATGCATATTGGATGAAGGTCAAGCAGGATTCAGAATGGGTTACGGAACAATATATCAATGTTTCACACTGGCACATTTAGTATATAAATATAAGACAATTAAAAAATAAACATTGTATTGCACTTTTATTGATCTAAAATCAGCTTTTGACTGGGTCAATAGGGATTTTTTATGGGAACGACTAGAACAAAAAGGGATGGAAAGATCAATATTAAATATAATCAAAATACTGTATCAGAATAACTTCTCTAGTGTCAGATACAGTGTAAAGGGGGAATTAGTAATTGGTTTGAGATCAATATAGGAGTAAAACAGGGTTGCACTTTATCACCAATTTTGTTTAATGTTTTCTTCGATATTGTCCTCAATACATTATATGAACCAATATTCCATATGCCGATGATAGGAGATGAAAGATGTCCATATTTGGCCTACGCAGATGACGTTGCCTTACTTTCAACCAGTTATCTGGGTATGAAAAGATTATTAAAGAAATTCTACCAAGAATGTGTTCAAGCAGAGCTAGAGATTAACTATGAAAAAACAAAAGTCCTAGTATTTGACGGGAATAATAACAGATATAAGTATATAATAAATAACAATAGAATAGAAGTAGTAAAGGAATTTTGTTATTTAGGTAAAATATTCTCGCAGGAGGAAACTTGGAAGAAACATATTTTAGAAACTCAAAATAAAGTAAGGAAAATTACTCCCAGTATTAATACATTTTCTTATAAGTATGGAGGGAAATCAGTAAAAGCAAATATTGATGTAATAAATGCAAAAATCAAAATCCAGATATTGTATGGAGCAGAGATATGGGGCCGTTATTCAAAAACAATGATTGAACCCTGTTTAAAAAAAAATTTATAAGAAATTGCTAGGTTTACCTTCAAGTGCTCCATCAGCATTAGTTAGAGCAGAACTGAGACAGGTACAGATAAAATGTCAGATCATACCAAGATTAATAATTTACTGGTTGAAAGTATATGGTATGGAGATGTATAGATATCCAAGATTATGCCTGGATGAGGCAATTCAGTATATAAACAGAAAATTAGTTTTCCTGAGTATGAGGATGGTAGAAGAATATATTAGACCATATGGTTTATTAACCTGTACCCCAGATACCATTAGATATCCCAATGGTTATTTAAATTTGGAAATTAAAAATAGAATAAGAGATGTTTTTATGCAACAGGATTTAGAAAAGTGCAAACAATACAAGGTATGTAATTGGCTAAAATATAATAAGAGAAATCATAAAATGGAAAAATACCTGTCTATATTGACAAATCCCGGTCAAAGACTGATTTTAACTAGATTTAGATTTGAATGTTTTACCAGTCAGAATAATAGAAAAAGATACGCAAAAAGTAAAGATGACACAAGTGGTTTATGTAAATGTGGTTATGGACAGGATAATTTGACACATTTCTTATATTATGTCCTTTATATAATGAATATAGGAAGACATTTTTGGGAAATATTATAAGGGAGTTGGAATATGAACGAATACACTTAACAACTTATCTTTTAAAAGCAAATGTCAAAGATATTTTAATACCTGTTGCTTCCTTCTTGAAAGTAATTAAAAGCAAAAAAACTACATACAGTATGTGTCAGGCTTAAATTAGTATGTCTGATTAAGTGAAAGTTAAGTTCAAAAAGGAAGTTGAATGGATTTATAGCTTTCATGTATTATATGGTAAACTGTAATATTTATATTTTTGTATTTGGTTTTTACTGTTTGTAATGACTTAATATAAGTCGAACAATAACGTTAAATTGAATTGAATTGAATTGAATTGAGATGAGGTATGATGTAACTACAAACATTAGTGCAAACTAAAACTTAAGTACATAGAAACTTAACTAATGTTTTCAGTGGGTCAGTCAATATCAATGTTCATATGATAAATATAATAACAATGGTCTAAAAAATGCTGAAATCAGTTTGTCTTTATGGAGTTGGACAGCCTTACACTCACCACTGTTTTACTGTGATGCACAGCCTGATCACCATGGCACATTGATTCTTCCAGTCTGCATCCCATTATGTAGCACTGATGAATGAATTGAATGATGCATTTTTCACCAGCATTATAAAACTGTTAGTGGAAGTAGTATTTAATAAAAATATCTCACTGTGAATTAGGAAAACATTGTAAAAGTATACTTTTAACACTTCTGTTTTGGAATAATGTTTTTATAATTGCAATAAGTACAGTCAGTCATTCACCACAAGTGGCAATATGGAACTCAGATGAGCCTCATCCAACATTACACCCTAGCCAACTGTTAATCTAACAAAACAATCACAAATTATTGCTCAAGTATTATACAAATGTAAACTGTCACATTAATTGAACAATAATATTCACTGTGCCCGGATTGGGTAACAGTTTATTGTAAGACCAGTTGAGTACTGAGTGGTGGTGAGAAGAAAGCTGGTCAGGTACTGCAGTACGAAGCACTGATTATTAATATTATTATTTTTTTTTTTTACTTACAGGTATATATTCAACACAACAATATGGCAAACCATGTTGTTGTATGATCATAGCCGCTGCACACTTAGTTTCTTCTGTTGCCGGCATTTGGGTGGAGAGGGGGGCACAATCCATGTGTTGGCTTTTAAACCACACATACAAAGTATTGTTCTACATAACAGAAACAGTGTCCAAAACTTTTTTATTAATATTTTTTTTAAGTTTGCATGGGAAAAGAAAAAAGTCCATCATTGTATCTCCTGTACCACTCATCCATTCTGAACCTGTTATGCATTATTTAAATCCAGATGGTAATGTGCACGACACATTACCAAATGACAACATCATCCATGCGGCCTCCATGTGTCTCTTCTCCATTGCTACTGCTGTTCGAATCAGTTCCATCAATATTCTCTGTTGGAGCCACGTGAAGGGCAGGCTCAAACATGCATGGCTGAATTGTCATCTGGAAGTTTAAATTTAAATCTGACTAATCATCAGCATCATGCTGCACATCAAGAGAATATGCTGTGTCTTCAGTCAATGTATTCCTGCACAACAAACAATTAAAATGAGATGCAGGATTTACGCACATCAGTGCAACACAAAGTCATGCAATTGAATTTGACAATAAATAAATAGGTGCTATTTGGAGTGTTACAAACTCCATGGTAAATACAATCAAAAACACAGCAATCCAAACCAAGGTGTACCGTTAATGGCATTCACAGATAGCATATACTTTTGAGATTATGTGTGCCATACCTAAGCGAAAAAGCAATCAAGGAAGTGCACAATGGTGTGATAATGGCACACCTATGGTGTGTTGAAGCTCGAGGCATAATACAGTTCTTTCACCACCCTGAAATGGCCATTACAACACCATAACACACAATATGTTTAAAAATAGCACAAAGTTTAGAAAAATTACACATTTCATTATCGCAATAACGCAGTCAAGGGGGTGCGCCACTGTGGGAAAATAGACATTTGCAGGTGAAGAAGGCTCTCCGCCATCCTTTGCGCTTCAACCCACCCTAGTTGGGCTGTTATCACAACATGACGCACCTCACTGTAATGCGGTATTGCTTAATTACAAACATAAACAAGGCCCTGTAGGGTATCAGGTACCAGAAAAGAAGGTGTTTTGCAGCAATGGTACATGATATGAGGTGAGATGAGTGTAGTATGAGGAGCAAGTAGTCGAACTTCTTTTGCACAGACAGAGTAGAGAATGATTGGAACAGATGCCATGCAGAGGTGGTGGTGGATACATAAGACAGTAGAACAAGTTGGAAATGCATGAGATCAACATAACAGGACACTAGCAATATGGAGAAGAGGGTAAATCACAGATCAGCTGTCATCTGTATAGATCCAGTTGCCAGTATTGGAAAACCTAGAGGGTCTCTAGATGGAATGAACATTGTCCACTAATCACACAGGTTGTCCTACACATGGCGCTATCTGTACAATTACCTAACAGTGAGTGCATAGCGTGCTTGGAACTAAAAATTAAGAGTGAGAATCGGATCACAATATGTATGTCTCCAAGAAGGCAGGATGGCAGATTGTGATACCTGTCCTCTCACCCCCATCCGACACCACCAGCAGCATCCGAACTGTGCTCCAAACTCAGATTATAATGGACAACATGGCAGGAATCAATAATCAAAAGATGAATAAAAACATGTCACTGAATCCCCTGATACTTGTTTCATTCTCATTCTGTAGCAAAAGGTATAGTCCAACCCCACCTCTAAACCCCAATGCTCCTTAGCAGCCAATCATTTCACCTCCCTAATACAACCAATGGTGATCATTTGGTCTTTCAAAGAGGTGAAATGCTTGACTGCTATGGAGCATGGTGTATGTGTGCGGGGGGGGGGGGGAGACCATACCTTTTGGAACAGCATAATAACAAACAAAGTATGGGGAGATTCTGTGACTGTTTTTCATTATTCTTTGTTATGGAATCCTGCCTGGGGGTTCATTATAAGCTGATTAGGGGGCATGGTGTGGATGCTGCTGGTGTGGGGACAGTCTGTGATATGCTGACATTGTATCTGTTGCCTGTTTTTGTTTTGCTATCACTTTCCATTTTGTTGCAGCTGATGTCATCGAGTCTAACAAATAATGCCAGACCCGTCAGGCAATGTCTGGGTGCCCATATACTGAGGCTTACTGTCAACTTGGGCTGCTTGGTTTCACTCATAGAAGAACAAGGCACTTGTGGTGCAGAGAGTGTAATGCACTGAACTCCTTCCATGGGTGAACAGGTGCACATACCCTGACAGGATCACTATCAAGGAGCTGCGGTGTGGTGTTCTAAGTGTACAGTAAAAAGCACGTGCAGAGATTTCAGCAAATATGCAGGACAGAGAGCTGAGTGAATGTGTTGGCACAGGGCTAATACCCAGGGTTGAATTCATGGTAGACACAGTATCAGAACAAAATATTAAGTAGAGCATGGCAGGAGTCAATGACCGAAAGAAGAAAAAATACATGTCACAGAATCCCCCGATACTTGTTTTTGTATCATGCTGTAACAAAAGGTATGGTCACACCCACCCCCAAACCCCAATGCTCCTTAGCAGCCAATCATTTCAACTCCCTCGTACACCAAATGGTGATCATTTGGTCTATCTAAGAGGTAAAATGCTTGACTTCGATGGAGCATGGTGGGTGGGTGGGGGTACCATACCTCTTGGGACAGCATGACAACAAACAAAGTAGGGGGAGAGTCTGTGACCTCTTTTCATTATTCTTTTAGTTATTGAATCCTGCCATGGGGTCCATTATAGGCAGAGTTTGGGGCACGGTTTGGATGATGCTGGGGGCGGGGATGCAGTCTGTGATATGCTGGCATTGTATATGTTGCCTGTTTTTGTTTTGTTATCATTTTCCATTTTGTCGGAGCTGATATCATCGAGTCTAACAAGTAATGCCAGACCCGTCAGGCATGGTCTGGGTGCCCATATACTGAGGCTCACTGTCAACTTGGGCTGCTTGGTTTTACTCACAGAAGAAAAAAGCACTTGTGGGGCAGAGAGTGTAATGCACTGAACTCCTTCCATGGGTGAACAGGTGCACATACCCTGACAGGATCACTGTCAAGGAGCTGCGGTGTGGCGTTTGGAGCGCACAGTATAAAGCACATGCAGAGATTTCAGCAAATATCCAGGACAGAGAGCTGAGTGAATGTGTTGGCACAGGGCTAATACCCAGGGTTGAATTCATGGTCAACACAGTATCAGAACAAAATATTAAGTAGAGCATGGCAGGATTCAATGACCAAAACAAGAATAAATACATTTCATAGAATCCCCCGATACTTGTTTTTTTATCATGCTGTAACAAAAGATATGGTCACACCAACCCCCAAACCTCAATGCTCCTTAGCAGCCAATCATTTCAACTCCCTCGTACACCAAATGGTGATTATTTGGTCTATCAAAGAGGTAAAATACTTGACTGTTATGGAGCATGGTGGGTGATGGTGAGGGGGTACCATACCTGTTGGGACAGCATGAAAACAAAGTAGGGGGAGTCTGTGACCTTTTTTCATTGTTCTTTTAGTTATTAAATCCTGCCATGGGGTTCATTATAAGCCGAGTTTGGGGCACAGTTTGGATGATGCGGGAAGGGGGCAGTCTGTGATATGCTGACATTGCATCTGTTGCCTGTTTTTGTTTTGTTATCACATTCCATTATTTGGACGTTGATATCGTAGAGTCTAACTTTAATGCCAGACACACCAGGCAAGGTCTGGGTGGACATATAGTAAGGCTCATTGTGAACATGGGGAATTTGGTTACATTAGATTAAGAGAAAGGAACTTGTGGGGAGGACAGTGTAATGCAATGAACTCCTTCTTTTGGTGAACAGGTGCACTTACCCTTACAGGATCACTCTCAAAGAGATGTGGTGTGTGATCACAGTGCACAGGAAGAAGCAATGTGTAGAGATTTCAGCAAATGTGCAGGACAGACAGTTGGGGGATTGTCTTAGCACATGGCTAGAAGCCAGGGTTGAATTCATTGTCACCACACTAACATCACAGAGCCATCACACAATATTAAGTACGTATAACGAAAAAGAAAAGGTAGCCCAATTAGGTCACACAGCATAAAGGGAAATAGCATCCATGTGTCTGAAATTATTTGGAATATGGTCCCAACTGGTTCAGCTTGAAGAAGGCAAGCCAGCAGCTAGTGACATCAATAAAAGGTAAACAGTGGGTGTATGAAATGGGTGAAAGACTTGGCTGGTATGTAGCATTGAGGGTGGGGGGAGCCACCATAACTACTGAGAAGGCATGCCAGCAACAAGAAAACTGTGGCAAGTAAAAGACGTCTGTGGCGAAATTACGACTTGCAAACGGTGTGTGGTTGGAGGCAGAAGATTGAATAAATTACATCAATACATCATTACTTAGATCGCAAAGAAAAACAGCACATTAAAAAAAGAATACCACAGGTTCATAGGTTTTGCGCAGGTTCGAGGGACATGCCCATATTGAACTTGTTGCCTAAAGCCAAAAGTGAAATTTCTTTTCTCCCATATAGTGATCTAGTTTATACTTAGAGTCCGTCAGACTAACACTTGTAACTATATTAGATGCCAATGTATTCCAAACAGCTGGTAGTCACTGGGTAATAAAGTTATCCCTTTTGGTAGTTTTATTTACTATAGATTTTAATTGAAATTTGTGTGATCTAGTATTACAGCCAGATGCATTTATTTCTAGACAAATTGCTTCATGTAGTGCAGGGTCGTGCTCTGCCCTCTAAGCCAAACACAGATCACCCCTTAGTGCTCTATATTCCAGAGAATATAACCCCAGAGCACGAAGCCTGTCTGTGTACTCTATACTTTTTAGTCCTGATACCTTCTTGGTAATTCTTCTCTGAACTTTTTCAACGGATGCCTTACCCCCCAAGGAAGTAGGTGTACAAAAGGGGGCGCAATAGTCAATATGTGATCTAACCAGGCCTGTATATAAAGGTATTAAAACCTCTGCATCCTTACTCTTAATAAGTTTCAGTATACATGACAGTATACCGTAACATTTTTTAATTACATTATTGGTGTGAGAGGTGAATTTTAAGTCATTAGTAATCGTAATACCCAAATCCCTTTCAGATGCTACAGTTTGCAATATGGTGTTATTAATTTTGTAAGTTGCTAGTTCATTGCCTTTGCCCAGGTGCATGACCTTTCATTTAGTAGCATTAAAAGTCATCTTGTTCACTACTGATCAACCAGCCAATTTATCCAGATTAGATTGTAGAGACCTCACAGATTCTAAATCATTAACAATACAGCCAAGTTTGCTATCATCAGCATTTTCACGTATCCAGACTCCATCATTGGTCTGCATACTAGTTATTAAGATATTAAACAATAATGGTCCCAGAACAGAACCTTGAGGGACCCCGCTGCTAATGAAACCCCAATCTGACATTTGCCCCTTAATGCTGACACGCTGCTTCCTGTCACTTAACCAGAAATTGATCCATCTAATAATAGTTGAATGGAAATTATATCTTATTAGTTCCCCAACTAATACATTATGAGAGATGGTATCAAAAGCCTTCTCAAAATTAAGGAAAACAATATCAACTGGGAGCCCCAGATCCAGTGCCATACTTACTGACTTGAAAAAGTTGATTAAATTATGCTGACAAGATCTTCCCTGAGTGAAACTATATTGGTAAATATCAGTAATATTCATATTTTTAAGGTGTTGAACCATTTTATGTTGTAAAGTTCATTCCATTAGTTTACTGAGACAGCTGATGAGGCTGATAGGCCTACAGTTAGTTACTAGATGTTTATTTCCACCCTTGTGAATTGGTACAATTGTTGCCAGCTTCCACTCAGAAATAGCTTTCCCCTCCCTGAGTGATGCATTGAATCGTAAAGTAACTACCCCTGATAATTCAGTTGCTAGTTCTTTAATAAATTTAGCAGGTATTCCAACAGGACCGGGAGAGGAATTTGTTTTGGTGGCCCTAATGGCTGTCATAACTTCTTTTTGTGTAATCAACGGATCTGTAAAAACCAATAGATAGATTATCCAAGGAAACAACATCCCTTAGTTTATACATGCTGAGGAAATAATGATTAAATTCATTAGCCATATATAATTAATGGCTTCCATTTTTTACAATGGAAAAAATCGTGTGTTAAATACTGTAACACCTGAGTAGGTGTTACGGCATTCACGCGGCTTCTTCCAATGCTAATGCGCTCGAGACAAAGTAAAACTCAACGAGAGCCTCACACTGTGTTTTCTAACACAAATCAGTCAGCATAACTCACCTCCTCACTGCCATTCACTCCATAAAAAACAGTATCCGGTAATCTCAACAACCGATATGAAAAAACCAAAAAACATTTTCAGCACATTTCAAATCGCAGACTAAACGGAAACACAAAAGTTTTTACACATTCCCTAACCACTCTCCCTTTCAACCCTCACCTTTCCCCTGTAGGTCAAATGACGCCAGCACTTGAAAACACTTGCTTCGTCAGAAAGGACACAAGGATCAAGACAGTTTTTTTTTTAATTTTCTTCTTAAATATTTAGTTACTTGTTAAACCTGTTCTCTGTTCAAAATTACAATAGTTACTCAACAGAAGGTAAAAGTCCTCTTTCTTTTTTTCCTTTTCTACCAGAAAAAATGGAACTACCAGAAAAAAATGGAAGCCTTCAATTATATAAAATAAAGTATAGGGTGCAGTGTGTTTAATTCAAATTTAACACATACCCTCGTTGTTGGATGGCTAGCATAAACCTTGAGGGCGAGTGCCATCCAACAACTTGGGTGTGTGTTAAATTCTCGTAACACACTGCACCCCATACTTTATCCTATATGTAATTCATTGGCTATTGGCACATTATCCTTAACTAATGGCCCTATATTTGGTTCCTTCCCCTTTAGGGACCCAACATAATTATAACGTTGTTTTTTGTTACTCTTGGTTATTGTGGCAAGTTTTTTTGGCCGATCTTATTGCTTTCTTACAATACACCGAATAAACTACTAATTTTAATTTAAATACGCCACTGCATACAAAATAGAGGTTACACATACACAGGAGTGAATGGTACCTTGTATTGGTGCCTGAGCAGTGTGACTGTTTATGTCATTGCGTTGTATTTGACTCTGACGCACAGAGACACACTGGCACATACAAAGTTCAAGCTATCATGTGTGCAGAATAGAAACTGGTGAGTTTGAGAGGAAAAAAACAGTGAGAACAACAAAATTGTGAGCGGTGTGACGGGCAGCATGGAGATTGAATGAGACTGGGAGAAACATCAATGGGAGCACCATCGCATGATCTAACAAACCAGAAGTTACAGTAAGCACCATTTCAAACATTTAAAACTTGTTTAGGCATCCTTTAGTTATTTATTTTTTGAAATTCAATATATTTTATTGAATTTTCAAACAAACAAACAAAACAATGGAGGAAGAATATGGAATATCTAGTACAATAAGAGTCCCTGCAACCCCCACCCAAGCCCACCCTGTAGAGTGCCCTAGTATGCTTAAAACTCTAAGATAACTACACTGAGAGCAAGGTCCAAGAGAAACCCTTAAAACCCCAACTGACATAACCAAGCCGGGAAGAAACTACAGAGTATAAAGCATTTGCAATTTACCCCACTTCCTGTCAAATGACTAGGGCTTATGGGACAGGCTGGCAATCATACGCTCAGTACGGAGGTTAAACAGTAGCTCATGCAACCATTCTCTGTAAGACAAAAGGGACTGGTCCAGCCAGTGCCTTAACATAAGTTTTTCACCGAGAGGGAAATTATAGCCATATGATACTTTCTCTCCCTAACCTTGGTGGAGCTTTACTCTCCCAGAATACATACCTCAGGCTGAAATAACCCTTCCAAACCCAGCAAGGGATCTACCTTAACCTCGATGAGGCTCCATAAAGGGACAACTTTGGAAATGGACCAAAAAAATATGCAAAAGGGAGCCCACCTTCTGCCCACATCTAGTGCAGGTATCTGATGTTAGATGACCCATTTTAATAAATTATTTAAGGGTGTAAAAAAATTGCATAGTAACTTAAACTGGGAGAGATGTAGTCGGTCCTGGAAGACAAACATGTATAAATCTCCCCAGATCCACTGCCATCTCAAGGGTGTGAGGGGGAAGATGGCGTCCCAATATGGAAAGCCACCGTTAACCTCTGGTACTAATAAGCAAGAAGTAAAGAGTATAAACCAGCAACCGCATGTGGCTTAAAGACCAGGGGCAGGTGGTGGAGGCACTCCTACGCCACACAAGGGACTACATAAGCTACCCATGGGATGCCCATGAACAGCCTGCCATGTAGCAGGGCTTCTATAACATAGCACAGCTGTCCCCAGTGCTTGGTGCAATTGACTGCACCCACATCAACATCAAGGCACGTACAGTGGATGAGGAGGTGTACGTCAACCACAAGGGTGTGCACAGCATGAACATGCAGGTGATATGTGACAGCTGAAACAGAATACTCGACATAGTGGCAAAGTACCCTGGATCGTCACATGATGCATTAATCTTCAGGCACTGCAGAATCGCAGAGGCCCTTGAACACAGAGACATAACAGATGGCTGGCTGATAGGTGGGTGCAGGTACAACGCAGATGCACACGTGCCACACCACACCCACAACACGATCACTGCACCACAACATGATGGCCAGGTCTCGCACACCAGCCATGAGACAAGGTCAAGGCAGTGCATATGGAACACAGCATGGTCATTGGTGACACAGGGGTACATAGTAGAACACAGACGGCAGCCAATGTCACAGATGCACTGGCAGTAATGATTACCACACACACACACACACACACACCCACTTGGCGCAGGCAGTGGCCAAGGGAGTATGCACACAGGTCCACATGCCCCACGATGACCAGCATATGGGCATTGGGCAGTGCAACACACAGGATGACCGTCATGGGCACACTGTGCACCGTCCATGCCTGAACTGCAGAGCACCTCACATGTTGTGTGTGTGCTGCTGCTGAGCTGCCAGTGTGACACAGACACAGCAGACACATAAACACACATTGTGGCATACCCCATATGGGAGCTCACACACATGGCACAGGGCACATGCCATGGACAAACATGGGGCAAACAGCCATGTAGGTGTGAACAGCCCATTATGCTGAAACCTGCAGCACACGTACATCCACACGCACTGCAGTGTAAGGGCTGTACATGATCACACTGCCATGTGGTGCAAGGATACAGCGCTGGCAGCATACTGCACACAACAGATGAGCCACAGGCAGCATACAGCACAGGGGCACTGACACATGGGTGGGCCTGCAGGCGGCTGGAACCTAGAGGGCACGAAAGGGCCACACAGGCCAGCACACATGTGACTGTGTGGCGCACGTGCGCAGCAGCACATGATGCCACCATGCATGCATTGCCAGAACACATAGGCCACGCAGACACACAGGGCTGCCACCCAGCATACCCCACCCATGATAACTGTAACATATGTCTCCGCGGGTGACAGTGGATATCTGTTTCTGCCATGGCTGATGACACCCTACAGGGCACCTGCCATGGAAGGCGAAACATGATACAATGAGGCCCATGCTGTAACGTGCTCAGTGATAGAGTGCACATTTGGACTACTGAAGATGCATTTCTGATGCCTAGACCGGTCAGGCGGTTTGCTGCAGTACAGCTCAGCCATGGTGTGCAAGATATTCATAGCGTGCTGCATACTTCACAACGTAACCATTGAGCAGCACGTGCAGCTGCCTGAGGAGGACAATGACATGGAAGGCAGCAGTGCTGGTGTGGCACCAGATGACAAGGCAGAGGATGATGTTGATGGCAACATTGCAGTGGTGCATGGCAATGCAGCAACACAGGCAGCAGCCGGACGCCGGACATGGAATATTCTCATCAGGAACCACTTTGAGTGACCCTGTGACAGATAGTGACACCAGCATGCAACCTGTTAGTGACATCTGTAGCACTGTGATAACACAGTGAACAGTCTCACTGTTGTACCCTGTGCAGTCTGCATGGACAGGGGGAGCAGCAGACACCCAGATGGAGGACAACCAGCTGATGCCCATCCCAGAGGCATCACAGAGTGACACGCTGCTACCTGGGAAGGTGGCTACACTGTAGCCCTGTGCTCATCTATCACCACGTCTGCAGTGTCACAGCTTTGCCCAGGTAACTGCATGACACATCACGAACACAGAATGCAGACTCCACTGCAATGTGCATAGGGACATAGCCCACGTGACTATACTGTAACAGTGCAGCGTGATATGTATCAGCGGTCCGGTGCCCCTCCGCTACCCAGCACCGCAGGGATGACCCATGCATCACACACAAGATGCACACCGCCCACACCATTACAGTGCTGCAGTGCAGCTGTAGGCCTGGCCCATCCATGCCATCAGTACGGCAGCTGCCATCATGACCCACTGGTGCCACTGTACATTGTGGCCCCAATGCCCCAGGATCCTGCCATCCAGCAGCAATGTGGGCCACCATCCGATGCTACTGTGGCATGGTCTCACGCCCCATGTGTCAACAATGGTGATGCTGACCCCCACACAGTGATGCACATGCAGCAGGGTACAGACACAGTTGTGACTGGGGAGCAGCAATAGCAGCAAGATGACGCAGAGGCAGGCACAGTGATGCAGCTGCATCAGAGCCAATGAGATCAGCATGCTATTTGACGCATTTGCAGACCGACATGTGTTAGTGCGTCATACATGCAGGAGCGATCACCAGTGGCACTCACCCCTCCAGTACACAGCATCGGTGCCCACACCACTGTGTGTGAAGCGCCACCCTGCTCGGTAGCCAGACCCATCCTCACGCATGGTTGCACGCACCTCCCGCCCTGTAGTGCCGTGACAGATACCCCACGGAACTGCGGCAAGTACACTGCGATGTGTGTCAAAACCCCAAATTGACACAGAGAAGATGCAATAGCCGACAGTGCACATCAGTCCCCACCGCAGATAGTGCAAATCAGCCACAACAGCGTCAGTGTAGGCCCACAGCTGTGCATGGGTGCAAATAGGGCCTGTGAACATCTAAGCCCTGCCTGACTGTGCTATACAGCACCACCACATGCCAGACACTAGTACCACGGCAGCACACATTGGTCTGTGTCACTGTCTGACCTCACTCTGGTTACACCAGTGGCTGCCTGCCATTGCTGAGGGGCATTGCTTCCACAGAGCTGCTGGGTGTTCTACAGTGCACAGAGCACACCCCAGGTGCAGCAGAGATGCAGTTACACCACAGGATTGCCAGTAAACATACAAGACAGCCAAACTTCACAGATGCTGAGACTGTACACCTTGTCAGCTGTGTCCAGACATGGGCACAAGTGATTTTGCCCCCAGTTGCCTCACAGCGGATGCCCAAGGAGTGGGACAGGGTGTGGCATATCATCATCAATCATCTAGAGGCCCTGTCAGCTGTGCCATGCATGATATGCCAGATGAAGCACAAACTGAATGATATGGCACTGTGAGAACCAGGGATCCTGAAGTGCCTATGAGACCAGGCAAGGGAGGCGGACATTGCCATGCATGGTGGACATCACAGGCAGACCGGTGAGTATGGCATGGGTGGCATGCATGCACAGCCACCACTGCACATGCATACAGCATTCACTGTGTGTAGAGGCATGGAGTGACCTGTTACCTATTACTGTTTCCACAAATGTAGCACCAGGAGTGTCCACTGAGGGTGGAGGATCGGACATTGACGGCAAGAGGGACAGCGATGGATGCCGTGATGCACACGATGATGCAGCACAAGGTAGGTGTATACTCTGCACATGTACCACATAGAACTGTAGCCACACATACAAACTGCCACATGTGTGACATGGTGTGGGCATGGTCCCACATGCTGTGGCACAGCACATGCATCCCTGCATATTCCTTGTGCATGCACATGGCAGCACAGGGCATGCATGCCCCTGTACCACAACAGACATGTGTGGGACACCTGTACTTCAGAAGAGCCTGCTATAGTGTGCAGAACTGTATGTGCCTGTGCCGTGTGTGCCATGCAGTACCAGTGCCATGTTACCAGTAATGCATGCAGCCACCACAGGCACAAAATCACAGTGAGCCATGGTGGACACACCATGCTGCTATTCTGGCCAACGTGTACATTGTACGCAGTGAGAATGTCATTTCAGGGGATGACACAGAGGACCATGCATGTCAGTGCCTGAGAGCCCTGCAGGGGGCCATGTCCAAGCTGAAGCGCAAGGAGGCATGCTGATATGCAGAGTAGACCATACTGATGCAGCGGAATAGGGACAATAATGACTCTGGGGACACTATAGCACATGGGGGACCCGGTACAGGTATGGCTACAGGCAATTAGGGGGCTGCTCAGACAACACAGGGGGATGTGGGGGCACATGCACAGGCACCATCCCATGCTGGTGCACCACCACCGGTGCCACCAGCCAATGGTACCGCAGTACCTTCCACACATGTGTGGTCTGATGTGTTGCAGCCCTCAGTGGACATGGGTGCCTGTGCCCATGCATGTGCCATGCCAGGGGTTGCATGGATGGCTGTCTCCATGGGTCCACCACAGGATGATGGCAACATGCAGGACTTTGTTGGGATATGTCGCAGGCAGATGAGGGACATTGCCATGAAGCTGGCTGCCCTACAGGACTCAGTACAGGTTGTACTGGGGACCCTAGACAGGTATGGTGTGTAGTAATAGGCAGGTCCTCTGAGCACAAGGGTACCGCAGATGTAGGCCACCACTGAATGTGTTACTACAGCCTGGTGTAGAAGTGTAGGTAGCACACGCAGGTATGGTGTGCTTGGATATCAGCCCATTGCATGCCGTGACAGTTAGCCTTGTTACGTACTGTATACATATAGCCATGTAGGTATGTTGTTCCTGATGTTTTGTGTGCCCATGTTATTCTTGTGTGATGTGTGATAGGTCAATAAACATATATGTTCCCTGTTATGTGATGGTGTGCTGTGTAGTCTGTGATCACATGGGTCTATGCTATGCCGCATGCTCAGTATGCAGATCCGCTGGGCTGATGGTGCATGGGTGGGATGGGTATATAGGACGTATGCCACATTGGCCATTAATATGTTAGTGGGCGCTACCCATAGTGACAGTGGAATGCTCAGTGTAGGTTGGTCAGTGGCATGCAGTGTGGTTCACCCGTGCACTGGGTATGTGGCGAGTGGCACACAGGAGAGGAAAATCCCCAAGGGAGGAAACCTCTGGGACCCATGGCCACTGCACTGCCAGTCCTCCAGGCTCCCTGTGCCGGCATGACAGAACGCATGGTTGTCCATGTGCTGCACAGCTGGGGCTGGGCATGGCCTGCATGCCATCATGACAGGATGTTGGCCCCTCACATACATACATGTTGAGAATGTAGGCATTATGCAGCAGCACATGACATCCATGTGTTCTGGTGTTGTGCTCCCCCCCACCGCGTGCTGCATGGGGGGGAAGTGTACTGTGTAGAGTAATGGATATTGCCTCTGTGTATGGCTGGAGAAGTGCCATGTGACATGTCTCAGACATAACTAATACACACCAGCCATGCTATGGAAGACAGTGCATGGCAGTATGTGCGATTCTGTATGTGCCTGGGTGCCTCTGCGTGTCTCAGTGCATGTGGGTCCAGTGTGCAGGTCATGGCTAGACATGACCTGATGTGTATCCACCATAGTTGTGGTGGCTACCTGGATACTCCACTGCGTCCCTTGCCTGGGACCACCAAGCATAGCGATCTTCGAGGGGTCCTCTTCCTGGGGTGTGCCTGCTGTTGTTCTCTAGGCCCATGGTCTACAGCATCCTGTTGTACCTGTCCCTCGCATGCTCTGATTCCGCTAACGTTGGTGGTGGTTATGTCCTCCAGCTTCCTCTTCCACCCACGGCATCTGCATGCCAGTTGCACAGGCACAGTGGTGGGGGCATGGGACATAGCCTGTGGTCTACTGTCTGCCACATGTGGGGTACCATCATCAGCTGCACCCGTGCTGGCATGGCTCCCTGTGCAGTGTTCCATGTGTGCAGCAGGGTCCAGTGATGGCATGCTCCATGTATCAGTACGTTCAGTGGTGGACCATCTAGTGTGTGTTCGTCCGCTGGTGCTGCTGTGCGGGCTGTGCCCACTGGGGTACATTCACACATTGGGCCTTGATTCCCTGGTGATGTTTGCGGCTGTGCTGTGTCGCCCCACACACCTGTGTGAACACCACCTATGGTGTACTGGCATCCACCGGTTCTGCCTTGTGTAAGGTCCCCTGTCCATGTCATGGGAGTAGTATCACCACCTGTGCCTGTTGTTCACAGTGTGGCCTGTTGCACATCGGCTGTCCCCTGTAGCAAGTCTGTAAGGTGCTCTGGCATCTGTACCATGCCCCGTGACATGTTGATCACTGCCTGTTCCACTCCCTTGGTGTGGCACTGCATGTCAGCCATTGCTGCGTGACAGTTTCCTGTATTGGCATTTGCATCTCTGCTGGGGGTTGATATGGCACTGTGTGTTCCAGCATGTGTAAGTTGTTCTGTGTGCCTATATCCATTACAATGGGAACTGGCATGCATGCTGTGATTGTCCCATATGTGTCATCCAACAGTGCCATGTCTGGGACCTGCATGCCTGCAGGTGGGACTGTGTATCCTTGCATGTTGCACATTGGCACACTGTTTACAGGTGTGACCCATGCATGTGGTCTGCTGTGCAGGTCTGTGCTGCTGTGGCTGTATGGATGAACATAGCTGCCATTGTCAGTGGCTGTTGCCGACGTCTGTGTCTGTGTGGCCTGCATCGGCTGACTGTATGCATTCATGTGCACATGTTTTTGTGCACCGTGGACTGGACATGTGCTGCTGATGTAGTGGCACACATTGCCTCTGCTGCTGTGTGCTCCTGTGTGGCTGGTGGGTCCCATCGTGGCAGGGATGGTGTATGTGCGGTACTGGGCATCCTTGTGCCACTGGTCACTGTGTATGCCATGGTCTTGGCTGTGGCATGGTCCATGTGCACCACCGGTGTAGGTGTTGGCCTGTGTGCCTGTTAACATGTTCATCCCACTGTGTGCCTGCCTGTCATGTATCACCCATGTTATGTCCTGTAGGGCATGGCCATTGTTGTTGTGGCCTGTGTCTGTGCCCGTTGTGACTCTACCAGTTCAGCTCTGCACTCCATCATTGATGCCATGTGTTCCAGTGAAGATTGCCTGCCGCTGACTACAGGACAACACACCATTCATCATGGTGAGTAGCTCCATGTAGTACTCCTGTGTACTCCGGTTGGTCTCCACCATGATGTCCTACATGGCTCCAACACCATCCATGATGGTTGGCAGGTGTTTCTCTGTTTGGGTGTTCCATACCACCACCGCATTACGTAGGTCCCAAAGGTGTGATGCGATTGAGGACTCCGCCTGTATGACCTCCTGGAAGTACAGCCTGAGGTCATGGTCCAGTGGCGGTGATGTTGGTTCTGTCCCATCTGGTAGCTGCAGTGTGGCCACATGTTGCATGGCTGATGTGGGGCTGCTGCTGCACCTTGCATGTCATCTGCAGCTTGCTGAATCATTGCTGTTGTTGTTGTTCAGCTCGGTGTTGCTGTGCATAGTCTGTGCACAGTTGTGCACACTGGCAGTGGGGCTTTCCACAGCATCCATGCATGTTGACTCACTGTCTATGCCTGTGTATTCCTGTACACCATCCCCTATCATGCCATTGGACCCAGTGTCAGGGTTGCTTTGGGCTGCCACGTCATGCTGCTCCTGCTATTCCTGTTGCTGTTGGTGGTCTGCAGTGCGTGCGCTGATCCTCCTGCAGCTGCTGCTGCTGTTGTCTTCACCACATCCGCTACTGCTACCACTGGTGCTGTCACTGTCCATGTTGCTGCCTTCTGCACACTCATCTGCAGGAGAGGGGAACAGCATTACATGTCTGTGTGTTCACAGGTGCATGCGTTAGTGCCCCTGTGTATTGTGTCCTACATACCCGCCCGCATAGTTCTGTGCATGTCTGAACAGTGCTATTATTTGCCACAGCCTTGTTCAGTTATCATGTGTGCATTGGATCAGTGGCATGCCACATATGTATGTGGTTGTGTCCGCAGTGGTGCCTGTGTCTGCCATGCAGCCCATGGTCACACACAGGCGGCACACATCCAGCTGTGTGTGTGGTTGTCGCATGATTTGTCCTGCAATAAGTGTTGCCCCACTGCACATTGTGCCCCTTCACATGCATGTTGTTGTGGTGGCGTGGGCCATGATGCCCTCCACTGCCATTTGCACAGCCCTCCATGTTGTGTGTCCACCAGTGTGGTGCATTCGACAACCATGCACGCTAATGTGTTGTTGTGGCTGGTGGGGCCTGTCCCATGCTACTTGTGTCTGTTACTGCACATGGCATCCTATCCCTGCACACCTTGCACTATATGCTGCAGCCTATAGAGGTCTAGGTTGGTGTTCCCCTCTATTGTGCACGGTCTCATGTGTGCTGCTACCTGCTGTTCAGGGCCCGTCGGTGTCAGCAGCTGTGTTGGTCCTCTGCCTGTGCCACTGCTATACCACCTGTTGTGTGCCAGTTTCTCCTTGCGGCCCCACCTAACATCATTGTAGTGCTTCTGCAGCGCCCATATACTATGTCTCACAGGACCCATGGCATTGATATGTGTGGCTACCAACTCGCATGCCAGTTTCCGCCTGTCTTTGTCACCTCCCTGGGACAGCAGCAGCATATGTTGTACCTCCACCTCCTCCACTAGTACCTGTGTTTTGGTTCTAGTGAAGTTCTGCTTCCTGCTGTGGGCTGGTGGTCGGTGGGACCGTGCCCATTGTCCTATGTCCCCTGTGTTGCCCTCTTCCACTCCTGTTCTGCTTTCTGCATCTGATGCACTGCTAGCAGCTGCGGGACTTCTCCTGGCTTGCCTGGCTCCATGGCCGCCACCTGTGCCTCCCTCTCCTGGCTTCCTCTTAGACTCATATGCTCTGTTCCCACCCTGACCTGTGCTGTGTGTCTAGTCCTGCTGCCTGCTGCATGGGCATCACACCCAGATCCATCTGTGGTAATGTCCTCCTGTGCCCTCTGTGGCCTGCACTCTACATGTGCCCTTTGGCATGTGGCTGTGTTCTCCTTCTCCTGTCTGCAGACTGGCCAACCCCGCCATCTTGATTTGTGGCTGCAGCGTCCTTTGCCCTCTGTGCCCTGCACTCTGTGGGACCACTTTCTGGGTTGGCCTGTCTTCTCTGTGTGGCAGCTGTGGGATCTGCTTCACTGTCCACATCCATGGCTGACGCATTGTCTGCCCTCTGTGCCCTGTGCTCTGTGGTAACCCTACCCAGCACCACACATCTTCCCTGTCTGGCTGTTGGGGGGGTCAGTCTCACTATCCCCAGCTGTGCCTGCACTGTCCTGTGCCCTCTGTGCACTGCTGTTGGCATTTGCCATTCCATTTGCTCTGTGCCCTCTGTGTCTCCTACCCACTGCCTGGGCAGTACCACGATGTCCATCAATGGCACCATGCTCCTGTGTGGGTTGTGCACTGTGGTCTGCTTCTACCACCTGTGCCCCTCAGTCATCCTTGCCTGTCATGCACTGTCGCGGGCTTGTTCCCCTCCTCTATCCCATTATCATCCTCCACTCTCCTTCTCCTGCCTTCCTCTGTGGCCCTGGGATCCTTCTCTCCCTTACTCCAGCCCTTTGCTGCATGGCGTCCACCCTGCTGTGACATTCTCGGAATCTGACTTCCTGGTTGACGCAGCCAACGACCGTCATAGCCCCATGCTTCATTCTTATGGGGTGGGCTGCCGGCTGCGTCCTTGCAAAAGACTTTGCCGCTTATTTGCCACGTCTTCGAAATTCTGGAACAGGTACATGGATGCAGCATTCCTTGACACTGGCATCACCATTGCCGCACACACCGTCATTTCCAGCCTTGGTTGGAAAATCCTGCCCAGGTCTTTAAAGGTGCACAGGAGCCCTGAGTAGTCCACTGACCAGAGGCCAGTCCCAAACCATTGTGACAAAACATGTCGTAACTGAAAGATCTTGAAAACCATGGATACCTTGGCTGGAACTTATGCATAATGTTAGTCAATGAAAGAAGCACACCTTGAGAGACTAAATCACTAACTTTACCATTCTGTAGTTGTGGAAACCATGGGATGGGTATCACACGGTCTCTCCAAGTTTAAAATTATTTCCAAATGAGGCTGGGAGATATCTTCAATGTGGCTATATCTGAGTAAATCACAAAACTGAGCATAGACACACAGGGATGTGCCAACAATAGAGAGCTTCAGGACTCTAGGTAGTGACCTTCAGGAGGAGAAAAACAGGGAAGACACTGACAAACCTGTTCCCTTAACCAATTCATGCTCCAACTCCAACTATAATGGAACATAGCCAGGATCCTGGTCTGCGGGAGTAGGAGAAAACCATTTGAAACATTTGTGCATGTGACTGGCCAAATAATAAATAGTGAAATTAGATTGCCTGAGCTCCCCCTTGTAATTTAGCCACTGAAAGTTTCCTATATGACGTCCTAGGGGTATTATCTGCCCAGATAAAAGCAGAAATTAGGAAGTAGATATGTTTAAAGAATGAGAAAGGGAGCCAAAAGTTAAGCATATTTAATGGGTAGAACAGTCTCCGGAGAATGTTAATTTTAATTGTATTAATTCTACCCCACAAATAGACAGGGGGGGACTTCCACCTCTTCAGATCACGTTGTATCTTGAGTAACAGATCATCTAGATTATGCTTCCTCATGACAGATACATTCTGGGAAAGATAAAGACCAAGATATTTAATGATTTCATGCCTTGAGAGGCCCGCCGCATACCTAGGGAGGTGATGCTAGAACAGGGAACTGTGGATGTCAGGAGGAGCACCTCTGTTTTCTCCAGATTAAGTTTGTAGTTAGAGAGGTGCCCAAAATCATCAATAACAACTAGGGCTACAGGGATCGAAACAGCTGGATGAGAAACGTGTAGGAGAATATCATCTGCATAAACAGAAAGTGACAAGACTCTGTCACTCACCGGAATCATTGATAGGCCTGGACAGGCCTTAAGTCTACAGAGAAGAGGTTCCAAGTATAAATTAAAAAGTAATGGAGACAATGGGCAACCCTGACGGGTACCAGAGAACAAGGGAAACTTGGAGGAGAAACACCGTTACAATAGATTTTAGTGGTTGGGCATGAGTCTAATCCATTGGAGAAAGGCAGGGGGAAAGTCAAACCTCTCCAGAGTGATAAACAAAAAATTCCAGTCTACTCTATCAAAAGCTTTCTCTGCATCCAGGGAGACGAGCACCATAGGTGTAACTGAGGCCCTGGACATGGAGAAAAGGGGCTCCAACTTACACAAGTGGTCTACCGAGGAACAAGAGGGGACAAAACCAACTTGTTCTGGACTAGCCCGACCTCACTAATCCTCGAGGCCAAAATCTTAATTAGAATCTTGATGTCATAATTCAGCAATGAAATAGGACGGTAACTTGAAACTAGATTAGGAGGTTTGCCTGGTTTTCAATAGAAGCACAATAAAGGCCTCGATGATTGTAGAGTCCACATTATTAGTGTCATAAATATAAAGGAAAAAAGCAATGTAGTAGGGGAGTAAATTCTTTAATAAAAACTTCATAGAAATTAGGGGTAAACCCATCCGGCCCCGGGGCTTTTTCCAGGGACAAATTATTAATTGCAGAGGTGATTTCATGGAAGGAAATAGGCCTGAGTAAAAGAGATTGTTGAAGATCAGAAAGCTGGGGGAGATTAGCATTGTCTTATTTTTTTCTTTTCAATTCTGTATTTTGGGTCTCTGCTTCCAGTTACCGCAAGGACCATCTGACCAGTCACGGACTCTGGCTGCGGCTACTCATATTAGCTGTCCTCCCTAGACCCCATGGCTTACACCCCAGGGCGGGGCCACGGTGCTCCGGACCAAGGGCACCACGAATGTGGGAGAGGCGGAAGTCGGCATAAGAGCCTATGCAGCCGGAGCGGGTGTCATTAAGGCGGCGGAAGCAGGTGTTTTTTTCTTCCCCCTTTGTTTCCCCCCCAAAGGAGGCGGGAATGTGCACTGACATCCTGCATCTGCCACACCCCCCGAAATCTATTAAGCGCCGGTAGCTGTGGAGCCCCCGGCCTCTGCCAGGGGTCCATCAAGTGCCGGACGGTATCCCCCCTCCCCCCACGGAGAAGGAGAACAGTCTGTGGAACACTCCATCCTTCTCCCCCGGCCGGCCCTCCAGTGACCCGAGTCCATTCCCGAACCCAGGTCACTGGCACTGCAAGTGGAAATCCAACCACTGTGCCGGTGGGCTGGCCAGATTAGCGTTGTCTAAATAAGCCCCAGTAGTATCCGTGGGAGGCGGTGTGGGCTGACCCCCATAGAGCTCGGTATAGTAAAATTCAAATTCTTTAGCTATATCTCTAGGAAGAGTTTTAACTGAACCATCCCAGAAAGTTTAGGCATACTTTAAAGTAAATAGCAAAAGAAAATGGTGTCCATGACCTTTGGCTCTAGCCAAAAGCTAGCTAGGCTCTCGTCCCTCCCTGTTTTCTCCACCCTTGATGGCACCCAGTTGGAGGTAGTGCACACTTATAAATACCTTGGTGTGAGGCTCAGTAGTAACTTGGACTTCTCAGCACACATTGATGCTATTCACTCAAAGCTTCACCCCAAATTAGGCATCCTGTATCACAACTTGGACTGCTGCCCTCTAATGTCTGGATGACCTGCTTGTCAAAATGATCCTCCCTATTTTCGACTATGCAGATGAGGTCCACAGTGTAGCATCTTCTTCCACCCTCACTAGACTGGACACCTTTTGTAATGCCTTCTATCACTTTGCTACTAACTTGCCAGCCCGGCGGTGCTGAGGGGTGAGGCAATGGACGCCACACATTGCATCACGACGGTGACCTAGGTTCAGGAACTAGATAAGGCTGCTGGGGGTCAGCAGGGACTGTTCTCCCTTCCTGGGAAGGGATCTGGGGATAGCACCACTCCTGTGCGGCTCTTGGTGGTAGCTGGGGGCAGTGACATAACAAGCAGCACTCTGCAAATGCAGTGGGGTGGAGCTGCGTCAGGCATGAGCCCGTTAGCGCCATTGACGCCATTGCACATCCATGCTCCAAGGGGTGAAACATCCACGAAAAAATCCCCGGAGTACTGAGGAGGCGATGAGGACTCCAGGGATCTGTTCGCACACCCACAACAACAGACCGCTGCCTCGATGGTCCCCAGGTGCCACCCACAGGATTAACTCTTCTAACCTAAGAAAGATGCTGCTGAGGTAGGTGGGGCAGCTCCCTGGGGGGTGATCTGGGGGACTGGAATGTCCTGGTGGAGTGGTTCATCGGTGGTGGAGTCTAGGCAGGGAGTAGCAGGCTTCAGATTGAGTGAGCATCTCTAAGAGATGTCACAGTATGATAGTGCAAAAATAAAGTCTACAAAAAAAAAACTTTGCTTCTAACTCTCCCCCCCGGCACACATCAATGTTCCCTCTAGTCTATCAACCCACCACCCTCGTGTTGCCTTTCCCATTACTCCTCCCTGTTTGGTAAATACTGGTTTGTTTCCCTTCCCTCCTATCTATCCTCTCTCTCCTCTCCCCCTCCACTCCCTCCTCCTACCCACTTTGTTCTATAGACTCCCATTCTTTCTCAATCCTACACCCTCACTCGAGTGCTGGCATGGCTGTCTTCTCCTACCATCTTCCCTCTCTATGGAACCAACTCTCTCCTCTTTTTCATCATGCCACATCACTACTATCCCTAAAGCAGATGGTAAAGTCAGCCCCCCCACTACTTGTTCCTGTATGTCTCCCCTCTAACTCCCTCCCTCACCTCCCTTCCCGTCCTGCCCTTCCTCACTCCTAATGTTCTCTTGCTCTTCCTTCACCCCCAGAGGCCTTCCTGTTCAAATTCAAACCACTCTGACACCCCTCCCTCCATACATTTATAAATCAGTAAATGACACCAATACACTGTACTGCTGTCTTATTACCTCTCTGTATTCATATCAGTGTTGTTGCCCACTGTATTGCACTTTACATTGTTGTTCTTTCGCTTCCATTGTTTGTAACTGTTACTTGCTTTGTTTCCCCTTCTCCCCCTCTCCCAGGTCACACCTGAAAATGAGCTTTGGCTCAGTGTTCCTTTCCCAGTTATCAACTTTTAAATAAATAAATACATTTTTCTGGGTGTGTATTCAGATTATTTTTGCATATCATGAGTAATGTTGTATTGTGGTACACTGCAGATTTGTTTTTATAAATTATGGGCCAGATTTTCAAAGGGCCTTTAGATCCATGCAAGCTGCATCAAACAACCAGCTTGAGTCAGATCTAGGTGCGCCAAATACTGTGCACCATATTTTGCAAGAAAAGCATTCTCTGTGAGAAAGTCCCTCAAACTGACGCAAGAGGTCCACTGCATCAACAAAATGGCATAAGGAAAGAGAATTACGCAAGCTACACCAAAATAAATGGTGCAAGTTGAGTCATAAATGGTACAAGTTGAGCCAAACAAATGACTCAAGGGGCCCAATTCTAGAAGGGTGGCTCAAGCTGCCGCCGAACACAACTTGCACCACCTGCAACAGCGACATTGACCCTGCACCCCATTCTAGAAGGGGCAGGGTCTCCGCAGCAATGTCCTGCGACTTGCGACATGTGGCAAGGTACACTGCACAGAGGGCGTACCTTGCCAGTATGTTGCAACCCGCTGCCGTAGGTCACAAGTGCACCCCCACTGGTGCCCTGACCCCTGGGGTCACCCGCCGCAAATGCGGCACGTCACCTACCCTGGTAGTCCAGTGCCCCCCCAACTGTAAAACAATGACAGATTCATGATTCCCTGGTAGTCTAGTGGCCCCCCTCCTGAACTGTACATTAAAAATAATAAAATATCCCTGTTTCCCAGGTAGTCTAGTGTCCCTCCGCCCAAACTGTACAGTGAAAACATAAAGAAATATCCCCATTTCCCTGGCAGTCTCGTGTCCCCCCCCCGAACTGTACATTAATAAAATAATAAAATATTTCCATTTCCCTGGTAGTCTAGTATCCCTCCGGCTGACTGTCAGGTGAAAACATAAAGAAATATCCCCATTTCCCCTGGCAGTCTGAGTGTCCCCAGACTGTACATTAATAAAATAATAAAATATTCCTGTTTCCCTGGTGGTCTAATGCCCCCGAACTATACAGTGAAAACATAAAGAAATATTCCCATTTCCCTGGTAGTCTAGTGGCCCCCCAAAACTGTACATTAATATAATATAAAACGATCCCATTACCCTGGTAGTCTAATGGCCCCCCACCCCCTTCCCAGCCGTGCCAGCCCACCCAGCACCCCTCTACCTGTCCCCAGCCAGTGACTGGCACAGCCCACCTCTCACCTCCACGCTGGCCACAGAGCTGAGTGCAGTAGTAGCGGTACTGCACAGGCACACTCAGAAATTAGTTTCTGAGCATGTCTGTGCAGTAGCGCTACTACTGCACTCAATCGGCAGCTGGCCGTGGAGGTGAGAGGTGGACTGTCCCAGTCGCGCTGGGGATGGGTGGGGTGCTGGGTGGCTGGACAGCTGAGTGGGGGCTACTAGACTACCAGGGTAATGGGATAGTTTTATATTATATTAATGTACAGTTTGAGGGGCCACTAGACTACCAGGGAACGGGTTATTTCTTTATGTTTTCACTGTACTGCTCGGGGGGGGGGGGACACTAGACTACCAGGGAAACAGGGTTATTTCTTTATGTTTTTAATGTACAGTTCGAAGGGGGCACTAGACTATCAGGGCTGGATTATTGCTGCATTAGCGGTGGGTGACAAGTGGTTCAGGGCACGAGAGAGGGGATGGCAGTGCCGCCCTGTGGGGCTTCTGCCAATGGCTGTTTCAGGGGGGCTGGTGGTATGGGTAGCCCTGTGGGGCCCCGCTGGGGTGTGTTGGGCATCGGGGGGAGGGAAACTGTGCACTGTCTGCTGGACAGCCGACGGGTCTACAGGACCCCCGGGGGTGTCCGTAAGTTATACCAGCTAGATGCTGGTATAACTTACATTGCTGGATCTCCTCCAGGGGTTCTTGTAGAATCCTAATGTGGGCACTTTGTGGCTGCCCTTCTAGAATGGGGAGCAACTGCTGCCGTAAACCCCCTAGCGCCATGTTATAGGGGGTTTATGCAGCGTAACTGCTGTTTGGCGCAAGCGGCCTGTGCCATGTCGCAGACCACTATGTAGAATCACGTACATCGCAACTGCTGGCGTAAGTTGCTATATGCGCCATTCTACTTGGTGCAACTGCAGTTATGCCAGGTGTAACCCTTCTAGAATCAGGCCCAAGTAATGAAAATGATGCAAACTGAGTAAAGAAATGGTGCAAACAGTGAAAAAATGGTGCAAGCTGAGTAAAAAATGATGCAAAGGATGAGAATGACGCAAGCCAAGTGAAAAAAAAGGCAGATGAAAAGCCCCCAAAATGTTTTCAACTAGTCCTGCAGGAGAATACTGTCCCTTAACAGTAGTATAGTCAGGTCTGACCACATGCTGTGGGTCTCTTTATCTGCTCTAGTGTCCCTTAGACCAGCTCTGGGAGGTCTAACAGTGACATGCATCTTAGGCACAAGGACAGTATTTGCATTCTTTGAAAATCCCAAATAAGGGGATGGTGCATCATTTTGGTGATGCAGGCATCCCTTCTGACATGAAGCAGGCATTGTTTTGGTGCAAGCATGGGGCAAGCCACTCTGGTGCATGCAGACCTGTTTTTGATACAAGCACCTTTTGAAAATCAGAATTGGTGCAAGGTTTGATGCATCCTGCTCCCCTCAGTTGTTTTTGATGCAAGCACCCTGCATCATTCTCTGGCCTTTGAAAATCTGGCCCATATATGTTACAAAGTGTGTAATAGATTGTATTACACTGTATGTGCTATTGGTTGTCCATTGTGTAGCACAGATTATGCTTTGAACTGTATGGCATGTTTAAAGTAAATTTCTAACATCGTATGCATTTTTTTGGGGGCTTTATAGCCTGTTATCTTAGTGCAGCACTAGTCCCTTGATCCTTAGGCCTTGCATACACAACCTACTTTGTAGCTCATCCAACCCATGCACACTGGTTGATGTCTTGCAAAGTCAGGTGTGTGGACATATTCCAGAATGCCACAAGTGAGGCTCAGATCAATTTTCTGCACTGGCGCAGTTGTTGGTATCCCTATCGGAGCGAGTGCAGCAACCAGCAGTGTAGACACTTTGCTGCACTCGCTCCACATCTTTCCACATGTCTGCATGCATCCTCCGTGGCATTTGCAGCCCCTCCTCGGAGTGACATGCAGCGCTGTGAGGGCGGGCTGTGTAAATGGGGGATTGCTGTCCGAGCAGCCTCCACAGTAGGAAGGGAGCAGCGCAAATGCCAGAGCACTGCCACTATGTAAACGTAGCTTTCCATTATAATTTTTGTAACAGTCCAGTTCAGAAGGGAAGGGAAGGGATTACAAATTGGGCCAAACCCGATGGCCAACCAATCTCTTCCACTTCCTGGTCAACTGGCCCCACCCCTGTGCTGAAATGTTTTGTGATATCTAACCACTGAGAGTGCAGCTGCACACCCCATTGATGTCTATGGGCTCATTTTGAAAAAAGTTTTTATATGATAAAGGAATCTTCTATATACAGTATATGAAAACCACAGCTCAACTAATAGAACCTCTGTTAGTTGAGTGGTGACTTTCATATTGATATATAAAAGTTTGCTTTATCATTTCATATAGCTATATAAAAGTTTGCTTTATCCTATAAAAAGAAACTTTTGAAAATGACCCCCATAGACATCAGTGGGGAGCGTCTCCATGCTATCTCTGGCTAGATGACATAAAACGTCTGAGTGCAGGGGTGGGGCTGATGGACCAGGAAGTGGAAGGGACTGGCAGGCCATCAGATTCAGCCCTATTTAAAATCCCGTCCCTTCCGAACTGCACTGTTCAAAACAATTGAGATTTAAGGATCAAAGGACTAGCACTGCACTTAGGTAATAGGCTGTAAAGTCCAACAGGAAATCTTGCTAACTTCCTTTAACTGTACCTTTGACCAGGTTTTCTGTCATGTTCAGATAGTCCTCTGGGTCTAAAGCTATGTATTCTTGATATATCCAGTATTTTATTGTTGCATTACTAGTACTTATTTTCATCTGCATGTAACTACTGCTCTAATGTATTAACAGTTCAGTTATTGGGACACTTCTCAGCTTGGTTGTTTATACTGTAACTCATCTACTCATTTACCATACTGTAACCTCCCAAGCTGTGTCTGAAACTAGACAATTTCATATATTGTATAGCGCACGTACCTGGTTGCCAAAAACTAACTAAATAAATTGATTTGGAAAACAGCATCAACTGTCCCTATCATTAAATGTGGCACTGTGTCTAACCCTCATTACTACTGCCCAATTTCTTTTTGCATGACTGCTCAATCATTCTAGAAAAACTTGTTTTTGTCCAACTAGTTCATTTTTTGAAGTCATAGAAGCTTCTCTCACAATATCAATCAGGATTTAGATTGAGTCACAATACTATGCATAAGGGGGTGTGCCCAGCTATATTTCTTAACCGCACAAAAGCATTTGACACTGTTGACCGTAATATCCTCAACAAGTTAATGGCTGTTGATCTAAATTTTCAAGACCTACTGTGGTTCAGAAGCAGTATCTCAGAAGGATCCCAATGTGTTTGCATTTCTAAACTCATCTCACCCATTAATAATGGTGTTCCACAGGGTTTGGTGCAAGGGACTTTTCTGTTCTCACTCTATATCAATAACCTCACAAATTCTGTTCTTACCTCCACTATTCTGTTCTACACTGATGATACTATTCTCTACTTCTTCTCCAAATCTGTCACAACAGATGTCTCACACCTTCAGTTAGACTTCCACAGGATAGATAGTGTCCTGCTGTATTCATACTTGGCAGCTGGTGTTCAATGCCAAGAAATGCAAGGTGCTACATTTCAATGTAAAAAGCCAAGGAGATGCTACCAGCTAGGGGGGATTCAACCAGCCAAGATGGAAGAGGAGAAGGATCCAGGGGTGATCATAACAGGAGTAATGAACAACTCAGCACAGTGCAGAAAGGCAGCTGCAAAGGCCAACAGGATGCTGAGTTGTATTGCTAGAAGCATATCCTCCAGGAGGGCGGAGGTAATCCTGTTGCTATACAGGTCACTGGTTGGACCACACCTGGAGTACTGTATGCAGTTCTGGTGACCGTACCTGAAGAAGGACATTAGGTTACTGAAGGGGGTGCAGTGCAGGGCAACAAAAATTATCCAGTGGCTAGGGGACCCTACGAGAGCAGGCTAAGGGAGTTGAACATGTACTTCCTAGAGGAGAGGAGAGGAGGGATGGGGGACATGATTGAAACCTTCAAGTACATGAAGGAAATAAATAAGATGGGTGCAGAGGGGCTTTTCAAATTAAGGAGAGAGAGGGACACTAGAGAGCACGATTTGAGATTGGAAGGGGGAAGGTTCAGGAGGGAAATGAGGAGACACTTTTTTACAGAGAGGGTGGTGTCTGGGTGGAACGTATTGCCAGAGAAAGTGATATCCTGTAGAACAGTGGGCTGTTTCAAAAGGGGATGGGACAGGGTAAGGGGGAAGGTCACTGGAGGGGGGAAGGGGAGGGAGGGACAGCTGCAGTATAAGGGCTGCTAGCTGCACAATCGAGCAAACTTGATAGACCATAAGGCCTTTATCTGCTGGTAAATTTCATATGTTCGTATGTATGTATACTTATTACTCAGTGCTAAACACAATGGGTGCTATTCTCCAAAAGTAAACATTGTACCACTGGCTCTGCCACTCACCCCATCAGTAACTAACAATGATCATCTTGACAATGTCCCGTGCTATAAACATGTAGATATTTATCTAGATATCAGACATAGGTCTCAGTATCATATTAACTCAACTGTGTCAAAACTAAAGATGAAGCTACACATTCATTTGATGTAGGAGACCTTGTCTAGCCTCCAAATTAAAAACAAAAGTTGTGTCAGCTCACTTTCTTTTTTCAGACATGACTATGGTGATGTCATATATTGCACCACCTCTAAAATCATACTGCTCTCTACTTTACCCTATGCACCGTGGTGTCACACACCACTGGCACCTCCTTTCGCACTCATAACTATACTCTTTACAACTTTGTGGGCTGGTCATCCCTACCAAACAGAAGACTCCAACATTGGTATATATTTAGTTACAAGGTCATTGTAGGAAAACTATTCCCTTCTTAACTTAACTCATTATATTTAAACCCACTCAACAGCGACTTCATTCTGCCAATTTGGTATTGCTTATTGAACTTGAATTCCTCTCTCTAAAGGTGGGTGCTCATCATTCACGTTCTCAATAGTCCATTCATGACAAAGATCCCTGGAGCTGCTAACTTTAGTTGATGTGTCCAAATTTAAGTCTTTGATCCACAATACTTTAATTTTTGCTACTGTTTCAAATAAATACCTTGTCATGGCAACACATGTTTTATTGTTACTCTATTCATTTGCCCATGATTGTGGTTACTTATCATTTTTCTCAACTGTACTGGATGCTGTTATAAATGAGACCACTGCAGAATTTGCCTTCCAATAAATAAACTGAAATTGAAATAAAAACAATTTATTCCAGGCCAGACTTGTGGAAAGCCCTCATTATGCTTGCCTCCCCCACCCTAAAATGAAACAACTTCCAGAATAAGAGAAAACTAAGTAAAAGTCCAATCCCTTCTCTAATTAATCTGAGAGGAACTGCTCATTCACTGCTGTGTAATTACATACCCAGGTTTAAGGGAAACCCTTTAGTCCATCTCCCCTCCCCTCCCCTAAACTGAAACTACATTCAACAAACACAAGGGACAGCTCAGCTACAGCATGCCTCACTAACCATCCACCATTGATAAATGCATTTCACTCCTGCAGGCTGGCACCTTGCAGAAGGGTGATCAGGAATACATTAAAACCATTGTTTGATGATCTGAGGATAGACTGGCATGTCTTCACAAATCACAGCCGGGATGTAATGCTACAAGGAAGCCAAGAAAATAGGGACAGCATTATTGATAATCATTGGTGGAAATAGGAGAAAGATTGGGAAAACTCCATTCCCTGGAATGAAATGATCAAAGACTGATGCTGTATAAAATGTAACTCTCTCAAAGCATACAGCTGAGTAAGTGCAACATGCTGTACATGTGGCAAATGGGTCTTCAGACCCCTGTAATACAGTAATACAGAAAGATGGGGTCCAGGAGATTCTTACGGTGTAAATCAGAAATGACCATGTGTTTAAATCACAGGTGCTCCCCTCTCTTCTATTCAACTGGCAAGTAACTATTTTATGAAATGTGTCATAACTTTTATTAAATGTGGTATTATGTTTCAGTGAAGGTGGAATTTAGAGAGGGCGCCTCAAGTAGCAGACAACAAAGCCAGACAGCAGAGATTTAACAAACTGCGTAAAAATACATGAGCATTAGCGTACAGGCCAAGTGAGTACAAATGAAAATACCTACATATGTGCAGTAAAAAGAGCTTAAAATGACACCTACTGGTTAGAAGAACAATGCAAAAAATGGTTTAAAAAATAGGAACTATGGCAAGGTTGATGGATAGGTACTATGGGGAACTCTGAACATCAGTGGCATGTATTTAGGAGCACACCATGCCTCAAAACAGCAGAATCAGGCATACAATTTGTTAGAAATGTACTAGCAGCTTCAAAATTCCAAAGTTTTAAAGGTTGGCTTAGGTCGCCTGAAAAAGGTCACAGATAACATTGACAGAACTATGCTACCCAACATGTCCTCTCTCTCCTATAAAGCTAGAATGTCAAGCCATTTTGTTTTTCTTATTATCAAGGACATCTACATGGAAACCAAACTTTTTCCCTTACAGTTCAATCTCTGCTGAGGTGGAAACTGAAGTCATGGCAGCTGCTGGTGACATCACACTCTGTTGGTATGGAAATTATGGTAATGTCACAAGCAAGACTTCAGCACCAAAATACACCTCAGCTGTAGATGAACTGTAAAAAAACAAAGATTACGTTGTAAATCCCTTCCCCAGTGTAAAGGATTTGAGGATGGCAATAACTCTTGAGGAGTGGTGTACAACACAAAAAGTGTTACATACGAACATACAAAGGAGCCAGCAGAAAAAGTCCATTTGGTCTATCAAGTCTGCTCATATTGCAGAGTCCTCATCTTAAGCTACTGACCTTGCATCCGCCGGTCTCCTCTTCCACCCTATCCCCACCTCCAAGCCCCATGGTTTCCCCTTATGCCTATCTCAAGCCCTCTTAAAGTTGTTCACTGACTTCACTGAGACCACTTCCTCTGGCAGTGCATTCCAATTGGCCACTATCCACTCTGTGAAGAAGTGCTTTCTAACATCCCTCCTAACCCCCCCCTCCAGTTTAGACTAGATGGTCTTCCCTTGTGGTTTGGGTGCTCCTTAGGTTGAAGAGACCCTCCCTACCCACTCTATTTATCCCCTTCAAGTATTTGAAGATCTCTTCTATCATATCCTTCTCTCCCTCCTCTCCTCCAGGGAGCACATCCTCAGGGCCCCCAACCTCTCCTCATAAGACACACCCATCTGACCTGTGATCATCTTAGTTGCCCTCCTCTGGACCTTCTCCACCAGGTTGATGTCCTTCTTAAGGTATGAACACCAGTGTCTTGTTCCACGCTTTAGATGTCATCTCACCAGTGACCTGTACAAGGGCAGTATAACTTTATTCTGCCTACTGCTAATTCCTCTGTATGTACACCCCAGCATCCTGTTTGCCTTTGCCGCTGCCTTTTTGCACTGCGAGGAGTGCTTCAGGTCATCAGTTATCATCACTCCCAGATCCTTTTCCTTCTCTGTTGCTGCTACCTGGACCTTCCCTCAGCCTCAGGTAGTACATGATGCTTGGGTTCCTGGCTCCAGTGTGCATAACTTTGCATTTCTTGGCATTAAAGCCAAGTTGCCAGATCCCTGACCATCTCTTGGATTTTCTAAGGTCCTACTGCAGGTGTTGTATACCTTCCACTGTGTCCAGCTTCCTCCAGAGTCTGGTGTTATCCATAAATAGGCACATTTTGCCCTTCATGCCAATTTGTATGTACAGTGGAGCCAGCCAGGATGCAGTGTAGTACCTTAAATAAGGGACATGTCATAAAATACTGCATGATGAGAGGGCTTAATTACCATTGGAATTATGCTGTTCCCTGCAGCATACTGCAACAATTTACAGTAATACTGCAAGGTACAGCATTACATCCTGGCTAGTACTACTGTAACTTGGTCTGTAGTAGCATACAAGTATTCCAGGTGTATGCACACTGCACGCATGCACATCACTGAATAAGTAGTCAGGAAGCAGGAGATAGTGCACTGAATACTTTTGCTGGTCTTCACAGTAAGGGCACTTCCATTTCACAGGGGAACTTTCATTTAATCCAAATTGGACCCCAAATGGTATTACTGCCCTTGAACTGGGTACTATAATTGCTATTCAAACTATGAGCATAGTATCTCCCTCACTTGGGTTCTGGCATCATTGATCCACTTGCTGTGCTCTGATACTACTTTGTTGCCCCCATTACTGAGAAACAAGTCTGATACTCACTTTATTATCCCATTACTGAGTAACAGCTCTGATACTCACTCTGTTATCTACCTGTGTGTGCCCCCACAGAACCTAACCCCACCTCATGTTCCACCCCCGATCACCCTTCAGTGTCTGCAAAGACCTACCCTAATTGATTACCTCTCCTGTGAAATTTATTTGCCCCAACTAAACACTTTCCTCTCCACAACTGAGAGTCCACCTTTTATCTCCCTTTCCCTATACTGGCAAGGCCAACCCTCCTAATCCTACTCTGACACCACCCTTCCATCTCCCTCCCCACTCCCACATTACTACACCTCCACCCTCCCTTTTTAACTCTATTCCATACCCTCCTCTCACTCCCCCTTTCCTGTGACTTTCTCCCCACCTCCTCTTCCTCACCACCTTCCCTGCTTACTCCTATTGCTGTAACATAAGTGACAAAGCTGTCTTCCGGCTGCTCCTGACGCACTATAGCGACTCTATCAGCTATTGTACTCTCTGTGGGATTACCTTATAACCTTGAATTGTTTTAGCTGTTTAATGCCAACCTAGACTGACTAGTTTACCTGCGCTCTGTACTTTGACTTATTGTTTTGTTCCTATGTCCATGTACTGTGTTTTGACGTAGAACCTTTGAAAATGAGCTTTCAGCTCAAAGGTACTTTCTGAATTTCCAAATAAATAAATAAATAAATTATCCCATTCCAGAGCAACAGCTCTGATACTCAGTTTGTTACCCCATTACTATGCAACAACTTTGATACTCACTTTGTTACCCCATTAATGAGAAACAGCTCTGATACTCGCTTTCTTACCCCATTAATGAGAAACAGCTCTGATAGCCACTTTCTTACCCCGTTAATGAGAAACAACTCTGATACTCACTTTGTTACCCCATTACTGAGAAACAGCTTTGATACTCAGTTACCCTATTAATGAGAAACAGCTCTGATGCTTACTTTGTTACCCCATTAATGAGAAACAGCTTTGATACTCACTTTGATACCCCATTAATGAGAAACAGCTCTGATACTTACTTTGTTATCCCATTAATGAGAAACAGCTTTGATACTCATTTTGTTACACCATTAATGAGAAATAGCTCTGATACTTACTTTGTTATCCCATTAAGAACCAGCTTTGATACTCACTTTGTTACCCCATTAATGAGAAACAGCTCTGATACTCACTTTCTTATCCCATTAATGAGAAACAGCTTGGATACTCACTTTGTTACCCTGTTAATGAGAAACAGCTCTGATGCTTACTTTGTTGCCCCATTAATGAGAAACAGCTTTGATACTCACTTTGATACCCCATTAATGAAAAACAGCTCTGATACTTAGTTACCCCATTAATGATAAACAGCTTTGGTACTCACTGTTACCCCATTAATGAGAAACAGCTTTGATACTCACTTTGTTACTCTATTATTGAGAAACAGCTCTGATACTCTCATTGCTTCCCCATTAATGAGAAACAGCTTTGATACTCACTTTGCTACCCCATTAATGAGAAACAGCTCTGATACTTACTTTATTACCCATTAATGAGAAGCAGCTTTGATACTCACTTTTTTACCCCGTTAATGAGAAAAAGCTCTGATACACACTTTGTTACCCCATTTATGAGAAACAGTTCTGATGCTCACTGTGTTACCCCATTAATGAGAAACAGCTCTGATACTTACTTTGTTACCCCATTAATGAGGAACAGCTCTGATACTCACTTTGTAACCTCATTAATGAGAAACAGCTCTGATACTCACTTTGTTTCCCCATTAATGAGAAAAAGCTCTGATACTTACTTTGTTACCCCATTAATGAGAAACAGCTCTGATACTCACTTTGTTACCCCATTATTGAGAAACAGCTCTGATACTCACTTTGCTTCCCCATTAATGAGAAACAGCATTGATACTCACTTTGTTACCCCGTTAATGAGAAATAGGTCTGATACTCACTTTGTTACCCCATTAATGAGAAACGGCTCTGATAATCACTTTCTTACCCGTTAATAAGAAACAGCTCTGATACCCACTTTGTTACCCCATTAATGAGAAATGACTCTGATACTTACTTTGTTACCCCATGAATGAGAAACAGCTCTGATACTCACTTTGTTACATCATTAATGAGAAACAGCTCTGATACTTACTTTGTTACCTCATTAATGAGAAACAGCCCTGATACTTAGTTATCCCATTAATGAGAAACAGCTTTGATACTCAGTTACCCTGTTAATGAGAAACAGCTCTGATACTCACTTTGTTACCCTATTATTGAGAAACAGCTCTGCTATTCACTTTGTTACCCCATTAATGAGAAACAGCTCTGATGCTCACTTTATTACCCATTAATAAGAAACAGCCCTGATACTCACTTTCTTGCCCCATTACTGAGAAACAGCTCTGATGCTCACTTTATTATCTCATTACTGAGCAACAGTTCTGATACTCGCTTTGTTGCCCCATTACCGAAATTCAGCTCTGATTATCTCTGTTCAACCCATGGGCACTTTCAGCTGTTTCTCCAGAATTTCTGAACTGTAAATCTCACCACTGGTGATCTTTCAAGGGCTCCTATGAACACCAAGAAGAAGTTTAACAATTGCACAACTTAGTGGCCAGATCTGTCACCTCCAATGCTCAGAGACTCCCCCCCCCCGTTACAAAATCGAGCTTTCTTGATACTTACACATTTACCCAGTGGTGCTGCACACAAAAATCTAATGCACTGTGTAAAGGGACTCAGACTATGGGTCTTTAGCATAGACCCACAGGACCACCTACACTATGTCCTCTCATAGACAATCTCTTATGTTCTTTCCCTTTCTCCACAATCCCCTTCCTCTTCTAGACAACAGATGGATCTCCTCCTTAAAGCACACTGATTCACTCACGTATTGAGGAATCCCACAGTATAACCATTTACTGTCAACTGGTGCTTAACTTCAGAATAAAATATAGAATAAAGTACAGGGTGGTGTGTGTAACAAGAAGTTTACACACACCCAAGGGGTTAGATGCTACATAAACCCCAAGAGCAAAGCTCAAGGGGTTTGTGAGAAGCACCTAACCCCAAGGGTGTGTGTAAACTTCAAGTTTACGTGCACCACCCAATATTTGCTTTTATATAATTGCTGGGTCTTCCTTTTTGGCCACAGCAGTTATATAAAATAAAAAAGGCGTTCATGTATGGCCGCGGTCCGCTTAGCTTTAAGTGCACAGTCCCGTGGTGGTTTTATTTACTTATGTCAACTTTTTTTAATTCATTATTTGTTCCCAGAGATGTTTTTATGTTAATATTGTTTGCTTTTGTTTGTAGCAGTGTCGACTTACTGCCGAGTTCAAGTGGCAGTTCCATCTGCTGTGGAAAGATGCCTCAAGCAGTAGTCCAGGAGGAAGAGCTGTGTGGGGTGCATGCACAGAGTGAGAAAGCCATGCATGTGTTTACCATAGTAAACATTACTTGTTTACTGCAAATAATGCCATGGTGTTCCTAAGGCAAAAAGGAAGACTGAGTTACTATACCCCAATTACAAACAGCTTACAAATCCAGTGCATACAGCGGTAACCATCCTATACTTTCCACTTACCTCAGAACTCATGGAACCACAGTAAGGTACTACAAAACAGCAAGGGGTTGGAATAGCGAGTGTGTAGGGGCATAATCATGATTAGCGATGCTAGAGTTTCTGACTACGCAGGGCAAATGGAGACCATGAGTGAACCACTGATGAGCTGGCTGCCTAACATGGCGGTTACAGCCACCGCCCACGTAGCAAATGGTTCTGGGTTCGGGACTGCATGTCGTCAAAGTATTTTTGCTAGTTTGGGATTGTTGCACTTTTCTTTTTTTTTTTATTTTCCAGGTTTGTAACCTCCGTCCCCCCGAGTTTCATCCTCCCACCTCCGGGAGGGCCTTCCCTCAACTGGTGTCCCTGGGGAGTAGCCACCCTCAGGTGTTGTCCTCTTTCCCCCAGTGTCTGCCCCCCTGGAGTTGTTTATATTTATTTGGTTGGTGTGGGGGACTTGGCTCCCACAAAGAGTGGTGCGGGGGCATAGCTCCCCACATAAATAATGTTTGTATATATTGCTCCCCATTTAGTTGTTATGGTGTGGCCACAGTGCTGTTGATTGGTGTACTGCTATTTGCCGATTTTTATTTTCGGTGATAAGCACTCACTGTATAGCTAGTTATCATTATGTTTTCGCCCTTCTGACATAGAACCGTTACCAAGTCTGTTTAAAGAGACAGCCCCCCTTTCTGATACTTCATATGTTAACACAAAAAAGTGCCTCTACTGTATATAAACTTGCCAATAAATACTGACTTTGTATGAAATTTAAAAACATCAGAAGTACTACAAAACCATTCATCTCCTGCAGAACAACTGACAGCATTTGTAGAAGATTCAAGTTTATACAAAACAAGCACAAAGCAACACAAGTTTCTCACTGAGTATGTTTTATGGATAAAGTCCAGTATATCTGACATTTTTAGTGATTGCACAAAGGGTGCACAAAACAGTCCATTGATAGACGTTTGTGGAAAATCTGCATCTCTGTGCATCTAGCTGACACTCTGCATTCTTTTGTCAGTCAGAGGGGGGTGGGGAGTAATACGGATCCAATGCTGTCTTTTTAAGCCAAAGCACCAGAAAACACTGCCAACCTGCCACACTGAGCTTGTGTAATACCCTCTTTGGAAACAAAAGAATGAATGGAGTAACTAACACAATTGATGAATAGGATAATTATCATGCAAAAATATCATAATGGAAACCCTTCACAATCCATAGCTACACTTAGATCTATGAATTCCTTACTTTCCAAATTTGTGAATCTCACTGAGAAAATCATTAATGTACTTGTCCAAGGGGAGCATTTGAAGTCCAGATAATCAGTATGAGCACTAGGTTTCAGGCTGTTTAAATGGAAAGTTCATGCTGCCTCTCATTGTAACATAAGCGCAGCCTGACACTACCCCTGGGATTCTGTTGCTCATGTTGAGTCCATGAACAGTATAGGCCCGATTCTACAAGCACCCCTATACATTTTGCAAGTTGTGACATGTGAGGAGTGCAGTTGCACCAAGGGCCCTGTGCTCAATTCTAAAAGGGGCAGGGTCCCAGCGGCTAAGTCCTGCTACTTGTGACAAACCCACAGGTATGCCAAACAAAGGGCGTACCCAAAGGGTTTGCTGTAAGCTGCAACCCTGGGTGTGAAGGGCACAAGTGCCCCCTCATACCCGTATTCCCCTCTGTCCAGAATGCTCTGCAGGGCTGCCCCATGCCCCCGACCCCCATACATGTTAAAAGCTCCACAGGGCTGCTACATGCCACCGACCAAAGTGCCATATAAGACACCCGCAACCCTCAATCTGAGATAATTCCTCCCATCCCTGATTCCCTACATTTTGCCCATACACCGGGCATCCCTGGTAGTCTAGTGGCCCACCCCTCCCACCTCGCAGAACCTGCCCGCCCGCTCCCCCCAAGACCCATCTGATGCTGGTGACTGGCACAGCCCACCACTCACTGCCGTGGCCAGCCACTGACTGAGCACTGCAGGACTGTGTACTGTACATATGTGTCAAATGGCACTACACTGAGATAGGGCCACCTGGTTGTTCCCATACAAACTGGAATTTTGACACCTCACGAACAAGGATTAGAAGCAAATCTTAAACAAAGATTTTTTTAAATTTCAAAACCACATTTTGGGGCCAAACTAAAGTAAATCAAAGACATGGGTTTGTAGAGGACATCGCCCTGAGCAAAACCCATGCTTGGTTTACCTCACGACACTTCCCTGAGTGAACTTATGATGGTTTGTTTGATGAGGAAAAGTAAAAACAAGATGGCGGCTTGTGAACAGGGAATTTTTCTCACAAACAGGGATTTTATAATTCCCTTTTTTTCAGCTGTCAAAACCCTTGTTCATTAGGCAAATCCTTGCTCGCAATTTATACACCTATCCAAAAGACTGAACTAAGCATGCTCAGAACCTAACATTTCAAAATTTATTAACTTCAGAACAGATTAAGATTTTTTCACTAAATCAACACTGGCTTGTTTTATGGGGCAGCCTCTTTCTACTCTGAAAGTTTCTGACCAAAATTCAAAATGGTGTGACCACAGCACAATGGACAAAAATCAGCAAAAACTGGCGAAAAAAGTTAAAAACATACTTTTTTCACTATGCGCTGCACGAAATCTGCACATCTGATCAAAACAAAACAAAACTTGACACATAAAGAGATCTACCCAACGGAATGGTGCATACCAACATTTTGTGCAAATCTGTTGAAGGGTTGCAAAGTTATTAAAGTGCAAAATTTGGGGTTTAACATTAAACTGCTTACTCAACCTTAACTATAGTGATGCTTAGGCACCACTATAATATATATATATATATATATATATATATATATATATATATATATATATATATATATATATATGGAGATATATGACATAGGCAGGAGTGAGATAGCACAATCTTCTCAAGCTGTCACTGAACTCTTGATATCCCATGAGTGGCAATACCAGAGTTCAGTGACAGCTGTGAAGATATGTGTGCTATTTCACTCCCACCCATGTCATATTTGATTTGTACAACAAGTGTGGGTCTCTCTTTTTTCTGTTTTAAATGTATTTGTATTTGTTTGTTGCAAAAAGTGAAAAAAAATGAATATTCTGTTGTTTTTTGCTAATTATAAAAAAACTAAAAGGTATCCATAAATGAAACACCACTCATTTCATAGTTCTTTTTGTGCTGAACAAATGTTCTGCTCATAGTACTATGCTATCATTCTTCATTTTAAAGTTATTCACATTTGTTTGTTGAAAAGGTGAAAAAAAACCCAGAATTTTCTGTTGATTTTTTTAATTTAAAAACAATAAAAGGTAGCTATAAATTAAATACCACTCATTTTGTAGATATTTTTGTGCTGAGCAACTTTCATGCTCAGAGTACCATGCTATCATTTTTTGTTTCAAAGTTATTTGCCTTTTAATACAGTTAATTCTGCTACTGAGACCAAACATTGTAAATGATTTCCGAACCTCTGTGACATATCAGCATGAAGATATCTTTGATATCTCACTAGTGGCCCATGAGATATCAGTGATATCTTCATTGATACAGACCCACATCTGTTGTATAAATATATTATAATAACTGGGTTTCACTTTCTCTTGTAGGGAAACCTGTGGCGTAATTTGCCATTATAAAGGAGTGTTTATAATGGCAAACACGTGTCAAGTTTCCCTTGCTCTGTGCATGCCCAGTAACAGCTCTTCTGCGTTTGTGAATGCTTGCCACCTTGCATTGTCGCCCAAACTGGTACTGCCACTCTAACTCGGTAGTAAGTTATTTTTTTTTTTTTAAATCACTACTGCACAAAACCAAGTACCAGAAGGGAAAAATAAAGGAAAAAAGGATCACAAAGTGACTGTGGTCCCCGTTAAGAAGCAACCGGACCACAGCCGCAGTAGAACTTCACTTTATTTTATTTAATTGCTGTGGTGAGAAAGTGAAACCCAGCAATTATATAAAATAAAATATGGGGTGATGTGTAAACTCAAATTTTACACACACCCTCAGTGTTGGATGCCTAGACAAACTCCTTGAGTTTCGCTCTCAGGGTTTATGTGGCATCCAACACCTCAGAAGTGTGTAAAATTGTTGCACCCCATACTTTATTCTATATTTTATGCAATCGTCATGGACATAAATCCTATGTGATAAATCAGCTACTATGTGGGTAAATGTGAAATCACACATTTATACACATAGTAGATGCATCATCACAGATTTATACATGTAGATATGTCACAATCACTCCGGAACCCATTTAGAATGTTCGGCCTCAGTACTACCTTTGGATTCTTATATATAGTTTACCACCCACTGATTTATTTAGCATGAATTCTAGTAGCCAGGATTTACCTATTAAGAGTGCAGGGAACAATTCTGTGGATATATGTAATTCGCTTGTATTCATGCATTAGCCAGCCCAGTTCTGCAGCACTGTCCCTAGCATTTATTGAGCAGCTTATGAGCCAGCACCAAGTGGAGTGATCCTGCAGAAGTTCAGGCTCCATTCCTTTACTGGTAAGCCCAGAAGGGATTAGAAGTTGAAGAATCACTTCCAGCCATTGCCCAATGGGCTGGGCTTACAGAAGGATCCTAAGTAGTTCACTGCTTCATGAACAATCACTGCCAGGCATCCCTCCGAGGGGTGGACTTATAGAAGGCCACTAGATCTTTACAAAACCACAGCTTTTATACTGTAGGCAATTTAGCTGTTTATAGGAATTGTAGATAACGACAGACTGTTGTGACCTAATTGAAAGCAACTTGCTTCCTGACTGAGCCCCCCCCCCCATTAAGTTGTGTATCTCCTGTTACAGACAGTTTGCATATTCTGAAACAACAGTGCAAGCTGTACAGGATGCATTACCATCAGCACTGTTCCTCTGGGGAAAAAAAACATTCTAATATTCTAATGTTTTGAAAGCAAGATAGAAATAGATACTGGTAACACAATCCCTCCCTTAACTTAGCAGAGATGGTGCTATACAGTTTTCATTCCAATACCCATAGAACTGAAGATTGAAAACACTTGAAATTCAATTTTTTTAATACAGTGCAATTGATTTCTGCTTATTTCTACTGTGATTTGTTTGTGTTGGTGGACAGAGATCCTTTTTAAGTTCAGTTGGAATATTCCATCTTCTTTATAAGTGTCATGTCCCTATTTTTTCTGAAAATATGCTGGAGTTGCTGGAAAGTTTGGTACATTTTACTGCAGCAACATATGTCTTGTTCAAAGATGTTATAGTACACAAGCTTTTGGAGCCACACAATTATACATGATGAAGGAAACTGTCACCACAACAGCTTGTGTACTTAACATAATTGTACAGTAGTTATTTTGGTTCAATAAAACATGTAAAGCTATCCATTTTTCAAGGATCAACATGGCTGTAAAATCTCTCTTTTACACAGAAAACCCCTATCATTTTTAAACTTAAAGCACCATTTTAGATTTGATTCTTAGGTGGCAGCACTGGCAGAGCCATGTTAGAGGGAAGCTAGTGAGCTCATGAGCCAGCAGCAGGTGAAGTGATCCTGTAGAAGTTTAGGCTCCATTCTTTTGCTGGTAACCCAAGCAGGGATTAGAAGTTGAACAATCATTTCCAGCCCTCCCCCAAGGAGGTGGGCTTACAAAAGGATCCTAAGTAGTTAACTGGCAAGGCAAGGCAAACTTTATTTTTATGGTGCCCATTCCCGTATGCTCAGGGTGCCTAACAATGAAAGTCAAAATTAAAGCTACAGTCAGTTAAAAATAACGATAAAAACATAACAGTCAAACAATATTAAAACTAAGATACCCCAGCAAGATATAAAATCAGTAATCAGTTGTTGGGGCAGGTTATGCCAAATCCAGAGCTGTGCAGAATATAAAATTCCATCCATGGAATTGCTGCAGAATGTCCGTTCTGATTCCACAGAATTCCTCTGAATTTTCATGAAACTCCTGTGGAATTTTGCAAAATTGTACATTTCTGTTATTTCACTATAATTTAACAAATCTGTGTTCATATAACACCATATTTGGAGCATGCACAGTATCCAATAGTTAACATGAGTGTACCAAATTTTAGATTTGTACATTGAAATGGTGTGGAGTTATGGGTGGCTAAACATTTAATCAAAATTACATTTTCAGTTATTTGGTGATAATTTTAACATTTCTTATCCAAACTTAACCACAGTATCAAGATTTAGAGATGCTCCTAGAATACATATATGTGCCATGTTTTAAGTCTCAAGCTTCAATGGGAGCTGAGTTATAGGTAGCCACATATTTTGCCAAAATTTGGATTTCTGTAATTTTAGTATAATTTTGATAGTATGCATTAAAAAGTTACAAAGCTTGACAGGTATACAAGCTTACATTAGATTTATATATGCACATAGTTTCAGATTTCTACCTTTAAACTGGACTGAGTTATAGCCTGCCAAACATGTTGCCAGAATTAAAATTTTGGTTAATTCCCACTCATTTTAAAACTACATATCCAAATTTAACCACAGTTGAAACATTTAAACTACTAAACTACTATACCAGACAGTCATTTCTGAAAAAGTTCATATTTGTAGCTTTAAATGGGATTGAATTAAAAGTAGTCAAATGTTCACAACATTTAAAAATTTAATTTTGCAAGAATGCAAACTACAAATTTATAACCCCCTGAAACTCTGAAACTAGAGAATGCAATATAATTAAATTTGGCAGGTTATTAGACCTTACAAGGAGACTGCAAGTGCCAATTTTTTTAATTGCTTGCCGTGAGAAATTGCAAAACAACATCTGTACTTAAAGTCTAATAATACAAATCTGTGAAAATCGTAGAATTTCATGAAAACTTCCATAAAACTGGAATTTTCAAATTTCATTCAGCCTTATCTGGGGGATTCTAATTAAAGAATAGGGATATAAGAGGCAGACAATGCAGGGAGTCACCAGGTTCTGGAGTTAGAGGCACAGTTTCACCAAGAAATGGACAGCTGAGCTTGGTAGTACAACAGTGGTAGCCCCCCAGGTTGGATCAAGAAAGCACAGAGTGTCAGTAATTCAAACCTGAATGCAGGATATTTAAGGATCACGTACAGTAAATTTATGATCCAGGGAGCCTGGTGTACATGCAAGTCTAGGACTTAGAGGTACTAAAAAAGATGTGTTGGGGGAAGACAATGTATTGGGCAGCAGAAAGAAAGAATTCTTGCTATTCCAGCAGGGTAGGTCGATAGGAAAAGAGGTTGGTGACTTACGTTTTAAGGTAGTTTGTCACTGCAAAGAACAAAGAGGATATCAGCGGGATCAATAGTTCTACTGGGTCAATCTGGCTATGCCTAAAGAAAAAGGGGGGAATAGTCACCCAGACAGGAATAGTAGGACTGCAAAAAGCTCAGCCCAGCTTATCAATGAAGTAGTGATATGTGCATTGTTAATGTTAAATTCCACAAACAAATTCTGGATGCTTCATCTACAGTATATGCTATAAATATGTGAGAAAATGTTACTAATCATATTTTTCTTGTGTAAAATTAAAACTGCTTAACCAATTTATCCAGTTGTCTTAGACATTAGGATGCACTGATGATGGATATGCATGTCAAATGTTAACTCTATGCATGCAAAAGCAGAGATTGTGGGGTTTAAACTTGTGAATGGGGGTGGGATGGGAGAAAAGGCTGTCAAGGGGGTGCCGATAAAGGAGGGACTCTGTCTCCACCCCACTGGGGACCAGGAGGATTGCAGGAAAAGGCCAACTAGCAAAGTGCAGACCAGGGGAAAACAGAATCCCCATGGGAACACGAGTAGGGGAAATGGAACTATAGGGAAAGGGTGGAAGGTAGTCCTGCTAAATGCCAGGAGCTTGGGCAATAAAATGCCTGCGCTCCAGGTGATGCTAACTGAGGGAGCGTGGATGTGGCAGCGGTCACTGAGACTTGGGCCACTGCAAGACATGACTGGGACCTGAACCTGGAGGGTTACACTATGTTCAGGAAGGACAGGAGGGAGGGAAGGGGAGGAGGGGTAGCAATGATAGTCAAAAACTGCATTGGCATAGGGGGAGTAGAGGAGGCGGAGGGAACCGTGGAGGCGATTTGGGTCACCTTGATAACAAGGGGGGGTAAGAGAGTAAAAATAGGAGTGGTGTATAGACCCCCTGCCCTGGCGAAGGAGCTGGAGGACAGTCTGGTGACAGATGTTAGGAGACACTGAAGACTGGGCAGAGGAATGGTGGTGGTGTTGGGGGACTTAAACATGCCAGGAACAGACTGAGAGACTATGACATCCTCTGTGACCAGGGAACAGAGGTTGTTGGATGTCTTTCAAGACGCGTTCCTAACTCAGCAGGTGAGGGAACCACCCAGGGAGGCACGGGTACTGGATGTGGTCCTGGCAGACAGTGACCAGATTGGGGGCCTGGAGGTAAGGGACCCTTTGGCGGGGAGTGACCATGCCACGGTCTGGTTCTGCCTGGACCTAGGAGGGGTAGAAGGCTGCACAAAGACGGAAGTAACCGACTTCAGGGGGGTGGATTTTAAGGAAATGGGAAGGCTTCTTAAGGAGCACTTGGATGGGATTGGGTCAGACATGGACACTGATAGTAGGTGGGAAATCATCAGGAGAGGGGTGCAGGATGCTACCAGCACCTGTGCAAGAGTAAGACGACAATGCGGTAGGGCCCAAATACCCTGTTGGTGGACCAGGGAGGTCCAGGAGGTGGTGCGGAGAAAGAAAGAAGCCTATAAGCAATTCAAGTGCTCAAGGAGTGAAAGGGATTGAGGGGAGTACGAGCTGATGGCTAGAAGGGCCACTAGAGTGGTGAGGGCGGCTAAGGCAAGGAAGGAGCAGAACCTGGCCCAGGAAATTAGGAGAGGGAACAAGGGGTTCTTCAGATACATTGGGGAAAGACGAAGGGTGAAGGGGCAGATTAGCAGGATTAAATCAGGGGAGAGATGGGCACAAGACCCGGGGGAGCAGGCTGAGGTACTAAATGAGTACTTCACCTCAGTTTTCACCAGGGAAAATGGGGGTGCTGCATCATACATGGGAGGAGACAGAGATACTGAGGAGGGGGGGACCCTTACCGATTGGCAGGTCTGGGTAGAGGGGGAGGCATCACTGGCAGGTGGGGGGAGGGCTAAGCAGGGAGAAGAGGTACCGGAAGTGGAAATCACAGCAGAGAGTGAGGGCCCTCAGCCCCTTAAGATGGAGAAAGCACCGGGGCCGGATAAATTACATCCCAGAGTGCTGAAGGAACTTGCAGATGTCCTGGCGAAACCCCTGGCGGAGCTTTTCACCATCTCTCTGAGGACAAGGTGGGTGCCCCAAGACTGGAAGGTGGCGCATATAGTGCCTATCCACAAGGGGGGTTCAGGGGAGGTGGCAGGGAACTACAGGCCTGTCAGCCTGACATCGGTGGTGGGCAAGGTGATGGAGGGCATTGTCAAGGAGAGGCTAGGGGGGGACCTGGATAAGTCAGGGTGCCTGGACAATAGACAGCATGGATTCATCCCAGGGAAATCGTGTCAGATAAACCTGGTAGAGTTCTATGACTGGGTGACAAGTGCCTTGGACCTGGGTAGACCAGTGGATGTCCTCTTTCTAGACTTCAGCAAGGCATTTGACTCTGTTCCTCATGTGGGCCTGTTGGATAAGCTGGGAGAAATGGGGGTGGGGAACCAGATGATCAGACGGATAGGTAATTGGCTCCAGGACCGGACCCAGAGGGTCGTAGTTGGTGGGATAGTCTCATCCCCAAGGAGGGTCATTAGTGGGGTCCCACAGGGATCAGTCCTTGGGCCCCTTCTGTTCAACACCTACGTATCTGACATAAGGACAGGAATCAGGAGGAGATGAGTCTCTTTGCAGATGACTCGAAACTGGGGGCGGTGTGGTGGATGGGGTGGAGGAGGGTGGCCCTACAGGGGGACCTGGAGGCTCTGGAAAGATGGTCTAGAAAGTGGAAGCTGAGGTTCAATGCAGGGAAATGCAAGGTACTCCACCAGGGGCCAGAAACCCAGGCCAAGTGTACACCCTGGGGAGGAATGCTACAAGTCTCGATGGCTGAGAGGGACCTGGGGTGGTGGTGGATGTCAAGATGAACAACTCTGAGACTTGTAGGAGGGCAGCAGCCAAGGCCAACAGGATGCTGGGATGCATCACTAGGGGATCACCTCCAGAAGGAGGAAGTGATACTCCCTCTGTATAACTGCTTGGTGAGGCGCACCTTGAGTACTGTGTGCAGTTTGGAGGCCACACTTAAAGAGGGACATTAACCTCCTGGAGAGGGTCCAGAGGAGGCAACCAAAATGATTTGGGGCTTGGGGACAGGACCTATGAGGAGAGGCTTGAAGAGCTAAATATGTACACATTGGAAGAGAGAAGGGACCGGGGAGACATGATAGAGGTCTTTAGGTACATGAAGAGGGTAAATAGGGGAGGAACAGTCAGGGTGCTTCGAAGGAAGGAGGAAGGGGCCACTAGAGGGCATGGCTGGAAGCTGGAGGGGGGAAGATTCAGGGGAGAAAGGAGGAGGTGCTACTTCACTGAGAGGGTGGTGGAGCCATGGAATGCACTGCCTAGGGGGCTGGTGGAGGCAGAGACAGTGGAGGGGTTCAAGTGGGGGTGGGACAGGTACAGGGGAAGGGTTCTGGAAGCAAAATCCAATGCAGCAAGAATATCCGGAACTGGGAAGAGAGAAGCCAGAGAAGGCGAGGGGGACAGCAAGGTCAGCACCCAGGGTGGGGGCTGACCAAACGAGCAGACACGAAAGACCGTTAGGCCTATTCTGCTGGCATTTTAGTATGTTAGTATGTTAGTAAGTTACAAACATCAACATTTTTGATAGTTTTTATAAAGTTTTGCAAATATCTACATAGTAAAGTTTGAACTCCCTGTAACTTACAAATCTCTTATCTAATTCTCTCCATATTTAGACAATTCTATAGGAAAAAATTAATTACTCACCTTAGTAATGTTGTTTCTTCTAATGGAGTCTTGCTATATTATGACAATTGCAGTATGACCGCAGGTTAGAACTGCTCCGGAGGTGAAATAGTTAACTTTCCATGCAGGCATGGAACTTAGAGCGCGAGCTCGGTTGAAAACTCTGTCTGTTGTGCTTCAAACGCAAACTGTCAGATCTTTATGAGCTAAAACTCACTAAGGTTCTGTGTGGAAGCTGTAAACCTACACTAGCCAACTGGCTACTAACATAAACACTCATTTTTGGCCTAAAACAAAGACTCAAGTCAGGAGACCCAAAAATGCAAAAACACAACACCAATTCACCCAAAAAGGTAGGTGAAAAACAACAAGGTGGGCATCAAAAAGTGCAATCCTGTGCTGCCACCCACATCCCCAAAACAGAGGTTCTGAGAGGGGCAGGCAGGTAGGGAGGTCATAATAGCAAGACTCCATTAGAAGAAACAACATTACTAAGGTGAGTAATTTTTCTTCAAACAACATGAAGTCTTGCTATATTATGACAATTGCAGACTACACAGCAGTACCCTCATGGAGGAGGGACAGAACCTACCTAGGAAATAGGCTCTGAAGCACGGCTGTGCCAAACCGAGCATCACTCCTAGCCTGGATGTCCAGGGAGTAATGCTTGGTAAAAGTGTGAACTGTTTTCCAGGTAGCTGCTTGACATATTTCTAAAATAGGAATGTCTCTGGCAGCAGCCAGAGAAGCAGCTGTACCTCTGGTAGAGTGAGCCTCAGGCCTGAGGGGGGGAACTTTACCCAACTTCTCATAGCAGAATTGGATACAAGAGACAATCTACCTGGCAATGGACCTTTTAGTGGCTGGCTTCCCTTTACCAACTTCGCCATAGGTGAGGAATAGTTGAAGGAAGTCAAACCTATGACCCTTGGTACGCTCTATGTAGTAACTAAGGGCTCTCTTCACATCTAGGCTGTGCAGCATCCTCTCCCCAGAGGAGGAGTGGTCAGTGAAGTACACTGGAAGTGAAATAGATTGATTAAGGTGGAAATCTGAAACCACCTTAGGCAGGAACTTTCTGTTAGTCCGAAAGACCACCTTATCTCTGTGAAAAGAGATAAACTCCTGCTCCACTGACAACGCTTGTAATTCACTTATGCATCTGGCAGAGGTGATGGCTACCAAAAACACAGTTTTCCAAGTCAAGTACTTGAGCTCAGCTGAAGACAAGGGCTCAAAGGGGGGTTGCATAAGCTGAGCAATGCAAACATTAAGATCCCAGGCAGGGGCAGGATCCCTGAATGGAGGGTTGGTATGAAACAACCCCTTAAAAAACTTGGAAAATACAGGATGAGCTGAAAGGGAAGAGGATTTACCTGCTGAAATAAAAGCAGACACAGCTGCCAAGTGCACCTTCAGGGTAGCTGGTCTCCAGCCCCAAAGAATTCAGGTGGACCATATAATCCAGGACTGTGGGTAGATCAGCAGAGACTGGGGAATATGCTTTTCCGAGCACCATATTGAAAACCTTTTCCATTTGGAATTGTGGTAGCCCTGGTGGAAGGCTTCCTTGTGGCCTTCAATATATCCATTACACCTTGGGAAAGGTGTAAATCAGCAACTCTAACTCTTCAAGAACCAAGCCTTGAGATTGAGAGATTTGAGATTCGGTGCAGACCCTTCCCTGGGCACAGGTTAACAGATTGTGATTCCTGGAAGGACAGGGAGGATGGACTGCTAAGGACAGCAGGAGTGGATACCAGGGCTGTCCGCCCAATCCGAGCTATCAGAATGACTTTGCATGATTGGGATCTGACTTTGACTAGCACTTTGAACAGGAGAGGAAAGGGAGGGAAGGCATAGAGAAACTTCCTCCCAACTGAGGGCTAAGGCATCCAGTGGGAGTGAGCCCAACACTGGGGCCTGCAGCAAAAAAGAGGAAGTTGGTGATTGTCTGGGGCTGCAAAAAGATCTATCTGCGGGGTGCCCCATCTGGCAAATACTACTCCCAAGACCAGGGGATCCAGTGACCATTCGTGGTGGCCCTGGGAAATCCTGCTGAGAGCATCTGCCAGGACATTGTCCTTGCCTGGGAGGTGAACTGCCGTAAGGGAGGTGTTCAGGGAGTAAGCCAGAGACCACAATTTCATCGCTTCAGTACACAAGGCCGTAGACCGAGTGCCCCCTTGCTTGTTGATGTACCACATTGTAGTGGTGTTGTCTGTTCTGACCTGAATACTCTTGTTCTGAACAGATTTGGAAAAAGCTTGAAGTGCTAGAAAAACTGCTCTGAGCTCCAACAGGTTGATGTGGAGCAGAGATTCCTGGGGAGACCACAGACCCTGGGTGGTGAGGTCGCCCATGTGAGCTCCCCAGCCCAAGAGGGATGCATCTGTAGTAAGGATTAGAGAATGAGACTGAGTGACAAAAGGAACCCTTGTCTCTGGTTGCTCTGATCCTGCCACCACTGTAGGGCTTGGATCAGGGTTCGAGTTACTGGGATCAGCTTGGTAAGAGGATCCTTTCTTTGAGACTAAAAAGCTCTCAAATGGAACTGGATGTCCCTCATCTGAAATCTTACTCCTTGCACAACTGCTGTGGAAGCAGCCATGTGTCCTAGGAGCTGCAGAAAATGCCTTGCTGGCCGGGAGACCTGCAGGGTAAATGAGGAGGCTAGGGAGACTAGGGTCTTTGCCCTGTCCAGGGGGAGGAAGGCTCTAGCTTCCTGTGTGTTCAGTTCTGTGCCTATGAAGGTAAGAAACTGGACCGGCTCTAGAACTGACTTTGAGAGATTCAGAAGGAAACCTAGAGAGGTAAGCAGTTGCTGCATTATCTGAAGGTGTAAATTGACCTGGTCTGGGGACTGGCCTACTAAGAGCCAATCGTCCAGGTAAGGAAAGATGGCAATCTTTTGCCTTCTTAGGTAGGCAACTGCTACAGCCAGGCATTTGGTGAATACCCTTGGGGCAGAAGTGAGGCCGGGCATTGCTCTGAACTGGTAGTGGCCTGAGGACAGCTCGAACCTGAGGTACTTTCGATGGGAGCTTGATGGGAATATGGAAGTAGGCATCCTTGAGGTCCAGGGAAGCTAGCCAGTCCCCTGGCCTTAGAGAGGGTAGGATAATTCCCAGAGTCACCATTTTGAACTTTGGCTTTAAAAGGTGCTTGTTTAAATATCTGAGATCCAGGATGGGCCACCATTCTCCTGTCTTTTGGGGTAAGGAAGTACCTGGGTACAAACTTTGCCCTAGTGTAGGGAGAAACCTTTCCACAGCTCTGAGAGCCAGGAGGGTAGACCTCTGCCTCTAGGGCGAGTGCCTCTGATGGAGTTGCAGGTGGAAAAGATCTGGTTCTCAGCTTTGGAAATTTTTTGAAGCTGAGAACCAGTCCCTGGCTTACTACTTCCAGGACCCACTTGTCTGATGTTAAAGACTTCCAGTCCTGGACAAAGTAAGCCAGCCTGCCCCCTACAGGTAGAGGAGAATCGGCCCTGGAAATCCCATCAGGGTGCCTGCTTGGTAGGGGCTTTGGGCTGAGGGGTGGAAGCAGACCTGCTTGTACCCTGTCTGCCTCTCCCTCTAAAGAACCCCCTCTGAGCATAGGCGGAGGAGGAAGCTTGGGCTTGGTAAAAAGACCTATGAAAAGGCCTGCCCCTGCCTCTAGGAAGCTGCTTTTGAGGAGTGGCCTGCCTTTCCTTGGCCTGTGCACTCCTATAGGTGGTCCTATATTCATCCATTTTCTTCATGTAATTCTCCGTTTGCTCCCCAAATAGAGAATTTCCCACAACAGGAAATTCCATGGCCTTAGACTGGGTATCCTGAGACAGGGTAGTACATCTGAGCCAAGCCATCCCAGTGGCCACAGATGTAGCCATGACTCTTGATGAAACATCATTAGAGTCCACTGCAGCATGAAATTGCACCTTGATGCCTCAATACCATCCATAGCCACCTGTTCCAGCTCCTGGCAAGCTGGTCAGGGACTTGTTTCGCTAGGGCCAGCTCAGTATCCCATCTGGATTTCTGGTACTTAGCAGCATAAGCCATATAATTTGCTTGTCTGAGTCCCAAAGATGCTGCCATGTACTGTTTCTTTGCCATAGCATCAATCTTCCTGGAGTTCTTCTCAGGGGGGGTGTGAAGCTAGGGGAATATTAGCCTTGTCTCAGGCTGCAGCCTGCACTACCCCCACATGGCTGCATTGTTGAGTGAGGAAATCAGTGTCAGAGCCTGATAAGGTATACCTCTTGTCCATCCTTTTATCCACAGGAGGTATAGTGTGAGAAGTTTTTAAAACTTTTACTGTCTGTTTCCAAAAGATTTATGCAAAGGAATAGACAGTCTCTAGACTCTGGAATATCCATCATTTCTACATAGTCTGGCTCCTCTTGGTCATCAACAGCTTCCTCAACAGGGGCTGGAGAGTTTCAGCAACTTTTTATAAAACATGAAATGAGAAGGGACTCAGAAAGCCTTGGAGGAGAAACCCTAGGGGTCTATCTGGAGAGATGTCCGGATCAATGGGCACATCCAGATCTTCAAAACCATATTCACTCTCCTCATATTCCTCTTCCCCTCCCCGGTTCATAAAAATCCTCAAAATCATAATCTTGAACGGTGGAATGGCCAATCAACGCTACCTGAAGGTGTTGGTTCGGTCGAATCGAGAGAGAGACTGGACAATTTGAATTGCTTTAGCTATTTCCTCAGCAGTTGGGGAGAGAAATTTGGCTCTACACTAGCTGACTTTCTAGTCCTTTGCTGGAACCGCCTCAGAACCGCTCTTCGTTTGCCGAGAAGTATCGCCTGGTCAGAGGGCACTCCTCTGGTTCGTTGGCACCGAACCGGGCTGGCCATCCGGTCAGTGGACTTTTGTGCCTCCCTTCCCTGAGCCTACCAACCTCTTATCTATGGTGGCAGCAGGGAAATTAGACAAATCTGGCAGTCTGAATTGAGGTGGTCAAACCCCAGACAATAGACACATGTGGTGTGTGGGTCAGCCTTAGCAAAGCTTCCCCACAAACACTACAGTGTTGAAACCCAGTGGGTCCGGTTTTTCTTTTTGGGTTTCTCAGACATAATGCCACCTAACCAACTTGCCTGTTTGGCAATCCACCAAATAAGACACCCTTATCGGTTCCCCAACAGGTGTCACGGGTCGTGGAAAAAACCGCAATGAAATCCGTTTTTTTTAGAACCGATAAGAACCAGGAACCGCACTCTAAAAAAGGACTAGTAGATTTTAAATACAACCTGATTGGTTCAAACCGAACCGATAAAGAATTACAAGTTCCACACAGAAAAAATTAATGTAAAACCTATCTATTACTTACATTACCACAGACAGAGCTTGAACCGACCGGGTTGCGGTTTAATTTAGGCTAAAAACCGAAAAATAATACTTTTAAACTGACAAAATGAACAGAGCAGAAGGAGAAATCTCTGGAGCGACTGTTCAGTGAGGCGGAGTAAAGAATCTGACAGTTTGCGCTTAGCCACAACAGACAGAGTTTTCAACCGAGCTCGCGCTCTAAGTTCCATGCCTGCATGGAAAGTTAACTATTTCACCTCTGGAGCAGTTCTAACCTGCGGTCATACTGCAATTGTTATAATACAGCAAGACTTCATGTTGTTTGAAGCATTATATAAAGGTTATCCATACTAATTCCCACATGTCTAGCTCCAAAGGTACCTGAGTTATATGCAGATGAAATTTATTCATGATATTTCCTGAAAAAATTAAAATGACAGATTGTGAGCACATATAATTTGGAGACGATGCATCAAATTGTCATGAAATGTGGCAGATTGTTAAAACATCTATCATGCCAAATTTAAGATCCCTGACACAATAGATGGTTAAGGTATATGCAGATAAAAATGTTCATGAAAGTTTGCACAAACAATAAAATTATATCATTTGAGCACCAATAATGTTGACACTATCCATCCACATTTTATGATATTTGGGAAGTAGGAGGCCACTGGCCCAGAGTGTATATTCCAAATGTCAGGGCTCTAGCATAAATGGTGGCTGAGTTATAATCAAATTACTAGAATTTAAAAATTCTGCAAACTTCTGTGAAATTCTCAGAATTTTGTGAACTTTCAGAGAAATTCTGCAGATTTGGAATTTTTCTCATTCCGCACAACTCTAGCCAAATCCTCCAGAAAGGCCAGATGGAATAGGTGGGCCTTTAATCTCTGCTTAAACTGTTCGACTGATGGAGCCTCCTGGACTGCTTCACAAACAATCACTGCCAGGCATCCCTCATCGAGATGGACTTATAGAAGGCCACTGGATCTCTACAAAACCATAGCTTTTATACCCTAGGTAGTTAAGTTGTTTATAGGAATTGTAGCTAAGGGCAGGATGTTCTGCCATCACTGACAGCAGCTTACTTTCTGTCTGGGGCCCCTGTTAAGTTGTTCATCTCTTATTATGGACAGTTTGCATGTTCTGAAACTTAAAAGAGTACGAGCTATACGGAATGTGTTACATTTAGCTTGGTTCCTTTGAAGAAACCACCATTCTAACATTTTAGCCCTTTGAAAGCAAGATTGAGATAAGTACTGGTAACACAAGTCCTCCCTTAGCTTAGTGGAGGGGGTGCTACATGGTCTTCATGCAAATATCCTCATATGGTGCAACTAATTTATGTTGATTCCTACTGTGATTTATTTGTGTTGGTCTTGGTGGCCTTCTTTAAAGTGATTTAGTCACATTCCGCTAATGCCTGTTTCACATAGTATGCCATTACTACCCATAATACAGAATGCTGAAGCTGCAATTTGTTTTGTAAAAAAAATCTGTCATAGTCTTTTTTTGTATGTTTTTGTTTCTGTGCACCTTCCAGTTTTCTGTGTGGTTCAACACCCCCAGAATGATGTAATACAAGGAAACTATCAGTGTTTTGCATACAGCAACAAGGAATTCTGGTTAAATTGTAAAAGTTGATTTAAATGTTCATTACTCAGAGGTGCAGTCCCTTATTTTGGTAGTGGGGAAATGCAGAATAGCACCTAATATGTAGACATATAAGATATAACCTAGTTCTAGAGAAAGTTGAAGAAGCTACAGTAAGTGTGCGCGCACATGGGCAGACTAGGTGGGCTGTAGGCTCTTATCTGCTGTTAACATCTGTGTATTTACGTATATAAAGGTAGCAATGCATTGTGGGTACAGTGCATAGCTGATATTTCTGTCTCCCTTATCAAAGTGCAGTCATGCAATCTCCTATGTCGGTAGTGTTTACAGCAGTACAGTCTGTAGAAAAGTTTCTGGAAAATGTTTTTTTTTTTTTTTTGCTTCAATTGTTTGACCAGGAGTGGCACACTAAGCTGAAAGCTTGTTTAAAGATGCAACCTGGGAGCAGAGGGAAGTCAAGTGACTTGCTCATGGTCACACAGTATGCAAGTGGGGGCTGTGGGACTTAAACCCAGGTCTCCAGATTTGCATCGCAGAGCCTTAAATCACTGTGCCATATTGCCTCCCCATTTTGTGAAGCAGATGGGCCAGAAAGATAATTTGCCAGCCTGTGTAGATGTTGTTTGACTTTTACTGCCTGCTGGTGAAGTGACAGGTCTGAATTGACAGCTCCTGTCAGAATGTAGGAGTGTGATGATACTTTTTTTATGTTTATGTTATAGGGTCTGAATGACTATAAGTAGTTCAGGAGTGTTATTATGGGTCACACTGCTTTTCTTTTTCTTTGGTGTCCAGCTTCTGCTATGAGTTCAGAATTGGGAAAGAAAAAGGATGTCTGCAATACCAAGACTGACCAACAGAGGTCTCTGTTTCATCACAGTGCTTAAAAACTTTGTTTCCCTTGCATGATGTCATAGTTGGGGCTTGCAGCACTGAGTAAAAAAAGGGGCAGGGTTATGCAAATTAAGCAGAGCACAGAAATAAAAGCATTTTTTCATGGTAAACAGTACTTTTTGGCACTTTGAATGGTAGGAGATTGATTCACAACTCCTACAGGTTACTACTCTCATTAACTATAGCAAACATGACAAAATCACTGTAAGTTCATTTGGAATTTTCCATCTCCATCAGTGGCATGCCTCTATTGATTCTGAAAATACACTGAAGTTACTGGATAGTTTGATAAATTTTACGGGAGCAACATATGTCTTGTATAAAGATGTTATAGTACACAAGCTTTTTGGAGCCACACAATTATACATGATGAAGGAACCTGTGTCAACCCAAAAGCTTGTGTCCTGTAACATCATTGTACAACAGCTATGTTGGTTCAATAAAAGACATACAACTACCCATTTTTTAAGGACCAGCATGACTATAAACCTTCTCTTTCATAAAGAAAACCCCTGTAATTTTTTAATTTAAATGCCATTTTAGATTCCATTCTAAGGTGGCAGCATTGATGGAGCCATGTTACCGGAGTGTTTGCACGAGTCCTCTCTAAAAACCCCTATGCTATGAAGTAATCGTTGTCTAAATCTCCACGAAAAGCACTAACAATAGCAGAAAAGAATGGAGAAACCATCTAAGAGAGGACTTATAAAGTTCTGTGTGCTGTTACTTCAGGCACGGAGAACACCAAGAAGGCTGTCATGGTCCTGGCCATTGCTGAAGCTACTTGTTCTACCAAGAAGGTCTAGAGCCCAAAACTGAAGAAGGACAAACCCAGTGACCATGTCTTCATCAAAAGCCAATTCAGCAGAGGAAGTAATTCCCAATATTCAGTCTGGGAAACAGGAGGAAAATCTGGCTTGTTTGGAAAGACACTCAGAATGATAGTCAGTTGGAGAGAAAGCTGCAGCAGCTCAGAAAATTGAAAAAGCTGAAAAAACAGATATTACTGGGAATCTTAAAAAAGATACAAGTATTGAACATATGCCAGGTCTCTTACCTTCTCTTTTGCTGTACTGAGACCTTTTCTGAAACTTTCAAAACTACAGTTACAAAGGATATAAACCCACTAGTGCCTTGTTCTCATTACAGTTTTGCCAGCCTCTGCACTTTATTGTTGAACAATTTGTTTTTGTTACTGTTTATTGTTAAATGGTCGAGGAACAGCCCACCAGGGCTCTCAGCTCCCAGCCGAGGGCTTCCCGGGCCAGCGGGTGGTTGGCACTCCTTCAGCCACTGCCTGACTCCACAGGAATGGACACTCAGTGGCACAAGCCGAGAAACAGCCCACCAGGGCTCTCAGCTCCCAGCCGAGGGTTTCCCAGCCAGTGGGTGGTTGGAGCTCCTTCAGCTGCCACCTGACTCCACAGGAGCGGACACTCAGCAGCACAAGGTACAGCTAAAACCGCAACCAATCAGAACGCGAGCGCCTTTTGGGCTCCGTTTCTGACTGGTCCCCAGGACTCCAGCTTCATTTTTTTATCTGTTTTATGCATTTGACTGTATATATGTAGCCCAAAATGTTAAATATTTCTACTGTTAAATGCTGAAAAATTGTGTAAACTGCTGCCAATAGTTAATTTGTAATGCTACACGAAGGAGCAAGTAATCACAGCCCTTCCGTGTTGCATTTCTGTGACCCAGACGCCTGGCACCAATCTAAATCATTCTGCTTTATTTCACTAAATTGGACCCCCCACCTGTGTTGTTGACCCCTTTGTCTTCAGCAGGCACATAAATAGATTGTCTCCCTTTCTTTCTGCAGCCGAGAAACAGCCTACCAGGGCTCTCAGCTCCCAGCTGAGGGTTTCCCGGTCAGTAGGTGGTTGGTGCTCCTTCAGCCGCCGCCTGACTCCACAGGAGCAGACACTCAGTGGCACAAGGTACGGCTAAAGCCATAACATTTAGGCCCACCCTACCCTCCTTGCTCCCATTCTTATTATATACACTCCTTCCATGCCCCTTTCAACATCACGCCCATTCATGCTCTTCCCTCCCATGACATAACAGCTCTGTTTCTTATCTCTCCTCCCTCTTTCCATAGCTATTAAAGGTGAGCCTCTGGATGGGCAGAATTCTCAGGTTTAGCAATTGGTTTCTCATTGAACTCCCCACCCAGCACTGTTAGCCAATTTTACAGCTCTGACTGGTGTTGACATCCTCCGTGGACAATACTATCCCAAATTACTACCTTGCACCCTACACATCAATTACCTACTTTTCCTTTTTTCTTTTCCTTCATCTTGAAGGTGATATTGCCTCTTTGATAAATCTAGTTCTAAACCCCTTACTGGGTTCTACCATGTGGGTTACTCAGACTCTTTTATTCTGGGCCCTTCTCTTCGTGCTATGCGGCAGAGATCAGGTTCCCCAACAAACGGCTTATGGAGACTATGAGAGGTTACTATTCTGCCATATGCTTAACCACTCCCCCCATGGCTTCTTGTGTATGTACAACCTCCCGATTCTTCAGTGTCATTCTTGATGCGCCTTTGTTGATGGAACTAAAACAGAGTTACCTATGCAATGCACAGCACCTGTCTAATCTAAGGATGAACCTGCACTGTTCATTACTGTCAGAGTGTTAGTCTCTGCTATACTATATTAGAAGAACCCTATATGGGGGGAACCTGCTGACCCAAGATGCTACCCTGTGAAGATGAAACAAGGCCAGAACTATTAATCTAACACTTGCTGCCCTAAAAAAGATATTGCTTCATTTACTGTTATGCTCAGGCAATGTAGAGCTCAATCCTGGGCTCCCAAATGCTATCAAGTTGCCTGCTGACCTAGCCAACCTCAAAGGCTTGAGCTTCCTTTATGTTAATGTATGCAGCCTATTAAAAAAGATTTCCATGATCCAGGTATGGGTCTATCATACCACACTAGATATTCTAGTGATCTCTGAAACCTGGCTTAGACCAACTACCCCTGATACAGAGATTAATATCCCGAACTACCTACTATTTAGAACAGACAGGCATTCTAGAGGAGGCGGGGTAGCCATTTACATCAAGGATAAATTCACAACATCTTGTCTTGACTCAACAACAGTCGTGAATGAATTTGAATGCCTATCACTTAAGGTTGCGATCTCACTCATTATGTCTCTGTGTATAATAGGGTGCTACAGACCCCTGTCTGCCGGTCTACAGCTATTTTCTCACTTAAACACCTTCTCTGGGCAAGAGACACTAGAAACAATTATTCTTGGAGACCTCGATCTAGACTGGCTATCCAATGCCTCAGCACCTCTCTCTTCCTTTTATGATACGCATGGATTAATGCAACTCATCAATGAACCAACATTATCTTTGTGAGTAAACCGCATCTCTTCTCCCATGCTGGCACTTTTTTCAGTGACATAAGTGATCACTGCTTCATAGCTGGTGTAAGATCAATCAATAAACCATCACCACCACCAAAGTTCTCAGCTAAGAGATCTATACGCAATTTTGACTTATCTGCTTACATCTACGAACTAAAATACTCCCTGCATTGGCAAGATTTCTACCTGGCAAAAACTGTGCAATCGGCCTACGACATTTTCAGTGATATACTCTTAGGGGCCTTAAACAAATATGCCTCCATTGTTAAAGTTTGTATATTAAAAAAAACTTGTCATTGGTTCACGTCGGAACTTAAATCTGCACTGTTAGAGAGGGACAAGTTATGGAAAAAAGCATGCAAAACTAAGACCCTTTCGGACTGGAGCCACTTTAAAAGAGCAAGGAAGTTATGCACAAAAATGGTCAGAGATGCAAAAGCAGCCTATTAATGTTCTGAATTTGATGCTGCCTCCAAGAATCCAACTAAATTCTGGGAAACATCCAAAGATCTGTCTAGACACACACTTGGAAACTCTCTGCCGGACAAGATCACCTCTGGCGCTGATATTATCAGTGATAGACTGGAAGTACTGGATTCCTTCAACAATCACTTTGCGACTGCAGGCCTAGCATTTGACAACTCTCCTGCAAACTTGCTCTGCCAACAGCTTAGCACCCAAGAGATGGAACCCTGTGTCATTGATTCAAGATTCTCACTGCATCCTACCTCCCTCAAAGAGGTTGAAGACTTGTTGCTGAAGTTGGATACAAAGAAAAGGGCTGGTGCCGACTCTCTTGACCCTTATTTTCTAAAAGTGGCACAGCACGTGTTGGCCATGCCTGTAACTCACCTATTTCACTTATCTCTGTTCCAAGGGGTTATCCCGTCCACTTGGAAAACGGCGCACATCATTCCTCTGTTTAAGTCAGGGGACCCCGGTAATCTTAACAACTACAGACTAATTTCAATTCTTCCCGTCCTGTCAAAACTACTGGAAAACATTGCAAGCAATCAGCTGAGACTATACTTAGAATCTATGAAGCTCCTAAACCCTGTCCAATCAGGCTTCAGAGTGAAACATAGTGCTATTACAGCTCTCGCAAAAGTGGCTAGTGATTGGCAAAGAGAACTGGACAGTAGAAACTATGCTTGTGCTGTCTTTTTAGATTTAAGTAAGACTTTAAACACTGTTGACTATAGTCTGCTACTCTCTTCCTTGCAAGCAATAGGGTTGGATTCACTGTCCTTGCAGTGGTTTAATAACTACCTGTCTGACCGCATCCAGCAAGTTAAGGCTGTAGGTAAATTCTTAACCCTCAAATCACTTGAGAGGTGTCCCTCAGGGCTATATTAGGTCCTATATTGTTTGCCATCTATATCAACAGCATTGATGACTGTATAACCAGGGACAGCATTCATCTGTTCGCAGATGATACAGTACTTTACTTAAGCCGCCCAACCCCAGAAGCCGCATGTAGCGACCTGCGAGCTGAATTCAAGTCGTTACAAAACCAGCTCCTAAACAAAAAACTTTAATGCAATGCTAAGAAAACCAAAGCAATGCTTTTCTCTCCTCTGGTACATACAGAAAATCCAGCATACGCAGGTTTAGTACCGCAAATTTCTACAATTCTTGAGAAAAATTGGAATTCGTTGCAAAATTCATATACCTGGGAGTGTGGCTGGATCATAGGCTCTCCTTTACAGATCATATAGAGGATCTTCTAAAAAAAAACTATGACAGAGATTGAGCATCTTAGTTAGAATCAGCCACTATCTAACAAATGATGCTAAACTACGTCTGCTCCAAACAACGTTCCTCTCTCCGATAGACTATGCAGATTTCCTGTACAGTCATTGATCTGCCTCCTACCTTGCAAAATTGGACATGCTGTACCACAGAGCTATGAGATTAATCACAGGACTCCCCTTTACTACTCACCACTGCTCCTTATATGCAGCCATGGGCTGGACTTCCCTCCAGTATAGGCGGAATAGAAATGCTGCTATATGGACCCTTGGAGCAATTTAAAAAAAACGTCCACAGTACATTGCTGACTGCCTCCCTTTAAACCAGATAAGCAAGTATACACTGAGAAGCCTCACATCCATCTCGTTGAGAGTCCCCAAAGTCAAATCTCGCTTTGGTAGAGCGGCAATAAGCATTGTGCTGCCCTTTCTGTGGAACAGACTTCAGAAAACATTGAAGTTGAGCACTCCTGTCAGTGTCACTACCAAGACCCTTTACTGTCATCTCATTAAGGAGCCTTGCACCTGTTTTCCATGATCCCAGCCTTGTGTTTGCCAGCTACATCATCGTTTGCCTTCTCCGTGTTGTTAGGTTCCTTTTATCCTACTCTCTTCTAACCCACAGTCTTTGGTAAACTCATTCATCATGTGAATCTCATTCCTGTCTTCTGCCTTCATTCCTGTCTTCATGGCTCCTTGCCATCTTCCTTGTCCTTACTCCTACCTCTCAACATCCCTTAGTATCCCTTTAGTTTCCCTCCCTCTGTAGTCCTTCTTCTGCAATCCTGTCCTCATCCCAGCACCTCTATCACCCTTTTACTTTCTTACCATGATCCCCAAAAAAGAGATCCCAGGGACTCTAACATTATACACTTAATCTGGGTCCCTCCCCTCTGGTTCTTCCCTTCCCTTCCCTGCTCTCTGATGTACTTTTTTTGGCAGTATTTATAAAATGGTTCCTCCAGGTTAAGCTCCAGTGCTATAACTGCACATGGGGGCTGCAACTTATATATGGTTCTCCTGCAATATATTCTCTAGTGTATGGCTTATCACCTATCGTATTGCAACTTGTTTATGGTTCTCCTGTAACATGTTCTCCTGTGTATGGCCTTCATGTATTGCACCATATTCCTATGTAGTATTATTGCTTATGTGTATATACATATACATACATACATATATACACATATATATACAGTATATATGTTTCCCTTGATGTACCTGACCTTGTTATACCCAGGTCCATCTTGCAAAAGAGCCTTGCTCAATGATGTCTGCCTGGATAAATAAAGATTTTGATTGATTGATTGATTGATTGGTACTGTTTTGCTTACTGCAACCTATTGGTTTTAACTTACTGTTGTGTTCTCCTCGTCCCCTTTCCATCAGATGCATCTGGAAATGAGCTACTGTATTTCAGCTAGATTCATACTATGGTATAGTAGTGTAAGGTACAAAAAAAGGCAGTGGCCCATAGATGCTCCTGGTACATGTAAACCTGATAATACTGTAAGTTACTACCTGACAGAATATGTTTGTTCACCTATTTTTAAACTCAGACTTGATCTTACTTATTATAATATCTATAGGTAAAGCACTCCAAAGAGCTAGAATTCTTACAGTATAACAACATTTTATTTTCTGGATATTGAATGTACTACCCATAATTTGTAGTGGGTGACCTCTTATGCCCAATGTGGTGTTTTTAAAATTTAGCCCTGACTTGCAACACAGGAATGGATTGCTTACAATGTCAAACATCAGTAACAGGTCTTCCGTAATGTGTCTTACTTCCAGAGGCATAAGATTCAGTTCTTGCCGATTCTCCTGATATGGAAAGGAAAGGGAAAAGGGAAATTGTTTAACCAGGAAAGACAGATTAAGCCAGAGCTTGTTTCCAGGTGAGACCTGGGAGCACAGGGAAGTTGTGTAACTTGCTCAGGGTCACACAGTATGCAGGTGGGGGCTGATGGGAGTCAAACTCAGGTTTTCCAGGTCTGCAGCTCAGTGCCCTTAACCACTATGCCATGGTGCTTCCCATATGATATGATACTTATATGATAAATCATTTTATCGCCCATATGATTTTATCAGTTTTAGCTGTTGCTTCATTTGTTTGTCTAGTGCACATCAGGTCATTTGTGATAAATATCTCTAAGTCTTTTAGTCGATGTTATAGTCAGCTGTTTTTCACATAAAAAAATAAGTGTGATTCTTGTTTTCCTCTCTAAATGCATCACAGTGCATTTATCTGGATTAAAACACATCTTCCAAGTTGTAGACCACTGACAGATATTTATTTATTTAAAAGTTTTACCAGGAAGGCATGCTGAGTGGACTACTGCTCAATTCCAGATGCATCCTGGGGGTGGTTGGGGAAGGGGGAATACATATAAAGAATATTTACAAGTAGCAAGCATACAGAACAAACTGAGATAATAAGGTTACAAATTGGTAGAAAGTGCAAGAAACAACCACTCATGAACATTGATACATCACTAAGAGAACCACAGATGGAGAGCTAAGTCCTTGGAGTGGTGTGAACTTAAGCTGCATGTGCAGGTGGAGGAGAAGTGCCCTTTGATGAGGGAGTTGAGTTGCTGTGAGGGGGGAGTGATCCAAATATCCTCAGGCAGGGAGTTACGTAGTTTCAGCATTCGAGCGCTAAAGGCTGACTGGCCTACGGAGGTGGCCATGTATGGGACATGTAGGAGCCAGGAGTCGAAGTTCCTGAGTGAGTATGCAGGGAGGATTGGGCAGTTAGGGTGGAAGCGAGGTAGGAGGGCAGGTTCTGAGCCCAGAAGCTAGCTGTGAGCCTAGCACAGTGGGACTGATGCCGATCCAGGAGTGAGAGGAGGTCCAGGGACCAGTAGAGGTCACAATGGTGGGTGGTGGGGGGACAGCCCAGAGTGAAGCGACAGAAAGAGTGGAATAGAGGATCCAGTCTAGCCAGTGTGGACTTAGGGGCAGCACTGTAGACTACATCCCCGTAGTCAAAAATGGGGAGGATCATTTTCTGTACAATTGACTTGCGAGCTGGCAGTGGGATGCAGCCACAGTTATGGTATAAGGCACCCAGTCTCGGGTGCAGTTTTTTGTGGATGACATTGATCTGTACAGAAAAGTAGAGGTGCTGATCAAGCCAGACCCCTAGATATCTAAATGAGGTGCAAGCCTCTAAGTAAGTCCCATCTAAGGTGCAGAAGGTAGGAATGGCGGTGAGTCAGGAGAGTCTGCCTCGTGCCGAAGGTTAAGGAGACAGTTTTCTTGGCATTGAGAGAAAGCTGATTTGAGCAAAACCAGAGCTGAACATCATTGAAGTCCTGCTGGAATCTGGATGCTACTTCAAGGGGAGAGGGCCCTGATGTATACAGTACCGTATCTTCTGCATACATGTGGATGGATGTGTGTGGGAGGCTGATGGCAGGTCGTTAAGGAAGATGGAGAACAGGATTGGGCCAAGGACTGAGTCTTGGGGCACTCCAGTGGTGACAGGGAGGGGATCGGAGATGGAAGTGCCAATTCTGATTGATTGGGACCTGCCAGCCAGGTATGATTTGAACCAGCTGGTTGCCGCACTGGAGAGCCCTGTGCGGGAGAGCTTGAACAGGAGAAGGGCATGAGAGACAGTGTCGAATGCCTTAGCTAGATCGACAAAAATGGCAGAAGTGATGTGACCTTTGTCCATGCCAGTAAGTATGGAATCAGTGAGTCTAAGGAGGGACGTAACAGTGGAGTGAGATTTTCTAAAACCTGACTGGTAGGGTGTGAAGAAAGAAGTGGAGTTGAGGAAGGAGGAGAGTTGAGAGTGGACTAGGTGCTCCTGGATCTTGGCTGATATGGGGAGGAGGGAGATGGGGTGGTAGTTGCCAGGGGAGGAGGGGTCTCCGCCTTTAGGGAGGGGGATGACTGTAGCATGCTTCCAGTATGAAGGGATAGCAGTGAGAGAGAAAGAGAAATTGAAGAGAGACGCCAGGGGGCTGGCGATGGCAGGGGCTGATAGGTAGAGCATTTTGGCATCTAAACCTAAGGGGCATTTTCCCTTAGAGGGGTTGAGGGTGAACACGGCATTGAATACTTCGGATGGAGTAACCAGGCAGAAGGAGAAGGCCAGGTGTGGAGTTTGGGTGGTTAGGGATGCGGTCTCAGGAGGGTGTGGGGCAGGCGGGAGAGTTGATAAGAGAGAGGTTAAACAATTAGTGAAAATGATGTTGAAGACAGAGGCCACTGCGTGTGGTTCCAAAACAGTGGAGCCACCTGCCTCTAAGACAGGGGTGGGGGGCTGGGTGGAAGGGGAGAAGAGTGATTTAATCACCTTCCAAAACTTCGTAGGGTGATTTATGTTGTTGTGGAAGGATGCTTTAAAGTAGTTAGCTTTAGCCAGCCGGATATGCCTGGTATAGGCATTAATAAGCATGCGGTAGTGTTATGTGAACCAGATTCCTTGTACCCTCTCCATGCCTGGTCCCTGGCTCAGAGGTGGTCCATGAGGTCTGCAGAGATCCAGGATAGATGAGCTCCCCTTACTTGGGCCTTTCTGAGTGTGGCATAGTAGTCTCAGATGGCAAGGAATCTGGACTTGAAGTAGTCCAGGGCAGAATCAATAGAGTAGGCCATGGGGATGAATGACCAGTATGAGTTTACTAAGTCATTTAGGAGTGTGTCAAGGTCAAGGGGTTTATAGGACCTGATGAGGAGAATTCTTGGTAGGGGTGCCTTGGGTCTAAATATTTTCCTTACCAGGTATATCATGTGGTGATCACTTAGAGAGTCCAGTAGGAGGCCAGAGGCAATTATCCTATGGGGGTGTGAGGTGAGGGCCCAATCCAATAGGGAGTGGTTCTAGGTTTTGTGGTTCAGACGTGTGGGCTCAGTGATCTGTTGAAACAGATTTAGTGCTGCCTTATGGCTGTGGAGCTTGGTGCTAGCACCAGAGAACCAGTTTAGATTGAAGTCACCAAGGATATGGAGCTTGCCCCCTGATGCGAGGATTTTTATAGTATCCAGGTGTTCTAGGACTGTGGGCATCAGGGAGTCTGGAGAACTTTAGGGGCCTACAATAAATATGGGAATTGAGTGGGGGAGAGAGAGATTTTTATTAGCAAGGCATCAGTGGATGGCGAGGGCACAGCTAGTGAGACTGGGGTGAACTGGAGCAGGGATGAGATGTATATGGCCATGCCACCACCTTTCTTGGTACCGAGGCAGTCATGATGAAACACAGAGTAGCCGGGAATAGCTACTTCCGCATCCTGGTTGTACCACTTCAGCCAGATCTCAGTGATAATCAGAATGTCAGGATGCAGGGATAGGACAATTGGTTGCAGCAAGGTTAATTTTTGTAGGATGCTGCAGATATGGTCTAGATCTGATTGTAACTGGGATATTTGAATTGCAGTTTCACAGGGTCCTCCTAGCTTTGAGTCACCAGCGCACTTATCAGACCAACAGTATAAATCTTTTATTAAATCAGATATAAAAATCTGAAAAATGATAGGCCCTAAACTGAGCCCTGTGATACACTACTGGACACATTACCTGGGTTTGACTCATGCCCCTTTATACCCACCTTCTGAGATCTGTTGTCTAGCCATCCTGAAATCCAGTTTATTAGTCTTAAGTTTGAAGAGATAATGGAACCAAAAACAGACAGATAGGAAAATGATAAAAATTTTAAGAAGTTATCAGTTGTAACTTCATTTCTGAAGTATTTTTTTTTTTAATTTTACCATTTGCTAATTAGAAAATGTTCTATGTGATAATAATGTGCTGGATGTGTGAGATAGCTCTCAGCCTGGCAGCTAACATATCTATCTCTACCCCCCCCCCCACATCATCAGTATTGTTATCTCACTGACAGTGACATCACAGTTGACTGACCTGTCAGCTACTGAATGGCTGTTCCTAAGCAGCAGTGATGTCACCAGTCAGTGAGGTCACAATACTGAATATGTAATGGAGGGAACAGATCTAGATATGTCAGCTGCCAGGCAGAGTGCTGTTCCACACATCACACCTACTAACATCAGGTAAACAATCTTCTAATTAAACAAAGTGAAAAGAAAAAGTACTTTAAATGTAAAAGGTAATGGTTGACTGCTTTTGAAAAAGAATATTAGTTTTAGGAAGTACACCAGCTCTTTAAATTACTGTTTTTCAATTTTGCTACAGTGTCCCAGTGTGGTTCCAAATCAAATGCTGTGCTAAAGTCAAGATAAATATCACAAGGATTTGTTTTTTGGTCAAGACTGCAACTTATCTCTTTCATAAAAACACAGGAGGTTGGTGGTATAGCTCCTTCCTTTCCTAAATCCATGCTGGTCAGAATCTCTGTCTGCTAAGAATGATAGCATTTTAACTTTAATTATGCTTTCTTGGATCTTACAGGAGATAAAAGTAAGGCTAATTAGCCTGTTGTTACTGGGGTCATGTTTACTACAGTACCTTTTTAAAACAATAGAAACATAGAAACATAGAATTTGATGGCAGATAAGGACCACTTGGTCCACCCAGTCTGCCCATTTCCCTACCTAATGGACAAGCTGCAGATCCTAGTTAACCAGCAGCCTACTTCTTCCTATCCCCACCCCCTAGAATTGCCTTATGACTGTCCCATGCATGGTTGAATTCCACCACTGTTTTTGACTCCACAACCTCTCGGAAGGCTGCTGCATCCACAACCTCTCTGTGAAAAATACTTAAATTACCTCTGAGCTGCCCCCATCTTCAAATTGTGCCCCTTGTTCTTGCACACCCTTTTTGAAAGATGCTACCTCTTGGACTTTGTTGATTCCCTTGAGGTACTTGAAAGTTTCTATCATGTCCCCTCTCCTCCTTTCCCTCGAGGCTATACATATTAAGCTCCTTAAGTCTCCTCATTATATGTCTTCCGTGCAGACCCTGACCATTTTAGTTGCCTCCTCTGAACAGCTTCCATCCTGTCTATGTCTTTATGGAGATTAGGTCTCCAGAACTGCATGCAGTACTCAGATGGGGTCTGACCAGCTGTCTGTACAGAGGGATAATAACTTCCTGTTCTCTATTGTGGATGCCTTTCCCTATGCATCCCAGTATCCCCCCAGCCCTCCTTGCTGCCCTCTCACAATTTGCAAATGTGCTCCCAAGTTGCTCCTGTAAAAAAGCTTTCAGCTTTGTATGCTACTCCTGGTTAAACAACTAAAATAAATAAATAAAATAAATTTCCATTCCTTATGGATGATTTGGCAGTTTAAATCTTCTTTGTACAAAATCTTTAAAAAACATAGCAGAAGAACAGACATAAGTTGAATCATGTTTCCAGTAATCATGTCTGGACTAAGTGAAAAATGTGCCCTTTGTTTTTTAATTTTTGCTTTTATTTCAATATCTGTGATTTCTAATCTATTACTCAGCTCCACATCTTCACAGTGTGCATTCTTTTTCATTAGTTCCAATACCCTACAAAAATATGTATTAAATATTTCCACCATTTTTTTCCAGTTTATTACCATATTATTATTGCTGATTAAGAGACTAACTTTATGTTGTGTGTTTTTTAGGGAATTAATATACCCTAAAAAAGGCTTTGCTATGTTGTACTTTTGCATTTTTAGCTAAATTGTATTCCATATTCCTTTCTGACTTTCTAATTTCATATTTGCATTTTGTTTATAACCCTATAAGTGTTTTCCATTTTACATTGTTTTAAGTATTTTTATCTGCTTTATGAAGTTTATTGTTTTTATTTAATTAGTTCTTCATTTTATGGGTTACCACTTCAGCCTAATATTATTATTTTAATTTTTTGTACTTTTGGTATAAACTTAGCGCAAGTGGAAAGAGTACAATTATTTAATAGTTCCCATGTTCCATCTGCATTTTTGTTCTGAAACATGGAAGTCCAATTAGAATTAACTAAATGTGAATTCATTTTTTTCTAAGTCTGTTTCTTGTTTATATAAATTTCTGTGATCCTGTTATTACTTGATATGACCGCACTGATTTCAAACAACACAGAGTTATGGTCACTATTTCCCAGAGCACAGCCTATCCTACAATTTGTGATCATAACACTCTTGGTGCCTAACACAATATCAAGTATATCAGATCCTTTAGTTAATTCCATCACAAATTGTTGCATGTGTACTTGTTCACAGGTATTTACAAAATTATTTCCAATGGTAGTGCTTGCTGAAAAATGAGCCCAGAAACACAGGTGGAGTTTGAATTTGACATTTGGGAGGGGTAGTGGGCAGGATTTTTGTGTAATTAATTTAAAATTACTGAAAAAAGTGTCAGTCAGGACAACTTTGGAGGAGCAACGCCCTCCCTGGTCCCCCAAACTACACCTATGCCCAAAAATACCTCCCAGATTTAAATCTGCCATATAGATCACATCACATAGTTCACAGCCTTCTTCGGCTTCACCTAATCGCTCCTCCATGATATCTCTTGAAGTGTCACGTGGGTGGTAACATAGACCCAATATTAGTGTATTATTCTGATTTGTGTTGATTTTAATCCAAACAGTCTCTGTTGAGGTGATGGATATGTTTATGTTCTGTGAAATAGCCACAGCATTTAGATCCAGTCTGCTGTAACGGGCCACCCCCATGCTCTGAGGTCTGTTCTGTTTGAATAGGTCATTATCTTCTAGTTGTGTACCCCAATTCAGTGTTTCAGACCACCAAGTTTCACATAATGCTATAGCATCTGGTGTGTACAACAACCAATAGTTCATCTATCTTATTACACAAGCTACAAGAATTAAATAACATATATTTCAGATTATTTATATCTGCTGTCTTCTTGCTTATTCTGTTGTTATAGCTATCTTTAATACTTAAACCAGGAGTACAATGTTCCCCTATCACTCAGTTTAAACAGAGGTTACAGAGAGAATTTTTTAGGTTGCACTTAATAGCATTTTAGCACAACATTTATTTAAGTGCAGGTCATCATGGGAGAACAGTGCCATATTTGATTTAAAATTATCCCAGCAAATTGAAAGAGGATAATAACAGGTGAATTTAATGTATTTATTTACTACTAGGTGACAAGGGAAGGTGAATGAGCCAAGGTTCATTTCAGGTGTAACCAGGGAAGGTTAGGGAGTGAATACATTTCAAAAGGTGACTACAAAACAATCAAGAAATACACGATAAACAATGGTGCAAACAAATATGAACAATAAACTAATGATGAGTGGTGGTAATTGATCAATTTGTAGCCTGATGGCAGAACAGCCCAAATACAATAAGTGAGCATAGAAGTGCTAAGAGCAATAGCAGGAAGGAGCAAAGTAATCCCTGAGAAGCTGCTTAGGAGCAGGGAAGGAGGGGGAGAGCAAAGTATGTAGGAAGGTTATTTCATATAGAGAGGAAACAGAGAGTAGTCTGACCCATGAAGGTACTGCAACAGGTAACAATGGTTCAAGAATGAAAATAGCAGAGTACGAGGTTGGCCTGTTGGGGGTTACAATGGTTCAAGAATGAAAATAGCAGAGTACTTAGGTTGGCCTGTTGGGGGGGGTTACAATAAGTTGAATAATAATATTTATTTTATTTACTTGTTATTCAGATAACACCTTTGTGCACAGTAGCTCTTTTTCAAAAGTTCCACATCAGTATAAGACAAAGAACTGAATGTGAGCCAAGTACTCAAAGAGGTTTCAATTTATTCATGGTGTACTGCACAAAGTACAGTACGTTATTTTTCTTTGGGGAGGCACAAACATATTTCAATTTTTGGGAGAGGATCAACATCTTTTCCATGGATTTGGGGAGGCTCACTGTGACCAAGTCTGAGAACTCTGTAAACTGGCCCTGAATCAGTGCAGTGGATAGTTAGGCTTTAGAGGTCTGTGCTAGTACCACCACTGGTCCATAAAGCAGTGTAAGTTATGAATACCTCTAATGGTAAGACAAACTAAAATCATAAACAAATAAAAATATTTGTTTTTATTATTTTATTTGTAAGGTTTTTGAAAAATGTTTGCACACATATGAGAGGTACACAACTTGAAATCATTGGGCGACAGAGTGCTCAGCTGTTAGAAATCCCTAGAGTTAACTAAGCCTTCCTCTTGAGTCAGCATGCTAAAATATCTGAAAACCAGAAGTGCCGTAGGGTGGGGCACCCCATCTGGTGAAAATTAGAGCTAGTAATTTAAATTCAGTAATAGTGACAAGGCCACTACGAGTGGCCGTAACTCACCCAAACAGGTATTCCAGCACAAAACACTGCGGAAACTGGCTCTAAAGCAGTGCAGTGACTAACAGGGCTATGGATGTCTGTGCTAATATCTCCACTGGCCCACAGTACAGTGCAAGCCATGAGTGACTCTAATGGCAAGACACAGACAAGAAAGAAAATACATATTTTATTTTTAAGGTTTTTGTAAAACATTTGCACACTTAAGATGGGTACACAGCTTAAAACAACTGTTGTAAATGGATTGTTATCAATATTAGAGAGGATTGCACAAAAAATTGATGGGTTTATTAATAAAAAATATGTATCTTGATAAGAAATATAAGAGACTGAGTTTAAGCTAATGACTGAAGTGGATTTAATGAAGAACACTCTAGTTGATACAGACAAAGTGGAGGTAAGGAAAGAGCAGGAGGTGGGGGTGGAATGTTTAAGGAGATAGGCTTAGGAGGGGGAAGGTGTCAACAGAGATGAAAAGTAGTTAGGGGATGTCTGACCATTGTTTGAAGGTCAATAAGGCAGAGTGCAAATAACAGCAACCCTTGTAGCAAGCAAGCAAGCCCAGTAGTAGAAGTCAAAGTGGTGAATGTGATGGGCAGTTGAGGGCAAAATGGCAGATTGCAAATTCAAGGGGTCCAGTCTGATTAATAGGGTGTTGGGGGTGGCACAGTACACAATGTTGCCATAGACAGAAACAGGGAGGATCAGTTTCTAGATGAGCTCCTGACTGGCTGCAGTAGTGGGGCAAGCTTTGTCCATTTGAAGGGCGCCAAGACATTAGGACAAGCCTTTAAGGAAATGGAGCTGATATGGCTAGAGTCCAAAGACTGGCTTAGCTAAGCACCAAAGTACTAGAACAGTATGGCATGATCCAAAAGAGGAAGAACCATCACATGTCTTATTCTGGGAGTGGGAGTGGGGGGAGAGTGAAGCCAGCCTGGGATTAGAACCAAAGCTTATAGCCACAGGTTTTTGGCATTCAGGGTCAGCTGGCTTGAGTGAAGCCACAGCTGAATGACCTCCAGATTAGGCTGAATACTGAGCTCTAGGAAAACAATATATTTACTGCTGTTAAACAGAACTGTATCGTTTGCATAAAGTACATATGCATGTGAGAAAAGGAGTGGACTGAGGGCAAGTTGTTTAGATATATACAGAAAAGAATAGCCAAGGACAGATCTTTGGGAGACTCCCATGTCTAATAGGAGGGTACAGGTGGATTCACCAACAAGAACAAATTAGTATCTGTTAAGCAGGTAAGCACTGAACCAGCAGGTAGCCTGTGCAGACAACCCTGCACTGAGCAATTTGCTTAGCAGTAGGGGTAGGGAGACTGTGTCACATTTCCTCAGAGAGATCAGTGAACATAGCAGTCAAAAGAAGGCCCTGAGCCATCCCAGTAAGGATGGCATCAGTAAGCCTTAGCAGGGAGATGATGGTGGAGAGGTTAGTCCCGAAGACAAAAGGACTGAGGAAAGCAGAGGAGGAGGAGGAAATGGCAGTATGTTAGGAATGAACAAAATGGTTTTGCAGTTTTGCAACATCAGAAAGGGGGTAGATTAGTTTATAGTTACCAGGTAGGTGTGAATCAATTGCCATGCGCAGAGGGATAACTGTTGTCACATCACACGCTTGAGAAACTGTAGAAAAGGTAAAACAAAGAATTAGGAGTGAAGAGACTGGGAATGCAATAGCAGGATCAGTTAATGAGAGGAGGGTCTGGTTCAGACCATTTTGATATTGTTTTTAGAAGGGTCAAGAGCACGCAGGACCTTCAGCATGTCAGTAGGAGAGGCAGTGGAGAAAGTAAAGTAGGAGGAGTAGGAAAAGTGTCTGTGTGGTGGGGTAGGTTGGAGTACAGGAAAGGAGTGCAGTGGGTAGGGGATGTGTGTTGAGCAATTTAGCTCAACTGGAAAAGCACTTGCTGAATGCATCAGCAACTTCAGGGGGGCAGAGAGAAAGGAATCAGCAACTCAGAAGGAGGGGTACAGGAGTGGAGGGAGGGTTGAAAAGATCATAAACCACCTTCCAGAATTTAGAATAAAATTTAAGAAACAGGTTTTACGCAGCAACATTTTAGATTTAAAATGAACCTTTAATTGTGACCTTGATTGGCCAATCCTATCAAACCCCATAACTTACCCAAATGGATCATTTGCATTTGCACATATAATACTGTAATGTAGAACTCCGTTACATATTGAGAGGTGATAGTTCTTGCTTCCAGTTTGATTACATTGACATTACGGATGGACAGAACTGGTTCTCTAAACAAATACAACAACTACAGAACAAGGCTGGTTCTAACATTCTAAAACTAAATAAAATCTTTTTTGCAGTGATTTGAATTACAACTTAGCATACTAGCATAAGTTAACATGCAAATGTATGGAAATTACTTTTTGGCATCTAATTAGAACTGAGAAAGTTGGTGCACCCCTGATTGAAGGGTCATCCATGTGAAGGAATGGAAAGCAAAAACCAGGGAAAAAGAAATTGGACTGTATCTTTGACACTTGTTTGCTACTTTATAAAGGATGTTTTTACTTATAATAAATAGACACTTTGCTTTGTAATCTATTGAGGTTTTATGTAATAGTAATTATTTTCTACATTTTATAGTACACGTATAGGGTGCAGTAAAACAAGTGCATTTTTACCTTTGCTTTTCACACTGCTAGTAAAACATTTTATAGAAAACACTTGTGGGCACCTTCCAGTGTGGCTTGCTGGCTGGCATGTTTGGACAAAGTTCCTCTGTGAGAGACTGAGCAATTGTTCAAAAGACTTGCATGAATTTACTTTTGGTGAGTACATTGATGATGATTATATAAATAATTAAGAAATGGCTATGTAAAAGTAAAAGCTTGGTGCAGGTGAGAAGTAAGGAACTGTAAACAATTACAAAATACTTTTTGAATCTTCTTATTTTTATTAGGAACACTGCCCTTGGTAAAGCTGCTAGATGAAGCAGTGAAATGTTGAGATGTAAACTGGTAACCAGAGAACTGAATGATCTAAACTTCTACCCAGAGGCCCCTGACAGGGCTCTCCCTCCCATAGAAGGACCTCCCTGAAGCTGCAGCATGGTGTTTCTCTACAGCTGCCGGCTCCTGCTCCTACAACCAGCTGCTGAAAGCTCAGTGGCCCCTGATAGAGCTCTCCCTCCTGCAGAAGGACCTCCCTGAAGCTCTGATGCAGCACTTCTCTACTTCTTCGCCCACTCCTGTTCCTATAACCAGCCATTGAAAGGTACGCCACCAGGTGAAGCTGAGCACCACCTACTTTGAATTTCAGTGCTAGATTCAAGTCGGGCTCCCATTGGCCACCTCTGGGACTGGCACCTCACTATTGGCTCTCTAACTTTTTCCATTTACAAGCTCTTTGGTCTGCCACTTTCTTTTAATTACTGGTCTTTTTTTTTTGTATTTGAACATTTTACTATTATTACTGTTGTTAATTTTAAATAGAAGACTGCTGAACTGCAAGGTGAAACACTGTTCTACAGCCTATGCTGTTTAGAATGATAGACTGTCTATCTGTAGTTTAATTGCTGACTAGTCATTTCTACCTGAGTGTAATTTCGACTCTTGCCCTGACTGGCCTGCTCTGAATCTTTCTTTTCTACTTATCTTCTGCTCCCTCTGTACTGTAAGTTTTCTCCCCTCTACCCTCTCTTGCAAGCTCCCTCCTTGCTGGATCCTCCTGTTGCCTGGTGCTGACCCGCCTTCCCCCTACCTTCTCTCCATTAATCCCTCTTCTCTCTCTCCGACTGCAACCCAACCCCTGTTTTAGTATGCTAATCAATTGCAATGCTTGCCCTGAAGCCCCCTGCTGATAATCTGTCTCTGCTCCCTGTCTGCTCCTGCCCACCGATACCAGGATCATTAAGTTTAACCTTTGTCCCTCTCTTTCTCTCTTCAGCCCAGAGGCCTCTGACAGGTCTCTCCCTCCCGTAGAAGGACCTCCCTGAAGCTGCATTGCGGCGCTTCTCTACAGCCACCCGCTCCTGCTCCTACAGCCAGCCACTGGCGAAGCCAAGCACCTTAATACTTTGAATTTCAGTGCTAGACTGCATAGCGGTGCTATGTGCAATCTCCCCCCCACCCACCCCAACTCCCTCTCTATCCAAGCAATTAGCTTTATAGGAGCTGCTGGTCATGTGACCATCCAGTGCGGCTGCTGATTGGTATTTAACCAAGTGTCTACTTTTACATTAGCTCCTTATACTGTGCAACCACTAGGGGCTGCATCAGCCTGATTTGTGCTCCACCAATTCTGTTTATACTCCTCTGCCAAAGTTTCTATTCTTTTCACTTTTACTTTAGCTCTTTGCACAGTGCACCTATTAGAAGCTGCATCAGCCTGATTGCACTCCTCCATTTCAGCTAATGACTGCCCCTGCCTGACTGTGCACCCATTAGGGGCTGCATCAGCCTGACTGTGCTCCTCGCTTTCAGCTAACACTACCCCTGCCTGATTGTGTACCCATAAGGAGTTGAATCAGACTGATTGTACTGCTCCCTGTTAGCTAAAACTACCCCTGCCTGATTGTGCTCCTCCCTTTCAGCACTGGCTGTGGCCTTAGCAGAACCCCAGTTCACTTGCAACTCTTCAGAACTGTCGGAACCCTCTACTGTGCTGCACTAGCACCCATTAAATTGTGCACTCCAAAAAGGGCTAACACAACCCTCATGCTTCAGACACTATACACACAATTTCAGAAAAAGAGATGTGCAAAAACAAGGGGGCACAATTTGAAGATAGAGGGGGGATGGCTCAGAGGTAATGTGAGGAAGTATTTCTTCACAGAGAGGGTTGTGGATACATGGAACAGCCTTCCTGAGGAGGCCATAGAGTCAAAAACAGTGGAGGAATTCAAGAATGCATGGGACAGACATAAGGCAGTCCTAGTGGGGGGTAAGAGAAAGTAAGCTGTTGGTTAACTAGGATCTGCAGCTTTTCTGTTTGGTAGGAAAATGGGCAGACTAGGTGGGCCAAGTGGTCCTTATCTGTCATCAAATTCTGTATTTCTATGTTTCTAGTGGAACATACTATGCAGTTAGAGGAGATAGATTCAGGAGAGATGTGAGGAAGTACTTCTTCACAGAAAGAGTGGTGGATTACTGGAACAGCCTACCAGCTGAGGTGGTGGGGTGAAAACAGTGGTGGGGTTCATGAATCCATAGGAGAGTCATAATGGAACTTTAGTGAAGATGAATGGTACCTGATTAGAAGAGCACTACCAGAATAGCGCCACAGTTCACAGCGCTAGTCTGGTAAGTGCTACCACAGACAGCGAGGGGGGATTTACAGCACTTGCTGTAAGCACTCCCCTGGTCACTGTCCATGGTGCTGTACACAGCACAAGGGCTGCAGGGAACAAGAGGCTGGCTGAGCTGCTTCCATGATGTGGAGGGCTGCAGCATGGAACACCTCAGCTGGTAGTGATGGAGACCAGGGTTCTAATCCTGGTTTCTCAACATTTTGCAATCTCAGGACTTGAATTTTGTTATGAGGGCCTGTGGAAACAGTTCCACAGCCCCACACATTTTTTACTTCAGTTCTATGATCCCCCGGAGTGAGAATCCTTAGTCTGGGGGAGGGGGTGGGGGCAGAGCCCCCCCAAAAGAAAAATTGGCACCATTATTCCCCCATGCTCCTTGCCGACGCTTTTGTTTTTGGCTCTCTTTGGACCCAGTGCTGAAAGGAATAGAGGGAAGGAAAATGAGCAAGAGATCAAGTAGGGTCTGCGGTGATATTGTAGGCAGGGGAAATGGGCAGACTGGGTGGGCCAAGCGGTCATTGTTAGTCAACAAATTCTATGTCCCTAGGTTTAAACCTTTTTTCCCAATTAAAGTTGCTCCCAAAAACTTTAGAAGCTAAAAAAGGAAAAATATTTAACTATAAATGTTGACAGTTGTGTGGTTCTTCAGAAGACAGTTTGGCAAAATGTCTGAGCTGGCTTAACAAAATTAAAGTTAGTATTTTAGTAAGAAACGTTTTTGTGACTGACTCATAAAATTATCAATACGGACATTAACGAAGTCAGCAGATATGCATAACAGCATGTGTAGTTGGCAACTGATAACTAAATGAGGAAAATCATTGTGATCCAACACTAATAAAAATGTTAAAAGCATGAAAATCATTTCAAAATGTTTAAAGTCAAGAAACGCAAAAAATGGTCAAGAACACAATAGGAAAAACAACATTCTGAGTATGTTCTACTATAATTAAAGTTATGCACAAATGCAGTAGTAAGAAAGTTATGATTCACCTTCTACTTCATGCAGGGCCTGTGAAGAAAAGCAAGTCAGGACTCATCTCCAAATCTGCACAGGGCCCACCTCCTGATGTGCTACCTTTGTGAATTTGCATCTACAGTTGTGGAAGTGCAGGCTGCCACTCGTGCCAGGAGGGCATTGTTGCCAACATACCAGAGTAAAATAAAAAGCTTACACACTAGGGTCCCATGCAATATTGGGAAGCAGTATAGTGCAGTGGTTTAAGGCTCTGAGCTACAAATCTGGTGACATCCAGCAGACCAGACCTGGGTTTGAATCCCACAGCTTCCACTTACATACTGTGTGACCCTGAGCAAATCACTTAACTTCCCTGTGCTCCCAGGTTGCACCTGTAAAAATGCTTTCAGCTTAGCGTGCTACTCCTGGTTAAACAACTTAAAAAAAAAAAAATTCCTATATAGAATAACCGGTCACATCTGTTGTTAATTGGGAATCAGACCCTGCATTTTCCTTATCAACAGCAGTGTCAGTGGCTTAGTAGGTAGCACACTCGCCTCTGAGGCCGGGAGATCAGAGGGCTGTGGGTTCAGCTCCCACATCTGGCGCTTGGGTTAATATCCCAGTACTGACACTGTAGTGCAGCATGAGAGGGGTGCTGCACTTCTGAGGTGCCGTCTTTCGGATGAGATGTTAAACCGAGGTCCCATCTGCCTGGATTGGTGGTAGTTCAGGTGGCTGATAAAGATCCCATGGCACTTATCGAAAAGAGTAGGGGAATTTCCTCGGTGTCCTGGCCAAATTTCCCTCATTCACTAAAAATACCACCAACAGCTTAATCTGGTTCATGGTCAGTTGGCATTCATCTGTATCCCCTTCCCCCGGATCGTGCCTGAAAATAGGCAGGATTTGTCTAGTGCACTAACCCGGTCAACAAAAACTACATAAAATAAATAAATAAATAAACATGGTGTGACTTCACACACGGTTGATACAGAGAAGATCACAGACCCTAAAAAAACCTTCACTGAAAGCCATTAATTTCTGAACCTTTGAGTAAAAACTCAGGTTTTTCTTTGCATATATGCAGACTACCACTCCACTGTATCTGAATATTTAATTCCTAAGGTAAGAAAACAAATACAAAAAAAAAAAACACACCTCCTATTTGGTTGATCCAGCCAAGTTTTCTTTGTTTTGGAACCTAAACTGAAAAGCGGAACTGCAGCTCAGGATTTCTTTTAGTTTCACTGTCTGACTGGAAAATCAAAGCACTGTAACTCAGCTTTTTCACCCTCAGTAGAGGTGCCAAGACTAGTATCTTGAAACTAAAGGAAATAATTGATTGCAGGATAAAAGGAACACAGGAGGAGGAGGAGGAGGGTGTATGGAGGGGAGGGTCAAAGCAAACTAGGGCAAGAAGGGTCTGGGATTCATGAACAAAGTAAAGCTTGCTGCTCAGGCTCTAAGGTGCATGCACAAAGAGAAAATAAACAAACCAAAAAGAGAAAAATTTGCAACATACGAGATGCTTACCTAATATAAAAAAGTGCTCAGCCTTTTGTTGAATAGCGCATAAAGGGGTATATAACCCAAGTAGGCATATAACCTGCACATACAGAGTGAAAAGTGCAAAGAAATCTGAACACAGAAGGAGATAGCAGGAGCACTGCAAGTCAGACTACAACTCCTTTGTTTTGCCTCTGCACTGAGGCTTCAAGTGGGAATCTAGATACTGTATATAGGGGACACATTGATGGGATTCAAAATATGTAATTTGTTTTCATTTCTGAGAGGAAGGATCATAACTCATGGATGGCATAGCTATAAGTGAGTTGTGAAAGTCCTGCCCCTCACAAATGGAGATAAATTATATACATTGAGAAAAGCTAACATATATTCAATGTATGCATCAGCTTATAAGTGATACCTGTTTGTGTAGAGATTTAGCTATTTCTCTTTGAATTCAGGGCAAGACAAGTCTATTGTGATGTCATCAGCATTGTGAAAGCTGCTTTCTGATTGGTTGTTAGATTGAGGATAGTCATTGTGACATATCTAACAGCCAGATAAATGGTTATCTGTAGATTAAACAGTGAGATGAGCAAACTGCCAGCCAGTTGGTGCAATGATGGCACTACTGCTCATTAAACTGGTGACCCAGGTCCAGGAACCAGCCCTGGTCATTGGAGGGTCAGCCGGGGTTAGGCGGATCAAACTTCCCACAAGATACTCTCCTGTGGGGGAGGGAAGGGGGAACACTGCCACTATGTGATCTCCACCTGTCTAACAACGGATGTCAGTACGGGTGAGAGTGCACACACACACACACACACACACACACACACACACACACACACACACACACACACACACACACAGAGTAGAGAACTTGTTTAGCTGAAGTGGGCACTGATGTATGACATGTTCATGCCACTTTCAACCAGCATCTCTGGGGGGAGGACAAAACAGAAAAAAGGAACCCTCAGCTGAGCAGCATGACATGACAGCCCAGCATCACCTGTAGACCCCACATCCACTAATTTGGGCTTTCCCCTGGCAATCCTACCTGAAGTTCCCAAGAGACCCGAACCACTCTAAGGGTCCCATCACGGAGCAAAGTCACAAGAAGAACATGGGGGATTGGAAAGTCCCAGGAGATGGTTGGGTGATGGGGTTAGGGTGATGCACAGTGCTGAAGGAGGGACCAGAAGCCAGCAGAGATGGCATAAATAGGAAGTAAAAAAAAAATAAATAAATAATACATTCATAAATAAATAAATAATTAAATAGGGGATATTTTATAGGGCATGCAGGAATAAGCATTTTGTTCACTCCGGAATGTTGCCAACAATGTTGCCTAGCAATGAGTGGCAGAGGGAAATGGAGCCCCGAGTTCCAGGCCAGCATTTTATGCAACATTCCAGAGTGAGTAAAAAGTCTATTTCTAGGGAATGTCCTGTGTTTACCATGGAACCTTGAATGCCATTGAGATGAGACTACAGGGAAACTAACATGGGCTGCAGAGGTAATAGCATGTAAATCACCCCAGAACGAATAACAGGGCTGAATAACATTTTTTTTCTGCCCTGTTATTTATCCTACCCATGGTAACTAACTTGTCACTGGTTAGTACTATAAACTACATCATACTGTTCTAAAATTATATTTATTAGCAGTTTATAAATCCGAAACACACACCGAGTTTTCTAAAATGACCAACGAAAATGGAACAATAAGAGAACTGGTACCAGCTTTTTAGGAGGCAGCTTCTACAGGCAGGGCCGCAGTAATGGGAGGGAAAGTGGGGAAGTTGTCTGGTGCCCCAAGCTCAGGAGAGGCCCACCTGAGGAGTTGGCATTACCCTTGGCATTAGCTGGTTTGGGAAACAGGGGCCCATTTCGATTGATTTGTCCTGGGCCCCAAAATTGATAGCTGCAGCCCTGTCTACAGGAGTAAATCATTTACGGAGCCATAGAAACATAGAAGTTGACGGCAGATAAAGACGGCAAGGCCCATCCAGTCTGCCCATTTTTTCTACCTTATGAATGTGCCATCGGCCTTTACTCTGTCAAAGGCTTATCTATTCATACTCATCTGTATTGCTGTCTTATGTCTATCCCATGCCTGTTTGAAGCCCTGCACTGTATTCATATCCACCACTTCCTGAGGTAAGCCGTTCCATGCATCCACCACCCTTTCTGTAAAAAATAACTTCCTCACATTACCCCTTCATCGGCCTCCATCTAACCTCATGCTTGGTCCTCTTGTCCTGCTATTTTTCTTATATTGAAACATGTTAGACTCTTTCATCTTGTTAATGCCCTTAAGGTGTTTGAATGTTTCGATCATATCACCTCTCTCCCTCCTTTGCTGTAGGGTATACATATTGAACTCCATTAATCTGTCCTCATATGTTTTCTGATGCGGTCCCTGCACCATTTTGGTTGCCCTTCTCTGGACTGCCTCGATTTTGTTAATGTCCTTGTGCAGATGCGGCCTTCAGTATTGCACACAGTACTCCAGATGGGGTCTAACCAATGTCTTGTAAAGAGGGATTATTATCTTCCTCTTAAGACTTGTGATACCCCTACTAATACACCCCAACATCCCTCTAGCCTTACCTACTGCTTTAGTGGTCTGCTTGGATGATTTCAGGTCATCTGTGATGATAATGCCCAAGTCTCTTTCTTTCCTTGTGATTGCCAGCAACTGCCCTCCTGACCTATAGGTAGCCTCAGGGTTTCTCTTCCCTATGTGCTTGATCTTGCACTTCTTTGCATTAAACCCCAGTTGCCATTCTTCCAACCATTTTGCCAGTTTATCCAGATCTCTTCTCATTCTGACCACCCCATCTGGATTATCTGCTCTGTTGCAGATCTTGGTGACATCTGCAAACAGACAAACCTTACGACTGGCCCCAGGACTGACCCCTGAGATAGTATGCCAATGGAAGGGTGAAACCCCATCAGCGAATCCTCCACAGTGAAATTTTTGACAAATTTCAAAAATGTTGCTGGGGGAATCCATGCAAAATGTTGCCCTTTTGCGGTTGACCCCGCCGTGTTAACTCTGACTCGATCTGATGTCTGACAGGCGAAATTTCACCTGTCACATTGGGAATGTCTCTATGCTGAATGTCGACAACAATGTTGTTGCATCAGCATAGGTAAACTCCCTGAGGTACCCCACTTGTGACTTGCATCTCTTCTGAATATATACTGTTTACTACCATTCTCTGTTTTCTGCCCACCAACCAGTTTGCCACCCAGTTGTCCAAACTCTGACCCACCCCAAGCCTACCCAGGTTATTAATCAATCTTCTATGTGGAACAGTATTGAAAGCTTTGCTGAATTCAAGGTAGGCAACATCAACTGCACCCCCTAGGTCCACCATTCTGGTTACCCAGTCAAAGAAATCTATGAGATTAGTTTGGCAGGACCTCTCCGTTGTAAATCCATGCTGTCTTGGATCCTGTGTTCCTATGGATTCCAGGTGTTGCACTATCCTTTTCTTAAGGAGTGCCTCCATAATCTTGCCCACTACTGAGGTAAGACTGACTGGTCTGTAGTTCCCTACCTCCTCTCTGCTGTCACTCTTGTGCAGCGGGATCACATGAGCCCTTCTCTAGCCTTCTGAGATCTCTTCTGTGCTCAGAGACTCACTAAACAGTTCTGCTAATGGCTCTGCTAGTTCCACCCTTAGCTCCTTTAGTACCCTGGGATGCATGCCATCAGGTTCTATTTCCTTGTTCACCCTGAGCTTAGTGAGCTCTTATAGGACCCTTCCTTTTGTGAAGGGACTTGTGCACACCTCTCTCCCCTCTTTATCCACGGTGCTGAGCTGTGGGCCCTGCCCTGCCTTCTCCTCAGTAATTACTGAGCAGAAGTATCTATTTAGGATAGATGCTTTTCCTTGGTCCTCCTCCACACACTCCCCTTCTCCCCTTTGAGCTTAACAATACCCTCTCTGGACTTTCTCCTTTACTAATTTATCTATAGAAAGTCTTGTCCCCTTCTTTTACTGTTTGTGCTAGTGTTTCCTTGGTTTGGGCCTTTGCCTGCCTTACTGCCCTCCCTGCTTCACTTAGGGAAGTTTGGTATGCCTTCCCATCTTCGTCCTGCTGCTTTCCCTTATATTTCCTGAAGGCCAACCTTTTAGTTCTGATCTTTTCTTCTACTGTTTTCGAGAACCAAAGTGGTTTCCTCCTTCTTTTGCTCTTGCTTTTCTCCCTAACACAATGGCATGTTGCTTCAAGTATTGCATCCTTAATGCTTGTCCACTTTGCCTGTACCCACCTCACCTGTATTTCTTCTTGCCAGGGCTAGCTTAACTCTGTTGGCCATCTTATCAAAGTCAGCTCCTCTGAAACCCCATATGTTTGCCTTGGAATGGGATGATTTAGTTCTAGTGGCTAAATTGAACCACACCATGTGATGGTCACTGGCCCCCAGGTGACCTTCTACCTGGAGATCTGTGATCAGATATTTCTTCTTTAAAAAACTATTTGGACCAATCCATTTCAGCAATGGCAGTGTATTGTGCTGCCACCTGAGAGATTGCAGTTCACCTCTGAGCTTTGGAAACCCATGATGAGACCACCTGAGGGTGGGGTGCATCACGGAGGTGAGGCCCTCATCCCCGCAGGGAGAGAAGGCATAGACTGCAATGCATTTTTGCACCTCCTACTAGTCGACAACTGAGTGCCACTTTTGTTGGCTGTGAAGGTGCATTCGTAACCAATGGCATTGTACAGAATATCCAGAACATTGTTTCTCCCAGGGTGAGGCCAGCCTCCCAAGGGGGATCGCAACCTGTTGTGGGAGAGGCTCAAGCAAGCCTGAACATGTACTGCATTTAAAGTTTGAGTTTTGGATGTTTTGTGTAAAGGTGTGAAGCAACATGTAACTGGATAATGGCAGGTAAATTGATGTATTTATGTAAGTATTTATTTATTTATTTACAAATTGATGACCAAGAAAGGCACACTAAGCTAAGACTCATTTGTGACTTGAGGTTGGGAAAAGGGTACACAGAGTAAATACAATTCAGAGGTAACTGCAAAAAAATCAAGTGATACAAAATGAATGGTAGTGCAAATAAATGTGTCAATAATGAGAGGTAACAGCTGACCAATTAGACTTGTTGCAGTACAACACAAATATAAGATCTAAGCAGACAGGTACTAGCAGCAATAGCAGGAGGGAGCAACACAATCCCTTAGAAGGTGCATAAAAGCAGGGGAGAGGCCGGGGTGGGTAGGAAAGTTGTTCCTTATAAAGGAGAAACAGACAGATAGATCAGTTTGACCAATGGAGGTACACAATGAGGGGAAAAACGATGTCAAGACTCAGAAGAATGGCACAATTAGGTTGACCTGGGGTGTGGGGGTTACAGAGGAGGTGAACACTAAGTTAAATAAACTGAGAAAAAAACTCTGCCAACTACTCAAAGGCATTTCACTTTATCCCTGGTGTATCTTGCAATATATTTTTTTTCCTAGGGGTGGCCCAAGATTACTTCCATATTTGAGGGAAGCTTGAGATTTTTTCCATGGCTTGGGGGAGGCTCACTATGACCAAGTCTGAGGACTAATGGAGATCACAGGAAATCCCAAGTCATTTCAATTGGTGTTATTTCCCAATATTCCAGATAATGCTTTGCATCTTGTCCTTGTCACTGGTTACCACTGTAGCTGCTAATGCACCCTCCCAGCCAAAGGAAGGGTACCATCATAGTGGCCACATCAATTGGGGTGAGGGATCAGGAATTAGGAGTAAAATCTAGTACCCCTGGTGAGTTTACCTACCCTCTCCTTCCCTCATTCAGTATGGTCCTCATTGCTCTGTACTTGCTGATTGTCTGTTGAGCCTGCTTCTGTGTTGCACCTAATTTTTTGAACCTTGCTGAGAACATTGTGTGTACTACTTTGATTTTGTGACCAGTCCTGACCTCCAGTGCATTGGCACACTCTCTTGTATCTGTTACTGTGGGCATAGCATATTGCCTGTCTTCCTGTTTCTTGTAACCTGTTGTAGCCTTTATATGGACTCATGTATGGACTATGTAACACTCCAAGGCTATACCTGAAAATAGTCATTGTAATTATCTAATTTGTTTGCCTGGTCAATAAAAACTAAATAAATAAATAGAAATTAAAAAATAAGTACTGCTGCTTTAATTCCCAACATGCAGCAGCGGATGACTTTATGGGAGTGCAGGACAGCCAAAAATTTGTTGCAAACAGGGCTTGCTTAGAAGCGACAGTGAGAAGGGACAGAACAGGAGAGGAAATATTGGAGGGTTAGAGGGCTTGATGGCCAGACGCGCTGCAATTATAAAAGAAAAATTGGAACAAAAATGATCAGCAGTGAGCCTGCTCTGTCTCAGCGATCATCATGCTCATTAAAAAGCAACTAATTATTATTCCGGCTCATTAGCGATTATAAATCTCCAGTTCCAGAACTTCATTAAAAAAAAGTGACAAGCTTGCACTTAATTTTGTTCCTCCTCAGTCTGGGTAGCACAAACACATTAACCTGTACACCCTTCCCAGCACGAATGGCCTGGATTCATTAAGTGTGATTCTTCTGCTTAAAGAGACCATGCTTTGAGGTGTTCATTGTTACTTAGTAAAAGACAACTGCAGGGGGCTAGCATTGCACTACACCAAGACCAAAAGTTCAAGGCATGCTTATTTTAGAGCGACAAAAAAGTGTTTTTCTTTTTTATTTGTTTATTCTATTCAAGCCATGCTCTAGCCTATGGTTCAGAACACCTTACAGAGTTTAAATAGATCACTAAAAAAAGTCAAAACCAAAAAATCATTACTGTATACCACTTATAAATCGCAAGGCCTTCCATTTTAAAATAGAAAATAGCGAACACTTATTACTATTGCGTCTGAAATAATAGGATTTTACTGTGTATTTAAACATTTTTCTAATATTTAATAGTAGGGCATGTATAGCAGTGGCAGTATAGTGCAGTGGTTTAAGGCTCTAAGCTGCAAATCTGGTGACATCCAGCAGACCACACCTGGGTTTGAATCCCACCGCTTCCACTTGCATACTGTGTGACCCCCGAGCAAGTCACTTTACTTCCCTGTGCTCCCAGGTTGCACCTGTAAAAAAGCTTTCAGCTTAGTGTGCTATTCCTGGTTAAGCAACTAAAAAAATAATTGGGGGCCTTGAGACTGCAAAGGAATGGGCCACCTGCACATTCTATTAGTGCTTCCTCTTTGCTGGCTTGCCCCTTTCTGCTGCCCCCCGTTCGTCACCTGTCTTCTCTGGATCTTGCTGTTTACTGCAGTTGACAGTGTAGGACCTTTAGAGGAGCTTTCTTCATCCTGCCTCAACATCATTGTGGTGGTAGCGCTCTTGCCCCTGGGTCAGGAAAATACAGATGGTTATGGGTTCAAGTCCCCCACAAAGTACTTGGATGGATGCCCATCACTGACTGCAGTGCTGTGCCATGGGGTTAGTGTGCACTGTTGGAGATGTCTTCCTTCAGTTGAAAGATTAAACCAGGACCCCTTCTGCCCATCTCTGGTGACTGGCCAAATGAAAGTTAAAGATTCAGCGTCACTTTCTGAATGTCAGGGAGTTATCCCTGATGCCCTGCCCAACATCTCTGCTCTTGATAGCACTGGTTCTATTGCAACATGGCATTGTGGGTGGTATAAGTGCACACAATGGCTGCAGCCATTTATACCACATAGTCTCTGTACTACCAGTACCCAATTCATTGCTTTGTAAACCACTTTGGGATACAGAGAGTATGAAAGGCTCTATACTAAAATGAAATTCTGCTATGTTGCTAGAGTAGAACCAGTAGTAAGTAGGAATTCAGTTTATTAAAAGCTCAGGAATTAACCTTTGAGTTCAATCTCATTTTGAAAGCAAAAGAATAGTTAGATAGGTCAGATGGCTGAACCAGTTAAAAAATGGACCCCTCTCCAAAAATACCCTGTGTACTTGTTTGAATTTTGAATCACTGCACTCATCCTTGCTTAAAGCAGGTTGACTGATTTAAAACACACATCAATGAATGTGAATGCTGGATTCTTGTCAATTATATGAAAGTTAGAGGTTTTAGAATGGCTAGGGATCAAGAACATTTTTAAACTTTTTTTTTTGGTTTGGATGTAAACTGTCTAAAAATCCACCCCAAATAGGTTTGCCTATCAGAAATAATAGGGTGATTGTCAATTTTATTTATTTATTGGTGAAATCAGACACAACCTTTCAGCACATGTGCTTATTTGCAAAGGTTCCACAATGATGTTGAGGCAGGATGAAGAAAGCTCCTCTAAAGGTCCTACACTGTCAACTGCAGTAAGTAGCAAGATCCAGAGAAGACAGGTGATGAACTCGGGGGGTGGGTGTGCAGGGGAAAGGAGACAAGCTAGTGAGAACGAAGCACTAATAAAATGTGCAGCTGGCCCAGAGGGAGGAGGTTGTCTGTCTTCAGGCCACACTGGACAGTAGTAAGTGAACCTCCCCCATCCAGGGAGCACCAGAGCCACCACCACTACCTCAGAGGTTGCGAAGAAAGCACAGTAGTTGGACAACAGTGGGCTCAGGGAGGGTGACAGTGGTGAAACAGAGGCACATCCAGTCAATTGTACCACTCCACAATCCAAACACTATTCTGATGGAGCATAGTTTCCCTATGGATGCATCCACAGAGGAGACTAAGGAGGTTGTGGACAACTGTCACAAGGGAGCCCCACAGGAAGGAGGCAGAGGACACCACGGGGAAAAGAAGCAGCTCCTGGTGGGAGACTCAATCATTAGGGGGATAGACCTGGGGGGAGCAGGGAAAACTGAAGTAAGGTGCCTGCCTGGTGCCATGGCTTGGAGGGACAGGAAGCGCATCCTGAGGATCATGAGAACAGCTGCACGGGAGACTGATCTGGACTTTGTTGTCCACCTAGGGACAAATGACTTGAATCAACATGAGATTAGAGCAGTGTAGGAAGAGTTTGTGAGTTGGGGAGGGGCTTAAAGCAAGTAGCACACACAGTATCCTTCTCAGAGGTGCTGCCTGTGTATGGCAAGGTTGAGGTGAGGGTACTTCACACCATTCAGTTCAATGGATGGTTAAAACAATGGTGCAGAGCACAGGGGTTTGGCTTCACTGGGGACTGGGGTTCCACCTGGAGGGATATCAGCCTATACTGGCAGGATGGTCTGCATCTGTCCAGGAAGGGAACTAGTCATCTGGGCAATCAGTTTAAATGCTTCATTGGCAAGCTTTTAAACTAGTCAAGAGGGGAGTCACTGATAAGCAGCACGGAATTCCCAGCCTCCCCCTACAAAACAGGGTACTAAATGAGGGAAAGACCAAGGTACAAAGGTCAGTAGGGAGCAGGACAGGGGTGAATGGAGAAAGCAAAGTCAATGAGGACAGGGATGGTGCTACAAGAGGTAAAGCCATCAAAAAATGGAGAGCAATGAGTACTAATGTCCATAGTCTGGGTAAGAAGCTTCCTTAATTAGTGGCCTTGATGGAGGAGGAACATCTGGATAGTGTGACAGTCACAGAAACATGGTACACACAGAATCATGACTGGGATGTAAACATACCAGAATACACTATCTACAGGAGGGACAAAGAGAGTAAAAGAGTAGGAGGAATAGCTCTCTACATAAGGGAAGAAATCAAAGCTACAGAACAAAAGGGTAAACTGGGAGGAGAGGAAGCACTGTGGGTCAATTTGGAGAGAGGCAATGGCACCACAGTCCACCCAGGGGTTGTATACAGACCCCCATCTCAGGGGGAGGACCTGGACAACAAAATGATAGGAAGTATCCTTAGAATGGCAGAAAAAGGAAAGATATTGCTGATGGGGGATCTGAATATGCCAGATGTTAATTGGAGTACATTTGCAGCAGCCATTTCTAAGAGTGGGGTCATTCTAGATGCCCTACAGGGGGCATGCCTTAAACAACTAGTATTGAAACCCACTCAAGAGGGAGCAATCTTAGACCTGGTACTCTCAAATGGAGATGGCAAGAGAATCACAGATTTAGAAGTGGGTAGCCATCTGGGAACTAGTGACCATCGAACAGTATGGTTCACAATAAACACAGCAGTAGAGTCAAGCCATACAAAGGCAAAGGTACTGGACTTCAGGAGGCTGACTTTGCAAAATGGTGAGTGCCTAAGGAATGCACTAGCAAATGGGCAGGAAGGAGGGTGAAGAAAATGGGAATACTCAAAACTGCCATCACAGAGGCAGCAAGCCTTTGTGTGAGCAAATAAACAAAACAAAATGATGTAAAAAACCACTATGGTTCTCAAAGGAGGTGGCAGGGAAGGTTAGGGAGAAAAAGAAAGCATTCAGGAAGAATAAGGAATCACAGAAGGAGCAGGACAGAGAATTGTATCAGTTAAAGCAAAAGGAAGCTGGGAAGGCAGTCAGAACATCAAAGGCCCAAACCAAGGAAAAGATAGCCAACACAGTTAAGAAGGGGGATAAAACCTTTTATAGGTACACCAGGGAGTGAAGGAAGACCAAGGGAGGGATAATGAGGCTTAATAAAGGGGAGGTGGTGGGCAGAGGGTGACTGTGAAAAGGCAGAGATACTAAACAAATATTTTTGCTCAGTATTCACAAATGAAGAGGGGGAGGTGCCTAAACCAAACAATAAAAACACTCTGGATACAGGAGTTGATACCAGCCCATTTACAGAAGAAAGGGTTCTGAAAGAACTCTTAAAACTGAAGGTGGACAAAGCAATGGGGCCTGATGGGATTCAGCCCAGAATTCTAAAAGAACTAAGGGTAGAACTAGTGACACCACTGACTACCCTCTTTAACAAATCATGGGAGGACGGGTGGTACCTGAGGACTGGAGGAGGGCAGATGTGATTCCACTTCACAAAAGTGGGAGTAGGGCAGAAGCAGGCAACTACAGACCTGTTAGTTTAACCTCAGTGATAGGGGAAATGATGGAATCACTGCTGAAGGAAAGAATTGTCTAGTAACTAGAGGTCAGAGGGGAACAGGACCCAAGGCAGCATGGATTCACAGCGAGAAGGTCATGTCAGATGAATCTAATCAATTTCTTTGACTGGGTGACCAAAGTAGTAGATCAGGGAGGGGCAGTGGACATGGCCTACCTAGACTTTAGCAAGGCATTTGACACAGTCCCACACAAAAAATTAATATACAAGTTAGCCAGCCTGGGAGTGGGTCCCAAGATGGTAGCCTGGGTAAGGAATTGGCTGGAGAACAGGACTCAGAGGGTAATAGTACATGGAGTCCATTCTGAAGAAAGGGTGGTTACTTGTGGGGTACTGCAGGGTTCAGTACTAGGACCGGTCCTCTTCAATGTCTTTATAAGCGACATTGCAGAGGGACTGGAAGGAAAAGAATGTCTCTTTGCAGACGACACAAAGATCTGCAACAGAGTTGATACACAAGGTGGGGTGGAAAGGATGAGAAGGGACTTGGCAAGGTTGGAGGAATGGTCAAATGTATGGCAGCTTAGATTCAATGCTAAGAAGTGCAAGGTAATTCACCTGGGAAACAAGAACCCAGGGGAAGAGTACACAATGGGGGGTGAGACACTAACAACACCAAAAATGGAAAGGGACCTGGGGTAGTCGTATCAATGACCTAAAGGTGGGCAAGCAATGTGAGAGGGCAGTAAGGAGGGCTGGGGGATGCTGGGATGCATGGGGAGAGGCATCACCAGTAGAAAACAGGAAGTTGTTATCCCTCTATACAGACAGCTGGTGAGACCCCATCTGGAGTACTGCCTGCAGTTCTGGAGACCCAGTCTCCGCAAAGACATAAACAGGATGGAGGCAGTCCAGAAGAGGGCAACTAAAATGGTTCAGGGTCTGCACTGGAAGACATATGAAGAGAGACTTAAGGAGCTTAATATGTATAGCCTCGAGGAAAGGAGGGAGAGGGGGGACAGGATAGAAACTTTCAAGTACCTCAAGGGACTCAACAAAGTCTAAAAGGGTAACATCTTTCAGAAAAAGAGGTGTGCAAGAACATGGAGAACAATTTGAAGATGGGGAGGTGGCTCAGAGGTAATGTAAGGAAGTATGTTTTCACAGAGAGGGTTGTGGACGCATGGAACGGCCTTCTGGAGGAGGTTGTGGAGCCAAAAACAGTGGTGGAATTCAAGCATGCATGGGACAGTCATAAGGCAATTCTAGAGGGTGGGGGTAGGAAGAAGTAAGCTGCTGGTTAACTAGGATTTGCAGCTTATCCATTAGGTAGGGAAATGGGCAGACTGGGTGGACCAAGTGGTCCTTATCTGCCATCAAATTCTATGTTTCTATGTTTCTATGTCAATGGGTTACAGAGGTATCATCAGCACACTTGGTGAATCATCAAATAATACAGAGTATACATTATTAAATTCAGGTACAGACAGGGTATATTAGTTTTTAGAAACTAGTACAATTGAATAAGTAAAATATAAATGCAACAGCACAGGACAATTGCTAGTGCATGTTCCAGGATCAAGGGTCTGGGGAAGATCTATGAATTTTTGTTACATTCCCTGATTAGTAATGTTTTGTTACTCCAAACATTATTGCTTTATCAAGTTTTTTTTTATTTAAAAAACATTTTGAGATACTTGGCTCTGAAAAGTACTGTGTGCTGTAAACTTACAATATGATTATTACTGGTGTTAACTGAAAGCTCTAATTAAGTCTTATCGCTTGGGCCGCCAACAGAATTGGAAAGCATTGGAATTCTGGAGTGATGTATTAGTCCATGGCACAGCAAGGGTTAAGCAGCTGTGCTCGTTGCATAAAAAAATACTGTTGGTACAGATGTTATTTCTGATGCTGCTGTTTGGGACAGGAAGAGCTGTGTGAAACTAGAATATTAGGCAAAAGTAGATGAAATGTTACACTGAGTGACATTCAGGTCAAAAAGGGAAGAATTTGGAAGCATGCAGGCAACCACACAGCAACAGAAAACTGACAATAAGACATTACACTTCATCTGGGCTATCCAATTGTTAAAAAAGTAATACAGTACAATTTTGGCATGTTGCATTTCTTCTTTTCGGTTCTAAAACCTGAACTGAAACAGAAGTGGTATGGCTTGGTTCTGGGTTGATTTTGCCTTCAATTTTGGGTTCATTCTAGACAGTTCCCACTCCAGCCTCATTCTGGAAACCAGATGGTTATCATTCAGAAGCAAACTTTAATTAGCTTGAGCCCTATTTACACTAGCCATTTCTACAGTGGTGTAGGTGGTTTGGAGAGCCAGACTGGTTTTCATTTGCATGTGTAAACTGTGTAGGTATCAAACTGGTGTGCCTCTTCTGCTCTTCTCCTAGACAGAGGAGTGGAACTGATGTAGGTGAGTTCAACTGCTGTGTAAACTGTGACTACTTTTCACCTCACTGCCTGAGGGTAAATAAACATTACAACACACAGGGAACTCCTTGCAGAATGGGTTCCACAGTGCAGTACCCAAGACACTGGTGTGACACTAGTGTGGAAGTCAATGTCCTTAAAAGAGCAGGTGTTTGCCTTTTTAACCTCCCTCCCTCCTCCCCTTACCTGATTCGGTACCTTATCCTCCATTACAAGGATCCTTCTGAGTGCTGCAATTTTTGGTTAAGTAAATTTCCTATTTAAATACTTGAAAAATGAATCCCAGGATTGGTTGCCAAACTGCTCGTACTTCCTAAGATGGAGGCACACCCCAACACTGGCACTTTTTGTGGTGTCAGCACTAGAACTGCATAAGGGTGCACTCCATAGATTATAACGGGACCAGCTTTAGCGCATGTTTTTAAATACTATGAAGTGCCAGTTTGGAGAAAAGAAGGCCACCGCTCAACTAACAAGGACCTTGTTAGTTGAGCGGCGGCCTTCTTTTCTCAAAACTGGGCACTTAAAAGTATTTAAACATTCACTCCAAAACTGGTCCCTTATAGACTATGGAGTGTGCTGCCATGCAATTCTAGTACTGACATCACAAAACGTGCCAGCGTGGGGGTGTGCCTCCATCTTAGGAAGTATGAACGTTTTGTCTGCCAGTCCTGGGATCAATTTTTATGAGTGTTTAAATGAGAAAATTTACTTAACCAAAAATTGCAGCACACAGAAGGATCCTTAAAACGGAGGATAAAGTACTGAATCAGGTAAGGGGGGAGGGAGGTTGAAAAAGTAAACACCTGCTCTTTAATGATGTACACCAATGACTTCATAAACAACCAGGTGCAGAAGCACACTAGTGTGAGCCACTCTGGTGTGTAACAGCTTGGTCACTGTATATGGGGTGTTGGGATCAAGAAACACATACCCAGAACCTAGATGTTCTGGTTCCGGTTCACTTTTACCGGCTTCATGTTTTTAATGTTCCTGGACTCAGTCTGGCTAGTTCTCTGGCTTGATTCTGAGTAGAATTGGTTGAATAGGAGTTCCAGAATAAAGCTGGACTGAGGCAGTTATCACATAGAGCCAAGCCCAAGTCCTTTCTCCATTCTGGTTTTGGTTTGGATCAAGACCCCAGCCTTTTCTCAATTTCATAGAAGCAAGGTGGAAATTAAACAGACATTAGTTGTATAGTTAAGCAATAAGGCACAACAGGGTGAGGGATACTGGGGGATTTACTCACGCCTCGTGTGGGGTGCTACAAGGTGCAACTGAGTGATTTTGCCAAATGCAAAGTTCGAAGTTCTTTTTTATTTAGATAAAAATGTATAAAACCAGTTTGTCATATTCCATATGATACAAATCATATATATATATATATATATATATATATATATATATATATATATATATATATACACACATACACACACACACATACATACACACACACACACACACACACACACACACACACACACACAATATTATACATTCATCAAATACACAATAATTTATACAATCAACATAATAACTTCTTCATACAATAAGAAAAAAAAAAATTTTTTTAGCTAAGACAAAACCTAGCCACATCAAACATCAGTTTTATTGCGTCTAACTGCAGTACATGTTTTTTGTACCCCTCTCTTTGGGATGCAAAATACATCAGAACCAGAGGAGTAAGGCATTTTTTCCTTTGTTCTGCCCATTTTTTGCAATCAAATAGCATGTGCAAGATTTCGAAAGCTGATTTATTAGTACAATTGCACATACCCACAAATATTTTATAATTGAACTCATTCAAATTATAATATATATTGCCTAAACATGCCAGCCTTATTTTACACAGAATGTTCCTATGTGCACCCTTCTCACACTTTAACAAGTAATGTTCTTGTCCCCGGTATAATTTGATACTTGAGTATAAGCCATATGAATCCAATTCATGGATTCTACTAAAATCTCTCTACTATCTTGCTGACATATGCTTCTGTGTTTTCTAACACTGATACACTCCACAAATCCCTACATCCTACCTTTTTTAACATTGTATTCAGTTTATGGAACCAAAATGTATTCTGGCTAGTCCTTAATGATCTGTTTATAAATTCTTCCCAGCATTTTTGGGGCAGTCTTTCATTGCTCATTTTCATTATCCTGCCCCCAAAATTAACCGTTCTTATCATTATTTTAGTTTTGACAGAAATCATGCCAGGTTCAAGTCTAAGAAAACATGATGGGCAGTCTTGAGGTAAATTTAATGTAACTCTTAAAATGAATTTTGTATGCTTTTGACATTTGCTTTATCTAAATATAGGCCCAAAATTTCACTGCCATACAGTAGTTAACTCATCAATTTGGCCTCAAATGCTTTTTTCATGGCAATAAAGGAGTTGTTTGCAAATTTATTAGCAAAGTTTCTTATTGCCCCCATTGACTTATAAGAATTACATTTAACTTCTGATAGGTGTGATTTCCATGACATATTTTTGTCAATTTTTAAACCAAAATATTTAAATTCCTTAATTACCTTGAATTGATTCCCTTCGATGTTACAGAATTTTTCTGACTTATTATCTTTCCCTATTACTAATATTTCGGATTTCTCCACCAGAGTGAGGGATATTGGGGGACAGGGGAAGATCATGGAAGCACTACTAAAGGAGAGATTGGTGGAACATCTGGTTGTCAATGGAGTACAGGACCCAAGGCAGCATGGTTTCACCAGGGGGAGGTCATGTCAGACCAACCTTATTGAATTTTTCAACAGGGTGACTAAGGAGGTGGATCAGAGGAAGGCAGTGGACATGGCCTATCTGGACTTCAGCAAGGCCTTTGACACTGTGCCACATAGAAGACTATTACACAAACTGGGGAATATGGGTGTGGGCAGGACAGTAATGTAGTGGGTAGGTAACTGGCTGAGTAGCAGGACACAGAAGGTGGTGGTAAATGGCTGTCACTCCACAGTGGGAAGAGTGACCAGTGGGGTACCACAGGGATCAGTGCTGGGACCGGTCCTATTCAACATCTTCATCAGTGACATTGCGCAGGACCTAGAAGGCAGAATTTCCCTGTTCGCTGATGACACAAAGCTCTGTAACAGAGTAGACACACCAGAGGATGTAGACAGAATGAGAAGTGACCAGCAGAAACTTGAAGAATGGTCAGGGGTCATAGTTGAAATTCAATGCAAAGAAGTGCAAGATAATGCTGCATATGGGGCACAAAAACCCTGGCACAATATATCAGTTGGGGGGTGAGGATATAGCATGCACCAAGCAGGAAAGGGATCTTGGCGTTATCATCTCTGATGACCTCAAGGTAGGGAAACAGTGCGACAAGGCAGCAGGTAAAGTAAATAGGATGCTGGGATGCATAGGCAGGGGCATCACCAGCAAGAAAAGGGAGGTTATAATTCCATTATTCAAGACACTAGTGAGGCCCCACCTGGAGTACAGTGCACAGTTCTGGAGACCTTACCTATGTAAGGACATAGACTGGGTAGAGAAGGTTCAGAGGAGGGCAACAAAGATGGTATATAAACTGCATCACAAGTCCTATGAGGACAGGTTGAAGGACTTGAATATGTACTCCCTGGAGGAGAGGAGGGAGAGAGGGGATATGATAGAGAATTACAAGTATCTTACAGGGCAGACTAGGGTGCAGGAATACACTATTTCTAAGTGAAAAAGATGTTCCAGAACTAGAGAGCATGGGATGACGTTGGAGGGAGGACAATTCAGAGGAAATGTGAGGAAGAATTTCTTCACAGAACAGGTGGTGGACAAGTGGAACACCCTGCCAGAGGAAGTGGTGGGGGCTGAAACAATCACAGAATTTAAGAATGTATGGGATAGACATAAAGGAATTCTGGAGGTCAGGGGTAAGGGGCAATAGATTTCTAGGAAAACATAAAGTGAACTTACAAGCTCAAATGGGCAGACTGGGTGGGCCGTAGGCCCTTATCTGCCGACACTGTCTATGTATCTATGTATCCACATTCAGCTCTAAGTCCATTTTTAAGGAGTTTAAAACATTAATCATCCTTCTTCTAAGTCCCAGTGGAGTATGAGAGATGATAATGGCATCATTCGCATGAAGTAATAATTGAACTTTCTCATTATTTACTGATGGGGCAAATGTATCAATGTTATTAATATTGCTAATTAGTTTTTCCATATATAAATTAAATAATAGCGATGCCAACAGGAAGCCTTGTTTTACATCACTATTAATAGTCATTTCATTAGATACAGCACCATCTCTTCCATATCTCACCTCTGCTGTGATATTTAGATGCAACAGTTTTAAAAATGGCCAGGAGTTGAGGATCTATTTTTAAACACTCCAATGTCTCCCACATCTTATCTCTGATCCCAGTCAAAGGTTGCCTTTATATCCAGGAAGCCAACATAAAGGGTTCCTTTTTTGATGTGTACATACAGTATTTATCCACTAGGTAATTTAAAGTAAAAACCAAAGAGAGAGAGAGAGTAGCATGCTCTTTTTTAAAGCCACACTGAAATTTAGAAAGTAATGCATTCTCTTCCACCCATATAAGTAACCTGTCTAAAATTAGTCTGGAATATACTTTTTGTATTACAGATAATAACGTAATTGGCATATAGCATTTTGGATCCTGCTTGTCCCCCGTTTTAAATAGGGGGACAATAATACCCTCATTCCAGTTCAGTGGCAATATTAGGTGGTTTCATATTACTGTAAATATCATCGTAAGCAAACTTGCCCAAAAATCTGGTTTATGAAGGAGAACCTCTGCTGGCAGATCATCAGCTCCTGCTGCCTTCTTCCTTCTTTGTGCCAGTATTGCCAATTTCACCTCGTTGATTGTAAACACAAACAAATTACTTGGTGCAAATGGGATGGTGCTACTTAATCTTATAGCTATCTCGTCACTATTTTCATTATTCATCTTATATATTTTACTAAAATGCTCTATCCATTTTTCTTCATTTATCATGCCAATCATATTATAACAAATGTTATTTTCATTGCATCTATAAGTTACCATAGCCTAAAATGACTTTGCATCTTTTTTTACAACACATTCTTGCAGATCGTCCCATAATTTATTTTTATAACTCTTTTTTTATCATTTAATAACTTTTTATACTCAATTTTTAGAAGTTTTAATGCACCCAAAACAGTACAAGTCAGCATTTTTGATCTAAGTTTCCCAATCTTCTTAATTTCTTTTCCTGTATCATAACATTCTTTGTCAAACCAGGATTTATCTGCTCCAACATCAATTTTCCTTTTTGGTCTTTCTTACAAACTTAATTCTGCCACAAAGGTATCAATTAGGATAGCAAATCTCCTTATTATATTTTCCCCATTCTCCTGATCATTATTCATAATTTCATCTATTTTGGATTTTATTTGTTCATTTAGTATATTATCAACCACCTCTTTAGTGTATTCATTCCATTTTATTTTTTCCATACTTTATGCACATATGTAAGTGTCAGTGGCTCAGCAGGTAGCACACTCGCCTCTGAGGCTGGGAGATCAGAAGGCTGTGGGTTCTATCCCTACACCAGACACTTGGGTTAATATCCCAATACTGACACTGCAGTGCAGTATGAGGGGGGTAGCGCACTCCTGAGATGCTGTCTTTCAGATGAGATTTAAACTGAGGTCCCATCTGCCTGTTCTGGTGGTAGCTCAGGAGGATGTTAAAGATCCCATGGCACTTCTTGAAAAGAGTAGGGGAATCTTATCGAACAAGAAAACTACAAAAAAAATCAAACAACAGAAAACTCATACAATTACAGTAGGAACAATCAAAAAAAAGGAAAAACACAAAAAAATCATGTTACAGGAACATCAGAGTCAGTGATCCACGGTAAACATTTCCAGAATTCTAGAAGCATTTGAGTATGCATAGACTTTGAGTCTGCATAATATACTTGTTTCAAGTCAAATACAATTTTGTGTAATAATTCATCATGTGAATACTCCAGCTGTTGTAAGGTAAATAAACAACGAGCAGTCCAAATATGCCATTTCAATATTGTAAAAATAACATTCAATGTATCAGAATTCCATTTCCACCATTTCCATGAAAAGGCCCCATACATTAAATTCACATATGAAACAGTTGCAAACAAAGGCTCATTCCAACGATCAGCAAGAAAGGCCCAAAAGTCCTGAATATATGAACACTGAAAAAATAAGTGTTCAATGGTCTCTTCTTCTTGTACACAGTTCAAACGACTACAAAATCTGTCAATTGTTTGTGTTTTTGATTTGCCTTTATATTAATCCGTTCATGACAACTCAGCCAATGTAAATCCCACATTCGTGGAGGAATCCTTGAATTATGTAAAAGAGTCAGAAGGCAACCCCAATAGGACTCTGGGCATTTATGGAAGACTACAGGAACAGCACAATTTTGTTCCAGTAGATGCTTATATAAATGTTTGCGATGAAGAGTCATAACCATGGTACTTGAAATTTGCCACTGTTTCAGCCTTAGGAAAGTTTTCCTCATATAAGTGGGATGACAAGAGATAATTTTAACTATTCTAAGAGTATTAGAGTCCCATTGATGAAACCAGGGAGTACAGGATTCATAAACCCAAAGCTCCCAACCTTTTCCTAAATTAAATAAAAGGGGCTTAAGATTTGCCAACAAAAAGATACTATTATAGAAATGTAAAGGATGAACCATGTTCAAACCACCCGACTCAAGAGGTAAATAAGTAATATTTTTTTTAATGGGATTAAGGCGACTACCCCATAAGGCTAGAAAAAAATACTCAAAATCCTAGTTTAAAAAAGTTTAGGCGGGGAAATATATAGCTTATAAAAAGAAAAACTGGAATTGAATGTTTTAATCAAATAAACCCTCTTCTTTTCCCCTACTTTCCATTTATTTCAACATGCTACTTTAGTTTGAGCAATTTCTATTTTAGGGCTCCAATTCATAATATCCAGAGGACTATCCCCAAACAAAATACTCAAAATTTTGATAGGTTCCTGACCTATTTTTATATTAGAAACTATAGATACAGACTGGCTCTTTCCCCAAACTTCTACCAATACATTTATCAAAATTCAAAGCAGCTCCTGAGACAGCCCAAATATCACTCATTGATGCACTGCTTCTTGTATGGAAGACACATTAGCTATGACTAAACTCATATCATCCGCATATGCCATAGCAGTATGTGGGGTCGTACACAATGGAGTGGAAATTGAAACAATCCTTTCAGAAGAATTAATGTTGTGGAACAATGGGTCCAGAAAAAAACCCCATAAAGGATAGAGCTGAGTGGACAGCCTTGTCGAACCCCTCCTCTGTAACTGTATCATGGGACCTTTCCAGCCATTAACAATGGGAACTACAGTGGCAGTATGGTATAATTTTTGAATCCAGGATATAAATATAGGAGGGACATGATAATGGTGTAGAAGAAGCCACAAAAACTCATGACTGAGTCAAAAGCTTGTTTCTGGTCAAGAGAAACTAAGTACCCTTGAAGTAGAGCCATATTTCCCCTCTCAACTATTTCCCTCAGCATGATTAGATGGTCAGATATATTTCTACCTGGGACTGTACTAAATTGAACTGAAGAAATAACATGCTGTGCTATCTTCAGCAATCGTAAAACTAAAATTTTAACTAATATCTTAAAAGCTGTATTAAGGAGGCTAAGAGGCCTCCAATTTTGAAGAAGCCTTTTGTTACCCTTCTTAAAAATATAAATCAAACCTCCCATATTCATATTCAAGGGAAAGGAGTCACCTTGGAGAATATAATTAAAAACCTCAACTAATTCTTGGCCTAATTCTGCACCTAATAACTTAGAAATTTCATTAGGGAGGCCATCCAGGCCAGGTGTAACTCCATTTCGCAAATAACTTCAGCAACTTCTGATTGCTGTATGTCTTGAATAGTGGATTCTTGTAAAGAGGAAGAGATGTCAGGGACTGCAATATAAGATAGATATGCTGAGGCCTCTGAAATATTTGTTTTCATAGGACCAAATAAGTTAGCAGTATATGCCGCAATACAGTATTAAATCTCTAAATTAGTTTTACATTCAAGGTGAATAGCATCAAAAAGAACCTCAAATATCTTATCATCTAGTCATTTTTTACAGTTTTCATAAGGGCAGACTACAGAATAAGATCCCTGAGTCCCAAATTGTTGTTGATGTTTTAACAATTTAAATTTCTGTGAATGGTAAGCAGTCAGATCTGATTTAAAATGATTAATTTGACTAGTAAAGTTTTGTGCAGTAGTATAAGATAAAGTCAAAAGTTTTTGTAAATGGAATCACTTTTTCTGATACACTATATACTATGAAGTGTGATATTGTTTACTAAATTGTTTTAATAAACGAATCAAGTCTAATTTAGTATCAGACCACCATAATGGCAAATCATCACATTGAATAAAAACGGAATTCCTAGCTTGCAAAAAATATTTAATCTGGTCCAATAAAAGGGTATTGTCTAGTAAAGAAGTATTCAATTTCCATACACCAGGACCATTATGTCTATGCTGAATATCACTAACTTTGATAGTTAAAAGATTGTGATCCGAAAACTCAGCCACTGCTACTATGGCTGCAGAAAGGAGTAAATGTCTGGATATAAAGAAAAAATCTATGCGAGTAGCTAATGGACCTTTGTGAAATGTAGGAGTATGTGTAGTTGTAATAGACAAGTAAGCATCTTTAATTTAGTTGAATTCAGAATAGTATGTAAAAAATTAGAATCACAAAATATTGTTGATGTTTTGGAGGTATGAGATCTATCCCAGAGAGATAGGTCACAGTTAATATCCCCTCCAAAGATAACATAATGGGAAGTATATAAAAAAGGTTGTGCAATTTTCAATAAATCAATCCGAAGAGATTGCTTTTGAGGTGCATAGATATTCAAAATTCTATATAGCACATTTGAGATTTTAACATCTAGCAACAACAACAACCTGCCAGGACATAAATCCAATGCTTTAATGACATCAACCTCAGTCATGCTAAATAAAATACCTACGCCTGAACGTATTTCTTGACCAAATGACCAAAAAGATGGGCCAAGAAACCAAGCCATCTGAGCTTGCTTAGTTTCAATGAGGGAATGGAATCTTACATCCTTCAGCAAAATAACTCCAGTTGATAAGCAGGGTAAAAAGGAAAAAACTGTATCCCTCTTTGCTTGCCTTTTAATACTATTGACATTTATAGTATGTAGTGAAAAGGAAGGAGCCATAACAGTAAAGCAAAATCAAGAGCTTCTATGATGCCTCACCTAGTTTTTCCCTTCCTAGAGACACTTTCTTTATGTTTCACCTTAGGTTTAGCTTTACGTTTTTGAGACCCCATACAATCAGCGGGAACCTCAGTGTCCGTAGTTTGTTTCGGATGAGAGGAAACCACAGATGAGGAATCAGAGTCTGTGTTTTCAGAAGGATCAAGCAATAAATCATATCTATTACCCAAGGGGATAGTTTCTGTTTTTTGTACTTTAGAAAGAGGTAACCCTTGTTTCCTACAACTCCTAGTATATCTGCTTTCGAGGAACAATAGATTCTGGGGTTGGGGGGCTTCCATTGTAACCATAGGTACCGTTGGGGGGGGTAGGTACAATGCAATTGTCACCAGAGAGATCTGTAGAAGTACTGGGATAGGGAGGGGGTGCTGGATCAGGTACTCCTGGTACAGTAGTCACAGGTTCAGAGGCTTCCCAAACTTATCGGGGGGGGGGGCAATGGTCTCCCGTGAATATTGGGGCAGTGGTTCAGAAGGCAAGAGAAAAGAAACTGAACTTTTTTCATTTAGTTTAGAACGCTGTGCCACTGTTATGAGTAATCTTTGTTCTTCCCCATCAGCTAGATTAGGGGAGTTATGGGCAGCCCAAGCGCACTGCTGAAAGGTGTGGCCAGATTCTTCACAGAGAACACATTTAGGTTCTTCCACACATTGATTACCCTCATGGTCTAATTCCCCACACACCACACATTTGATCTTGTCACAAATACTGCTTATATGACTGACAGAGCCACATCTGTAACAGGCCTTTGGTTGGCCCGGGTAGAAAAGTACTCCTCTGTCCCTACCTAATAGGAAGCTATTGGGTAAATGCTGAATTCCGGCGTCAGCAGTTGTAAGTAACAACTTCACTTTCCAGCCCCCCTCCCCCCCCCCGTCCAGAGATTTTCAGTATCAAAAATGGCCTCAGGATCAGTTAAAATTGTACATCTATGTTTTAACCAGACTGCAATATCATTCAGACTAACCACTCATTTTTAAACAAGATAGTAATATTTTTTTGAGCAGGTTTAGTAAGAGGTACAGCAGTAAAGGGGACCCATAAGGAAGTATTTTTCAACTGATGGAATTTTGTCCAAAAGTGTTCTAACCCATTTAAAGTTTTAAAACTTATATTAAAATTGGGTTCCTGAGAGACATGTATCAGAGCATGAATTTCGTAGACAAAAAAATTTCATGGATTCTTTAAGTGAAGTCCTCCCAACAAAAACATGATCTGGCATAACATCTAGTCCACCTACATAATGCAGTCTAACAGCATTATGTCGTTTTGCTTGTTGAGTTGGGACAGAAAAACAGGATGCATAAGTTTTAGATGGATGAGGGGTATTATTTTTTGGAAGAGATAACCCAGGGCCCTGGGAGTTTAAACTCGGTGCAGCCGTTACTGTAGATTCAGCAGAAGAAGCAGTGGGAGCAATACCAGGTATTGTCAGGGTAGGGTTCTGCGTTAATTGTAGTTCTGGAGGCAGGGAAAGATCAAGGTCCTTAGAGAAACCCTAAGTAACCCAGCAACATCTAGATTATGAATGTGTATCAGCGACGCCCCACAGTGCCAAATCCCAGCTTCTATGTCCTTTTCCCAACCCACTGGAAGTAATGCAGATTCAACAGACCAGTCCTTACACGAAGTTTTTGCCATTGTAGATGCAGGGGCATGTTTTAGGCCGGCTTGAGTAGAAGCCGTATTTGCCATTCCCAGCAAAACCCCAGGAGAAAGCTTGTCTGACGCCTCGCTCACAACTGCTGCGACGCTGGGTGATAGAGGCGAAGAAGAATGCAGAAGTGTAATTGGAGAAACAGACTTGTCAGCGGGTAAGACAAGTTCGCTCAGTGTCGGTGAGTCAGCAGAAGGAATACTTTTTGAAACAGAGACAGGTCATTGTAAAGCTAAAATCTCCTGTCTTTTAGCCAGAAAACGTCTAAAGCCAGCAACTGTGAGACAGAGTCAGTTGTTAAACTAGAAACAGCAGTAGGAAGGTCAGAAGGGATTGCAGACAATAATTTTTCCAGGCACTACAGAAGTTTGAGTCATACCTGAAGTAGAACTGTCTGAGCAGGTAGTAGAAGACTGATTTAAAGGAACATCAGCAGTATCCATAGAAGAAGCAGCACTCTTTGATACAGCAGACAGCTTGGCCTCTAACAATTCTGGGACATGGGAGGAGACCAACTCCCCTGCTTCCAACACCTCCATGTTCTCCACCATCCCACCAGGAGCAGTCATCTTGGCAGAATGCCAGGATGTAAGGGATCCCCTACAGGAGAGTAGGGGAATTTCCCTAGTGCCCTGGCCAAATTTCCCCCATTTACTAAAATACCACCAACAGATTAATCTGGTTCAAAGTCAGTTGGCATTTTTCTGTACCCCCCCCCCCCGGGTCATGCCTAAAAATAGGCAGAATTTGTCTAGTGCACTTACCCAGTCAACAAAAACTAAATAAATAAATAAAAAGTTTGCTTCATTTTCTGCTGCCTTATTTATTTTAGATCTATTAAAGACGCCAGCCTAGTGGTGCTGAGGGTTGAGGCACTGGATGCCACACCTCGCAGCACGCTGGCGACCCAGGTTCGGGAACAGACTTGGGTGTCAGTGGGTCAGCAGGGGAGGATCAGGATTGAGCATCTATAGACTGCTCTCCTGATCCTGGGGAGGTCTTGGGAATTTCACCGCACTGTAGCGGCCTCTGGGGATGCCCAGAGGCATTATATGCCAGTGAAGAAGTGGGGGGAGCCCGGCGGACATCGGCACGTTGTGCCTGGATGTCATTGCATGTCCATGCTCCAGTGGGATCTAAATTAGGTGGAAAATGGCTGGGTGCGACCATGCAGCTTGATAGCCGTGCCTCGCCTCACCGGGAAGACTCTCGTGGAATTGCACCGGGAGGCCCGGGGGCCAGTCTGGCTAGGCAGGGTATAAGAGAGGCCCTCCAACAGACTGGCCATGGCTGAAACTGATCCTCATCACGTGAGTGAGCCTGGTGCTCTCCCGGTGGGTAGGGCTGGCGGCTGGATGCGCCCACCGGTAGTTGCCGCAGTAAGGCGGAAAAACAGAGATGTGATAAAAAAAAAAAAGATCTATTAAAGACTGTTAAGAGGGTACACATAATCGGGAAATGGTCACTATACCACATTTTTAATGCCTTAAACCTTTCTATCATAAGATATTCATTAGTTTCCACAGCACAAAGATCCAGGACTCCTCCGCCCTTTATAGTTGGAAATGTAAATTCACTTCCCCAGTCACACTTTGTGCATCCATTAAGGACCCTAAGTCCATGCTTTTCAAAAAAGTGTAAGGCAGTTTTCCCATTTTTTGTTAGCAGTTTATCTTTTGAGGGCCAGATATTCAAAACTTTGCACTGGGCGCAAACCGTTTGCTCAGGTTTAGTGAGGGAGTAGCGCTGGTCCGCTATAGTCATAAGGCCAAATAGCACACACAAACAGCATTAGTGCTGGGCAAAATCATAATGTATGCAAGGGGCAAACTGAGGGTGTGTGTACATGAATACAGGCACAATGCTAAATTCAGTAACTAGCGCTGCACAAAGTGGTTTTGCGTGATTTAGCGTGACACTTTGCACCGTGCAAATTACCACCCAGGAAAAGGTAGTCTTAACCCTGAGCAGTCCAGCTTTGCACGGCTTTGTGTGACCCTAACCAATAAGTATGACACATAGAAAAAGCTAGACATAGTGGAAACATGCTGCTCACTGATGGCATCACAAATGATGCCATCATCTGCCACCAGCCCCAGCCATTCCAGGCAGTAAGTGGTGACCCAGCCCCCAGTGGACACCATGGCAGTGTGGTCATACAGCACACACCTGCAGACCACCCTTCTGTGGACACCAACAGATGCCAGCACACACACATGCAGCACTGTGGGCATGGAGGATGTTGAGGGGAGAGTGTATGGGTGGCCAGGCTGCGCCACAGACCAGGTGCGGCCACAAGGATGGGACACAGCATGCAGTGCACATGGGTCAGTATTGGGAATACTCCAACACCAGTGTGCCTGTCTGATCATATGTGCCCCCTGTACAAACACCACAACACACACAGCCGGCCATGTAAATGTCATTGTGAACATCCCATGCCAGAGGTGCAGCATCTGTGGGTCACACAACAGCAGAACAGTAATGTCCACTGTCAGTAAACACCTGCAAGTTGGGCCTGTCACTGTGTACAGTGCAGTGGCCATCACTGCCCTTTACACCATAGGCATTGCTGTGTCCCTCACTCTACTGGCCCCCTTGCTACTGTAGTGTCAGCTGTGTACTGTAGCATGGCTTACAGTTTGACAGTTGCATGCAGCACCACCACCACCTGTGCCTATGCTGTGTTGTCCCCTGGGGCACAATATGCTATACTGTACAGTATACATGTAGCCTGCAGCTACCATCATGCACTGCCAAACTGACCTACAGGTGGAGCTGCGGACAGACTTGACCAGCCCCTGTACTACCAGACTGATCTATAGGTGGAGCTGTGGGATCCTGCAGTAATTCTGGGCAAACTGCATGCAAATCATGGCATAATGAGATGCTAAGTTGAATGTTTGCCTAGAGACTATCATAGTAGGCTCATTTGCATGTCATTTTTGAATATGGCAAAGTTTAGCCATGGGCAAACGGCTTAGCTCTGTGCTAAACCAGTGCAAATATGCTAGCGCCATGCAAACAGTTCAGGGAATATTTTACAGTTTTGCACACTGTACTTTCACATACGCTGCTGCCTGCAGCTATACTGAGTCCACGCATTTGCTGGCACACACACATTGGCCACATAGTTCACCTCTACCTACCTTCACATCGCTGTGCACTTGGCTGCTGTTGTGGTGTGCACTTTCTGGTTGCTATATTCAGAGCTGTCTTATTCCCTGACTATGTTTGTGCTGCACTTTCAGTCCAGCTTGCCCCTCTTCCTTAGCATGCTATATTCAGCAGGTTTAGCATCGGGGTTATCCCTTTTGTATATAGCGGGCTACTGGGTCCTGGCTACTTTAGCATGCTGGGCAGTGCTAATTTAGCCCCAGGGCAAAGTTTTGAATATGTGGCCCTGAGTGTCTTACGGGGATGTTTAACAAATCATCCATACACCAATCCATTGTTTGCTTCTCTATCAAACTTCCTAAATGGGCATTAAAATCACCTGCTATAAATATTTTTACTCTTGGAAATCTGCATTTAATTGACTCTACACTATTTTCAATCATTTTTATGGCTTTCTGATAATCCATCATTTTCAGACCTGGAGGGATGCAAATATTAAATAATGCCCATACAATCTTATTATTCATTATAAAAATATACAGTAAAAAAATCATTATATATACTTGCTTCTACTGTTCTAAATTCTAAACTTGAATTAATAAAAATTGATAAGCCTCCTTTTAAATGTCCAGACTTTTTTTTCCCTACAGGCTGGAGAAACCCAAGCATTATAGCCCTCAATTAATTTGTTCCCCTAAGTTTTTCATCTATGTCTCTTGTAGTAATATAATAATACTAAAATTCTTCATCCATTGTAGGCAATCTTTGTCCATAAGCTTACCCTTTAGCTCTGCTATATTCCAGCACAACATATTGGATTTATTATTGTTCTTACACCTGTTGGCAAGTCAGTTAGAATCTTCTGACAGGCTTATTGTACTACTTGTACTGTCAATACTAAACGTTGTATCTTCCTCAGATGAACTTGTGAGAACAGAATCACTCTCGTCATACTCCAGTATAATACTGCTATTAATTATTATACCTATCTGATTTCTCCCTCTTCTAACTGCAACTTCTCCATCATCTTCACTTAAACTGTGTACAGTTTCATTAGGTTTCATATATGCTGTTATCCGTGGCTGTTTAAGAGAAACTTCTCCTTTTGATTCACTATTTGGGCCTTTACCAATTTTTTTGTCTACTTTAAATTTCCGATCATTTTCTTGTCTCGTTCATATCATAACATCCAGTGTTATTCCAATATCCATAAATTTATCCCTTCATCGTGATCATCCTTGATCTTTTTTTCTAAATTCTTGAACACAACACGGATCCAGCCCTTGTAATGGCTGACCTTATACCGGTACGTAGACTTAATGTCCTGCCAACCTAGTTTATTACCCACAATTCCCTTGAGCAAGCTGTAGGTAGCAAGTTTAAGAATATCGTCATTTTCATTTTTTGGTTTTGGCAAGCCTTTTATATACAGAGTTGTCAATAAATCTCCTGATGCAATTAGGCGATTCCTTTTCTCTTCTATAGGCTCGGCTGCATTTTCCTGGATTTGTCTCTTTTTAGTTGCTTCACTAAACTTTACTTTTTCAGTCCCACTTTCTTTATCTTTAGCAGATTCAACTTTGAGTTTATATCCTACCTTTTTTTTTGTCTTTCTTTTGACTTTCTATTGTAGTTGTGTTCACATTTTGCTTGTTTTCCTTATGTCTTCCGCTATCTGACTTTTTAGTTATCCTTTTATTATCTTTATCATTTTCCATACTATGCCTTTTCCTTTCCTTTAGATCCATTATTAGCAATTCTATTTCTTTTAATTCTAGAACATGTCCTCTGTTATAGTTTTAGCAGTCCTATTTCCATTTTCTGTCTTATCCTAGTGCTGGTTTATTTTTTCTTTTGACTGTACTTGGTGTAAATTTAGCTTTTCCTGCTCTAGTACTATACTAGAACCCTCAGTAACATTATGTTACCCTTGGTATTGTCTACTATAGTTACATTTCCCTTTCCTGTTACATAGAAATCCACAAAGGCTTGAAACAGAGCAACCAATTCCAAGATCTGACTATTCCCAAAGCATATTTCCTTCTTGATATCGCTGAGTTTTGATGTTAGTATATATTTTTCCTTTTGATTTACTATCCTGTTTTTGGGCTCTTTATTCTCTTGTTTATCTTGAGTCTCATTAACTACATCTTCGCTTGCCCAAAGGCGTGGAATTTTACTCAAAGGTTCCAGCTTAGAAGGTATATCCTCCACATTATAATTGTTCATGTACAGAGATGAAAATGACTCGAAATCATCAATATATGAGCCATTATTAGAGATCTGAGTCTCTTTTTGTACAACTAAGTTAATACATTGGGGAGTCACAACAGCCTCTGGAAATGGTTTTACATTTTTACTTTTTTGTTCCAAATTCTCAGCAACATTATTCACATTCATTTCTCCTCCTTGCATGTCCACAGGACTTTTGTTATTAACCAAAATCCCCACAGATTCTGTTAAATCAGACATATGGTGCTCAGGTCTTGTAATATTAGATTTGTATTTGCTGGTACCAATTTCTTCTGCTCATTCTCAGTTGAAACTCTTTCTACCCTGTTTACAGCAGTCAGTTCCTCCATACTCCTAATTCTTTGTAATAAGGGATGTGACGAGGAATGAGGCCCTGTAAACTGTGCATTAGCTGGTGAAGATGTTAGTTTTGGATCACATTTTGTACTGTTACTTCTTTACTCCCCCTGAGCTCTATATGATTTGCTGATGGACAAAACAATTCTGTAATTTTCTTGTGGGCCTCTTTTTTCCCCTCCCTGTATGTCTTTTCCTCCATTTTTGCAGTTTTATTGCTCTTTCTGCTACAGGTTTTAACTTCATTTTTATGCACCTTAGCTAACACGTTATTGGATTTCTCTAAATACTTATATAAGAGGGAAACTGTCCAGAAGCAGAGTGCTCACTCGTTCAAACGTTATCAGAACAAACCTTTACACACTATTATTTTAACAGAGAGGAATAAAAATAAAGAAGAAACAAGATAATTGTAGTTTAGGACAACATTAAATATCTCCAAACTTATTTAAATATTGATTTTAATAAGTATTTTGCAGTTCTATGTAGTCCACCCTATTCCGATTTTTTCAATATTTTCCAGAGAGAAAAAGCTGATAGAAGAGAGATGGTAACGATTCAAACCTCTTCCTTCACTTGTCAGTGGGAATGAAAGTTCCACTTTTCTCTGTTTTTCCTCTGCTTCTGAGCACAGTATTGTGCTTGAAAGAGGGCTAGTCTTTAGATACTCGTTCCTTCACTGCTAGTCCTGCTTATATTCCAGGAACAGCTCACAGTTTGTAATTCCACTCAGATCCAGTCCCCTTTTTGTCCCTTCTTGCCATTAAAATGTAGATAAACAACAACACCCAAAGTCCATGGATAAAAGCCTTGCGTAGGATACACTAGAAAGAAAAATGATTCAAATATGCCAAAGTGTAACATATATACTCATGTACAATCAAAAAAAGTATTCTGTGAAATTCTATGAGGCAGCGACCTACTTCGATTCAAAACTTATTCTTAGTATTTGAGCAAGATAAAGAATTGATTTCATAGGTACCAAACCTCGCCTTACTAAAAGCTATTTCCACCCAATGTAAAAAAAATAAACCTTAAGCTTTTTGAGCATCTAGCTATCTTTATAATGGGCTTAGTTGAAAAATGTTATGAGGTACACAAAGCTTATGACTTGTAAAGCTTGTAGAGTTTAAAGCTTTTTAAAGCTCAAATGGAAAATCTATAAAAGCAACTTACTTTTATCGCCATTGCTGTAATCATATGTGCAGCACATACAGCCACTGGATCCAAATATCTAAATGGCTGAAATCCCTTAAGCATTGCTACTTTTTCAGACAAGGGCTACCAAACTACCAAGCTCGTTTCTCTCAAAAAAGTTATATCTCTTATTAACCTGCTCTCCTTTCTACAGGACTGAAACAGGAATACAGTATAGTTAAGGTTAAAAGGCAAACAGGCCTCTTTCTTCAAATGCGTCTCTGCACAAACACCATGACTCCAGTGTATATAAGGCAGGAATTAGTGCAAAACTCACAAGATAGTGCACATGGTGCAAGCAGTATAAAAAGTGCAATACGAAAGTTGCAAACAGTACAAACGGTACAAAAGACAAATACAAGCGGCTAGTTTAGCAGATGATTTAACTTAAAATGTGCCAGGTTAACTAAAGTTAATTCTTATTTCTCAGTTCCCCAGCTCTGTTTCACTGTCCATTCTCCTTCCGTTGCATGGCTAGACCTCCTACTGAGAATACTTGCGCCTGCTCCTTTATTCAAGGTGGGCACTCCCCTAATTTGCTTATGGTGGGATTTTTATATTATTTTTTTTCAAACCTGTGTTTTTAAAAGCTCAGAAACATAAAATATGTAAAAGATGTGTAAAAGAAGTCAGTACAAAGTTAACTACCTATACACATACATACATACAACCTTGTATACTTCAAAAAAAATCTGGCTTCTATAGCCCTATAGCCCATTAGCTTCTTTAATTCCTTAATTCCTCAGCTCATTAGCTCTTTGTTTTTTATTTCATTTTACAATAAAAATAAGACCAGTCAAGAAGAATCTTAACGTAACTTTAGAATAAGTCCTCCTTGAATGAAACAGGCAGAATACACTATGCACAAACGGTGCTGCTGCTCTCTCGTTGTTTTCTCTCATTGCTCCAAGGCTTGAATCCATTACCTGCTTACCCCAGGAAAACAGCAAGACCATCTCCTGGACCACAGCTGAGGAAATCCAAGGCAGGCCAAGGACAGGCCCCCACCGCTGTCTTTGGCTGCAACAAAACAAACACAATGAGAGAAACATGGCACCAACAGACAGTAACAATGGTGGCTATTCTCCAAGGTGCACACTGCGCACAAAGAGTGCACAGACTGGGAACCGTGCAGCACACAGGTCACAACACAGTATGTGGCATTCACAAACACCACACAGGTCAGTGTAGCAGAGGTGTGGAAGAGCTGCCGCATACCCAGCGCTAAGCACTGGCAGGGGGCATGGCCGTGGGGTGCGGACCATGGCGGCTGCCCACGCACACGCACAAATGCCAATACAACAGGAAACAGCATGCACAGGGGAGCACAGCCATACACCCCGATGGGGGAGATGTAAACAGGCGTGTGAGTGAGCAACAGCAGGGATGTGTGCAGCTACCAGCACAGTGGGTCCCCCCATGGCCCCAAACACAGCAGGACACACCAGGCACACAAAGCACAGGCACACTAAAGAGGCACAGACATGGGTGCATGGGACAGGAATATTTACTGCCACAAACTGACACCATGAACAGAACACTGAGGCAATGCACTGCAAACACAAGACAACAGTAGGCACACCCACCCACCCACGGAAGCACCACTACACAGGGTACACCCCCCCATTGTAGAAGTACACAACCAGGCCCCCCCAGTAGGACCTGAACACCACAAGGGAGGACCCCACAAAGATGCAGGTGGCAATGACCACAGAGTCCTTCCAGCTCACACGCAGCAGGTCACCCCCAAGGCAAACAGTAGTGCTAGATCCAGAACAGTCCAGCAGTGGGAGTCTGCCAGCAATGTCCTTGACCAGCCATATTGACAGTGTGGCCTACACATGGCTGGGCCTAGCTGGCCCCATCCTCCTCCTCTGAGTCCTCAGATGACTGCTCAGGCATAGTGGCAATGTAGTCCCGTACCTCCAGGAGCATCCTCCGCAATGGGACCCGGTATCCCTGTATGGGGAAAACATAGACAATATGGATAGATCAGCCCCATGCATGCTGCCAGATCCAGCCCCACCTAGACACCCACAATGGCGATCACCTTACCATAGATGGCTCCATGACACGCCAGTACCATCCACAGTCATCCTTTTAATAAATGTCTCTGCTGCCAACCCTCAGTGTGATGAACTCCAGCAGTTGTAGGGGCCACCTCACCACAACCTCTCCTGTGACGCCATCCCCAAAGTTGCTGAGCTCCACAGCAAAGCACTCTGGCCACCCAGTAGCAGTCTGCAACAGAGAACAGCACAGGGCAATAAGCAGTAGAAGCATACACTGGTGGCACCCCAAGGACTGGGCACACAGTGAGACACTCACCTCAGGGGGCTTGTTGACAGCCCAGATGGCACCTCCCTCGATGCAGTACTTGTAGCACCATGAGGCAACATGCCATAGTTTCTGTGGGTAGGCCTCGAGCCTGCCCACACACACACCACACACCCGACTTCACCTGCTGCCGCCGCCATGGCCATGTATGGACAGATGATGGGAGGCCATGCCCAAGTGCATGTCACACCCACAGGGTGTGGCATGCAGGCACCATGCACCACCACCAGCAGTGGGCGGGTGACGGGAAGTATAAGGTGTGTAGCACAGCCCAAGGGTAGCATCCAGGGCTGCCTGTGAATGGAGAACAGCTGGACACACCCATGGCCACCACAATGTGCCCCAGATTGCTGCTCAACAGCACACTGCTGGACGGCACTAATGCTGATGGATAGGACTGATGTGCACAGAATAGGCTCAGGATTTAACAGTCCCAGCTAAGGGCTGCAGACCTCAGGGTGCAGCAGTGCGTGGACAGATCCTGGGTTGACCATGGTACAGTAGCATACCTGTGTAGCATTGTCGGCCAACTGTGTGGCCACAGACATGGTGCTCGAATGCCATGTCCATGGAAACCAAGGTCCTCTGTGCCCTGTCCTACTACATACACCAGGTCACCAATGCACTGCTGCGGGTGGTGGGTGCCCACATACAGTTCCTGGCAACACCGCAGGAACAGCGTGCTGTCAAGGAAGCCTTCTTCACCCTGCATGGCATGTTCAACATGCTGGGCATCGTGGATGGCACACACGTGCCATTGTTGATGCCGGCCATGAACAAGGTGGCATATCAGAATAGAAAGGGCTTCCACAGCCTCAACTGCCAGGTGGTGTGTGATGCCCAATGCTGCATCAAGGACATGTGCACATGGAACCCTAGCTCGTGCCATGACACCTATGTGTTTGACAACTCCTACATAGGTGCACGGCTGGCAGCAGGGGCTGGAGGCAATGGCTGGTTGCTAGGTGAGTGCCTCAGTTGGGACAGCAGTGCCGTGCATGTGTGGTGAAATGTGTGTGCGTGCATGCCTGTGTGTTGCGGATGGCATGTCAGTGTGTGTCCCCAGGGCTGAAGCAGCTGCATTCGTGCCTCTGATTCCCCCCACAGGTGTCAGCAGATATCCCTGGCAGCAGTACCTGATGACACCATACCTCATGCCACAGGACAAGGCAGAGGTAGCTTTCAACAAGGCACATTGAAGGACATGTGGGTTTGTGGAGCATACCATTGGCATCCTGAAGATGAGGTTCCAGTGGTTGGACCACATGGGGGGGGCACGATGATGCATGAACTTGGTTTCACCTGCAGAGTGTTTACCATGTGGGCGATGCTGCATAACATCTGTGTCCACCATGGGTTGCTGTGCCCTCCCCTTCCCCCATGTGACATTCGGTTCCCTGAAATGCCACTGGCACTGGACGGGGACTGGAACATGCTGACCAGCCATGCAGTCTGCCACACTGTGGCGCATTGTACCTTCAGTTGAGTGTCCTGTGGGCCATGGGTACAGTGATGATCCTGTGGACTGAGTGCCCCTGACCATGTCTGTGTCCATGGCCTGTGCTGTCCAGCATGGCCAATGCAGTGGTGCACCATATGGACAATGCTGTGTGGCAGGTGTGCCCCAGGGCATGCATTTGCCACACTATCCCCCTTGATGTGTGCTGTGGTGTGCCATGGCCACCCTCACTTGTCCCTGGGTGTGCCCCCATCCATCCATGGTCCACAGCGTGGCATGGTGGCATCAGACACTGCCATCCCACTGGCCGCATGTCCCCTGGGCAAGGTACCCAGTGTCTGGCTTGTCACCCGGGGACATCCCATTGGTATGGGGCTCAGCAGTCTGGTCAGGGGGGTCACTGGTGCCATTGGGGTCAGGGTCCCGCAGGCCCACTGGGGGCTGGCTGCTGGTGGGGGCAGCCACTGCAGCACACTCGTGGTGTGCCACTGGACTGTGCAGCAGTGGGCCAGTGGGACCTGTGCATGGCAGTGCTGCAGATTCCAATGCGTCATGTGTCACGTTCCCTCATGTCTGTGTGTCCCTCGTGGTATGGGCCTGTGCAGGGTCATATTGTGTGTGTGTGTGTGTGTGTGTGTGTGTGTGTGTGTGTGGAGGGTGCCTCACACTGTCCGGCCTCTACCATTTCCAGCACGTTCCTGATGCTGGTTATGCCCTGTGCCATACCCTCCACCACATGGGTGAGCATGCAGATGGCCTCCGTCTGTTCCCTCTGCACCATTAGCCTGGCCTCCTCCAGCTGCTGCTGCTCTGTATAGTGCATGGCCAGCACCCCTGCACCTGTGGGACACATGACACACCGTTATGTGACCCGCCCCTGTCCACTGGCTGCGTGCTCTGTCCCATGGGCCCCACTTGCCGGTGAGCTTGTGGATGAGCATGGTGTCAGTGCAGATGCCTTTGTGTATGGGGGTGCCACGGGGATGGTTGGGGATGTAGGGCACATGGTGTGTTCTGCTCCCACTGGGGATGTTGCCCCCATGCCAGTGGCCCATTGCGTCACTGTGCTGTCTTCCGTCTCGGCATCTGGGATAGGCAGCTGGTCATACATCATGGCAGCATCACTTGGGCTGTCCGGGTTGGTATCTACCCCCGTCTCTGGCTCCATCTCCTCCAGTGCATCCTGCCTCGAGGACCCTGTGGGAGGGACAGGTGTGACAGTGTCAGTCTGGTGTGCCCTGCCATGTGACCAGCATGTGTGCACGCTAGTGGGCAGGTGGTGGCATACATACCCTCTGTATCTGGTGTTCTCCCAGCCACACCTGTGCTGCTGCTGGATGCTGCATCGGTCCTATGTGGGTGCCCTGTGTGGATGAGATGTGGCACTGTCAGTGGACAGTGCATTCTGGTGTTTCACTCCCCCTCAATGGCCTCCCACATCTACCTGCTGAAGTGTCGTATCCATTCAGCATGCCCTGCCAGGAGACCTCATCGATGGTCTGTGCCGCAATCCTTTCCAAGGGTGACAGCCTTGTTCCGGGCAATGGTGGTCCGCCCCTTGTTCTTGTGTGTGCCCTGTGTGCTGCCACAAGCTTTCACTTCACAGTGGACCGGAGGTCCCTCCACTTGTGTTTAATGGCAGTGAGGGTCCGTGTCTCCAGTCCAGCAGCATTGACAGCCACCTGGATCTCCAGCCAGAGCCACTGCTTGGTCTTGGAGTGTGCCGCCAGTGACTGTTCACTATATAACACGTCTTGGTTGGCCTGAATGTCTGTTACCAGGGCTGTCACCTGGGTGGTGGTGAAGTTGCTGGACCGCACCTTCTTCCTGGCACTGCTCATGTCCCCTGCTTGGTCCAGGCCAGTCTTCAGCAGTAGGTCTCCCCCCTAGGTCCCTAGTGTGGTTCACTGGCATTGCCATTGCACACTCACTTCCACGTTCATACATGCGCTTCATCTCTGCTCATGCCCTTATTTGGCGGGGTCACGGGGCATGTCCCTGGGCTGTGTGGACTTCTGCCCCACCCCTGCACACTGCTCTGTGTTATTGTGCACTGCACCTGGTGCCACCCCTGTGCACAGCATTGTTGCTGAATGCTGCATACTGTGCACACCTTGTGTGCTGCACCCGACCGTACACACTGCTCTTGTGTGCCACCTGCACGGCGTGGGTGCGCATTGGAGAATAGCTGCCAATAAGCTGAAGTGGAAAGGGAGCAGACAATAAGGTAATGGTGGCATACCTTTTCTAAATGAAATAAAAGCTCTGCTTCCCTGCTTCCTTAATTTTCTCCCCAAAGTAAAGAGTGCATAGTGAATACAGTCCATCTCCTCTCCGCAGCACACTGTAATTATAGCTAATAAGTCAGCGCGAGGTCAGTAGTAGTTTGACATGAACAAGGTGGAGGCTGTCCTGAGAAGGGCGACAAAGATGGTGCATGGTTTGTACCTCAAAACATATCAAATGCGAAGTGTATAACCTTCCACACTGGAGTGACTTATTGCAATTATATAATGGACCCATGTACAAAATATATTTAAAAATGCATTTAAGTAAGTTTTGTTTTTGTACATGAAATAGCCTGTTGGAGTATTCCCCACAGGTAAAGACCTTAGCTGACCAAAAGTTTACAGGACTTTTTAATGTCCATTGCATGATTGCACTATTGTAACAGATGTAACTTTTGTGAGCTTTTAGGACACCATTGGAAATGAGCTTTGGCTGAGGTCAACTCCCAGTCTCTAAATGTAAAAATACCATTGCAAAATCTGGCAAAGTGAAGAACACCAATGGCCAGCCCAGTGGCACAGAGGGCCGAGGCACTCTGCCCCTTACCTCTTCCCACACTGGTAATCCAAGTTCAGGAAGGAGCTTAGGTCACCAGGGTTGGCCAGGGGAGGGCCTGAAAAGCATGACATGGCTGCTTGGCAGCTCTCCTTTCCTGGAGTGGTAGGTGAAGCCTTCCCAGTGCTTGGCTGCCACTGAATGGAGGCTTGGTGGTAGTGACATGCAGCTGGGGGGGCTGGTGCTAGGCCGGGGGATGGTGGAATGGGGTTCCCAGTTCCAGAGCACATGCACACCTCCACATGCATGCAGTACTGTGTTGCTGAGGCCCAGGGAATAAGGGGAGAAAAGCCAGTGGAAAAATGGTGGAACTGGGGCATTAATAAAGCCCTGTCCAGAGTGCTGAGACCCACCCTGACAGACCATTGAACGGAGGACAGGGAGGAGCTGGATGAGATAGGTGGCCAGCTATTGGCACCAAGGCTCAGGGTTGCTAGCCTCTGGTTTCAGCCAGAAGAATGAAAACCTTTATAAACAAGTTCTAGCCAGAGCTGATATGGCTGTGGCAAGCTTGAAGAAGCTCCAAGGAATGAGTGACTGTGGATCGGGTTGCAGCGCCCACATTGCCATCGCTGTAGGGGTTTTGTGGCATGAATGGCACACCACCATCATGTACATCAGACATTCCCACCAATTGTAACATTTCAGAATCTTAACTGATTTTCATTGGCTTCAGTTTGTGTGATATATTTTGATTTTGTATGACCCCTTGTAACATAGCTTCAGGAGCCTGTCATTTTCTTTTGGTTTTATCAGATTTACACAAATATCCAGGCATCCTTTTTTCTGCTGTTGCCACCTCTCTTTTCAATGCTTTAACTTCAGCTTGTATGAAGTCAGTTTTTTGATTTAGAGTATCAAAGTGGCATTAGCATTTCTCTGTCTGAATTATAATTCTATCAATCACCCTCCCCAGAGAGTCAATGGAGTATTGTATACCAGGTAATGGTAAGACTGCATTTGCAGGGAGAGAGTTTCAAAACCCTCAGAGAAAGCCTGCTGTTGGAATACTATTGTAATCTTGGGTCTGTCAGCAGCATGAGAAGCTCCAAATGCGGTAGCCGATGGTGTGTATGGCATGCTGGGGAGTCCCCTGCCTTCTTTCACTAGGCTGATCTTAGCCAGGTGTATTCTTTGATCCAGTGGGGCCATTTTGTTTGAATCAAATTCTTCAGCCAGATAATCATTGTTGAATATTTTTCTGTTTGCTTAGCAAAGTTCAACTCTGCCAATTAAAAAACTGATATGAGTACTTCTCAAGAAAATCACCAAAATATCCCAACAAGTGTACAGCATTAGGAACTAAGCTGCAGCCTGTTCCACCATCTGTACTCCTCCCCATATTATGTGTAATTTTTTTTTGATGCAAATGTGGCTTTTTTCAGATGTGAATGCATCAAACATTTAGATAGAGATAAGTTCAAACACAGGTTCCATACAGTCCTGCTTAATGTAGAATCAGTATGAAATCTTGTTTGGTGATTTTCATATACTTCCCATAATGCTTTGCATTTGGGGCATGTGTAATTTTGTATATCTTTGAAGCCTGGCCATTTTACAATGCCCTTCCCAAGTAACCCTTGCCTCATTGCTTTTGTGCCGATGTTCTTTATTTTTTAGATCACTTTACTGTTTTAGGACTACCATGACCCCCACCAGTAAGTCCATCATTGAGCCATTTCCCCTTCCTGGGTGGAGTTTATAGATGGCACACAATGATAAGTCTTGAGAAAGATAAAAATATGTCTGGGAGTTCTGTTCTCAGTCTTTGTAGATTGTGAGGGGTCATTTGACACTACATACTCCTGCTTAAAGCAGAACCAGTCTAAATTCTTCCATGGTGGTTTGCTTCCAAGGATGTCTTTCATTAAATGGGTATGCCTGGTTCCACCTGGTAACCTTTCTACTCTGGTCCATGCCTTTGTGACCTTTTGCTTAGATTACTGCAATGCCCTGTACCTAGGGCTACCGGGGGTAGATATTTGCCACCTACAGCTGGTGCAGAATGCTACAGCCAGGTTGTTGATGGGGTTGCCTCGCTCCCATCATATTACACCTGTGCTGCACGAACTACACTGGCTGCCAGTATGGTAGTGTATCTCCTTCAAGGTTGGTTTGCTGGTCTATAAAGCCCTACATGGTCAGGGACCAAGCTACCTGCAAGATCTTCTTTGTCCCTACTGCCCCATCTGAACGCTCCACCGATGTGGGATTGCTGGAGATTCCCAGGGTTCACTTAAAGACTTCTGGAGGACGTTCATTTGCTTTTGCTGTCCCGATCCTGTGGAATTCTCTGCCTCATTTGGTTAGAGGGCGCCTGACTGTGGAGCGTTTTAAAGCAGCACTAAAAAATTATTTATTCTCGCTGGCCTTTCTGATTAATTAATCGAATGGTTTTACTGAGGATTTTATTATTGATGCCTGATGTTTTTATTTCTGTACAAGCACTTTGATACACGTTGAATTGCGCTTTTTATAAATAAAGATATTATTATTATTATTATTATGTGTGTAATTCTGTATTCTTTTAAACAGATCTGAGATGTTTAACTTTGGAGATATGGACGAGCAGATCCCAGAGAGATCCCTTTGAAAGTCCTGCCTTCCCAGTTTTGCATCTCAATAGTGTACATTCCAACCATGACACTAGTTGAGAATCTGAACACCAGAACTGCAGTGGGATTCCTTCCCTGGCTGTCACAAGTAGAGACACAGAGGTTTATTGTCAGCTGAATGATCCTTCAGATTGGAGTATGGGTGCAGATCCAGAAATTGGGATCCTTAGATCCTGAATCACTGAACCCAAACTATGTAAACTCATACTGCATGTGTTGAGGCACTTGGGGTAAAAATCCCTTTCCATGTTCCACATGTGCACAATCTGGTACTCTGCACATGCATGGGAACTGTTTAAGGTCACACCCAGGGTCTGACTAGGTCTCAGTCTTGAGAAAGAAATATGGGGTGATTTAAGGTGGGTCCCACCATTTCTCCTTTTTAACTTTTTTTTATTTTATTTATTAAATAAATAAACTTTGTAGTGGTATTTGTCTTAATCCATTATTTACAATGAAGAAGAAACATGTTTTTTATTACAGATAGGGTCCCTGGTTCTTCATAATCATTCAGTTCTAATTTCTGCAGTAGGACTCCTAGGCTTTTGCAGCAGAATTTTTTTATTCCTTTATTAATTATTCATTCTTGTGGCAGAATGCAGTTCTGCCATGGGCTGAAACATTATATGATGTCATTGCTGACATCACATACTGAGCATAGAGGAAGGGTTTCAGGATAAACAAGTAGGAGAGGGGACACAGGCACTGTGGAAAAACTATATATTTCAATACAAAATCACTAAGAGCACATAATTCTGTGGTGTTACATATGTTCTGTGGCATGGTGCAAGTATTGCAACAAATAATGTGACCGTCAAACTTTAGAATTCCATCGACCTTGATTGTTAATGACATTTACATCTAAACAGGATTATCTTTTAGTTGGCCTCTATAAGTTCCCGTTGCTTGTCTACAAATGACATCATAAAAAACATTTGCTTGTGACATCACAATTGCTTGCTTCTGAAATGAAGTGACAAGGAGATGAGTATGATATGGAGAAAAAGTAGCCAGAGAAGATGAGGACCATGAGACAGAGATCCTCTTTTCATGAAAAACTCAAAACCAATTAAAGAGGCACTGCTTCAAAATGTATCTACTTTAAAAACATGTTATGGTTGGTTACATGCTGTAGAGATTGCTGATGTAACTGGCAGTTTAACTCGGATTCCTTTTTTCTGTTTAAAAGTGTATAAATGACTGCCATCATACTAGTGTTACCACACAAAAACATGTTTGTTTACAGACCTTGATCAACTCCCACTGCATCTTTCCTGGAACTGGAAACACCCCCAACACAATCTAACCACTCAAGATGCAGTGGGAGGAGAGGAGACTATTGTATCGTAAGTGGCTGCACTGTTTGGGGTGTTCCTAATGTTCAGGATGTATGCAATATGAGTAGATCAAGGATTTGGAACAAAACCAGTTTGGGTATAATTACACTACTAGCGTGTATTTCATCTTTACTAACAAAGGAAGCAGATAAAACAACCAACAACATCAATTAATTTTAGAGAAGGTAAGCAATCACAAAATCTGGATTTTCTACATGTATTTCAAAAAGGGCTGACAGTGTCCCTTTAAGTACTGAAATAAATTAAGAACAAAATATAAGCAGAATAATTTCTATCTACTACTTTTTTCAAACTTGTCCTCATGGTATCAAAGGTTCTTTAAAGCCCTCTTTATGACAAAGCTGAGAGTTCCTCAACAACTGCTCAACATTTAGGGTTTAGTTCTCTTATATATACTGCTGCACAAACAGGGGTGTTGCTTTTAAAGGAAAATAAGAAGCTACTTGCCTAGCCACAGAACTGTATTCATGTTTTACATCCAGAGCACCGAGTCACATCTTACTTGCCTGCTTTACTTTTCTAATCATAATAACATGCTGAGGTACAATTGTGTTTCACATCTTTTACACAGAACATTGCAAAGGACTTTTACAGAGGCTGAAAAATAAAGGACACCATAGGTGAAATCAAACTAGGGGAAACATTTCCAATAATCGCAGGGGCTTCTGATGTCCTTGAGCTGGGTTAGGATTAAGCACTTGTTTCTGTGAGGAGAACATTAGAAAATGATGGGAAGAGACGTCAAAAGTGGCAGACAAATGGATTGTGAATGAAGCACATTGCTTGGGCTGCAGAAAGCAGTAGAGAAGAGACCTGATAGATGTATAAGCTCAAAGCACAGCAAATTTATTCCTTTCATAGGATTATGCTTTTATCAGTTATTCTTTAGCAGGGCTTCACAGAAACTTCTGCATTGGCAATAAATTGGAGAGCAGAAAAAAATGCTTTGCATTAATAGGGTTATTCTGTTAATGGATCTGACAGTCAATCTGTTATACAGTTCCATGAATGGCTTCTTTATTCATTTAGGAGGGTCTGGTCCTCTGGTCCATTATTGAGGATTTATTTAAGATTTTGTTCATTGTCCTTAAAGGGCACTCATATCTGTGCAAAACTAAATAATTTAAGAGGTCAGTTCTTTTAATGACTATCCTTTTAACCTGGCAGAGCACTGCTGCATCTCATCATGCTGCCCAAACTGTGTCTGTAGATGTTGTCCACTTGGGCAAAATGGATTTGAAATCAGCTGCCTAGGTCATAGTTTACTTCCCGCAGTCCAGAAATGGCATCTGTCCTTGCAGAGCCCTGAGCAAAATGTGTGCAAGATATTTAAAAAAAAAGTGCTGACGCCAACTGTGGCTCATGTCAGCTAGTTATGTTGTTGTTAGTACTGTATGCGCTTCTGTAGGTGTGAAGGACTTGCAGAAAAAGATTGCAGCTATCTCCGTTGGAACCAGAACCCTGAGACATGAAAGAACAAGCATTTGTCAATGCTGAAAGTTTGCTTGCTGGCATTGGCATTGGTAGTGTAGGATTTAGAGAGATGCATAATAGGAACGGCAGTGAAGTACTGAACTGAAGCCAACTCCACCACCACCCAGCAGAGACTGACAGGCATTGGGGTGTGCCTTTGGGCCATTGGCCATAAAGCCCACACAATTTCACCACACCCTACCCTGCAGACACCGACAAGTGTCACGGTGTGCCTTGAGGCCTTTGGGCCTTACTCTCATCCCATTCCATAAGGAAATACGATGAGATGGGTACAGTACAGGAGAATGGGATGAACTTTTGGGGCAGAAGAGTCCAAGGCACACCTCAATGCCTGTCACTGGCTACAGGGTGTGGGTGGGGGTGGAATGGCATGAGCATTACAGGCGACAATCCCAAGTCACACTTCTGATGCCTGTCAGTCTCTATAGGGTGGGGTGCTATGGTTGGAAACCCTAACACCCCAGGTGTCCATTGGTATTTTCACTCCAAATTTTCAACATGTTGATTTTGTGACCCCACCTCATGAACAGTGGCAATATCAGTTCATTAGCTGAAAGCTGATTTTGCACAGCGACTACGCTATTTGGCACCACAGGTGCGAAAACATATTTCGAACAGGATGTGAAAAATGACAGCTGTACTGTTTATGGGGAGGTGTAAAAAATGGCAATGTTGAAAATCTGGAGTGAAAATATAAAAAAAACTGGTGAAGTCACAAGTGTGCCTAGAAACTGTGCAACACACACCCGTAATGTAATTAGTTTGAGGATTTTTTACAGCAAATTGTCAACACAGGCATTTTGGGACCTTCGCTCATAAACAGTGTCACTGTGATTTTCTTAATCTGTCCTGAACACTGATTTCCTTCAGCGACCATGCATTTCTGCGCCGGAAGTATGGAAACACATTTCAGCCAGGGTGTGAAAAATGACAGCTATACTGTTCATAAGGAGGTGTGGAAAAATGCTAGTGTTGAAAATCTGGACTGAAAATATTACAAATTCGTGAACTTATGAGGGTGCGTGGAAACTGCGCAATGTACGCTTGTAACACAGCCATTTTATGGACTTTTTGTCACCAAATTTTCAACATAGCCATTTTAAGACCTCTGCTCAAGAGCAGTGTCACTGTGATTTTCTTAATCTGTCCCAAACACTGATTTCACACACCGACTGCTCCATTGTGCGCTACATGGGTGAAAACACATTTTGGGCAAGATGTGAAAAATGACAGCTATACTGCTCATAAGGAGGTGTGGTAAAATAGCAACGTTGAAAATCTGGAGTGAAAATTGTAAAAATTCTCGAAGTTATGAGTGTGTGTAGGAACTGCACAATGCATGCTCGTAAAACAGTCATTTCTGGGAATTTTTTCACCAAATTTTCAGCATAGGGTTTTGGGGGGGGGCCTACCTCATGAACTGTGACACTGTCTTTTCATTACTCTGTCCCAAAAGGTGGTTCCACGCAGTGATTGCAAAATCACCTTTTGGGACCGAATAACAAAATGACAGTGGCTGAGTTCATGAGGTTGGGTCCCAAGAACCCCATGTTGAAAATTTAGTGAAAAAATTCCCAAAAATGGCTGAGATATGCACTAAAGTTGAAAAAAAAAAACCCATTTATGTCGTTATACAGCTTACTGGCATTTCTTCAGTTCACGGTCGGCTTTGAAGAGTGCAGACGAGTTCCCGGTCCACCGAAGATCATCGCGCCAGCCTCCTGAGGTAAGTATGGGGTGAGGGGATGTGTGGGGAGGTGGGCTACGCAGAGGTTGTACGTGGATTGGGAAGGGGGCAATAAAGTCAATGAGGGACCATTTTCTTTTGTTCTAGGTGTTTTTTTTTTTTATAAAGATGGCATGGGACTTTTGCCGCGCCGGGGTGGGCTCCCAGCATGGCACCTGGAAGTTTGTTTGGGAGCAGTGGAGCTGACGGGGGACTGGGAACCCCCATGGGCCTCAGACTTTTGCCATGCTGGGGTGGGCTCCCAGCATACAGTGGTCATACAGTGTGCAGGGGTAGAGAGGAGCGCATGAGCATGCTGGGGTGGGCTCCCAGCGTGCTACCTAGGTATTCGTGGGGGGGGGCAGTATCCAATGGGGATCAGAAACGAATTGTCTATGACAGTTCAGATGCCGTGCTGATGTGTAGGCAATTTGCATACAGCTGACAGCAGTATGCAAACTGCCTGCCGATGGCAGTATGCAAATTGCCTACATGTTACCACAGCTGATTGTAGTGGTGTTTTTCTCAGAACTGTATGGCACTGCATCTGAATGGCTGTCATAGACAGCTCGGACATTCATTGGTGTGGTGCGGCCGCGCCTGCAAAAAGGAGCAGGGCATTGGAAGTGGGGGTGGCACACCTATGAAAACTCGTATGTTGGCACTATGTTTCTTGCACATGCATGCAAGCAAACATAAAGATGAGATACTGTGCATTTCTTAAGTGACCTCATATACATTTGCATGGTACACCAGACCAAAGAGAAACCAGAGAAATCCAGCAGTCATGAAAGCAAACCTGCACACAATGCCCACAATAAGAAGTCACTATATGTTTATAAGAAAGGCCACTGCAGTTTTATTTATTTATTTTTCTTTTCAGGAAAAATATTGGTAAAATCCCAAAATTTAGACTTTCTGTACACAAGTTAAAACAAAGACTCTAATGGAATTTGGCATTTTATACCAGAGCAATCAATTTAATGAAAATGTATTTTCGATAGATTTTTTTCCTATAATATTTTCATTTGGCTTTATTTAATTTGCTAAATATTTTGCTGTCCTTCTGTCTTTCTTTCTTTCGGAACATTTATACACATAATACAAACTAGAATCCTGGTAAAATCTAAAAATTTGACTAGCGACTACAGAATCTCAGATCTTGAAAACAGACTTTTATTAATTAACTCATTGTATATCAGTGACCCTGTTTATAAGCAATAACTCACAACCCAGTATGGTCTATAGTCCAATAAACCATGAGTATGAGAGCCCCAAGGTGAAACCAAGTGCCTTCAAGCACTCGCACTCGTAATCTGGGTTTATTATGACTGCATTGGTTGCTTATAATGTTAGGCCACTAGAGGCCCCTGCTGCCCTACCTATACCTCTCCGCAACACTTAGTATCATTTGCCAAGCCCTACACTGTATTCACTCCTAATTTACTGCTTTAATTCTCCACTTTCTTGTAATCAGCCTCACTCCATCCTTTCCCTCCCCCATCTCCTTCTCTCACCCCCTGGGATTTGAACCCCTGGTTGCTGATGCCTGGTCCAACTGTAACCTGCTGTTCATACCACTAGGCCATACCACCAGTAGTAATTTCTTTCATCTGCTGTGATCTACTAGTACTTCAGCCACCATCCCCACTGGACTTGATACGTCCTGCTGTTTCTGCCCTGCTCTTTTCTCCGCTGCTTGCTGCTCTCTAGGAGTCCAATTACCCTCTCCCACAAGGTGGCGCTAACCTAACACTCGCTGTCTTCTTTCCCTCTGGTGCACACACCATTTGCAATCACCTCTGATACTTCCCAACATCTACCTGTGTCCAACTGTTTTTTCATTCACTTCCACCCCCCCCCAAATGTCATCCCTTACAGTCAAGTTTCTCTCTCTCTGCTCACTTCTCAGTCTATGTCTTGCTTTGATTTTGGTGCCTCGGCCCTAGGCCTGGAACAAGTCACCCTGAAGCATACCCAATCTACCTTTTGCCCAGCTCCTATTCTGCTGAGTTTAGAATGCAGCCTGCTTCACTACTGCCCATCTGCTGCCCTGGCCTTCATTAGCTCTCATGACTGGCACCACTTATTCCTCCACCTCTCTTCCCTCTCCCTATGGGTCCCAACTCCCTCCATCCTCCTCCCATCTAACTTCCATACCACACACCTTCTACTCTCTGGGGACGTTGAAAGGAACCTTGGCCCCACAACCACACACCCTTTAAATACTCCCCTATCCCACAGTCATCCACTATGGGGTATTAGACATGGCCTAAACATAGTCCATATGAATGTGAGAAGCCTTCTGTCTAAAGTGGCTGAGCTTGAAGCCTGGGTCTCACTATACAAGCCTGACATCCTTGACATCTCTGAGACCTGCTTAAAAAGCTCTACCCTGGATCACAGCTGTTACCTGCCAGGTTAGACCTTCCTACGCTGTGATCATACTACCTCCCGCCGTGGTGGTGGGGTACTCCTGTCCTACCACACTCCTTTACTGCCATGCTTCTTAGCTAGTCTGCTAGTAACCTTCCTATCAAGTGGCTTGCAGCAGAACTAACAGTAGCCACCAATGAGAAACTGTGTGTTGGGTGCTGCTATAACCCCCTGACGAGACCAATATCTCTCCTTCCCATTCTTTCCAAATTGCTCGAAAAAATTGTTAACGTTCAACTTCAAATCATCTGGAAACATTCAAGTTACTTAAACCTATTCAGTCAGGTTTCAAAATGAACCACAGCACGGTTTCCGCTTTGGCAAAAGTCGGCAATGATTGGTAACTTGCTCTAGACGCTAAAAACTACGTGTGTGCCTTATTTCTGACCTGAGCAAGGCATTCGATGCAGTGGCTCATGACCTTCCTCTGAGTACTCTTCATAATATTGTCCTTGATGCATCTGCTCTGAAATGGTTTACTGGTTACCTCATTGGTCGCCGGCAACAAGTAAAGGCTGAAGGTGACCTCTCCCCGCTGAAAGCCCTTTTGAGAGGAGTACCACAGAGGTCTATATTAGGACCACTCTTATTTGTTATTTATATTAACAACATGGATACTGATATTAATTCAGCTAGCATTCATCTATTTGCTGATCACATCTTGCTATACTTAGCCAGGCCCAACCAGGCTCTTGTATTTATGGGCCTGCAACTCATATTCAACAAACTGCAACTAAACCTCCTGCAACTAAAATGCCTTTTAAATGCTAAAAAACACAAAAACTATGTTTATTTATGTTTTTGGTAACCGGGTAGACAAATTGATCCAGAGGACCATTTTCAGTTGCTACCCGGGCCATACAATGGCACAGACAATAGGTACAAGTTATAATACAGTGGGTGCATATAATACAGTGAGTACAATGTAAATCAGAATCAGTGATGCATAAATAACATATCTAAAAGAGAAAAGAACAAGTTCATAACAAATACAGTAATGCTTCTCCAATAACAGATAACTCGGTTATTACACATGTAGCGAATCAAGACATCATTTAGCCAGTCAAAGGTTTACAATACAGCGCATAAGGGATTACATTATAGCAATCAACATATTCACAAAGAAGGCCTAAAAAGTGCCTAAATGTTTGATTAGTAGCCAGTGCTTGGGAAGTAAGGCACATGATACAATTTGGCCCCTCCCTAAGGTGTATTTCTGGTGAGGGTGTTTCCTAGGGAGCAAGTACAGGTGGCCTGAGACATGAACCAATCCCTTAGCTTCAATTTGAAAGACTGGTGAGAGGGTAACATTCTCACGGCAGGAGGTAGTCTGTTTCAGAGGGAGGGGGCCGAGACAGAGAAGGTCTTGCTCCCCATGACAGTAGATACATGGGGGACTACTGGGGGGGGGATGGAAAAGACTCTGAGACAATGAGTTACCACCCTGGCGGTGAGAAGCAGGGAGTGTGGGGACTTTTGTGAGTTCCTGAGAAAGGTGTCAACTAAACAACCCATGGCATATTCAGAACGGCCCTGCAGAGAAAGCCAGCCTAAGGACTGATGTAGAGAGCAGTGATAAGAGGAGGAAGGGATCTGAAGGGCAAAGCGACAGATAGAAACATAGAAACATAGACTTTGATGGCAGATAAGGACCACTTGGCCCACCCAGTCTGCCCATTTCCCTACCTATTGGATAAGCTGCAGATTCTAGTTAACCAACAGCCTATTTCCTGCAACCCCCCACTATAATTGCCTTATGTCTGTCCCATGCATGTTTGAATTCCTCCAATGTTTTAGACCCCACAACCTCTCCAGGAAGGCAGTTCTATGTGTACACCACTCTCTCCGTGAAAAAGAATTTCCTCACATTACCCCTGAGCCGTCCCCCCTCTAACTTTAAATTGTGCCCCCTTGTTCTTACACATCTCTTTTTCTGAAAGATGCTACCCTCCTGGACTTTGTTGATTCCCTCGAGGTACTTAAAAGTTTCAATCATGTCCCCCCGGCCCCTCCTTTCATCAAGGATATACATATTAAGCTCTCTCAGTCTCTCTTCATATGGTTTCTGATGTAGACCCTGCACCATTTTAGTTGCCCTCCTCTGGACTGCTTCCATCCTGTCTATGTCCTTGCATAGACGAGGTCCCCAAAACCACACGCAGTACTCCAGATGGGGTCTCACCAACTGTCTGTATAGAGGGATAACCACTTCCCTTTTTCTACTTGTGATGCCCCTTCCTATGCATCCCAGTATCCCCCTGGCTTTCCCTACTGACTTGTCACATTGCATACCCACCTTTAGGTCATCTGATATGACTACACCCAGATCCCTTTCCATTATTGTTGTTGTTAGTACCTCCCCTGCTATTGTGTACTCTTCTCCTGGATTTTATTTCCCAGATGCATTACTTTTGCACTTCTTTGCATTGAATCTAAGTTGCCATATGTCTGACCATTCCTCCAACCTTGCCAGGTCCCTTTTCATTCTTTCTACCCGCCTTGTGTATCAACTCTGTTACAGATCTTTGTGTCATCCATAAAGAGGCATACCTTTCCTCAGACCCTCTGCAATGTCACCTATAAAGACGTTAAAGAGGACTGGACCCAGTACTGAGCCCTGAGGTACTCCACTAGTAACCCCCCTTTCTTCAGAATGTGTTCCATTCACTATTACCTTCTGTGCCCTGTTGGGCAGCCAGTTTTCTACCCATGCTACCACCCTGGGACCCACTCCCAGGCTGGCTAACTTGATTATTAATCTTTTGTGCGGGACTGTGTCAAATGCCTTGCTAAAGTCAAGGTAGGCCATATCCACAGCCCCTCCCTGGTCGATTACTTTGGTCACCCAGTCAAAGAAATCGATTAGATTTGTCTGACATGACCTTCCTGCTGTGAATCCATGCTGCTTTGGGTCCAGTGCCCCACTGGCCTCAAGGTACTCAACAGTTCTTTCTTTCAGAAGTGATTCCATCATTTTCCCCACCACTGAGGTCAAACTAACAGGTCTGTAGTTTCCTGCTTCTGCCTTGCTCCCACTTTTGTGAAGGGGAATCACATCTGCCCTCCTCCAGTCCTCAGGTACCACCCCATCTTCCCATGATTTGTTAAAAAGTGTGGTTAGTGGTGTCACTATGTCCTCCCTTAGCTCTTTTAGGATTCTAGGGTGAATTCCATCAGGCCCCATTGCTTTGTCCACCTTGAGTTTTAGGAGTTCTTTCAGTACTCTTTCTTCTGTAAATGGACTGGTATCAACCCCACTATCCAGAGTGCTTCTACCGTTTGGTTTAGGTAACTCCTCCTCCTCTTCTTCTTTTGTGAATACTGAGCAAAAGTGTTCATTCATTATCTCTGCCTTTTCACTGTCTCCCTCTGCCCACCTCCCCTCTCCTCTCCTTTATTAATCTTCCCTATCCCTCCCTTAACCTTTCTATGTTCCCTAATGTACCTATTTAGATGAGAAAGACGTGAGGAGGACATGGAGAAGAAAACAGGAGAGCAACAGTCAAGAAGGGGCAGAGGATTTCCCTGGGCAATTGCAAGGTAAGCCTCAGGGGTCAAGATAGAGTTGTATGTGATATTTAGACGAGAAAGACGTGAGGAGGACATGGAGGAGGAAACAGGAGAGCAACAGTCAAGAAGGTGCAGAAGATTTCCCTGGGCAATTGCAAGGTAAGCCTCAGGGGTCAAGAGGTGGTTTACATGGTAGGCTGCCTCCAGCTTCTGGTGTACCCTCTTTATAATGTTAGCAATTTGGATGTTGTAAATAAGGTAGGGATCAAGAGTCACTCCTAGGTATCTGAAGGAGGATACAGTGTCAAGAGGAGGGCCTGCAGGGGTGACTCTGTGTAATCCGGTTTCTGTTTTGGCAGCCAGTGCAAGGTACGGCCTGGAGCCAAAGAGCATGGCCTTCATTTTTTTTTCTCATTCACCAGAGGTTTTTTTGTAGAGGAACCAATTTTTAGCTGCAGCATAGTTTGTGGTGAGGGTAGAGGATATAGATTTGAGGGTCATGGTGCTATGGTAGATGACGAGGTTATAAGCATAGAGGAGCACGTTACAGTTTATGCTATCCATGGGGAGATCATTTATGAACAGTGAGAATAATAGAGGCCCCAGTATGGAACCATGGGGAACACCAGTGCGGACGGGTAATGCAGCAGAGTTAATTTTGCCTATCAGAACAGACTGGAATCTGTTAGTGAGATAGCTGCTGAACCAAGCAGTGGTGTCCAGGGAGCAACCTAGATTTAGCAGGGAGGATTGGAGAAGGTGGTGGTCAACAAGGTCAAAGGCCTTTGATAGGTCCACAAACACCGCACCTGTGACCATGCCCATGTCCATGTTCCTAAGGAGATGGTTGGAAAAAAGGGCCAAGATGGAGGAGGTGCTGTGATATTTGTGGAAGCCATGTAGGAGTGGGCTCAGGAGGTTGTAATTTTCTAGATACTCGGATAGTTGGTGGTAAATGTTTTTTCTAATAGTTTGCTTAGATGTGGGAGGAGGGAGATGGGATGGTAGTTTTCTGGGGCAGTGGGATCATTGCTGAATTTGAAAATAGGCACCACATGCACATGCTTCCAAGAGTCAGGCATGATAGATGACGAGAGGGCAAGATTAAATATGTGGGTCAGTGGCTTCACAGGACTGGGGGAGGATTTTCAGAAAAGTGGGATGCAGGCCGTCACTGCAGATTGGAATAATATTTATGTTTAAGTGATTTCACAGCCTGCTTGGAAGAGTTCTGAAGTTGCCTATATGTATTCCATAATTAAGGGAAGGGGAATGCCTTGAAGGCTCTCCATGTTTTGTCCCTTACTTTCATTTGGGCCAGAAGTTCATGAGATAGCCAATCGGTGATGCCACCTCTAATCCTCCTAGTGGTGATTGAGAAGTATTTGTCCTAAGGTTGCGAAGAGCTTCCATAAAAATCATCACAGCCATGGAAACATCTTTGAGTTGGTAAAGTGAGAACCAGTCTATGGCCCAGCCATCCCTTAGCACTAAGTACAAGTTGTGGGCTTTGAATTTCCTGAAAGATAGCAATTTGTTGGGAGGATGTATTGATTTTGTGGTTAAAACAATATACGTAGGGCTGTGGTCACCGATAGAGTCAGCCATAGTGACTGCTTGGAGGCTAGGTTCACACAGTTTGTGGCAATCCAGTCGAGGATGGAGTGGTTGGGGGAGTGGAGACTGTATGTGGATGGAGAGGACATGACTTGCTCAAAGTGATGCATCTTTAGCAGGTATGCATATTCCAGTACTGGGGATTCTGTCCAGTCGAGATTAAAGTCCCCAAGTATGATAGTGTCCCTGGAGGAGGGGGCAGATACAAGATCATCCAAGAAGTTAGATAACCCCTGTGCCCCTCCTGAGGGTGGATTATAGCAACAGCCTATACACCATTTTTTTGATGCACCCAAGACAATTTCAGCAACAAGCCACTCACTGATCGAGAAGGGGGAGGAGCAGGCAATAGAGGTGGCATTAATATGGTCTTGTACGTATAGAGCAACGCCACCACTCCTCTTTCTGCCGGGCCTGTCAAGTTGTAGCAATGAGTAGCTGGGGAGTTCGTAGGAGGCATCACTGTAGTATGGCTTAAGCCATGTTTTGGATAGACCCAGGACATGTGATTTGGAGAGGCACACCCAGGCTTCAAGTTCAGAGAACATAGCTGGGAGGCTGCACACATTCAGGTGTGTGACCCTGAGGCTGCAGTGTCCTGTACACATAGTATTGGCATGGCTGATATGCACATTTGAAGGTCCAGAGTTGGTTTCCACATCCCCTGCGAGAAGGAGAAGTGAGACAAGATGGCAGTTAGGGGGGTGCCAGAGGAGGGACTGTATAGTGAGGGAGTGGAGAAACAAACCAAGGAGGCGATGATCATGGTTAGTCAGGAGGCCCAGTATGACAGAGCCCATGGGGGAGAACTGGTGTGCTTCGACTTTGAGTGGGGGGCTCATTGAGTATAGGTGATTTGGAGAAGTAGTGTAAATAAGTCTTGTCAGCAGCAAGGATGATGGCGCAGAAGTCAGTCACAAGTAACAGGCCAGTCATGGTGCATTGGGTAAAGTAGAGCATAGGAGAGAGCATTTTTGCATTTGAAAATTAGTACTGTCAGAGAGAAAAATTCTTCCTTAAAGACCAGCTAGATGGCAGCTGTAGAGAATGTGCAGTGTAGTTCAGGAGACTGGTAACAGAGACACAGGGCTGCTAAGAGATTAACACCGATAAATGATTAGGCCCTTTAACAGTGTTCCTGTCCAGGGAGATTGCCGCCGGGAAGAACTGACCAACTATACTTTTTCAGACTGTGGACAGGCTACTTCATCCTGCCTGTCTGCAGCCAAAGAAGGTTTTTTCAAATACTGAATGTGAAGAGTTTGCTCGATTCTTCTCGGACAGTGTCCAGTATCCAGCAGGGAGTTTCTCCAGTCAGCAATGTTATAGCTGGCAGTGGTCACCAGAGGTGTACTAAGTGCACTTCACCTGGTTGGGGGGAGTTTAAGCAAGTGGATGTAAGTGAGGTTATTAGGGTGGCGACCAATCTGAAGCACACCTTTTGTGAACTGGATCCGGTGCCGACGCGTTTCTTGATGAGATGCATAGACACCATTGGCCCAGTGTTTGCTCTGATTGTCTGGTGTTCCTTATCTGAGAGGGTCTTTCCTGATGCCTTGAAGGAGGCACTAGTGAGACCACTCTTAAAGAAACCATCTTTGGACCTGGAGGTCAGGGCAAATTACCGACCTACCTCCAATCTTCCCTTTTTAGCAAAGGTTGTGGAGAAGGTAGTGGCGCATCAGTTGGAGGAGCACCTCATGACCCATGAGTTGTACGAACAGTTCCAGTCAGGGTTTTGGGTAAGGCATAGCACAGAAACCACACTTGTGCAGGTGTAGAATGACCTCCTCAGAGCTAGAGATTGAGGAGAAAGGACAATTCTTGTTCTCCTTGATCTCTCCTCCGCTTTTGACACTATGGACCACTGTGTGTTGCTTGACCATCTCAGGGAACTCTACGGACTCACTGGCACTGTCTTCTGCTGGTTTGAGTCCTTCTTAACCAGTAGGAAGCAACCGGTTGTGAGGGGGGAATTTCTCCTCCTCCTCTAGCCTCCTTTCCTGCAGAGTACATCACGGTTCGGTTTTGGCCCCAATGTTGTTTGCAGTGTATATGCTATCCCTGGGAGGGTCATTAGGAAGTATGGCTTGGGTTTTCATTGCTATGCTGATGACACCCAGCTGTACTTATCCTTTGCCCCAGGAATATCCAACGTGGTGGATGTGTTAAACAGCTGCCTTGCTGAGATCAATGACTGGATGGCATCTAACTGGCTGCAACTGAACCCCGATAAGACAGAGGAAATGGTGGTGGAGTCGAACAGAGTGCGTGATAGGTTGGCCTCTGATTCAGAAACTGGACTTGTTCTGGGTTCTGTCTCATTGAAGGCCTCCTCAAAGGTGTAAAATCTTGGCGTTATTCTTGATAGGAGTTTGACTATGGAGGCACAGATTTCCTCCGTTGTCCGCTCCTGTTTTTTCCATCTTAGAAATATCGCCAGGATAAAGCCCCTTGTTTTGCCTCTGGACCTCCCCACTTTGATGCATGTCTTGGTTACATCAAGACTTGACTACTGTAATGCGCTCTATCTCAGGGTCATGGGAAGATCTCTCAACGGACTGTAGCTAGTGTAGAATGCAGCTGCCCGGTTACTTACTGGGCAGCCGAGGTTTTGCCATATTACACCAGTGTTGTGTTAACTGCACTGGCTGCCAGTCAGGTGGAGGATCTTCTTTAAGGTGGGGCTTCTCACCTATGAGGCCCTACACAGTCAGGGCCCTGGTTACCTGTTAGACCTCCTGGTTCCTGCTGCCTCGGCTCGCCCCCTCTGTTCCTCCTGTGGAGGCCCCCTAGCGGTTCCCAGGTTGAGGCTGAAATTGACTGGTGTTAGGGCATTTAGTATCACCGCCCCCATCCTGTGGAACTTGCTACCCTCTGGGGTTAAGGGGGCCCCCACTTTGGAGGCATTCAAGCCCCACCTTAAGGCCCTCCTATTCACCCAGGCATTTTTAGATTAAGTTACTGATTTGTGAGCTCTGATTTAGAAACATAGAAACATAGACTTTGACGGCAGATAAGGACCACTTGGCCCACCCAGTCTGCCCATTTCCATACCTACTGGATAAGCTGCAGATTCTAGTTAACCAACAGCCTACTTCCTGCCACCCTCCACTACAATCATCTTATGTCTGTGCCATGCATGTTTGAATTCCCCCACTGTTTTAGACCCATCGACCTCCTCAGGAAGGCTGTTCCATGTATCCACCACTCTCTCCGTGAAAAAGAATTTCCTCACATTACCCCTGAGCCATCCCCACTCTATCTTTAAACTGTGCCCCCTTGTTCTTACACATCTCTTTTTCTGAAATATGCTACCCTCCTGGACTTTGTTGATTCCCTTGAGGTACTTGAACATTTCTATCATGTCCCCCCATCCCTCCTTTCATCAAGGGTGTACATATTAAGCTCTCTCAGTCTCTCTTCATATGATTTCTGATGCAGACCCTGCACCATTTTAGTTGCCCTCCTCTGAACTGCTTCCATCCTGTCTATGTCCTTGCGTAGATGAGGTCTCCAAAACTGCACACAGTACTCCAGATGGGATCTCACCAACTTTTGATTAGGGTAGTTGATGATCTGTTAAGTGAATTAATGTTTTTATGAAATATACATAAGTTTATAATTATTTTCTATGTTCTTTTATTGATCTATTTTTTAACATGTGTTTATTTATCTGTACAACACCCAGAACCTCCGGGAATGGACGTCTTTAAATAAATTTTACCTTACCTTACCTTTTACCTAACTGTGTTCTGTTTCTTTATGGGGCATTGCAAAATTAGTGAGAGGGGAGGATGGTTGGAGATTGCCTGGGGATGAGGCCGCTGGGGAGGGAGAGTATTTAATAAAGGGTGGGGGTGGGTGGGTGGGCTGAAAAGCCAGTTAGAAATACTCTACAGGCTGCTGAGAAATTTGAAAAATCCTGATTTGGCACCCAAAAAGCCGAGTCGGAGTGGTGTGCTCCGATAGGCTGAGAGGCCTAGGAGGGTGCCAACCAATGTGGAGCAAGGAGTCTGTGGCAGGCTGCCAATCAAAACTGCGGCTTTGGAGTCAATGCTGAGAAGCCATACCTGTTTGTTCGGGAGTGGGGCGAAGGGTCCAAGATCTGCTGGCTTGCCTTTTGAGCCAGGGCTGCAAGTAGCGGTGTGCCCTGAGGGGCAAGTGTCCCTTGTTCTGTGAAGGAAAGAAGAACTAGATGTTATTGATTATGCCAGTTAAGCAGGCTAGGCAGAGCTCAGGTGGGGGTGGGTCAGTGCTAAAACAAAGAGAAGGGGAGTGAGTGTGAAAGAGGGGCTGGGCAGAGAAGGACTTAATGGGACTCCAGGGAGTGGCACCGGTCTGCTTCAGGCAGACTGGGGCCAAACAAAGAAAATGGAAATTAGCAGGCTGGGGGTCAGGAAAGAGCAGCCACTGAGTCAAGGAGGGAAAGTTAGGAGCTCCAATTACTGTAGCAGCAGAGGATTACTAAAATGGCGGAGGGGTGGGTGCTGTGGAGCACAAGCAAGATGGTGGTTTAATCCTTAACCACTGCGAGTACCTGACGAAACATGTACTTTATAATCATATTTGTCGGGATTACGTACCGAAAAGAACAGTATTGTGTGTCGGAAGATCCTCGCTTCATCATGGGGAAGTCTCAGAAAAATAAGACTACCCTAGACGGGTCACAGAGCAAAGATATCTCAGCAACCCCGGCCACGAGGTCGGGTATCAGCCATTGAGTTGCTGCAGTCGAACCAGGAGAACCAGAAACAATGCAAACATTGGGTGCAAAGTTAAACGCTCTGATTCAGTCAGTGGCTGGGCTTTCAAATAAGTTTGATTCCCTGACCAACCATGTGTCTATGGTTGAAACGACCTGAGAAGCAGTGCAGCTTGCAACTACGGAGGCTACCAAAAGTTCCGACTCAGCCATGGGAGCTGTGGCAAATGTCTTAAAAGAAAATCAATACCTCCGTACTCAACTTAAAATATTTGAAAACCAAACACATTCTGCTAACCTCCGAGTCATTGGGCTCCCCGAAGGTTGTGAAGGGGGACTATATATAATTTTTTATGAGTGAATGGCTCCAGCAACAATTTGGAGAAGAGGAGCTTTGTGGGCCACTTGCAATAGAAAAGACCTACCGGGTTACCTGTAGAGGCAGACTGGAAAATCCAGACGCTCCCTGAGCAGTAGTGATCATCCTGAATGGAGTAGGAATGAGGGACAGAGTGCTGGCATTGGCCCGTCGCAAGAGAGTCTTACTGCAAGATGGAATGCAGGAGCCGGCCCGGTGGCACTGAGGGTTGAGGTGTTGAAAGCCACACCTCGCACCAGGCCGGTGACCTGGGTTCGGGAACAAGCCGGGAGTCGCCGGGGGTCAGCAAGGGTGGGAAGAGATTGAGCGTCTGGAGGACTGCTGTCTCTTTCCGGGGAGGGTGGGAGTGTTGCTCGCTCTCCGAGCGACCTCTGGTGGCGGCCAGGGGTGCACCAAATGGGCAAGCATGGTGAACGCCAGGGGTGGGCGGAGTCACAACATTACGTTGCCTTGCAAGCCATGCTCCAGAGGGGTGGGAAGGGGAAGAAACACTAAAAAAATACCCCAGCTCCCGAGAAGATGACGAGGGCTCCAGAGATCTCCCTCTCATCCCCAATGCAGGACCACGCCACATCGGGGATCCAGGCTGATCTCTCGAGGGATGGACCCTCTAACTTAAGTAAAGAGCCGCCGAGGGCAGGCGGGCCCAGTTCCAGGGGTTGATCCAGAATGCTGGGAAGTTCCTCCCAGAGAGGGTGAACCGATGGTGGCCGGTTACTGCGGAGAGAAGTAGGGGCAGGATCGTGTGGGCACCTCTGAAGGATGCCTCATAGGAGTCTGGCATAAATAAAGTAAAAAAAAAAAGATGGAATGCAAGTCTGCCTATTCCCAGACTTGAGTTATGCCACGAGGCAGAAAAAGAAAAAGTTTGATGGAGTCAGAGTACTTCTACAGCAGGCTGAAATCGCCCATGGCATGATTTTCCCAGCCAGGCTCTGCATCGTACATAGAGGGAAAATCTTTATTTTTAATGTTCCGGCAGATGCTTTAAAATGGGCTCAGAGGAATGGAGTTTGGAGACCAAGCCCAGAGGATTCAAAATCTATCAGCTCAGAAGGGACTTGAATATCTGACTTTAAGGGTTTGATTTCCTTCTCCCAATCTTTGGGTCGGGTCAGACAAATGTGGGACAGACACAGTTTAAATGTTTCTAATCTCTGTGTTTTTTTCTGGAGCAATACTCTGAGTGCCGAATGTTAATTACTAATTGAAGGTACCAATGTTTTATCAGGTGCCTATAAAAATGTTTTACTTAAACTGAGTAGAATGAATGTACTAGTTTTATACATTAGTGTAGCATTTTCGATTTGCATGGCTCGCTTGTGTTTTGCTCTGGTAGGAGAATATAGCTCTTAATTTTGACTCTAACTATTAAATTCTATGCCATGCTACTCATGGACTTATATAAGCAGCAACTTTCTGGACACTATTTGCTTATTTTATAGAAGTTTTTTTCCCCAGATGATATATCTAATTGACGTAGTTTCTGCCTATCGAGTGTATTAAGAGTAGTGGTGCCCTCAATGTACTTTAGTACATGTTGTTAATGCTGTGTCCGTGCTTTTACTGTATTGTATTGGTCAAAACAATAAACATATAGTATAAAAAAAATGGCAGACGGGGGCTAGGAGGGCAGGAGACAGAGTAGCAGATAGCTCAGAGGGTCAGAAAGAAAGAGTGTCAGGAAAAGTTACCTAAAAAAGAATGGAAGAAAAAGAAAAAAGAAAAGCAGGTCTGGTGTCGGGAGGTGGGCGCTAGGCAGGGGAAGAGAAAAGGTGAGGAATTTCAAGAGAACCAGGAGAGGAAAGCCATGTCAAGGCAAAACATTTGGGTCAGAGACATAGAAACATAGAAACATAGAAGTTGACGGCAGATAAGGACCGCAAGGCCCATCCAGTCTGCCCATTTCTTTTTCTACCTTATAAATGTGCCATCGGCCTTTGCTCTGTCAGTGACCTATCTATTCATAGTCATTTGTATTGCTCCCTTATGCCTATCCCATGCCTGTTTGAAGCCCTGCACTGTATTCATAGCCACCACTTCTTGTGGTAAGCCATTCCATGCATCTACCACCCTTTCTGTGAAAAATAATTTCTCACATTCCCCTTAATCGGCCTCCTCTAATCTCATGCTGTGTCCTCTTGTCCTGCTATTTTCTTATATTTAAACATGTTAGACTCTTTTACCTTGTTTATGCCCTTAAGGTGTTTAAATGTCTCGATCATATCACCTCTCTCCCTCCTTGTCAAGAGATATAATATTGAGCTCCGTTAATCTGTCCTCATATGTCTTCTGATGCAGTCCCTGCACCATTTTGGTTGCCCTTCTCTGGACTGCCTCAATTTGGTTAATGTCCTTGTGAAGGTGTGGCCTCCAATACTGCACGCAGTACTCCAGATGGGGCCTAACCAATGTCTTGTACAGAGGGATTATTACCTCCCTCTTACGACTTGTGATACCCCTACTAATACACCCTAACACCCCCCTAGCCTTACCTACTGCTTTAGAGGTCTGCTTGGATGATTTTAGGTCATCAGTGATGATGATGCCCAAGTCTCTTTCTTCCTTTGTGACTGCTAGCAACTCCCCTCCCAGCCTATAAGTGGCTTCAGGGTTTCTCTTCCCTATGTGCATGATTTTGCACTTCTTTGCATTAAATCCCAGTTGCCACTCTTCTGACCATTCTGCTAGTTTATCCAGATCTCTTCTCATTCTGCCCACCCCATCTGGATCATCTACTCTGTTGCAGATCTTGGTGTCATCTGCAAACAGACAAGCCTTACCTCTAGTCCATCTACGAGGTCACTAATGAAGATGTTGAATAGGACTGGCCCCAGGACTGATCCTGAGGTACCCCACTTGTGACTTGCATCTCTTCTGACTGTATACCATTTACCACCACTCTCTGTTTTCTGCCAGTCAACCAGTTTGCCACCCAGTTGACCAACTTTGACCCACCTGAGCCTACCTAGCTTATTTATCAATCTTCTATGTGGAACAGTGTCAAAAGCTTTGCTGAAGTCAAGGTAGGCGACATCAACTGCTCCCCTTGGTCCACCACTCTGGTTACCCAGTCAAAGAAATCTATGAGATTAGTTTGACAGGACCTTCCTTTGTAAACCCATGCTGTCTTGGATCCTGTGCTATGGATTCCAGGTGTTGCACTATCCTTTCCTTAAGGTGCCTCCATAATCTTGCCCACTACTGAGGTAAGACTGACCGGTCTGTAGTTCCCCGCCTCCTCCCTGCTACCACTCTTGTGGAGTGGGATCACATGAGCCCTTCTCCAGTCTTCTGGGACCTCTCCTGTGCTCAGAGACTCACTAAACAATTCTGCTAAAGGCTCTGCTAGTTCCTCCTTTAGCTCCTTAAGTACCCTGGGATGTATGCCATCAGGTCCCATTGCCTTATCCACCCTGAGCTTAGCAAGACAGGCTATAGGTATTAAGGGACCAGGGAAGAGGGGAGCTCATAGTTTGAAATAGCAAACAAGTTAGATAAGTTGAAATAGCAATAAAATAGAACACACACACAAAAAAATTGGCTATTACAAGCAGCAGAAATTTAAAGAAACAGCAGTTACAAAGCAAGGATTTAACAGCAAAAATTAGCAGTAGTTAGGTAGCAAAACTATCCGATAGGCTGATTAGCAGCAGGAAAACCCCAGTTAGAAATACTCTGCAGGCTGATGAAAAGTTTGAAAAGTCCTGGTTTGGTGCCCAAGCAGCCAAGTTGGAGTGGTGTGCTCTGATAGGCTGAGAGGCCTAGGAGGGTGCTGACCAATGCAGAGCAAGGAGTTTGTAGCAGGCCACCAATTAAAACTGCGGCTTTGGAGTCAATGCTGAGAGGCCGTACCTGTTTGTTTGGGAGTGGGGCGGAGGGTCCAAAAGCGGCCGGCTCACCTTCAGCAGCAGTGTGCCCTTAGGATCGAGAGTCCCTTGTTCTATTTGTTCAGGAGCGGGGCAGAGGGTCCAAAAGCAGCCGTCTCGCCTTCCGAGCCAGGGCCACAAACAGGGGCGAGAGTCCCTCATTCTATGAAGGAAAGAAAGAAAGCTATGCTTCTTTCTCCGCTTACCAATGTTTCGAATCCATGTCCCGCAGGTATATCACCCCAAGTCACCACCCTTCTGGGGGAGACTCTAGAGTTCATGTCAAAGTTTAAATATCTGGGGTTTTGGATTGATTGCAAACTTTCCTTCGTGGACCATATTGAAGAACTGACAAAAAAACTAAAACAGAGACTTGCGGGCCCCGATTCTAAGATGAATGTCACAACTCAGAAGCATATGCGAGTTGCGACATTTGCTGCTACTCCAGGGACTCTGCACCCTATTCCAGAACAGGCAGGGCTGCACCACGGGAAAGATGCACCTGACACGGACACCACAAGCCACAGTCCACAGGGCACAAGCGGTGCAAGGCATGGCCCCCCCCAGAGCCCTGCATCCCAATACCATGGCACTGCCTCACAGGGCTGGGATGGGCTGGGGGGCTACAGGCCCACCCTGGGGCACCTGGCATGCGGGGGGATGAGAGCTGTCCCGTGGAGGCACTGCACAGTGTTGGGGGAGAGGGGGTGCTAGCGGCCCACAGTGGGCATCCCTGCCATGGGTGGTGTGGTGGGTACCCATGGGAGACCTTGGGGGGGGTCGGCTGGAGGGGTGGCAGGCTCGGTGGTGCATTCCCGGTGGATGTAGCTATGGTTAGACCAGTTACTAGCTGATCTAATTGTACTTATGCCATGGTCTACCAGGTCCCACTTGGAATTGCGATATGCGATTCTGCCAGCCACCTTCTTGGAATACCGGCACAATCATTACAGGAATCCTCCTTGCACCATGTCTCATGGGGTTGTGGGCGTAGTGAGTGGCGTAACCTACATTTGGTGCAGGCGGCCTGCGCCATGTTGCAGGCCACCTCTTGGAATTGCATTGGATGTAACGCATGTTGCAAGGTGCGATTTGCACCATAGGGTTTGGCACAAGTAGCCTTGCGACATGCATAACCCATTTTAGAATCGGGCCCATGGTCTCTTTTTCCATATAAAACATTTACTAACTCAGGATGCCAGACAAAGATCGGTTCAAACCACCTTTCTTCCCCTTCTAGACTATGCCAACTTTTTGTATGGTCATGGCCCCGGCACTGCACTATCTAAGCTAGATACCCTCTATCATCGGGCTCTCCATTTTATTACTGAAACTCCCTACTTTACCCATCACTGCTCCCTCTATTCCATCCTAGAATGAAAGTCTCTTAAATTTAGAAGACAAAAAAATGCAGCTATATGGACATGTAGAGCACTTATTAATGAGCTCCTCCAGTACATTTCGGGTTGCCTGACTACATGTACTACTGGAAGTTACAGTACTCACTGAGGAGTCTTACATACATCTCTCTCCTTGTCCCTAGAATCAGAACATGCTTCGGTAAATCTTCTATAAGTTATGCTCATCCTGTCCAGTGGAACAGTCTCCAAAAAACAATGAAGCTCACCTTCCCTGTCAAATTGTCTGCTTTTAAAACCCTGTTTGCACACTCCTTTAATTGCTTCCAACAGTTGCTCTTTCTTCCCCTTTATCTTTATGACTTTTTACTATTTAGTTACCACTAATGCCTCTAATCTTTATGAATCTAACTCTTTTGTTTAGCCATAGTATAGTTTGCATAGTATTGTATAGATTAGTAGTTGTGTACTTAAGCAATAAGCCACGAGGGGGTGTGGGTTATCGGGGGATTTACCATGGCTGGAGTGGTTTGCCCACGAGGCACAGCCGAATGGGTAAATCTGTGCCAGCCATGGTAAATCCCCCGATAACCCACACCCCCGAGTGGCTTATTGCGATTATACCAGCAGTGAAATATTTAATTGATTTAAAAAAAATGCATCTTGTTTTAAAAAAAAAACTATAAAGGTGTTTTTGTTACAAATAACCTTGCACAGTAAAAAAAAAATAGTCCTGCCGGTCCGGTGGCACTGAAGGTTGAGGCGCTGGATGCCACACCTTGCGGCACGCTGGCTATCCGGGTTCCGGAACGGACTCAGGCATCAGTGGGTCGGCAGGGGAGGATCAGGATTGAGCATCTATAGACTGCTCTCCTGATCTTGGGGAGGGCTGGGGAATTTCACTGCGCTGTAGTGACCCCTGGGGACATCTGGAGGCACTACATGCCGGTGGATGAGTGGGGGGGAGCACGGCGGACGTCGGCATGTTGTATCTGGATGTCATTGCATGTCCGTGCTCCAGTGGGATCCAAAATTAGGTGGAAAATGGCTGGGAGTGACCATGCAGCTTGATAGCCGTGCCCTGCCTCGCCGGGAGGACTCTCGTGAAATCGCGCTGGGGGGCCCGGGGGCTGGTCTGGCTGGGCAAGGTATGAGGGAGGCCCTCCAGCAGACTGGCCATGGCCATACCACACCCCCATCATGTGAGTGAGCCTGGTGCTGTCCCGGCGGGTAGGGCTGGCGGCTGGATGCCCCCGCTGGTAGTTGCCGCAGTAAGGTGGAAAAATAGGGATGTGATAAAAAAAATAGTCCTGGTCAAGCTGGTATCAGGAGGACTGCGTAGTTTGAGTTCTATACTGCAGGTGAAGGTTACCTTCTCATCGGGTGAACAGCTGTTGGATTCGCGTGGTGTCGGCAGGCTGAGTGACGGGAGATGCAGGAGCAGTTTGTTGAAGTAAGTGATCTGCGACTTGAGTGCTGCTTTGCGGTTTGGTTTCAGGAACAGACCGACAGATTTATTTAATTTTGGCTGGGGCAATCTGCTCGAATGATGTATCTTACTTCTTTTTCGTAACTGTTCGCTACGTGACGGAGGTTAGTGACAACAAAGATGGTGGCTATATGGGCAGGGAGAGGGTGTCGGAGGGTTTTTAAAACATGTTTTCTGATACTGTGGCAGGTTGGCACCTCTTACGGTGGTTATCGAGGGATTTACAACAGGGGTGAGGTGCCAACTAAGAGCAGTGATTGGTTGTTTTCTCTTGGCCATGGTATAATCCTGTATATATCGTATTATAATATTGTTGCAATAGCCGTTTACCTTTTACTACTTGTTATTTACTTGATGAATATGTACTGTATCTTTATGTTCTGAATAGTTTTTTGACTTACTGCTGTTCTGTTTATGTACTGATCTATGTGTAACTCAGGCCCACCTTGTAAATGAGTCCTTCTCAATGGTGTTTCACCTGATAAAATAAAGATTGATTGATTGATTGCTTGAAGAGTGGTGTCTCCGGTCTTGCATCACTCTTGAACATCCTTGGCTCCCTCTTCCTCCCAAGTGACACCTTTATATAAGATCATTTAAATATCAACTGGGACTTAACCCCCCTCTCTCTGGCTGCAATGCTATTATACAGCAACATAATCTTGCCCAGTTTATTACCTCCCACACATGCCTCACCAATAAACACACTACTCTTGACTGGATCCTGACAACTTGAGCTGACAAAGTTACCCACGCTGGCACACTATCCATCGCCATTAGTGACCACTCCCCCTTCTATTGTGTCTGGCACACCAAACCCAATCACCTTCCACCTACCTATCTGACTTTTCACAACTTTTCTAGTTATGACCCCCTCAGGTTCCAGGATGACCTCAGAGCCCTCAATTGGACTACCCTGTATAATGCCACTGATGCTGCCCTTGCTCTGGACACATTTATCTTTTTCCTCTTACTTGTCGAAAACAAACACTTCCTGCTCACTACCCAAAGAATGCATGGGGGTGACACTTGCTGTCTCTAATCTGACCTCCTCATGCTGATGAAGGAGCGGGATGCAAAGTAGGCCGTCTATATAGCCATGCCATCCCCTCCCTGTTAGAACAACTACTGTCGCCTGCGGAATCTTTGTAAGTGCCTCATCCACTCAAGGAAGTCAGCCTATTTCCAATCACTCTAGTCCAAGCACCTAGGAAACCCCAGGTGTTTCTGGTCCTCCATCCATACCTTGCTCGCCCCCACTACCATGCAATCCCCTTCGCCAATTAACACCCAACATGGCTCCCTGACAGCCCCAACTGATATTGCAATTGCACTCAATGCCCATTTCTCCAATCTTAGCAACTACCTAGCTAAGCTCCCCCCCACCCACTTGCCCTCCACCCCTTCTACTACTTCCAGAAGCCTCCCTTTCTATTTCAAGACCATCTCCCTCCCTGGGACACTTAAACTCCCCCCCAGTCTCTCATCTAGGGGGAGTGCTGGTAGTGATGGCCTGTCCCCCAGCTTTTTAAAAACTAGCAGCCCACGACATTGCTGATCCACTTACATTTATCTTTAATCTCTCCCTTACTATGGCCTCTGTCCCCCCCCCACCTGGAAGCAGGCCAGAATTGTCCCCATTTACAAATCAGGTGACCCAAGCATTATGGATAACTACTGACCTATCTCCATACTGCCCCACCTTGGGAAGCTCCTTGAGAAGGCTGTTATCTATCAAATCACCGACCATGCCACCAAACACAACTTCCTTTGCCCTCAGCAACATGGTTACAGGAAGAGACACAACACAACCACCACCCTGACACTCTTCACTGATCGTTTGCTCAGAAATATGGTTGAAGGGAAGTTGACTGGTGAGATGTTTGTTGATTTATCCAAGGCATTTGACCTAGTCAATCATAACATCCTAATAACAAACTTGGCACCCATGGTTTCTCTTCTGCCTCCACAGCCTGGCTCACAAACTACCTCTCTGGTAGAATCCAAATGGTCTGCCTCAGTGGTGCCACCTCCCCCCCTTGCCTATCACAGCAGGTGTCCCCCAGGGTTCCATACTCGGACCCTTCCTCTTTGACCTCTTCATTAACTCCCTCCCATCAAAGGGCCTGTCATGCTGACAACCTTATACTCTTCCAAAGTGACCCCTCCCCATCTTTACTGTCCTCCACCCTCACCACCAATTTCTGTATGGCTCTCTGCTGGTTCTTCTCTAATAAAGTCCTGGTCAATGCATCCAAAACAAAGGCTATGCTGTTTAGTTCTAAGCCTAAACTCTCTGCCCTTGACCACTCTGGCTGCCTTCTCACTGTCCACTCCCCTGAATGATCTCTCCTCAACACTGTTCCCACATTCAGGTATCTGGGAGTAACCCTAGACCCAACCCTTATCTACTCCGACCACATTGCCTCTCTTATCCGTCACATTAACCAGAAGCTGGGACTCTGCTACCACATCATTGACCATCTCACGCCAGAAGCTCATCTTGCTGTAGCTCATGGCAGCCTCCTCCCCCTCCTTGATTATGGGTGTCCAGTGTACTCCCCTACCTCCTCTGCCAACTGGCATTGGCTGGATACAATATACAACTGGATTTGTCACTTTGCCCTTCACGCTCCTTTCACTAGCTGCGCTGACAGCCCCTGATAGGGCTCACCACAGTATTCTGAACTGCAACCATGGTTCGGGGAAGAACTCCTACCCACCTGCTTGCCCGCCTCTGATCCAGGTGCTGGCAGCACCTGATAGGGCTCACCACGGTATTTCAAACTGCAACCATGGTTCGGGGAAGAACTCCTGCCCAGCTGCTTGCCCGCCTCTGATCCAGCTGCTGGCAGCCCCTGATAGGGCCCACCACAGTATTTCGAACCACAACCGTCATTCAGGGAAGAACTCCTGTCTGCCTACTTGCCTGCCTCTGATCCAGGTGCTGGCAGCCCCTGATAGGGCTCACCACAGTATTTTGAACGGCAATCGCGGTTTGGGGAAGAACTCCTGCCTGCCTGCTTGCCTGCCTCTGATCCAGGCACTGGCAGCCCCTGATAGGGCTCACCACAGTATTTTGAACGGCAATCGCGGTTTGTGGAAAAACTCCTGCCCACCTGCTTGCCCACCTCTGATCCAGGTACTGGCAGTCCCTGATAGGGCTCACCACAGTATTTTGAACGGCAATCGCGGTTTGTGGAAAAACTCCTGCCCACCTGCTTGCCCACCTCTGATCCAGGTATTGGCACCCCGAAGCCAGACAGCCCTGCAGCGCAACCAAGGGGGACTTTGAATCTGGTGCCCTGTGTGACTAATCAGCCTAGGTGCCAGTTTCTCTCCTGCGGCTTGCTCTGTGGACAATCTGTAGCTGAGTGGCCACTTTTTTATGCTTATTGGGACTTTTGCTTTGCTGTCTCCTGTCCTGGACCTTTTTACTTCTGTTAGTCCTCTGCAAATTTTCTTCTGCCTGCCCACCCCCATCCCTATCACTCTTTAAAATGCACCTCCTGCAAGACACGCCCTTCTCCCCAATCTAGCTGGCCTGTGACAGCATAGTCTAACACCTTCTCTTAAAGGAATACACATCTTTATTCCTCTACTCTCCCTTTATTATGGACACACTCCTTCTCTTAAGGGTTTGGTTTATTAGTTTAATTTATAATTCATGTTGGTTGTTTTATTTTATAGATTTTTAGTAAATTTTTGTTTTGACTGAGGGTTGGGTTTTGAGGGGTTTTATTTGGTTGTAAGGAGGATTTTGTTTACTTTTTGGGTTTGCTGAATGTGTTGGATGCCTCCCCCTGCAATTTTGTGCTACTCACCCTCCGCTCTCCGCACCCTCTGCCCTTTTTCTCACTCCGCCTCTTCAGTTTATAACTTACCAGCTCTGTAGAGAGCTAGGTATTGTACGCAGGCATACCTCTCAACTGTCCCTGATTTTCAGGGACGTCCCTGATTTTGACTCAAAATTTTACCCTGTCCCTCTTAACAATTGTGTTTCCATGACCAAACAGCAGGGGTTGTAAACACAAAATACTGTCACCCATTAATGTTACAGACCTGTTCTTCATTAGAAAAGGCAGTTTACACCAAGCCCCTTACTCTACCACCTTCCTGAGTGGATATCACTAACTTTGAAGATGTGTCCCTGATTTTGGTCCTTTGTCCCTGATTTTTTTAAGCATTGTCCCTGATTCATGAGGTAGTAAGTTGAGAGGTATGTACGCAGGAGATGTGAGGGTTGGGGGGCAGCGAACATTGGAGGGTGAATGAGGGGGGCCATCGTATCAGGGCAGTAAGATCCATGAGATGCCGTGGGGTGAAATGGAACCCAGAACGTGATCCTCCATGTCTGGTCTCCATACCCAAGAGCACTACCGATTATGGTGGGCAGGTCATTCGAGTGGTCCGAAAGGTTTGTCCAACTCGGGCGGTGTTATGTAATGCCAGGTCCATTAAAAACAAGACTGCAATTATTGCAGATCTTATTGAAATGGTGGACCTGGCACGCATCACCGAGACCTGGCTGGATGAGAACTCTGGCCCCATTTTGGAGGCTTTAACTCCAGCCGGTGCTTAGTCATACCGAGATTGGACCCTTAACGCGAGAGGGTTACGGTCTGTTTCAACACCGAACTTAACCTCAGGAGTGTACTAATTGAGAAGACTGAGTCATTTGAGTTTGCTATAGTAGCAGTTGTAGATTATTGGATCGCCCTCATCTACTGTCCACCTGGTGATGAGAAGCGATTCCTTCAGGAAGTAGCGGACTTCGTCGTCGACATGGTGTTTGAGTTGCCAAGACTGATGGTTCTGGGTGACTTCAATGCCTGGGTCAATGACGAACTTTCACAATTTGGTTAACACTTCCTCCAGTTGATGACATCTCTGGGCCTTACACAGGTGGTTACCACAGCTACTCATAAACACGGACACTCTCTTGACTTAGTCTTCCTCCTAGGGATCGAAGCCTCTGGCTTGGGGATGGAACCAGTTGGGTGGTCTGATCACTACATCATGGGGTTTAGTTTTAGCACCTCCCTTTGTAGGTCTACCCCTGTGGAGATGGTTAGGTATCACCCTTTACAAGATATAAGTTCTCATAGCCTAGCGGCAGTGCTTGCTCTATCGTCCCTCTCGGTGGCAAGCAATGACCCAGAGACCCTAGTGACGGCCTATAATTTGGCCATCTTGGCGGCTCTGGATTCCATTGCTCCAATTGATGTTCGTCCTTTCTCCCTTCACCCTCGATCCCCAAGGTTTAATGGGACTTTGAGGGAGATGCAGAGACTAGGACGAAGGTTAGAGCGTTGCTGGTGGAAGTCCACACTTGATGCCGACCGCCTTAGATTGATGGACCATTATCAAGTCTATCAATCTGCAATCACCCATAAGAAGGTAGAATCCTGTCTGGGGAGATTGCGGCAGCACAGAATCGACCAGCTCAGCTTTTCCGAACTGTGGACAGGCTGTGCAACCCAGCCTGTCTACAAGTCTGGAAAGCCTTTTCGCAAGTAGAGTGTGACGAACTTGCTTGATTCTTTGCTACTAAGGTGGCTGACATTAGGGTGACATTCCAACCAGCACAGTCTATGGGTACTGTTTTTAGTCAATACGAGGTCATAGATTTTAGGCCTTCTTGGAGTACCTTCAGCTGACCGGAGTTCATGGATGTCATGAGGATCATCCAGGGTGTGCCCTACATGCTGCAGCTTGGACCCTGGACCAACCTCCCTGATTTTGGGTTGTATTGAAGTCATCAGTCCGGTCCTAGCACAGGTAGTCTGGTGCTCCTTGGAGTATGGAGAGTTTCCTAGTTCCCTGAAAGAGGCGGTGGTGACACCACTCTTGAAGAAAGCTACTTTGGACCCAGACTGCCATGCAAGCTACAGACCAATCTCTAACCTTCCCTTTTTAGGAAAGGTGATTGAGAAAGTAGTGGCAGCACAACTGGAGGACCATTTGACCATCTATGACATCTGTGAACCTCTCCAGTCTGGTTTTCGAAAGAGGTATAGTACCGAGACAGCGCTGGTTCAGGTGCTCAATGATCTCCTGATGGCTAGAGATCAGAAGAGCCGTTCCATCTTGGTTCTTCTAGACCTCTCATCAGCTTTTGACACTGTGGATCACGGGGTGCTGCTTGGTCACCTGAGACATATCTGTGGACTGTGGGGAACAGTCCTAAGGTGGTTTACATCATTCCTCATGGGAAGAACACAGAGAGTGGTGTCTGTTTTTTTTTCCTCAGACCCGCTTTCTCTGTCATGTGGGGTTCCTCAGGGCTCAGTGCTGTCACCCATGTTGTTTGCGGTGTACATGCTGCCCCTCGGAGACATTGTAAGAAGATATGGGCTGAGGTTTCACTGCTATACTGATGATACCCAGCTCTACCTTTCTTTTGCACTCAACCAGGATAGAGCTCTCTCGGTCTTTAATAACTGTCTAAAAGAAATCCAGGAGTGGATGGATTCCAGCTGGCTGAAGTTGAACTCAGAAAAAAATGAGGTTCTGGTTGTGGACCCAGGCTGTCGGACAGGGGGGTTAGGGGTTGGTTTGCCCTCTGGACTTTTTCTGGAGGGTGCATCTCTCCCGACCTCTGAACACTTGCGTAACCTGGGGGTAATTTTTGATGAAGGCTGACCCTGCATTCACAGGTGTCAGCTGTCATCAAATATTTCTTTTATAATCTTAGGAATATCGCCAGGATTAAGCACCTGGTTCCGTCTGGTGACCTTCCCATGCTGGTCCAGGCCTTCATGTCCTCGCACTTAGATTATTGCAACTCCCTTTACCTAGGGCTTCCTGGGGTGGAAATCCACCGCCTGCAGCCGGTGCAGAATGCGGCGGTCCGGCTTTTGGCCGGTTCTGCTCAGTCCTGTCATATTTCGCCAGTGCTGTGCAAACTGCACTGGCTGCCAGTACAGTGGCGGATCACCTTTAAAGTCAGCTTGCTGACTTTTAAAGCCCTACACGGACTAGGCCTGGATTACCTGAAAGAGCTCCTGGTTCCTTACTTCCCTGGATGATTGATCCGTTCAGTCGACGAGGGGTTGCTAGAGATTCCAAGGGTGTGTTTGAAATCATCAAGGGTGACAGCATTTATGTATGCAGCCCCCAGCCTTTGGAATTCTCTACCCCATTGGTTATGTGAGTGCACAACTGTGGAGGGATTTAAGCAAGCTTTAAAGATGTTTTTGTGGCACCAGGCATTCTGTGATTGACAGACTTGTTGAATGGTATGCTAATATTTTATTGTTGTATGTGTATTGATGTTTGTCCTGATTTTATAATTGTTAGGCACCTTGGTTTTGGAAAAGTGCCATATAAATAAATATTATTATTATTATTATACATCCCAAACCCTAATACTCCCTTAAGAATAGAAGGAAGCAGGCACACTTAACCTCTTAAGGGGTATACTCAAGGGGTTTTCACTATACTATTACACCCTCTAGGACTTAGCCAGTGCCCTGTTTTGCTGGGGATAAGGGACCACCACTCCACTTAAGTGGGAAAATACGTCTGTTCATCCCAAACTACCTCAGCTCCTGGGTAAATCATAACCTAGAATGCAGGCTCATCTTAAGCTGGCACTATTATTAACCCTTGCCCTCTGGATAGGGGTAGAAGTAGGCAGGGAGAATGCAATACCTCTGCTTGACCAGTCACCCATCTATGGCACCCCCATGAAAGGGACTGGTACTCCTAAGGGGACGATCTCAGATCAGGATCTCTCACATGCCCTCAGACTCCCTCCACAACTCTACACACACCAGGCACCCCTTAAGATTCCTATAGCGGCCCTGCTATACTGCCACACCTTTGTAACTGCCACCAATGAACATAAGTACTCCAGTTCCAAGCATATTGGTGCTACCTGGGTGACTTGGTAATGCTTCCTTAGAAAGCTCATCCAATTACTGCTTCTACTATCTGGAAATGTGCACGCTAACCCTGGTGCCCCTGATGCTGGGTCAACCGCAAGGCTTGGACACCTAAAGATTTTCTCCCTAAATATAGGAAGTCTCCTACCCAAGTTATTGCAATTCCAGGCCTGGGTAGAGGGGTAGAGAAGCTCCAACCAGATATCATTGCACTTACAGAAACCTAGCTCTCATCTAAGATCACTGATACAGCTGTAGCACTAGTTGGCTATGCCACATTCTGACAGGACTGGCTGTCCAAAAGGGGTGGTGGCTGTTTGGTCTACCTCAGGTGCGATATCAGAGGCCAATTACTGCCTAGCAGCCTGCACACCAAGGAGGTGCAAATTGTAAACATTAAGCTCACCATAGGCCAACAAAACAAAACACTACTACTCACCACGGTGTATATCCCCCGGTAACTGTACTACTGGCCTTGAGCAGCTCATCAACAACCAAGAACAACACAGACAAAAGTGGGAACAACTAGTTGTCGGGGACTTCAATATAAACTGGCAATCCCACGATGCATTAACCATTAAAGACCAAATATCAGGCCTCCACCTAACCCAAATGGTAACCCAGGTGACCAGACAAAACTATCGGACAGGCACCAGTACCCTCCTCAATTGGCTTCTCTCTTCCTGCCTGGAACATATCACTGAGGTCACTGCCCTACCAGACTCCCTCAGTGACCATTCCCCAGTTATGTGCACCTGGTCTAATAAGTTCACTAAGCACCCCCCCCCCCCAGTTCTCCAGTAACCGTTCTCTAAGAACAGGGCAATTGGAGACCTTCAAACAGTATCTGAGGCTGGCTAACTGGTCCCCACTCGATAGAGCTAAAGATAGAAACCAAGCCCTTGATTATTTCTGTCTGATCTTTACAAATGCCTATGACATATTTGTCCCTCTCAAGACCAAAAAGGTGCGAGGGACCATGAACCTTTGGCTCACTGGCTCCATTACTGAGCCCATGCACCTTAAAGATAACCTATGGCACAAGGCTAAGGCAGCTGGGAAACTGGCTGACCTTACAGCTTGTAAGGCTGCCAGGAATATATGCATGAAGCTCACTCGATTGGCCAAAGCCTCCTACTATAATGATCTCCTCAGCATAAACTGGGGCCATGGTAGGGAGTTTTGGAACTCTGTCAAATCCCTCACTGGCAGGGTGTCCAGAGCACCTCCTGACTTGATTGTAACAGCGTCTGGAACACTTCAAGAACCAAGTGTAATTGCTAATGCTTTAAACCTAGCATTCACTGACTTCAGTTCTGTGCTGCCTAGTGACTACCTTACTCCTGGGCAGTGCCCTTGCTCGAGTCAACCCTCCCCAGCTCGCAATGATACACCACCATTCTATTTCAGGCAGATAGCCCTGATGGAGACCATAAAATACATCAAGCAGGTTCTTGAGAAGACAAGAATGGGGAGTGACTTAATCGACATGAAGTTGATTGCTCTTACATTAAATGAACTTGCTGACCCACTAACCAAAGTTTTCAATGCTTCTCTAAGATCGGGAGTATTCCCGGACAGATGGAAGGAAGCACAGGTCACCCCTGTCTTCAAAAGTGGGGACAGAACTAACCTAACTATTGACCCATTTCTATTTTACCCCTCCCCCCTTTCTAAAGCCTTGGAACAAGTGGTGTCTGATCAACTCACAGAGTACCTAGAAAAGTGCAACCTACTCTGTGAACAACAGCATGGCTTATGAAAAAAACACTCTGCACTTACCACCTTGGTTGATTACACCTCTCAACTCTATGATGCCTTAGACAGTGGTTTAGCAGTGGGGTCTGTCTTTACAGACCTCACTAAGGCATTTGATACCATAAACCATCAACCACTCCTAAACTGTCTCCTAGCTACAGTCCTGTCTACAGACACTGTAGCCTGGTTTGACAGCTATCTGTCTCAGAGGACGCAATGGGGGAGAATTAGCGGTTCACTTTTGGAGCCCAGGGAAGTGAGCCTTGGAGTCCTCCAAGGGTCAATTCTAGGACCACTTCTCTTCAGCCTCTTTATCAATTCTCTACCTTCTGCCTGCACACATTGTGCTCTGTGCTGATGATGTCGTCATCTCAGTTCCAGGTAGAGATTTAACCATTATCACTTCCAAACTGCAAGCCAGCTTCCATAGCCTGGAAATGCGGTTCATCCAGAATAAACTTATGTTCAACTATAAAAAAAAACAAAAGCATACTCTTCACTGCATTGCAGAAGAAGAAGAAGTACGGCCCACTGCTGATACAAAGCCATAAAGCGGATTCACTTGAGCAAGTCAGCACTTTTAAAAACCTTGGTGTACACCTGGATGGCACCCTCTCATCTTCACCACTCACACTGACCAGGTTGTTAAATCTGCACACACAAAGCTGGGTATCCTGCATCTCCATAGACACTCTGTGACCCCAGATGCTTTGAAACTGGTCACGAGCTGCTCAATTCTCTCAATAGTTGATTACAGGCTAATGATCTATGGTGCTGGCTCTGATACTGCACTCAAAAGAGTCAAAACCCTCCTTAACAAGGCCTGCTGCCTGGTCTTGGGGGCCAGTTATCTGACCCATACTTGTACCCTATGCAAAGAGACTGGATGGCTCCCCCTCCATCTCAGAGCACAACACCAGACTTGTCTGGTTAAAAAATCATTGCTAGGACTTATGCCTGAGTCAACCTCTACCGTACTTAAGAACTCACAACCCAACATCAATACCAGAAGTGCGACCGGGGGGGGGGTTCCTGGTACCCTTCAAGCACACCACGCTCACTCAGAGATCCATTTTGTCTGTGGTCCCAAGTGGTTCAATGACCTTCCGACAGCCCTCTACAAATGTGACAGGATCAGCCATTTCAAATCTGGGCTATGCACCCATCTATCCAGTGAGAATGTCTGTTGTTGCTCTGTTTAGCCTGAGCCTAGCCCCTGATATACCCTTACTCTTTCCCCCTCCCTGTATCCTCTGCCACATCCTCCTCCCCCACTCACTCCACCCTTAAAGAAACCCCTCCCCTCTATCTCGTCCACCCCTCCCTCTCTACACTCTCCTTCTGTCTCTGTCTACCCTCTCTACACCCCCCACCTTACTCCTCTGACAAAGCCAACTATGGTGGGATTAACCTGCACCTCTCTTGTTCAGCAGCCTGGGTTCCTTCTGACCTAGGACTGAACAATGCACTTTACTCAGTGTTGAACTGCACTCTCCTAGAGCTGTTGTAGATGCACTTCTTTAGCGAAATCATGTAAACTATTAGTTGTTTCTGCATATACTGTACTTGTTGACCTGTGATTCCCTGAAACCAATGTATTGTTTTATGTTTTTTGAATGACTTGGAACCTTTGTAAACGATCCCCCAGCACAAAGGTATTAATCCAACTCTGAAATAAATAGAAACTACACACCACTGCGCTCTCTACCAGTTCCTCAACTGGCTCCACCCTCTAGCCCAACATTCCTATCTGCTGGCCCAGATCATCGGGGAAGCCAGTCTTAGCCCCTCTTACTCTCCACTATCACTATCTCTTCTTCTCTGGCCTAAGACCACTGCTGCAATCTTCGCCAGTGATCCCACTTCCAAATTGTCTGCCCAAACATAACCACCAGGATGGGCCAGAGAACCTTCTCAGTTGCTTGACTCTCTTTACTAGCACTGCTGTGACTACTATGTAGCCCCCCCCCGTGCCTTTATCTCCCACCTTGTACTGGCCCATTGGTCACCATCTTATCTTGATGCCAGCTGTGTTCTACCTGTTTAACTTAATTTTCTGTTCTCTGTGTATATTTTGATGCTGCTGGCTCTGCAGTTGTATCTCAGACCTATTTGTCAAGGATGTTGCTACCTATACACTATATATGTATTTATATACAGTATATATATATATTTTAATATGTACAACTTAATTGTTGTATCTTGCACTCCTACCTGTATGATGCTTACCTCACCACTGTATATTAGCCTGACTTGTACTAATTCTAGTTATTATTTATTTTTTAGTTGTTTAAGCAGGTATAGCACACTAAGCTGAAAGCTTTTTTTTTTTTTTTCCACAGGAGCGACCTGGGAGCACAAGGAGGTTAAGTGACTTGCTCAGGGTCACACAGTATGCAAGTGGAAGCTGTGGGATCCAAACCCAGTTCTGGTCTGCTGGATGTCACCAAATTTGCAGCTCAGAGCCTTAGACCACTGCGCTATACTGCCTGCCTTATATATGTTCACTGCTGTTCGTTCTCACTGTATCTCCCATGTTTACGCCAGTTTCTGGCCCAGGCTGTACCTGAAAAAGTCCTTGGATCAGTGCACCTACACAGTTAACGAATAAATAAATAAATTAAACAAATAAATTACAGTAGAATCCACAGACCCTGGAGTGGGTTATTGGGCTTATACAATGAAATGTGTGAAGTTGGGGAAAATCTATAAAATACATGATACAGTGTTGCTTTATTACTTCTTCCACTCAACAGATGGAAAAAGTAATGCTTTGAGATATGTTTAAAATGACCCCAGTTAACGCCCAACTGATAAAAGCACACCTTATTTACTTCGTACAAGTTTTATACTGTAGGCTATCACTATCTTGCCTTTCATTATTCTGATACAGATATACAGCACAGCACACTAGTGATGTTAGAGAGGCGTGTACAGGACCACTGCTGTGGCAGTTGTCATGCCTATGTCTTTTTAAACTTGTCTAGTCACTGACTGAGACAAAACACTGTATGAGTAGGTGTCTTTAGTGTACTGTGTTGTATATCTGCATTCGAATAACTAAAGGTAAAGTATTAACAGCTTGCAATGTAAAAACTTGCATCCAAACGGGAATTTTTTTTTTTTTTATTTAATTTTTGCAGCTGGGTGATGGTGGTGTTGGTGATGAGTTGAAAATGTAGGGATTTTACATAGTACTTTGGTATAGTTTGGCACTGGATGCCAATGAGATTGGTGGATTTTTGGAACCCATTTTTTTTATTTAAAATACTTTATTAATTTTTCACAGTACAGTAAAACAAACTTAAAGCAATCAATACAAATATTGAACACAGTATCGCACCCACTTAAATCCCCTCCCTCTCATACCTAACCACCCCACCCGACTGCTCTTACCTACCACCCACACCAACAATACAAAGATAGTAACAGCTTTCCCCTGAGAAATTAGGTTGTGTTCCTAGTGGGAGAATCAGGGTATTACAGGTATAAAGTCATTAGGCTAATTGGAAGAGTGTACCAAGAATAGGGTTTCCAGCTTATCCCATTTTTTCAGTATAAACAGCCATGTGGCCTTTCATGCTAGCCATAATTTTCTCTATTTGTAAATTGTACAGAACATCATTAAACCACTCTGTAAAAGAGAAGATATCCTGGTCTAACCAATGACACAAAATTAGCTTCTTCACCATCAGAGATATCATAGACATATGAAATCTCCTTTCTTTAGCAGAAATCAAAGAGACATTGATCAACACGTACATTTCAGGCACAAAATAGTCAGTTAAAGCCCAACAAAGGGTCTAGCCTGTTTTGGAGCATTTCCCATATAGGCCTTACCTTGGGACATTTCTGCATTTTGACACCTGGAGCAAATTGAAGTAGGAAGCTTGCCCATGGTGTGTAAAAGTTTCGGTGATATAGAACTGGGTAAGGTGTAATCTATCTTTAGATAAATATTGATATACATCCTGCCATATACGTTCCCAGGTCATGGAAAAAGCAGGCAAGACACTCTCCCAATAGGGAGAGCCTCCTGTGATTTGGGGGTATGCCTGTGGGAAAAAAAGGGGTATAAACTTCGAAACTATGTGAGGCTCCCCGGAAAATGGTTGGAGAGAAAGAAAACCTTCATTATTGATGTCCCATTTCCTGGTTCCAAATCACTTAATTAACATATGTCTAAGCTGATAAACTTTAAAGATCTGCATGTTGGGCAACTGGAGACATTTCAGCAAGGCCTGACTGTCGAGCAAACATCCATCCCTCAAGAAGCCTAAGACTCGTTTATTACAGAGCCCCGGAAGCCAATGAGAAGAAAGGGTCCTCCCGGCCAGGATGAAATTAGGATTGTGGCATATAGGCTGCAAGATATCAAGGGTATTGTTATAATGTAGAGCTTTACACAATTGGGAATGCATTTTAGCTGATGTGTATACCATTGTCTTCTTTCGACTCAAAAGTACTTTCTTAGGAGACACGAAGAGAAGGCTTAGCTGGGAAAGCCCAGCAGTTGAGATAAGATGCCTTTCTATTTGTATCCATATGGGGATGTACCCGGGTACTATGTCTGGTTCTGGCAGAGCAGACCATTTTGTATATTTCGAGGCATGGCTTGCTAGATAGTAAAAATAAAAGTTTGGAAGCTTAAGTCCCCCTAGGTGCTTAGGTGCTACGAGGCGGCAATATGCTCTGTGTGGGACTTTACCTTTCCATAAGAATCAGGAAATGATGGAATGGAGTTTTTTAAACCAGGTATGAGGGAGAAAGAGGTTAAGCATATGAAGGGGGTAAAAGACTCATGGGAGAACATTCATTTTGATCACATTGATCCGGGCCTGAAGCGACAGTGGGAGCTGTGTCCACCTAGTTAAGTCCTGCATACTGGTAGTCACTATGTTGTCTAAGTTAAGTTTTTTTAATAAGGGTTTGCTTTTGGGCCAAAATAATAGCTAAATAGGTAAACCTGGGTTTCCAAATCAGGCCTAATTCTTTGCAAGTTATGGAAGGGGTAGATTGATTCAGTGGCATGACTCTGGTTTTATCTACATCCAGCTTATAATTTGAGTAGGCACCATACTGTGAAATAATGCGCAGGGCTGCTGGTATAGAAGTAGTGGGATGGGATAGCTGGAGTAAAATATAATCGGCATACACCGAGATCAAAATGTTTAGGCGGCTTACCAGAATGTCATGAAGGTCAGGGGAGATTTTGAGTATACTGATCAGTGGTTCTAAATAAAGGTTGGAAAGAAGGGGAGAAAGGGGGCATCCCTGGTGAGTTCCAGATTGAAGGGAGAAGCCTGCAGAAAGGATGCCATTACAGCAAACTTTGGCAGTCGGGCTAGTATATAACACTTGAATCCATTAATCAAACTTGGTCGGAAAACCAAAGGAACCCATTTTATAAAGTGTTACAGTTCCATACAGGTACAATGGTACTGTGAAATAGGCATACCTCACAAGTGTCCCACATTTTGAGGGACAGTTCCTCATTCTACTTCACAAAAGCCCACTGTTCCAGATTGAGAGTGTCCCACATTTTATCTTTTTGTTCCACATTTTGAGGGGCAGTGTTTCACATTTCGGGACAGAAAGTTGAGCGGTATGAAAATAGGAACATAGGAAAGTACTCACAGAAAGGACACTACAGAGTACATGATACAGTTCTTTAGCTTTTTATCATATGAGCATCTTGTACAAATGTGTAATCCCACATGATTTGATTTTAGCAGAATAATTTGTCTCTAAAGATATGCACACTATGGGCCGGATATTCAAAAGGGTTGCGCCATGTGCAATAGGGTTGCGCCTGCACAATTCCAAACTTGCTCCATTCTGCGATATTCAGCAGGAGGCAGTTGCGCCACAGAAAACATGCTGAGCAACAGCGCAATGCACACCGACTGACTGCGGTAGAGACTGCATGCCCATTGGTGCAGAGCAGAGCCAGTAAGTGCAGCTCTACGAGCAGTCAATCGGCGAAATAGCGAGGCGGCAGGTGGGTGGATGCTGCCGCCCGCCGCTGGCCGGGGGAGCGGGGTGGTGGGCCGCGGTGGTGGGGTGGGGACACTAGGTATCAGGGATGAGTTGGGGGTATTTACTGCATACATCCCGCCGATCGGAGTTTTGGTCCACTGGACCACCAGGGCTATGTTCAGGAGGGGGTTGTATCTCACTGTATACCACCACGATCAGGCTTTCGGTCCACTGGACCACCAGGGATGTATTCGGGGGTTGTTTTAAACTAATGCAGCCCGTGGTCAGGCTGGTGGGGGGACATTTCTGCTGTTGCCCGCGATGGGGCCAGTGGGGGGTGGTGGTGGGGATTTTCACTCTTTTGCCCATGATCGGGCTGCAGGGGCATCGGTCCCCGACAGCTGCTGCCTGGCAGGGCGTCAGGCGCAAGTCCTCGGGGATCGGCGCACCTGCATGCTAATGGCATGCAAATGGGGCCATAATCAGAGGCAAATGGCCCCCTGTGCCTTGCATGAATTATGGCCCCATTTGCATGTCACCTTTTGAATATGGGATTTACAAGATGGCGCAATGAGAGTGCCACCCGCAGTTGTATGCTCCACTCTGACAACTTGCGGTGGCGCAAGTTCCACTGCGCCATGCACAATGGCTGTGGCTGGGGGGTGATATTCAGAGGAGTTGCTCAATAGCGCAACTCCTTTGAATATCGCCCCGGCCACACCCCTGCGCAATTATTTTGTGCAGCGCAAGGGCTTGCGCCTAAGAATAGCGCAGTTTGAATATCCAGCCCCATATACCTAAACCTGAGTGCCTTGTGGACAGAGCTGATATTTGTACCCTGTAAGGCAGAAAGGATGGGAGAAGCAAAAACCTTTAGCTCAGACCTCAGACAGAAGGTAAAAAAAATGCCCACATCTTCATCCAGAGCCAGCATGAGGAAGACTTACAGCTTATAATGGGGGCAGTAGACTACTGTATGAGCCTTACTCTACTGGATGGAGAGCCAAGTTCAGACCATGGCTTAATTTAGAAGTGCTTGAAGAAGTAAAAAGTAGAATTAGGTGACCAGATAATGTTTTTTATCTTCTAGCTTAGTTTCTGGTGTTTAGCTTTTGTAGAGTGTGCACTGGGCCCTGCCTGGTACTTTTCCCAGTTCCAAAACTCGAGGAAACTTATAGCAGTTGATAAGGAAGGTACATAATGGCTTCTCACCACTAAGAAAGATGCCTGAAGATAATGTTTTCCATAAAAGAAAACAATGAAAAACAAACAAACAAATATCATATCAGTGTGTAAAACACAATATTTGTTACTGGAAACAATTTCATCAGAAAGATTTTTTAGTAATGATGCATTTCTGGCAAAAACTTCAATATATGCATTTTTTAATTTAATTTTATTTTATTTCTAAACCATGATATGCGGTTTTGAAGTTTTTAAAAGTTCCTGTTTCCTTGTCGCACCCAAAATTACAAATGTTTTTGTGTTTATATTTTAGAGGTCCAGTGTGGTTAAACGGTAGGAGGCAGTATAGCGCAGTGGTCTAAGGCTCTGAGCTGCAAATTTGGTGACATCCAGCAGGCCAGACCTGGGTTTAAATCCCACAGCTTCCACTTGCATACTGTGTGACCCTGAGCAAGTCACTTAACCTCCTTGTGCTCCCAGGTCACTCCTGTAAAAAAGCTTTCAGCTTAGTGTGCTATACCTGGTTAAACAACTAAATAAAAAAAAAAAAAAAAAAAATCAAGGCCACAGCTTGAATCACAAAACCACACTGTGATAATAGTGATATTAATAGTAGGGATGGGAGGACTGGTCTGTTAAGAATCAGAACCCCCCTGGATCCCAAGATTTCCAGGGCACCCGGGTAAATCAGAATGCTATCACAAGCTGTATCAGGTCCGTCAAAATAACCCTCCCATCTGCAAAAGTGACCCCTGCCCCTTTTAATTTCTATAAATGCCCCGATAGTAGTAATAAAAAAATATGTATTATTTTCTTTTCAGGCCAGATGATTTAGCATTCTAGCCTGTTTCCACTCATAGGTGCCGACTACGGAGGGTCTGAGGGGCTAAAGCCTCCCCCCAGGAAAATTAGATGGGGGCTCTGCCCCTCCCCGAATTTACACACAGTTCCAGGCTGCAGTTAGGGTTATATTGAGGCAGAATAGTCAGGAATGCCAACGCTGTTCTGCCTTATCAGCCAGTCACCAGCCCAGCCAATCAGTTTGTGCCATTTTCAGCAGGATTCAAGACTGGTGTGGCACTGCTGCTCCATCAGGCATCTGCAGTCACCTTCCTTCCTACACTCTCGCTCAGGCCCTAACAGATCAGTGCTTCACATGTTTTGTATTGTTGATGGTGTCAGGGGTCCCCGCTCGCTCCCCAACACTGTTGTCATTGTCTTGGTCGGGTGTTGAGACTTGGGACATCCTCGTGGGCTCCCTAAGCAGGAGGTGATCCCAGGGCTCACTCGGTGGATGGGGGGGGAGAACAAGCACACAGCATGGAATGGAGATATGGGCAGCAACAGACATAAGGGAGCAATCAGCTTTGGCTTGGATCCGGAGGCCCAGGAATCAGATGCAGTTAGAAAGCCTGAAGCCAACGAGGTAGGAGTCAGGATGAATTGGAGTCAGACTTCTGAGTTCCTACAGGTATTCTAGGACTAGGAGTCAGACTCAGGGACATTTGGGGAGCAGACTGCAGGTGAGAGGAGGGGGGGGTCTGGATTTATTTATACCACTTGTTGCTACGGTAGTTGGGAGAGCTCTAAGTTTCTGCCAAAGGGAAGGGCAGGTTGTGCACTATGACCAGTCTGGTCCCACTGGAGTCAGGGGCAGTGATTCAAAAATGAGAATAATCTGAATATGAGGGTAGCAGTAGAAAAAGAAAAGTGCACTGTAAACTGTGTATTGTAACTGAAGTGAAGCTCAAGGAGTTGAATTGTCGAAGTTCTGCTGAGGGGAAAATGGGGTAGGACAGGAGGGCAACTGGGCAAGTAAATAATTAACTGTGCAGTGAGTGCAGAAGGAAGAATGTGTCAGCGGAGTTGTTGCCTCACAACACAAATATGTACACCAGGGCCATGCCTGTTGCCCGATTTCATTTTCAATTACTCCTATGCACAGGGCCTATCAGATTTTCAGGGGGCTGTTGTTCTCTGATGAGCTGACTGAATATAGTTAACACTGGTTGGCATGGCTACAAACTAGTTGCTGCCATCCCATATTCAATTTAATTTTAAAATCTGTCACGTGGGCAATAAAATGGTGGCACTGATGATGATGATGTCTTTGTCCAGAAATAGTCAAGTTCAAGTTTATTGCAGGAAAGACTCCGTTGAGCAAGCTCATTCACTAGGAGGTCCTGAGGCACATACACATACAGTTCGCAATTACATAGACAGGAGATATAAAATGTAGAACAACAAAGAAAACAAATATATAATACAAGAGGTATACACAATAGAAGTCCTTATGCCATATGTGCAGTACATTCCAGCTTTAACCTTGTCCTAAATTATGCAACACATTTCAGCTTAATAAGGAGAGGGCCAGTACCTAGGAAATTGACTTGGCATTGGGGGCCTAGTAGCACCTACATATGTCTTTTAATTTAGAGATCGCTAGTGTTTTGTAGGAGTTAATTGATACGATGCTGGCTAGCTTCAGCATGGCTTGTAGTTGGTTCCAAATGTTTGGGAGGGCGTATGAGACAGTAACCCATTGTTAACTGTCATTTTCCGGGGTGACATGACAGGAAGCAGCGGTGCTTGGAAAATCAACAACTCAGTTGAATATTGAGTATGGGTGAGTCCGTGGCGCAAAACAGTCAAGGCAAAGGTATCATTTAGGCAGTGGGTTACAGGACCCATGGCCACGTATTTTCCTGTGATGGTTTGGGGGGGGGGGGACTTTGGCAGCTAATGAGACACATGCCTTTTAGTAGGTGTTCAAGGAGTTAAATCTGGTTTGTGGTTGGCTTACGAAGACTGAAGCAATGCTTCCAGCACCAGTCAGCAGTGGAGACTGATGCGCAGGCTGTGGTGCCTCTGCCAGGCGGTTCTCAGCACATTGTTAACCTGGGTGGTGGATAACAGACAAGACGTGCTCAGGTATTTTTGCATAGCAACCTCTGCCGCCCCCTACTGTGTGCCAGAGGGCTTTTGACAATACACATTACATGTGTTTTATTAAAATGCCACCCACTTTCCACAGACAATGGATAGGGCAGGAAGAGATATTCCTGGCCTGTGGGAAGTGGGTGACGTTTTAATAAAATAGCAGACCGTGTTTTTGGCAAATTCATTTTATTGAGAAAAGATTTGGGGGTTAGACTGCAGAAAAAGTCACCAGGTCAGGGAACCCACCAGTGTCTGCAGCGCTTGCTGGGGAGTCCCCAGCAAGCGCTGCAGACACTGGTGGTGTCCCTGACTAGGTGAGAAGTGGTTCAAGGTGGTGAGTGACAACACCAGAGGATATGCCAGTAGCTGAGGAGGGGGTCAGGCTGGGTTGGTGACACCATCAGAGGCTATGCCAGTAGCCAGAGAGGGGTTAAGGTAGATAGGTGACACCACCCCTTCCTAGGTAGTAGGTCATCAAAATGATGAGTAACCAAAAATTCAGGCAAAGTTGGGTAATGTGCTAGAACTGAAATTGTGTTTGGTAGAAGATATGCTTTAAACAATAACACAGGAAATGCAATCATTTGCATCTCTATAACATCAGTTTTTGGGGCGGGGGTTGCCTGGCCAAAGCAAAACTGTCCCTATTTGACATCACAGACCCTGGTAGCATGCCCGGCTGCAGCAGCGCACTAGGATTTGGAGAAGGGCTCTAAGCCATCAGCAGGAGATAGAGTTGTTGTGGGGATGGCAGTCTGGCAGTGGGTCAGGCCTCAGGGGTCTCATATGGACTGGTCAAAAATGGAGGAGAGGAGGAGGATAGTCTTAAGCATGATGCAGTGCGTGTGTGCCAAAGGCCCACAGAGGGGCAAAAAAGTATGGATGTGGATCCTCGGTCCTCCAACTCCCATTTGAAGGAGGGGGGCATGGTTGTATTTATTAAATCAAAGCGTGAAGGTTTTAGCAGAGGCGAGAGTTGCATCCTGGACTGGAAGCTGAACTATTTCATTGCTGGTGGATAGGTTCCGCACATTATGCATAATACTGCCAGACTGCAGTTGCATGCTGCTATGTGTTCAGAACTGACTGACCAGCGCATTTGTGCCAATAAGGTCTCAGCTTTCATTTCCTGAATGCTGTTTATAATTCTCTGTGCATGCCATCGACCTTTGTGTTGTTTTATGTAATTGCATGGCAGATTTTCAAATTTCCTCACATTTTGCAAAAGGTTCTGATTCAAATCAGAACTAATCAGGACTTTGACCTGGATCCTGGTCCTGATAATAAGTGTCAGGACATTTTCAGGTCCACCCATCCCTAATTAATTGTTCAACAGCTTCATGTTGTTACTAAACTGGGAAAAGGTAAGAATATACCTAAGGTCTTTTATAGAGTTTTAAGGGTTCATTTTGGAAGCCTGACTTGGTGCCCCTGGCGAAAGACTGTGCCACAGTCCCCGAAGAGGGTACGTATCTGAGCCTGTACATTGGGTACACTAGCATAAGGTTCACAGTTTGAATCCCCCCAGAACTTGAGACTAAAGGCAATTCAGACCCAAAAACAGACAGGAGGGTTACCCTGTCTGTTACCTGTTCACATTACTGCACTCGGAGGTTGGCACTGTGGGAGCAGAGGGCATGACCTGCTGAGTGCATTTGTGACAGAAAACATCTTTCCTCTCATTTCATGAGATGGCTAGTGTGTCAGCAAAACCTTTTCCTGTATATCTGTTAGAATAATGTCAGTATAGTTAATGATGTCCTTTCCTCCCCTCCAACACACTTCCCAATTATCTATAAAAGAAAGAAAAAAGTCTGATTTCTTATGTAACTATATACATTCTAAGTGTTGTACCTGATTTGGCTTTTGTTTGTCAGTGAATAGTACTATGAAACATGATGTACTAATAAATATAAATTGAATGAGTTAGAATTAATTACTTATCCAAAGATTAATTTTAACTGACACACTAGCCATCTCATGAAATGAGTGGAAAGATGTTTTCATCATGTTGTAATTTTGTATGTAAGAATGTTTTGTATACAACCTTTTGATGTTCACTCTTTGGTGTTTGTATCTTTAAGTGTGTCACTTAAATATGGGCATTCTGCTTACCTTAGACCCACCCCCCGCTAAGGAAGGCCTAGTGTTTGGCCGAAGCACTGGGAAGAAGGGTACACTTCTGTGCACCTTGCCACATTAAATTTGGATTTGAATTTCAGCACATTTCTCTCCTTGTTTTTGTTTGAGTGCAGCATTTGGTATTTTTTGTATGATCAAGGGTTGGCTGCTTGGTTTCCTGCACTGAGGGTTCTCCTGAGTGCACAAAATCGAATTTCTTTTTTTTTTACATAGACATTGTGTAGAGCCCAGAAACTGAGTGGGTGTAATCAGTTTACATGTTCAGTATAAATATGAACGTTAGCTAATGTTTCCTTCTTTACCTTGTACCAATTCCCCTGTGTATACAGTATTTAAAATATTTTACTGTAAATGTATCAATCAGTTATTCAATGTAGAGATACAGACCTTAAAGGGATACTCTCACTCTCATTTGGCCTCAAAGTGTCCCTAGTTTAAAAAACACATTTTATAATTGTCCTCATTCTATAGAGATTGCTGATGTAGCTGGTTGTTTGATTCAGGCTCTGTTTTCCTTTTAAAAAGTAAAAAACTGAGCGTAAACCATACCGGTGTTATCACACCAAAACATGTTTGCTTACATTTCTTGAACAACTACTTTGAGCACTGCTCCCTACAGCAGTCTTTCAACAGTGCCGAGGCTTGGTTTAAGGAGCGCAGACTCGTCATCAATCTTAAGAAAACCAAAACTATGCTCTTTTCACACCCCCAAAACAAAGCTAGCAACCACCCACTCTATATCCTTCCAAGCACCAACCAACCACTGGAACAAGTCTGGTCCTACAAATACCTTGGGGTTACCTTGATTCAGCCCTCATTTCACAACCACATCGGCCTAACATCCGCCACCACACGGCTTGGCATCCTATTCCGCCATAAAACCTGCCTTCCCCAAATGTTCTCCGGCTAGCTGTTACATCGTCTGTTCTGTCCGTTGTAGACTATGGTCTACTAAGTATATGTGTTAGCTGCCGACACCACTGCACTCAAAAAATTCACCTAACCTGAATAAAGCGTGCAGATTGATTACTGGTGCCCCAGGCTCACACACACCTGTCAGCTATATATCGATGCTAACCTGCTTACCCTGGATGAGCGGCTCCGATACAGACCTGTCTCCTCACCAAAAAACCCTACTGGGCTCTCCCCTGGAATGTGACATCCATCCACCAGAGCCCTCCCACCATTGCAACACGGTCTTCCTACAAGACCACTCTAAAGGTCCCAGAACGAGAACCAGCCGTGGCCAGAGGTCCTTCAGCTATAGAGCCCCAACCTGGTTTAACTCTCCCTGCCACCATCACCAATAGCCATCACCATCTCACATTCAAAACCGCGCCCGGAACCACATCTTCAGCACTTTTCGTAACTGCTCCTGTCTCTGAACATAGCCTCCACCTCTTTTCTCTTGACAATGCCCCGGGCAGCTCTCCACCAACCATCCCTCCATACTTCCCTGTACACCATGCCTAGGTTTAACCTGGCCAGTGCCAGCTGTTTTCAATGTTTATCTACCAGAATGCTCACTTGATACCGACTTGTAATACCTGTTATCAATTACATGTACCCTGTACCCAATTGTATTTGTCTGACCACAATGTGACGTGGCACCTCTGGTGAATGCCTATTGATTTTTTGCAAATCTTTGCTATGTAACCGAAACGCAAAGTATGTCTTTATGTGACGAAGTACCTTTGGAAACGAGCCTCTGGCTCAAAGGTTGTAAACTGATTCTTAAATAAATAAAAAATAAATAAACTACAACTGCATTTTTCCTGGACTCAGGAACACCCCCAACACTATCTAGCTACTCATTATGCAGTGGGAGTAGATAAGACTATTGTATCTCAAGCGGTTGCATGGTTTGAGGGCATTTCTAATGTTAACGAAGTATGCAGTAAACTTACATAAACAATCTGGAGCAAAACAAGACTATGTATAACTATACATTCCCATGCATTTCAGTTCTAATAAGCAAGGAGACAGATTAAACAACCAGCAGCATCAATGTATTTTAGAGAAGGTAAGCAATCGTAAAATATGGATTTTTACCTAGAAATAATATGATACAAAAAAGGTTGACGGTATCCCTTTAAAAGTACATAAGAAAGTGCTGGCAGAAGGGGACCATATGATCCATCTAGCCTGCCCATGTGGCCTACCCCCCAAGTCTTTTTTCCTTCCTAAGTTTCCACAGTACCTAGCCCATGCTAGCTTGAACTCTCTCACTGTCTTTGCTGCCACGACTTCTGGGGGAGGAATGTTCCAAGGCTCCACCACCCTTTCGATGAAGGAAAAACTTCCTAATGTTGGTTTTGCATCTACCTCCCTGTAGGTGCATGATGTGCCCCCTTGTTAATGTAAACAAGCTTTCTCTGAAAAGGTCCTGAGTTTGTATTGAGTTCATTCCTTTGAGGCATTTGAATGTCTCAATCATATCCCCCTCCTGTCCAGTGAGTACATCTTGAGATGGTCGAGTCTTGACTCTTAGGATTCTTGATGAATCTGTGAATCATCTTTGCAGCTCTCCTCTGAATGGTCTCCAGATTGTCTCTGTCTTTCTCGAGGTGTGGTCTCCAGAACTGGATGCAATAGTCTACATGCAGCATCACCTAGGACCTATACAGCAGGATTATCACCTCGCTTTTTCTACTCCTGATACCTCTACTTATGCATCCAAGGATTCTGTTTGCTTTCTGTGCCTCCTTTTCACATTACCTGGTTGTCTTTAAATCAGCAAATATGTTTCCACAGGATGTGAGGCAGCATGGGCTCGTTTCAGGGAAGTCTTGTCAAACCAACCTGATGCAATATTGTGACTGGGTGACAGGTGAGTTGGATAGGGGTCATGCGGTGGATGTTCTTTACTTGGACTTCAGCAAGGCCTCAGATTCTGTGCCTCATGGGTGGCTTGGGGGGAAGCTAACTAGTATAGGGGTAGGGGCAAAAATGATGAACTGGATTACAAGCTGGCTGAGTGGAAAGCTGCAACAGGTGGTGGTGGTGAGAGGGGAGCTCTCAACTCCAAGGTTGGTGACATGTGGAGTGCCACAGGGCTCTGTGTTTGGGCCAGTATTATTTGGGCTCTTTATATTAGACATTGCACATGGGGTGGTAAACAAGATAAGTTTGTTCGCTGACAACACCAAACTTGGAGCAGTGGTGGATGGAGAGGAGGGATGGAAGCAGCTGCAGGGGGACCTAAGCAAGCTATAGGAGTGGTCAGAGAGGTGGCAGCTGGGGTTCAGTGCAAAGAAGCGTGAGGTTATACACTTTGGGGTGAAGAACCCAAGGAGAGAATACTGGCTGGGAGGGGTTAAGCTGGGGATCACTGAGAATAACCTAGGGGTAATGGTAACAGGGACCATGAACAACACTGCCCAGTGCAGGAGAGCAGCTACAAAAGCAAACAAAATCCTGGGGTGCATAGCGAGGGTTTTTTTGTCCAGGCGAAGAGAGGTGATCTTGCCCCTCTACAGGTCGCTGGTAAGGCCGCACTTAGAGTATTGTGTGCAGTTTTGGAGGCCATACCTAAAGTGTGATATCAGGCTCCTGGAGGGGGTGCAGAGGAAGGCAACAAAGATGATGTGTAGAATGGAGGGGAGAAACTATGACAGCAGTCTGGGAGACCTGAATATGTACACCCTGGAGGATAGAAAGGATGGGGGGACATGATAGAGACATTCAAGTATCTGAGGGGAATCAATAAGGATGAGGCAGATGGGGTCTTTAAGTTAAGGAGGGGGATAATCAATAGAGGGCATGGGCTAAGAATAGAGGGGGGAAGATTTGGCAAGGAAATGAGGAGACACTATTTCACAGAGAAGGTGGTAGCAAAATGGAATGCCCTACCAGATTGGGTGGTATCATGTAAATCTGTGAACAGCTTCAAAAGGGCATGGGACAGGGAACAGGGGAGAGTGAGGGTGGGGGAGGTGGGGGTGGCAGTGGGATGACAAAGGGGAGGGGGGTGTGGCAGCTGCAAACTAGGGGTACTAGCTGCATACTCAAGCATACTTAAATAGACCAGGTGGTCTGTTTCTGCTGGCACTTTCGTATGTTCATATGTGCGTATGTATGAGTACTCCTAGATCCTTCTTAACCTTAGTTTCTGTCAGTTGTTCCTCTCCTATGGTATATTTCCTTCCTGAGTTCTTTCTCCCCAGATGCATAACTTTACACTTCTTGGTACTGAATTTCAACTGCCATTGTTTTGACCATTCTCCCAGCTTTTTTAGATCAGAGTCCACTCCTGTGGCCCCCCTCTTGCATGTCTACTCTGTTGCAGAGCTTGGTGTTGTCTGCTAACAAGCATACCTTTCCCTCCAATCCATCAGCGATGTTGCTGATGAATATGTTAAATAGAATTGTTCCCAGTACTCATCCCTGGGGGACTCCGCTGGTTACCCCACCTTGCTCTGACAGAGTGCCATTTACCATGACCCTGTGATTTCTCCCCTGGAGCCAGTTCCTAACCCAGCTGACTAGTTTAAGCTCCACTCCAGTGTGTTCCAACTTGTTTATTAGTCTCCTATGTGGAACGGAATCGAACGCCTTACTGAAGTCCAGATACACTATGTCTACTACGCCACCCTGGTCCATCATTCTGGTCACCCAATCAAAGAAATCAAAAATGTTTGTCTGGCATGACCTCCATGCTAAGAAGCCATGCTGCTTTGGGTCCAGTTTTCCATTTGCTGCCATATATTGCACTATTCTTTCCTTCAGCAATGTTTACATGATTTTCCCCACCACAGCATCTTCCCAGCTCCCGCTTTTGTGCAGGGATACTGCTATGGCTTTTTTCAAGTCATCTTGGACCCTGCCACTCTCCAGGGACTTACTGAAGAGGATATAACTAAGATACTGAACCTGTCACTCTGCCACTCACAATTTCCACAGATGTGAAAATTGGCCATCGTGACTCCAGTCCACAAGAGTGAAGATAGGGCATCACCGTCAAACTACTGGCCCATCTCAATTCTGCCACTGCTCTCCAAATCACTAGAATGCATAGTGGCCAACAAGTTGGTCGAATACTTTGAAAAATACTCAATTCAAAGCCCTGAACAGCATGGCTTCCATAAAGGCCATAGTACCTCTAAGGCACTACTGGAACTCACTGGTTTCATTCACCAGTCGTTGGACCAAGGAACCCTAGCAGGGGCAGTCTTCGTTGACCTCTCAAAGGCCCTTGATGCTGTCCACCACTCCCTCCTCCTAAACCAATTAACCTCCATTGGCCTCTCTGCAAACTCAACTCTCCAGTTCAAAAGTTATCTAGAACAATGTTCTCAAAGGGTGAAAATTAACAATGTCCTCTCTGACCATCTGCCTGTAAGATATGGTGTCCCCCAAGGCTCCATATTGGGATCACTCCTTTTCAGCATCTTTCTCAACAATCTACTGTGCCACTGCCAACAACAGATGCTACTCTATGTAGATGATGCAGTAATCTTCACAAGCTGCCCAGACCCAGAGGAACTTGAAGGCAATCTGCAACGAGGCTTTGGGATAGTTGAGGAATGGTTCCATAACCATAAACTAACCCTGAACAGCAATAAAACAAAAGTCATGATATTCTGCAGCTCTCGGAACAAGCATAAGTCCCATACATTTAACATCAGTATCCGCTCTGGAGCTCTGCTTGAACATACCCTGCACTTTAAATATCTTGGTCACACTGGACAGCTGTCTAGCCTATGACCAGCACATCAGCAATGTTTCTAGGACTGTCAACTACAAGATTGATCTCCTCCACAGGCACAAGCACTGTCTCACTTCGGACACTCTTAGACTTGCCATCAACAGCTCCATCCTTTCTGTCGTAGACTATGGCTTGGTAATTTATGGCGCTGCTTACCACACTGCTCTCCACAGAATATCAGTTGTACTGAACAAGGCCTGCAGACTGCTCACATGAGCCGCATGTCTCACCCATACCTGTGACCTCTATGCTCAAACAAGGTGGCTCCAGCTCAATGGGAGGATGCACTACCAAACCTGTCTGCTCACCAAAAAGGCTCTCCTTGGTATCCTTCCCCATGACACAGCTAACCTACTTTAACTACACAGCAGCAGGTCGCAATGGGACAAGAAGCTCTAGCACCCACTTCTTCCATATTCCTCATCCTCAACGATGCAGGGCCAATGCTCCTTTGCCTACAAAGCACCCCTCTGGTTTAATGCCCTCAGTTGGGACATCTCCAACCAACCTACTCTGGGTCCTTTTAAAAGACTGCTTCACCAACATCTTTCCGCATCCAGCACCTGTGACTGCTACCCAGAGTCACCTTTGCCTACAGTCTCTGCCCTGCCACTTAATGGCTCCCTGCACTGGCACAGCCCCTTGCCTCCTCTACCCACCCCCTTCACTCCCTTCCACCCCCTCACTGCCCTGCCACTTAGCAGCTCACTGCACTGGCATGGCCACTGGCTGCCTTCTACTCACACCCCCACTCCCTCACACCCTCTCACTATGACAATATCAATGACTGCTGCCCCTTTCTTTCTCACCTCCCTCACACCCCCCTCTCCTACCCACTGCCTCCTTTAGCTCATCTCTAACCCCTATCTTCCTATCTCCAACTATTTGTTTGCCAGCTTATGGTGTATGCAAACCTATGGTATTTTACCTATTATTGTCATGTTTTACACGCTTGCTCGTATAACCTTTGTAATTATTGTCCATGTTGTATACTCTCTTGTTTGTATAATCCTTTGTATTATAGTCTTCCCTCCCACTGATGTGGAGCCTTTGTAAACCAGCTCCCAGCTCAAAGGTGTTTAATCCTAGATCTCAATAAATAAAATAAAAAATTAAAAAATTGCTTATGGTTAGGCAAGTTCCTCTGGGAGTTCCTTCAGTATTCTTGGGTGGATACTGTCAGGTCCCATTGCTTTGTTGGTTTTTAATTTTTTTCAGTTCTTTTAGGACCCTTTCTTTTCTGAAGGAATTTGTTTCAGCTTCACTGGTGTGATAGTAATGCACTATCTGTATTATACGAACATATGAAAGGCCAGCAGAAACAGGCCAAAATGGTCTATCGAGTCTGCTCGATTGTACAGCTAGTACCTCAACTTGCAAGTGCCCCCTTCCCCCAGTCCTCCCCCCTCACTCTGTCCCACCCCCTCTTGAAGCAGCCCACTGTCATACACGAAACCACCTCCTCCAGTAGAGCGTTCCACTTGTCCACCACTCTCTCTGTGGTAATGTCCTGAGCTCCCTCCTGAATTCTCACCCCCCAACCTCAAATGGTGCCCCCTGGTATCCTTCCCTCTTCTGATCCAAAATATCTCCTCTGTATTGGCCTTGTTTATCCCCTTCAGGTACTTGGAGGTCTCGATCATATCCCCCCTATCCCTTCTCTCTTCCAGGGAATACATATTCAGCCTCCCTTCGTAGGAGTTCCCCCTCCAGACCCTGGATCATCTTAGCCACCCTTCGCTGCACCCCCTCCAAAAACTTGATGTCCTTTTAAAGGAATGGGCACCAGTACTGCACGCAGTATTCCAGGTGTGACATGACCAGTGGCCTGTACAGGGAAAGGATCACCTCCCTCCTTCTAGAGGAGATCCCCCTTGCTATGCAGCCCAGCATCTTGTTAGCTTTCGCTGCCACCTTCCTGCACTGTGCCAAGTTGTTCATACTCCATTATGATCACCCCCAAGTCTTTTTCCTCCTCTGTGCTTCCTAACCGTACCCCTTCCAGCTGCTAGCCCCTCCTCTGCTTCCTTGCTCCAAAGTGCACTACCTTACACTTCTTGGCATTGAACCTCAGCTGCCATCTTTCCAACCACTCCTGTAGCTTAGTCAGGTCCCCCTGCAGTCCCTTCCACTCCTCGATGTCATCCATCACAGCTCCCATCTTGGTATCATCTGCAAACAGACTGCTTTTACTCTGGTCCCGTGTGAGATATCTGCTATGAATATCCCGAAAAGCACTTGTCCCAGAACCGACCACTGTGGTACCCCGCTCATTACCGCTCTTGGCAATGAGAGCTTCCCCTCCACCACCACCCTCTGCTGTCTGCCCTTCAGCCAGTTAATGACCCACCTGACCATCTTAGTACCTACCCCTACATATTCCAGTTTCCCTCCTAGCCTCCCATGCAGCACAGAATTAAAGACCTTGCTGAAGTCCAAGAAAAGGACATCCACTGCATGGCCCTTGTCCAGCTCTCTGGTCACCCAGTCATAGTATGCAATGAGGTTTGTCTGGCAGGACCTTGCTGAGACAAACCCGTGCTGTGCCTGCCCTGGAGGCCATTGACCTGCAAAAATGTCACCAGCCTTTCCTTAAGAATGGTGTCCATGACTTTTCCCACAATGGACATGAGGCTCACTGGTCTGTATTTACTCGGATCATCCTTTGGGCCACCCTTGTGAATGGACACTACATGGGCTAACCTCCAGTCCTGTGGTACACATCCTGTGTGCAGAGAGGTATTGAACAGGTCTGCCACTGGTCCTGCCAGGCACTCTGCCAGTTTCTTGAGCACCCTAGGGTGAATGCCATCAGGTCCTGGTGCCTTGTCCACCTGCAGTGCCCTCAGCCCTTCCAGTACTCTGCCTTCTGTAATAACACCATCCGTCACCAACTCCCCTCCCTTTCCCACCCCTCCCTTCCCATCTGGTATTTGTCTCCCCCTCTCAACCGTGAATACAGAGCAGAAGTACTCATTTAATGCCTCTGCCTGCTCCTCCCCTTCTCTACCCACCCCCGCCTTTCTTAATCCTCACTATGTGGTCCTGTTCTTCCTACTCCCCCCCCAATGTATCTGAAGAAGTCTTTCTCTCCGTTCTTGATTGCTTGTGCCAACCTCAGCTCTCTGACTGTCTTGGTGGTTCTGACCAGCTTTGTAACCTCCCTGGACTTCTTCCTATACTCTCCCTGTCTTCCCCTCTTCCTGATCTCTTGTCTATCTGAAAAGCTCCCCTCTTGACTCTCACCCCATCCTTGACCTCCTTGGTCAGCCAGCTGGATTTCTTTGCCCTTCCCATCTTACTCTATGCCCAATTACATGTCTCAGTGGCCTCTGCAAGTCCTGCCTTAATGATACCCCATTTTTGGTTAGCATCCATGGTTGGTTGGATTCCCCCAAGGTGACCTAAGAGAATTCCACTCATCTTGTTGAAGTCTTCCCCCCTAAAATCAACAACTCTGGAACCCAAACCTCCAGTTTGCCTCCCCATCCTTAGTGTGAACCACACTGAGTAGTGGTCACTCCCAGCCAGTGGGTCCTCAACCTTCAGCTCCATTACAGCCTCCCCATTTGTTAGCACAAGGTCCAGAGTCCTTCCCAACCTTGTTGGTTCCTGTACAAGCTACACCAGGAAGCAATCCTGAAATGTCTCCAGTATAACCTGCTCCCTAGCACTTGTGGTAGTTGACATCCTCCAGTTCACCCCCAGTAGGTTGATGTCCCCCACTACCATCACCATGTTCCCCTTCCTGCAAACCCTCCTGATCTGTTCTGCCTGTTCCCTGTCCAGCTCCTCCCCTTGAGTTGGTGCCCTATACACTACCCCTATCCTCAGTACCCTGCCCTTTGAATCCTGAAATTGTGTCCACAGGGCCTCTGTTCTGCTTTCCTACCCCCCCTTCCCTTTTGCACCTTATTTCCTCCCTTACATAGATTGCCACCCCCTTTCCTGTTTGCCCTGTCCTTCCTGAACAGCTTGTATCCAGGGATCACCATATCCTAATCCTGGTACTGGGTAGCCCAAGTTTCTGTTATGGCTGCAATGCCCACCTTCCCCACTGCCAAGAGGGCCTGAAACTTCACTGATTTGTTCCCTAGGCTCCTTGTGTTCAGTGACACTACCTTCCACTCTGCTCCTTTCCCTTCCTCTCCCCGAATTTCCCTTGTTGCCTCTACCCTTCTGCCCCCTCTTTTGCTTGGTGGGTAGGCTCACCCAACTCCCATGAAAGTACTGCTGCTAATCTCTCTTCTTAGAAAATTATAATGACTGTTGTTAAATGGTCCATAAATTATTACTAACATAAACATTATACAGCTACAACACTTTGTAACTGCAGTACACACATGTGTACTGTAACATCTATGATGTATAAATTCCTTTGTTGGTTCCTCAAAATGTATTACAATCTTCAACCACCCCTTTAGTCTACTGAGAGTGTTCCTTAGCTCTTGTTCTTTCTGATCAACTAAAGGTTAGAAAAACAAGAACTCTGAGAGGCAGGTCCAACTCACCCTTTTTTTTTTTAATCTGTCAAAACGTCCATGGTGGCCCCAACACTTATGAGGAATATCCTATGGACATCTCACACACACACACACACACACACACACACACACACACACACACACACACACACACACACAGTATCCTGTGATAATAGCAACTGAATATGGGTGACCATCAAAACGGTGACTCATATTCGGCAATATTATCATAGGTGACCCACAAGGGTAGTGACTGACTGCTACTGCGAGGGTAGGGGAAGGCAACTGGAAAGGGGGGGGATGGCGAGGGGAAGGGGAGGGATAGGGAAGAGGGTTAGCTGGGTGTAGTGTGCTTGCTGCCACTGAGCCAGCTGTGTGATATGGTGGTGAGGGAGGCTAGCTCTGGTGCAGCAGGTACTGGATTCTGGGCTGAGGACCGAGAGGTTGAGAATTTTGCCACTGCCTGTGGCTGTAGGACTTAAATTTGTTTTTATGTGCGGACTGTGCCCCTTCCCCAACATGCACCCCCTGGGGTTAGGAATCTAAAACCAGGGTGCGTGGGACGACCCGCACTATGAGGGGCTCGGGGGCTGTGCCCCAAAACTTATGAGTTGTGGATGTTGAGTCGCTGGCAAGTATATACCACTGATTTGCTTTTCAGTAATATACATTTGTGATAATAGTGATCGCCATTTCGCGTTCACTATTATCTCATAGAACCCTCACACACCTCAGAACTTTTCAGCAGCCACTCTGCTGCTCAAGGCCATGGGTAATATGGGCGATACACACTAGTGCAGGCCTACTACTCTCTGTGGAGGCTAAGAGCATCTACGTTGACCCTACAATCTTTCTTGCTGGCCTGCAGTGCAAGTTCCATACCTGGGTTGCAAAATTTGGCCTCTCATTTGGTAGCACAACATACCAACAACTGTGTCACTGCCTTGCTGGATCATGATTTTGAAGGTCTGAAATTAGATGTGGGATTTACAAGGTTCTGACTCAGAATATGTCATTAATTTTTATGGAGTGAGGGACAGGGCAATACCTAAGTCATGTGCCATCACAGGGGATGGATAATTGGCATTTTCTGAGCCAGGCCATAGTGTGTCCAATTTATACTATGTATTTTAAATTGTAAATTAAATTAGTCCTTTTTATGAAGAGTTAACTATTTTTGTTTGACTTTACTGTCGAGTTTTGAGTGCAGCAGAGGTCACTGTGATGTCATCAGGTATAGTGAAAGCTGCACTCCCACTGTGATCTATCTAAAGTGGTGAGAATTGCTGCTGATGCACTTCCTTCGTGCAGTCCCATGGTGATACCACTGACATTCCGCTAGGTGGTAGCCGACTAGTGGGACATGCCTCCACCCCCTTCTCCAAGGATGCTCAATCCTCCCTTCCTTGGGCAACCCCGAGTGATCCATATCCGTTCCTGGGTTGCCAGTGTGCCAGTCGGTGATGCAGCCAATGTTTCAGCCTGCAACATCACTGGGACAGCTCTCCAAATGGGAAACTTGAGTTTGAGAACTGCAAAAGGTTTGAAAATATTCTGAAAACCAAGAAAAGTTCTGAGACTTTTCAGAGCCTTATTAGAACTTTCAGAACATTTTTGATTTTTGAAGATTGAAAGTGCAAAGACTGTTCTAAATGCTACTTTAACCCATACTATATAGGCAGTGAAGGCTAAATTATCTTTTAACTTTGTGTTGTGCATACTTATCAGATTATTGTGTCATGGGGGCAATTGTCAAGTTTCGAACCTTAATATTTACTCAAAACAAAATATATAGTTAAAATCAACCTCACAAAAGCTTTTTACACAGTCAACCAAACCTTACTGATTGAGGAACTCTCCGCCACCAGAATCTCAACTGAAGCTGTGGGGTGGTTCAAAAGCTATCTAATGAACGGGTCCCAACAGGTCAAAATTAATGGAATCCTCTTGTGTGGCCATCAAGCATGCTCAGGTGCACCTCAAGGCTCGATATTAGGCCCTTTAGTCTTCAGTCTTTTTCTAAACCACTTCCCATATGTCAGTACTGATAGAATACTGCTGTATGTGGGCAATGCCTTTATTTTTACCGGTAACCATAACTCACACCTTCTGGAGACACAACTCCAGCATAACTTCTCAGCTGTTGAGGCCTGGTTCTTGACGCACAAGCTGCTTATGAATTATAAAAAGACAAAAGTCATGCTATTCGCAAATCTAACACAACAAACATAAATCCCATTAGTTAAAACTACTGACTAGCCACATAACCCTCCTTGAAGAGGTGCACACTTTAAAATACTTAGGGATAACCCTTGATAGCTCCTTATCCTTTGCAAACTATGTGGAAAATGTCACAAAAGTGGTTAATACTAAGACTGACTTCCTGTACAGGAACAGGCACTGCATGACCACTGAGGCACTGGGGCTCACAGTGAATAGCTTCATTATCTCCATCATAGACTATGGTTTGGTGGTGTATAGTGCTGCATCTGACACAACTCTTAGAAGGATTGCCACAGCTCTAAACAAAGCCTGTAGGCTAATAACTGGAGCACCCTGACTCACCCACACATGTGACCTGTACATTATGACTAACTGGTTGCACCTACAGGGAAGGATGAAATATCAGACCTGTCTCCTAGCCAAGAAAACCTGCCTAGGCTTAACCCCTCTGGCAATCCAGAAACTCCTCAATCTAGCATCCAACCCCCACCAGACTTGAGGCATGACTAGACAGTCCTACAAAGTCCCCCTCTGTCGTATTTCCCAAGGACAACAGCCTTTTGCATACCGTACCCCCAATTGGCTAAATGCCCTCCCTAGGGACATCCTGGCTGAACCTAAACTTGGTCCTTACAAGAGGAAGCTATGCCAACACCTCACTGCATTTAGCATGTGATACTGCCATCCCTAAGTGGGGCACTCTCCAGTCACAAGAGCTAACTGTCTACCTCTCCCCATGCACTTAGCAGCTGGTCTGCCTCTTGAGGAAATCTCTTTCCCTTCCCACCCCTGCCAAAACACTGCTCCCCCTGCCTTTTCTCACGTGTACCTTCCTCCTCCTTCTAATACCCCCTCATTACCTCTCCTCCCTCTCACCTCCCTTGCCTTCCTACCCACCATGCAACCTGACAAGGACAATCTTTGGCGGATTCACTATTGTGTTTTACATTGTTATTATGTACATACCTGCTTTGTTGTTACGTTATTTTGTAGTATATGTCTAATTTGTTAAGCTCAATGCGGGCTACTGAAAGCCTCTAAATGCATAATACCACTATGGACTGTAAAGGTTACTGAACTGTATGTCAACTGTGTGTCTTTGAATTGTATGTAAAATGTGTTTCTCTGACATGGAACCTTTGTAAAAGATCTTCTAGCTTAAAGGTATTGTAATCCAAGACTTCAAATAAATAAAAAAATAAATATTGAGCTGGTAAATTACTGGCCAATTATAAATAACTATTGGCCTTTTGGATTTGCAAGGTTTAAATTAACTGCATCAGTTTTAGAATCTGCTTGCTAACCCAATGCAATTAGTCTGAGTCATTCAAAATATTCAAAAAATAGAGTGAGCGTCAGTCGCAACAATAAAAGTTAGTAAACAAAATTGATTCCATGGCTAATGTCATATAATGTTACCAACAATGTGCAAAGGTTTCTGCTTTTTTTAGGCAGAACATTTGAGTCCAAATATGCTCTGAATCTGGTAACAGTAGTAGATTCCAGCAGGAGGACAGTGAAGTATCTGGTTTATTGGAGTGGCACTTAAAACAGATAAGATTAAAGAAAACACATATGTTTACCTTCGAGCCAGTGGGGACAGTTAACAATATTTAAAGCATTAAGTCAATAACATTAATTAAAACTCAGTAGTGTTGAGAAAATCCATTACTGCACATCCAACTCCCAAAAAGCAGAAGTCTGTTTGGCACAATTAGAATTTATGCAGTATGTAAAAATTGTGTTACGTTACAACATGACCCACTTTGAGTCATTTTGTTTATTAAAATTTAATTAGGAGAATCGTTAAAGGTGACATACAGCCAGACGTGGCACAATAAATTAATTTCTATATAAAGACTAAATAACTAGAAGTGAATAGGTAACTCGAAACAAATTCTCAGTTTCTATTGCTTTTTTTTCAGTTTTTTTAACAGTTTGCATTCTAGTTTTTACTTACTATTTAGTGAAATGAAAAGTTAGATTTCTTTCCCAGTTTGGTGCCAAGCATGTCCTCAAAGGTAGTGTCTTCTCAATCTACAATTGGCAGCAGGATGACTGTTCGATAGGGGTGTTAATCTGAGTTTTCACAGGCCTGAATTCACTTGCTCTACTGCGATCTACTGTGAATAAGCTTTAGACAAGTTTTAATACCCTCAGATTGGTAGAGATATACTCTGGGCATCTGAGCAGCAAGGCTATGTGTCAACAGGAGGAGTTCCTAAGTTGCATCCTAAACAGACATACACAGTATGCTAGTGAACACAGCGCTACTAACAACTTGGAACAAGGTTTAACTACTGCCTGTAAGGCTTGTTCCTCATATTTCTTAGTTTACAACCTTTTATATATATATATATATATATATATATATATATATATATATATATATATATATATATATATATATATATATATATATATATATATATATATATATTATTAATAACTTCTTGTCTTTCTTGTAAAGAATAATTTTGGGCCTATAATGACATAAACATATTTTTTGTAAAGTTTTGCTGTTATTTTGTTGTTTAATATTATAATGTTGCCACTTTGTGGCTTCTATTTACTTATTTTGTTAACAACATACCTTAAAGGAGGCTGTGAGCTTCTTAGAGTGGAATTAGTGTTCTTTGTAGTCTGTGAAAACATAATCATAGTATCCCCCTGTTGGTCTCATAGCCATCATTTTACTTTTATAATTAAAGGTCCTAATACCAGCTTCTAAATATACCTTAATATTTTAACTGCTTACCCTCACTCCTTCTGGCTCAAGTTTCTCCGTTTTGGTTAATTTCCTCTGCATGTAAGCACTGAAGCCCAACAAATTTTAATGGTAGCTACTTCCTGATAACCTCTCACCCGTTTTTGTGAGTTCCCATGGTGTGACTAACCATGTCGTCACACCCAGTTGATCGCACCTGTGTGATCTCGGTTGCTAGGCAACCGAACACTACTGCAATGATCAGTACAGTTGGGTGCTCACAAAAATGGGCTATTTGTTCCTAGTTGCTGCAGCTCTGTGCTAGTTTACTTTTTTATTTATTTTTTAACTTTCTTGTGAGGTTATTAAAATTAAAACACATTGTTCTCATACCATGTTTTCTTTTCACAGGGTGACATAAGAGTAAAGAAGATTTTTTGCTATTATCAGCAGTTCTCTTGCCTTGATTAAAAATGCTGCAAATAAATTCCAGGTTTCTCAGCAGTATTATTTGTTATTATATCACCTTACATTACTTCTTTCTGAAACCCAAACTGTGAAATTCATAATGTAATTCAAACAGTCATTATTGATTACTTGCTGAGGGGTCAACTGCAATTTGACCTTCCTATTCATTAAATACTTTCAATCACTCAGTGGCTTAAAATTGTCTTCTCAGATCAGTTCTCTAGCTCACATTATACCAAGCTGGTTAAACACCATAGTATTGTCTAAACAATCATTATTCAGATAACACTGGGGTCAAATGCAACTTGACCTGCCTGTCATAAATACTGAAAGTTGATCTGGAGATAAAACATCATCTTTACTGTTTTAAATAGTGATTGTACTATGTTATTTATAATATCCCTATATTTTAACTTCTGTTAGTACATTTGCTATAAAAGCATTATTTGTTATCTCTCTTTGATCGATCACTGCTTATTCATTTTGCTGAGGGACCAGTTGCTGTTTGGCACCCCCTTCATTAAATACTTGGCACTCACTTCATGGTTTAAAATTTTCTTCACAGATCATTTCTCTATCAAACATTTATTATTTTCTGAGGGGTCAGTTGCAATTTGACCTTCCCCTTCCTTAGGTACTTGTCAATCACGCTATGACTTAAAATTATCTTCACAGATCAATTCTCTAGCTCACATTCTACCAAACTTATAAATACCATAGTACTGTTTAAACAATAAGTATTTAGATACCACTGGGGTCAAATGCAACTTGACCTCCCTGTTAAAAATACTGAACTTGCTGCTTATTTATTATGCTGAGGGGTCAGTTGCTATTTGACCTTCTCCTTCACAATCACACCATGCTTTAAAATTATCTTCATAGATCAATTCTCTAGCTCACATCAAACCAAACTTTTAAACACCATAATACTGTTTAAAACAATCAAATAACACAGGGGTTAAATGCAGCTCGACCTCTCTGCTGTCAATACTGTAAGTTGTCCTGGAGGTAAAACATCATCTTTACCCTTTTAGACGGCGATTGTACTGTTATTTAGCATATCCATGTGTTTTGACTTCTCAAAGTACACTTACTACAACAACGTTATTTTATCACCTTTGGGTCAATTGCTACTTGGCCTCCCTGTTGTAAGTGTTACAAGTTGTTCTATAAGTTAAATCTCTACTTCATTTAGTATATCCCTGTACTGTTAACTTCTCATAGTTTACTTTATACAGTAACATTAGTGTGATCGTACTGGGGTCAATTGCTATCTGACCTCCCTACTGTGAATGTCAGAAGTTATTTCTACTGGTTAAATCTCTACTTTACTAGTTTACTAATTGATTTCTCTATAATGTTTATTTGCTTTTTCATGTTATACCTACCCTTTCAGTTCTATACGATCTAAATGCATGCCTGCCAGTTTGTTTCTACATTCATCCCAATCCTGTTGTCTAATGTGTTCATGTGAAATATCCACCTCATTTCAGCTCTTAAAAGATAATCCCGGTTATTACCTCCTCTTTCTGGTGTCAGTACTTTTTCAAGTCTCCAGAACCTTAAAGAAGCTCCATTATGACCGGCTTGTTCAAAATGTGTTGCTACTGGGGATGTCTCTTCTTTTCTTCTTATATCTCCCTTATGTTCTTGTATGCAGGTCTTCAGCATCCTGCTAGTTTGTCCTATGTACAGCTTATCACAAGGGCATTGTATTACATATATTACCCCTTCTGTCATGCAGTTAATATGCTGGCTAATTGGATGATCATACCCTGTATGTGGATGTACGAATGTTTGTTTTTTTGATGTATGACTACACACTGAGCACTTGCCACAAGGGATCATGCCTGGTGCTAAAGGTCCCAATATAGTTGTGCTTCCTTGTTTTCTGATAATTTAAATTGAGATTTTACTAACTGATCCTTAAGGTTGCGTATTCTTTTTGCAGCTATTATGGGCTTATTTAAAAGTTCTAGTATTTGTTCACTCTCCATTCCAACTAAAGGCCAATGTTTGTTTATTATTTGCCTAATTTCTTTTAACTTATGATTGTATTTAGTAGCAAATACAATTCTTTGTGGCTTTGTTTTGGGTCCTTTACTTTTTAATAATTCCTCTTGTGTCTTATTTTTAATTTTTTCTTCTGCTTGTTTCAATGTCTTAGGCTTATATACTCTGTCTATGAACCTATTTAACATGATTTTTGATTATTTCTGTGCTCCTTGTATTGCTGTACAGTTTTGTTTCTACTGGCGGTCGATCCCAGTCCTTTCACAGAAGAAAGGGTTCTGCAAGAACTAAAACTGAAGGTGGACAAAGCAATGGGTCCTGATGGAATTCACCCCAGAATTCTAAAAGAATTAAGGGAGGAACTAGTGAAACCACTGGCTACTCTTTTTAATAAATCATGGGAGGATGGGGTGGTACCCGAGGACTGGAGGAAGGCGGATGTGATTCCCCTTCACAAAAGTGGGAGCAAGACAGAGGCAGAAAACTACAGACCTGTCAGTCTGACCTCTGTGGTAGGGAAAGTGATGGAGTCACTTCTGAAGGAAAGAATAGTTGAGTACCTAGAGGCCAGTGGAGCACAGGACCCAAGGCAGCATGGGTTCACAGCGGGAAGGTTATGTCAGACAAATCTAATAGATTTCTTTGACTGGGTGACCAAAGTAGTAGACCAGGGAGGGGCTGTGGACATGGCCTACCTAGACTTTAGCAAGGCATTTGACACAGTCCCACACAAAAGATTAATAGTCAAATTAACCAGCCTGGGAGTGGGACCCAGGGGTGGTAGCCTGGGTAAAACATTGGCTGGACAACAGGACACAGAAGGTAATTGTAAATGGAGTCCACTCTGAAGAAGGGGGGTTACTAGTGGGAGTAGCACTTGAGGGTTCAGTATTGGGTCCAGTCCTTTTAATGTCTTCATCAGTGACATTGCAGAGGACTGGAAGGAAAAGTATGCCTTTTGCAGATGACACAAAGATCTGCAACAGGGTTGATACACAAGGAGGCGTGGAAAGGATGAAAGGGACTTGGCAAGGTTGGAGGAATGATTGAAGTATGGCAGTTAGGATTCAATGCAAAGAAGTGCAAAATAATGCACCTGGAAACAAGAACCCAGGGAAGAATACACAATGGGTGGGAGGTAGTAACAACAACAAAAAGGAAGGGACCTGGGGTAATCATATCAGATGACCTTAAGGTTAGCAAGCAATGTGAAGGCAGTAGGGAGGGCTGGGGTACACTGGGATGTATAGGAGAGGCATCATCAGCAGAAAACAGGAAGTTGTTATCCTCTGTACAGACAGTTGGTGAGACCCCATCTGATTACTGTGTCCAGTTCTGGAGACCCCATCTCCGAAGGACATAGACAGGATAGAGGCAGTCCAGAGGAGGCAACTAAAATGGTGCAGGGTCTGCAAGAGAAGCCGTATGAGGAGAGACTAAGGAGCTTAATATGTATACCCTTGAGGAAAGAAGGAGAGGGGGACATGATAGAAACTTTTAAGTACCTCAGTGGAATCAAAAAGTCCAAGAGGTAGCATCTTTCAGAAAAGAGACTTGCAAGAACAAGGGACACAATTTAAAGATAGAAGCAAGGCGGTTCAGGGGCAATGTGAAGAAGTATTATTTCACAGAGAGGGTAGTGGATGCATGGAACAGCCTTCCTGAGGAGGTTGTGGGGTCTAAAACTGTGGGAGAATTCAGAATGCATGGGACAGACATAAGGCAATTCTTGTGGGGGGTAGGAAGAAATAGGCAATTGGTTAACTAGGATCTGCGGCCTATCCTGTAGGTAGGGAAATGGGCAGACTAGATGGGCCTAGCGGTCCTTATCTGCCATCAAAGTCTATGTTTCTATGTTTCACTTGAGTTAACTGAGAGTATGGAATACTCTGTTTAAGCTTGGTTTCATGGAAATTATTACCATGTAATATGGTGTTCTATTTGTTTCCTTCCTATAAAGTGCAAAACCTCAAGATAAAAAAGGTAAACAACAAGATAGAAACAGCACTTTATAGGAAGGAAACAGATAGAAACACCATATTACTTGAAGGTAATCTCTACAACTGAGGCAAAAAAATACTTGGAAAAAGTTCTTGGGAACACTAGATCCAGTGGGGACTTGCTTGACTGAAAGATTGTGACTCTCATCCTGGATATGTTACTTTCCCCTCTAACCTGGATCCTAAGTCTCTCACTAACCACTGGCATTTTCCCTCAGTGCTGGAAATCGGCAGTGGTCACCCCGGTCTTTAAAAGCAGGGACAGAACCTGACTGGCCAACTACAGGCCAATCTTAATTCTGCTCTCCTTCTCCAAGGCACTAGAGAGAATAGTATATGATCAGTTAGGTACATACCTTGATAAGTACAACCTTCAATGCCAGAAACAGCATGACTTTTGGAAGGCACATAGTACTTCAACAGCATTGGTTGAGTTTACAAGTCATATCCATGAAGCACTTGACCAAGGGCTCTTGGTGGGGGGTTCTTTCATCGACCTCGCCATGGCCTTCGACACAGTCAACTACAATTTGCTTCTCACACAACTCTCTAACATTGGTATATCCTCTGTCTAAGCTGTTTCCAGTGTTACCTCTCTAACAGGACCCAGCAGGCCAAAATTCTTGGCGTTCTATCCGACCATTGGCATGTCAACACAAGGGTGCCCCAAGGTTCCATTTTGGGCCCCCTGCTGTTCAGCCTGTTACAAAATGAACTCCCCAAAGTCTGCCAGAATAAGATCCTTCTATATGCAGATGATGCTGTTCTCTACTCGCGTCACTCTACTCCGGAAGAGCTAGAAATAGGCTTGCAAGACAACTTTACTGCTGTGGAAAAATGCTTCCTTCAGTCTATGCTCTTGCTCAACTACACTAAGACTAAACAATGTTGTTTGCCTCCTATCAAAACCATCATAAGTCCCATCACCTCAATACCTACAATAACAAGTTTGATACACTCAAAATGGTCACCGCCTTTAAATACCTTGGTGTCTACCTTGACAGTTCTCTCTCCTACAGCCAGCACATAGACCATGCTGCCAAGGCAGCTAGTGCCAGACTAGGTCAGCTCTACCAGCATAGGTAGTCCCTCACCGAAAGTGCCATCAAGCTTGCAGTTAACAGCTCTGTGCTCTCTATCATAAACTATGGACTGGTAGTCTATGGAGCCAGTACCGATACAGCACTTAGGTGAATCAAGATTGTCTGAAACAAAGCCTGCAGACTAGTCCTGGGTGTGGACCGTTTAACTCACTTGTGAACCATACTCAAGCACTGGTTGGTTAAACCTGAATAGCAGAATTCAGTACCAAGTCTGTCTATTAGCTACAAAATCCACCCTCGGTCTTGCTCCCCCTGGAGTGAGGCAACTGCTAAGAAACTCCACTTCCTCCAGACTAACTAGGGGGTCGAGTAAAGCTGCCTTCATTATCCCATTCCGCCAGACCTCACTAAGGCAATGGTCCTTCGAATACAAGGCCCCCTGCTGGCTAGATTCCCTTAACTCTGAGCTGATTGAGGAAATGAAACTACGCCCATTTAAGGCCAAGCTGCTGCAGTCCTGTCCACTCTTAATAACGGCGACTACATCATTTGTGCATAATACTACTGTTATTGATAGCTTATCTGTCCTACATAGCGCCCATCTCCCCCCCCCACTTCCTCTCCTGCCTGGTGTGACCCCAATGAGCACTTACCCCCATGTTCCCTCTTTCTCCCTCACCTTCCTGCTTTGTCTTCACAAATATTAATCCCCAATTTTTGCCCCTCCCCCAGTTTTCCCCTCACCTCACCCCACTTTAAAACCCTTTCCCTTATCCCTCTCTCCCCCACACATCACCCAGTCCTGCCCTATCACCTACTTACTTAACACTGGGTAGATTCCTATCCAATCCCACCCCTCTGACTACTCAGCCCCCTTATTCTGCCACCCTCTTTTTCTCTGCCCCACCCTCCCCTGCTCTTATCTATTCTGTCCTCCCCCTCCTTTGGTCACCACCACTTCTGACCCTCCATAACTATACCTGCACGCTCCAAAGCTCAGCTACCACTAAAAATTGCTTGTCCAAAATAGGTATGCTTTTAGAACTGTTGCAATAAAGTTGACCTCTCCTACCTGATGTATTTTAAGTGTACTTGCTTGAATCTGTGTCTGTATGTACCATAATGTACTTGCCTGCTGTATATACCCCTATCTGTTTTGTAATGTCTACGTACCTTGTCTATTGCCTTACGACATAAAACCGTTGTAAATGAGCATTTAGCTCAAAGGTGGTATCCGAGATTCCAATAAATAAATAAATAAAGCTGACCTGGCCATACTGAGAGTCCATCACACATACTGAGAAGGGGGAGACAAAAGTGGCAACATACTGGCCTACTAAATTCGAAAGCAACAGGCGACTAGATTTATTGCTAGTCAGAAGGACACCATATCCGGACTGATCTACACAAAATGACTCCGGGTAAACAGGATCATGTCAAATTTTTCTCCCAACTATACCCCTCCTCTCGTCCGGAGACACAATTTGACACCAAAACTTTTTTGAACAACTTATCCCTTCCCAAACTGTCACAGGCCCAAAGAGAAACATTAGATGCCCCCCTTATTACTCAAGAGATAACATTTGCTCTCTTATCATTAAAAACTGGGAAGGCGAAGGGAGGGAAAGTATTTCCAGTGGAATTTCTACAAGCTATGGCTTCCATGGTTACTCCCATCTTAGGGTTAGTGTTTGCTGAGTCCAAAGAAAAAGGTGCTCTACCTCCCTCCCTCCCTTAGGGAAGCCATAATAACTGTCCTGCCCAAGAAAGGGAAGGACCCCACAGAAGCCTCTAGCTACCTTCCTATATTCCTAATTAATTCTGACAGCAAAGTATATGCCAGGGCTCTAGCTAAATCCCTTCCTTTCCTCCCTGATTCATTCCTCCCAAGTTAATTTTATTAAGGGACGATATAGCACTGACCATACCTGCACTCCTGAACCTCATTCATATAACCCTGCAAATTAAGACCCCTACAACCACCCTGGCAACCAGTTTTGAAAAGGCATTTGACTCTATAAAATGGGATTATTTGCATACTGTCTTCGACATCTTCAGTTTTTGGCCAATATCCGGGCTCTCTACACATCGCCACAAGCATGAGTGTTAACCAATTCCTTATTATCAGATCCCTTTCCTCTTCATAGAGGCACCAGACAGGGGTGCCCCCTTTCCCCTCTATGTTTTGTCCTACCAATTGAGCCCTTGGCCTCTGCTATCCATAAACATGACAATATCAAAGGGATTCAATTGGGAGATGCCTCCTTCATCACCTTACTGTATGCTGATGACTTACTGGTAATCTTGGATAATGTCAGTGCCTCCATTCCCCCACTGTTATCTCTTTTAAATCAGTTTACACATATCTCAGGCCTGAAAGTCAACAAACTAAAACTAAAATTCTCCCTCTTAACTCCGCATGTCACCCTGGAAGTGTCCCTCAAAAAGACCTTAAATGGTCCCAGAACACCATCACATTTTTGGGAGTGAAGATAGATGCTAATATGGACAAGTGGTGGGACAATAACCTAGGACCTCTGATCTTTGAATGCAAAAGAGAATTGGAATGTTGGGCTCGACTGAACCTTACCATGGCTGGGAAGATTGCTGCCTTTAAGATGCCTATGGCACCCAGATTCTTTTATGTGTTGTCCCATATCCCTCTCCTCCTACCCCGACATTGGTTTCAAAAATTGGATAGGATGTGAGTTTTTTCTTATGGGGATCCTTCCATTCCTGTTTTAGCAGAAATGCTCTCCACGCACACTGGAGTCATGGGGGTGGGGGTTTCCATGGATCGAAGGATAAAAAATGGCATACCAATGTTCCCAGACTCTAAAATGGTTTCAACCCTGCTCCAGTAATTCCCCCCAATGGCTAGAAATAGAACAAAGACTAGGCCATACAACCCTTCTAGCCTCTCTGTTACAGTCCCCTAAAACTTTAGCTTTATTAAAACACCCCACCATAGCCCCTTCTATATACTACTGGGAAGCCACTCACAGGAAGCTTAAGCTACACCCACTCCCTCTATCTCACACCCCCTTATGGCTTAACTCTCTATACAAATAGATGGCAGTACAGTACACTGAAGATCACAAAAAAGTGTCTCCCAAGGTTCCCTTTCAACTATAATAAGGGAAGATAATATGGTGGTGGAGAAGAAATAGCTGAATCAAAACTGGTTTAAAAAGAAATCAACTCAACCCCAAAAAGTATGAATGCAAAAAAAATTTTCTTTCATATATCATATTTCCTTTTTATTTCTATCTTATTTTCCATCTCATATATTTGGGTTTCCAAAAGGCTCCAATAATTATTTCCAAATGTAACGTTTCAGAACAAGCGTTACATTTGAAATAATTGGAGACTCTAAAACTAATATGAGATAAACTCTGGAACTTTCATTTTGGAACTCCAAAAATAACAAATTCGAGATGATGAATGTATCAGGAGATGGAAAATAAGATAAAAAGAAAAAGAAAATATGTTATATGAAAAGAACGATTTGCATTCATACTTTGATCATTTCTTACCAGTACAGTACACTGGCCATCTTGGATCAACAAAGGCATATTTTGACAGATATTTTGCTCCCCGATACCATGACAACTGCTACCTTTCAGGATCTCCAAGTTCGCTGGTCTCTATATAACTCCAATTTTTGGAAGGATCTGCAGATTCGGGATGCATTTAAATCAATAATTATTCAGAATAAACCCAGACTGGCTGATATATCTCCTATTAAGAACTGGTTACTATTAAAAAAAGGAGTGCCCAGGGCTATATATGCTTCCTTGAGAAACTCCCTAGCTAATCCTACACCTCATCTTAAGCTTAAGTGGGAGGCTGCCTTGCACAGTCAAATTTCTGATAGCCAGTGGAAACAATGCTGGAACACAGCCCATACTGCTTTTAGAGACACTCGGAGCAGGCTGATCCAAAACAAAATCCTACATTTTTGGTATAGGACCCCCTTGGTACTCTACAAAGCAGAACTTGTGCCCCATGACAAGTGCTGGAGGTGTCTCCAGCCTGGAGGAGATTTGGCTCATATATTGTGGGATTGCCCCATTATAGTGGGGATTATGGGATTGCCCCATTTCACTAAAAATACCACCAACAGCTTAATCTGGTTCAAGGTCAATTGGCATTCATCTGTATCCCCTTCCCCCGGGTCGTGCCTGAAAATAGGCAGGATTTGTCTAGTGCACTTACCCGGTCAACAAAAGCTAAATAAATAAATAAAATAAATAGTACCTCTGTGGATGGGTGTAGCACAAGATGCCAACAAGATTCTTCACCAGCCTATCTCACCCTCCGCTCCTTTGGTGTTGCTTGGCATACAACCCACCAGCTCATTGCTCACCCATCCCCATTTTCAATGGTTAATGCTACTATGCATGAAGGTTAAACACTCTATTTTACGCAGATGGAGAAGTCCAACCATACCCTCCCTAACAGACATTGTAGCTTCTCTGGCACCTTTGTATGAATTAGATAGGTGATCTCATGTAGTCTTAGGACAAGGGGGCAAATTACAGTTATGCTGGGCCCCATACCTGGCTTACTTGGACCCTCGTGCTGGCATAGGCTGAGAGCTTTGAAGATACCCTTGTGATTACTCCTCTGCGAACCAGCAGTGTTTACTGACGTTTCTCATAGTACACAAAGTTTAAGTTGCAGCAACAATATTCAAAATATAATTAAGGTACTAAGCGGATTTGTATATAGTTGTCATTAGGACACCTTAAGCTTAACATGTTTACTTTAGCACTCATCATATAACTCATAGTATATTATATTAAGGCTTTGTTACTTTGTGGTGATCTTTTTTATATTTCAGGAGAGGTCTCAACAACCACTGGTAGGTACTAGTTTCTGAGCACTGAAGCCCTGACTACTTTCAGCAACGGTACCGCATACTTGGTCGGGACCATATATCACAGCAACGAGGTAGGCCTCTAGATAAATATTCTCAGTATTACTTTGTCCTCCTAGTTATTGCTAGACATTTGTGCAGCACACTTTATACAATATGTGACATTAACATAGTAAGTAGGTCATCAGTTCTAGATATGTCTTATCTTCTGCCTATATATCACACTTGTACATTGCTGTTGTCTAAATTGAATGGAATGCTGTACTGTAATAACTGCATTATGTAGGTTTTTTTATGTTGTCTCGCACACACAGTGCAGACAGCATATTGTGGTTGCTTCAGTGGAGAAGCAGGTGTCAGAGGTTCTGTCCTGCTACAGCCAATGGCACCACTGCTTTTTGTGGCCTGGCTCTGTGGCACCAATGGCATAGCATGCTGTCTATGACAGCAGTTCAGAAAACATGCCACCGCCTTGAAAGAAATTAGCCACTGCAATCAGGGAGTGCCACGGGGCTGTCCCTGATTGCAGCAGCAAATTACTGCTTGCCTCCTCTGGTGTCCCTGTCAAGCAACATGGTGGCAGCTTCCCTGTCAGCTTCTCATAGTCCCCACAGAAGCTGAGGGACAGCCGGCGCCTTTCACAATCCCTTTGAAAGCTGACGGGGGTGCCCAATCCCCCTGTCAGCATGCCCCTTCCTAATTTAACTTGCCGATGGGGGTTGTCCCCCCCAATTTCTTGTGTGCCGAGAGGGTGCCCAATCCCCCTCGGCTCAAGTGAACCCTCCCCTCAACTCTGCATGTGTCGGCGGAGGTGCCCAATCCCCATCGGCTACAGACCCCCCTCCCATCAAATACACAGGTGGCACACTGGCAGCCCACACCAGTGTGCTAAATGTCCCTGAAAAAAGAAAACAGTCCTGCAATGTTTTTTTTGTTTGTTTTAACCATGTAAAACAGAAAACGGTTCCTCGTTGAATCTGTGGCCCCTCCCCAACCGCGCCCACCCTCTGCGCACCCTGCCTCCCCACACCTCCCCCTCACCCCGTACTTACCTCTGGAGCCCAGCACGATGATCTTCGGTGGACTGGGAACACATCAGCACTCTTCAAAGCCAACTGTGAACTGAAGAAATGCCAGTAAGCTGTATAATGGCATAAATAGAGTTTTTTCAACTTTGGTGCATATCTCGGGCATTTTGGGGAATTTTGGCACCAAATTTTCAACATGTAGTTATTGGGATCCCTCCTCATGAATCCAGTCACTGTCATGGCATTATTCAGTCCTGAAAGGTGATTTTGTGGTCACTGCATGGAATCACCTTTCGGGACCGAGTAACAAAATGACAGTGCTGCTGTTCATGAGGTGGCCTCCCAAAAAGCCTATGTTGCAAATCTGGTGAAAAAAATGACTGTGTTATGAGCGTGTGTTGCGCAGTTTCCACGCACACTTGTAACTTTGCCAATTTGTAATATTTTCACTCCAGATTTTCAACATTGGCATTTTTCCACACCTCCTTATGGACAGTGCAGCTGTCATTTTTCACATCCTGGCTGAAATGTGTTATCACACTACTGGCACAGAATAGCGCATTCGCTGTGGAAAATCAGTGTTCGGGACAGATTACAAAAATCACAGCAACACTGTTCATGAGCAGAGGTCCTAAAATGCCTGTGTTGAAAATTTGGTGACAAAAGCCCATAAAATGACTATGTTACAAGCGTGCGTTACGCAGTTTCCACGCACATTCATAACTTCGACAATTTGTAATGTTTTCACTCAACATTTTCAACACTGTCAATTTTGCATGCATTCTTATGAACAGTATAGCTATCATTTTTCAGATCCTGCCCAAAATGTGTTTTCACACAAGTGGCGTACTATGGCACGGTCGCTGTGGGAAATCAACGATCAGGACAGATGAAGAAAATCATAGTGACAGTGTTCATGAGCAGAGGTCCCAAAATGCCTATGTTGAAAATTTGGTGAAATAATTCCACTAAATGACTGTGTTACGAGTGTGCATTGCACAGTTTCTACGTATGCTCGTAAATTCGAGCATTTTTAATATTTTCACTCAAGATTTTCAACACTGCCATCTCTTTACACCTACCTATGAATGGTACAGCTGTCATTTTTCACATCCTGCCCAAATGGTGTTTTCCCACATCTGGCGCAGAATGGCGCAGTTGCTGTGAGGGAACCAACTTTCGGGACAGATTAACAAAATCACAGTGCCACTGTTCATGAACAGAGGTCCCAAACACTTTCATGAGGTGGTGGTCACAAAAATGCTGTGCTGCAAATTTGTAGTGCAAATATTAACAAACAGTCAGGGCATTAGGGTTTCTAACCATAACGTCCCACTCTGTACAGACTGACAGGTATCAGGGGTGTGTCTTTTCACTGCCGGCTGTCATGCTCATGCCATACCATCCCCCCCACCCTCAAGCCACTGACAGGCATTGAGGTGTGCCTTGGACTCTTTAGCCCCACAATTCACTCCATTCTCCTATACTGCACCCATTTCAGCATATGTCCTTATGAAATGGGGTGACTGTAAAGCCAAACACCCCAAGGCACACCTCAGCACTTGTTGGTGTCTGCAAGATAGGGTGAGGTAAGATGCCATGAGCATTATGGCCGAATGGGGTGAGCATAAGGCCCGAGGACCCCAAGGCACAATGTGATAGTTGTCGCACTGCAGGGTAGGATGAGTGAAATGCCGTGAACATTATGGCCGATGCCCAAAGGCACACCTCAGTGCCTGTCAGTCTCTGTAGGGTGATGTGGGGTTTGACGTCACTTTCATACTTCACTGCCATTCCTATTATGCATCTGTTCGACTCCTGCGCTACCGATGCCAATGTCAACAAGACAACACTTGGCATTGACAAATGCTTGTTCTTTATGTAACTGTTCTCTTGTATAAAAATTCAATAAAACTTTTAACTGAAAAAAAAAAGGGTAGTTAGTGGCGTCACTAGTTTACCCTTAGTTCTTTTAGATTTCTGGGGTGAATCCCATCAGGCCCCATTGCTTTGTCCACCTTCAATTTTAGGAGTTCATTCAGGACCCTTTCTTCTGTGAAAGGACTGAGATTGCCCCCCCCTTTCCAGAGTGCTTCTATTGATTGGATTAGGTACCTCCCCCACTTCTTCTTTTGTGATTACTGAGCAGAAGTATTCGTTCAATATCAATGCTTTTTCACTGTCCCTCTCTGCTCTTCCACTGTCCCCTTTATTCAGCCTCACTATTCCTCCTTTTGTCTTTCTTTGCTCCCTAATGTACCTATAAAAGGTTTTATCCCCCTTCTTAACTGAGTTGGCTATCTTTTCCTCAGTTTGTGGCTTTAATTGGTATAGTTCTCTGTACTGCTCCTTCTGTGTTTCCTTATACTTCCTAAATGCTATCTTTCTCTCCCTAACCTTCCCCACCACTTCTTTTGAGAACCATAGTGTTTTATTTGTTTATTTGCTTCACATAAAGACATGTTGCCTCTGTGATGGCAGTTTTGATGTTTCCCCATTGTTGCTCCACTCCTCCTTCTTGCCTGTTTGCTAGTGCTTTTCTGAAGCACTCTCCCATTTTGACAAAGTCCGCCCTCCTGAAGTCCAGTACCCTCAGTTTTGTATGGCTTGACTGCAGCTGAATTTGTCATGAACCACACTGTTTAGTTCCCAGATGGCTACCCACTTCTAGATCTGAGATCCTCTCTCCATCCCCATTTGAGAGTACCAGGTCTAGGATTGCTCCCTCCTGAGTGGGTTCCAACACTAGCTGTCTGAGGCATGGCCCCTGTAGAGCTTTGAGAATGGCCCTGCTCTTGGATGTGCCTGCAGCAAAGGTCCTCCAATTAACATCTGGCATATTCGAGTCCCCCATCAACAGTATCTCCTCTTTCTCTGTCATCCTAAGGATGCCTTCTATCATTTTCTTGTCTATTTCCTCCCCCCTGATACGGGGGTCTGTATACAACCCATGTGCAAATTGTGGTGCCATTTCCAGTCTCCAGGGTGACCCACAGTGCCTTCTCCCTGTTTACCCTTTTGTTCTGTTGTTTTGATCCCTTCCCTTACATAGAGAGCTACTCTTCCTCCTCTTCTACCCTCCCTGTCCCTCCTGTAGATTGCGTACCCTCTTATGTTGACATCCCAGTCATGGTTCTCTGTATACCATGTTTCTTTGACTGCCATGAAATCCAGGCATCCCTCTTCCATCAAGGCAACCAGTTCAGGGAGCTTGTTATCTAGACTGCAGGCATTGGTACTCATTACCCTCCATTTCTTGATTGCCTTATCCATTTTTGCCCCATCCCTGTCCTTACTGCCTTTGCCTTTTTCTCCATTTACCCCTATCCTTCTTCCTATTGATGTCTCTATCTTGGTGTTTACCTCACTAACTACTCTGACTTTTTTTTTGGGGGGGGGGCTAGGATTTCCCTGCTCCTTTTCAGTGCCCCCCCTTTGGCTAGTTTAAATGCTTGCCAATGTTGCATTTAAACCTATCACCTAGGATCCTGGTTCCCCTTCTGGACAGATGCAGACCATTGCACCAGTATAGGCCTGTATCCCTCCAGGTGGACCCCCAGTTCCCAATGAAGTCAAAACTCTGAGATCTACACCAGTTTTTCAACCATTGCTTGAATCCCATTTTGTGGCATTATTGTGTGCAATACTTTTTGCTATGTTGTTGAAGCCTGTACTCCATGTCCTGTCTTGTATTGTATGTGTTTTTGTACCATCTTCATGGCCCAGGTCGTGCCTGAAAATGGTCCTTTGGATCAGTGCACCTACCTGGTAACCAAAGACAAAATAAATAAATAAATGTAGATGAGCCTCGCTTTTTCTCAGGAATGACTGAGAAACTCTCGACATTCAACACTCCACCTGCACCCCATATAGTCGGGGAGTAATTTCAATCTGACACTTGTTGATTGTTCTACCTCTCCTCATGAGCCTCACCAAAAGGCAGCTGCTACTCTCAAAGCCATGATGCAGTAACTCACTCTAACTGACATCTGGCACCTTACCCATCCTACCGCTAGAGATTATACCTGATTTTCTGGGGTCCACTATTCCCTGAGTCAGATAGATCTATGGATTAAATCCCCACTCCTTACGCAGCTCGCCTCCAATACCCATATCCATCCACTGGTCATTTCCAGCCATGCTTCGCTGACCCTGCAGATGTTATTGGGACCCTCATCTCTCAGATCCTCCTCTTGGTGGCTAGACCCTTTTATATTAGTGGTTGCTGATCACAACCCCTTTATATGGTTGCATAGGACCAGTGTCCAGAACTCAAATTTACAAAGGTGCAGCCTGGTGCTGTAGTCCTATAATATGGTTAGTAGGTACTGTTGCGGGTCACAGTATGGTGACACAGACAGGCAGTCCTGACAATAGTTAGTACCTTTTTTTTGCTAGTGGGGGAGAGACTAGGAGAAACTAATGTGGGGTTCATCCAAAGACAGAACTGAAGGCATAGCAGTGAGAGCCAGCTGGCTCACACAAAAAAGTATTATTTAGTAGGGGCTAAAAGATTTGTTTTTTCTTTCTCGTGGGGGGGGATGTAACAACTTGTAATGTATACCCATCACTGCATTTTTTTTTTATTTTATTCAATACTTTCTGTATGAGTATCATTTAGAATGTAGCAGCTAAAGAAACAAAGATGGCACTCCTGGGAGAAAAGTAAGGATCTTATCAGAGCAGACCCACTGGTTCTGATGGCAATTTATTATCTTTGCAGCCAGTTATCAGGACAGGTCTCCTGGGCAATTTATGGCTGAGCTTAGAAAGAGTCTTTTCATCTCATGAAGCTGCTAGCTAAACCAAACATTTCTGTTGGGCTCAGTCATGGCTTGGGACAGAAAACAGATGTACTTGTCCAAAAGTTCAGATCTGACCAGTTTTACAACTCAGGTCAAGCTACAAAGAGCACTGAATTAATGATGTTAGAGTGGCATACTGGATGAAGTGTCATTAGGAGCAGCTGGAGGGTCTTAAAATCTGGCAGAGTCTGAAAGACAGTTAGCTTTGGGACTATGAACAACCTACTATCTAGGGGGTTGAGTCTGCCCTGATTCACCAAAGTGTCTTGTAGGGTAAGCCATTCTACCTTGTGAGAGAGAGAGAGAGAGAGAGAGGGAGGGGGAGAGAGAGAGAGAGAGAGATTTTTCCATTTGTAACCTACTGTGTAAAGCAGTTTTCTTTTCATTCCTGTAGAATTATTGTTCCTCATAGCCTTTTTTACAATATCCTGTATTATCTATTTAAATATCTGGAAGTATAAAATATAATTTTTTATATTTCATGTTTCTGTGATTGAGTATTTGGAGGTACAGGTAACCGATTCACAGTATAATTGAAAAAAAAAACTGTATTTCCACAACTAAAGAGAAAGCTATTAAAAAAAAGAAAAATAAAGAGAAAGCTATGGTTAACCATATTCTGTTCTATAGTCAGGAGTTGTCAGCTGTGACATAGGGGGTGGACTGATTGTCCTTGAGCAAGGAGCACTGTACTGTGTGAGCAGTGACTCTGGGGGATCAAGACCTAGAGATACCCTAAAAGACTATCTATGCTGAGTGGTGGCAGCTACTGATTATCCTTGCAGGCATCTGAAGGATTCAAGAAAGCTGGTAAAACTAACAGACTGAGTCTGGAAAGACCAGTTTGTCAAAAAGAGGTGCTCATCAGCCCACTGGAGTCAGGTGTGGTTCTAGAGGACTGGAGGAGAGCAGATGTGGTGCCTCTACATAAAGGCAGCAGCAGAGAAAAGGCCGGTAACTGTAGGCAGATCAGCCTCACATCAGTGGTGAAATTAATGGAAACACTGTTAAAGGAATGACTAGTAGAGGAAGAGTTACAAGGAAACAGAGGGAGGATGACAGTGAGGCATGACAAGTAAAACAGAGGGAAGCAGGAAAGGCAGTGAGGGAAGTAAGGCATAAACGGAAGAAAGGGGAGCCAAATGAGTAGTTAAAGTGGATAAGACTTTCTTCAGATACATAATGAGAAGAGGAAAACAAGGGGAGGTATAACAAGGATTTGGATGGAAGAAGGAGGAGACTGCGCAGAAGAGGACCATGAAAAATGTGTCATCCTTAACAGGTTACTTCTGTTCAGTCTTTACTGTGGAGGGAGAGGGGACAGACCACCAGTGAGTAGCAAGAACGGGGGTGACACAAGTCCATTTTCAGAGGAAAGAGTCCTGAAGGGACTTGCAGCTCTGAAGGTGGACAAAGCTATAGGACCAGATGGGATACACCCAAGAGTAGTAAAAGAACTCAGGCAGGTGCTAGCTGCCCCAATAACAGCCTTATTTAACAGTTTCTGGAAACAGGTGAGGTTCTACATGACTGGAGAAGAGCTGACTTGGTCTCTCTGTATAGCAGCAGAAGCAAGAAGGACGTTAGCAACTGCAGGCCAGTTAGTTTTAATTGAGTGGCAGGGAAGTAATGAAAACCTTGCTAAAGAAAAGACTGGTAGAGTATCTTGAATCCAATGTGCTGCAAGACCACAGACAGCATGGATTTGGGTAAGGGGAAAGCATCATGTCAGCTGAATCTGACTTGATTTCTTTTGCTGGGTGAACAGAAAAATAGATCAGAGGAGGGCAGTGGGCATGGTACATCTGGATTCTAGCAATGCCTTTGACTCTGTGCTGCACAGGCAACTGATAAAAAAATTGAGCAACCTAGGGGTGGGCTTCAAAGTAATGAATTGTGTAAGAAAATGGTTAACAGGAGACAGAGGGTGGTAGTCAATGGTACTCACGCTAATGATAGGAGAGTGACCAGCAGGGTGCCGCAGGACTCTGTACTGGGAACGGTATTCTTCAAAGTCTTCATAAATGACATTGTAGGAGAACTGGAAGGGAAGGTATGCATTTTTTGCAGATGATTGCAAAATATGCAAACATGTGGAGACTCAGTAGTGGTTGGAGAGAATGTACATGATCTTGGGAAACTCAAAGAGTGGCCAAGAGCATGGCAGCTGGGGTATAATTCCAAAAAGTGGAAAATCATGCACCTGGGGCATAGGAACCATGGAGTAGTACGGACAGTCAGTAAGCATGAAAAGGATTTGGGATCATCATAACTGATGCCCTTAACGTGGCAGGCACTGTGACAAAGCAGTGGGTTAGGGCTAGTGGGATTCTGGGGTACATAGGGAAGGTTAGCTCTAGTAGGAGAAGGGAGGCGGTGTGTCTACTGTATTGCTTACTGGTGAGACCCTGCCTGGAGTACTGTGTCCAGTTTTGGAGGCCATAAATCAGAAAGGATAGAGACAGGGTTGAGGTAGTCCAGAGGAGAGCAACTAAAATGGTACTGGGGTTGCATGAGAAGCCTTACAAGGAGAAACTGAGGGATCTCAACATGTACACCTTGGAAGAGAGGCGAGTGAGCAAGGACATGACAGAGACCTACAAGTACCTCACAGGGGGTTAACAGGGTGCAGGAATGGAGTCTCTTTTACATGAGAAAGAGCAACATTACCAGGGGACAAGCAATGAAGCTGGAGGAGTGTAAGTGTAAGAGGGATGTAGGGAAGTACTACTTTACTGCAAGAGTGGCAGACACCTGGAATAGACCACCAGCAGAAGTGGTTAAGACAAAAACACTGGGCATTTCAAGTATGCATGGATAGACAGGGATATATTAGTAAATAGGTAGGGAGGGTCACTACAGAAAAGTTAGAAACCGCAGAGATAGATTAGGCAGGGAACATCTGGGCAGACTGGGAGGGCCACGTGGTCCTTTTCTGCCAACAAATTCTATGTTTCTTTGTAAGACAACACTAGTATTACCATGCAGAGTCAAACAAGTTGTTATGAGATCCTTGCACAACAACTCAGGACACTTAGAAATTGATCATACTGTGTGCTGGACATGATAAGAGCAAGGTTTTACTGGCCACTTATGGATGTAGATGTTGAACAACACTGCAGGGCCTGCAGCCGTTGTATACAGAGGAAGATATTGCCAAAGCATGCTGCACCTTTGTGAACATCTCCACTAGCTCCCACTTGCAGCTCATGTGCATTTACTTCTTATGTTTTGAGCCTGACCAATCGAACACAGCCAAGATTTTTGTAGTCACAGATCACTTCACCCAATATGCTCAAGTGTTCCCCACCAAGGATCAGAAGATGTCCACTGTGGCTAAGATGTTGATGGAAAGTTGAGTATAGTGAGGGCTTGTTTTGTATAGATTGCTATGCCAGCTGAAATGTTGTTGTACCTCGGTTCTCATGGAATGTGATTGTACCCTTCTGTGGTACAGCAGCATTCCAGCTGATTCAGAATTCTGTGAGACAGCTGCTTTCCATTTCTAGGACACTGCACACATATCAAATAACTGAAAGTGAAAGTGCACTGTTACAATGGTGATGGTGGTCCTAGAGTAGGGTGGCGACTGATGATTTCTTCATTATTTTTGCACTACACACTATATAAAATGCTGGATGTGCAACTCTGTGCATAACCAGTCGTAACCGCCACCTCAGGGTTCTGATTAACTTGGACCTCTCAAGCTTTCTTTTGAGGTCAGAGGGAATCAGAACCCCTCTGTGGCAGCGCAGACTGGTTGTGCATAGTTGCCCATCCAGTATTCTTTGTGTTGTGCACTATGTGACCCTCAAATGGATTCATCCGGATCAGGGCTGAGATTTTGAAAGCTGGTTAGTCAAGGAGTTGCTGTCACTACGGGGAGTAAACAAATCTAACACTATGCTTGGCATGTTGGATCCAAAATAAAAATGCCAGTTGGAATCAGCAAGCAAGCATCCTTGTCCGTGACTAGTGACATCACTAGTGAGGCCCCACCTGGAGTACAGTGTACGGTTCTGGAGACCATACCTACGTAAGGACATAGACAGGGCAGAGAAGGTTCAGAGGAGGGCACCAAAGATGGTGCATGGATTGCATCACAAGTCCTATGAAGACAGGTTGAAGGAACTGAACATGTACTCCCTGGAGGAGAGGAGGGAGAGAGGATATGATAGAGACATACAAGTATCTTACAGGGAGGAACAGGTGCAGGAAAACACTATTTTAAGCGAAAAGATGTTCCAGGACTAGAGGGCATGGGATAAAGTTGGAGGAGGATGATTCAGAGGAAACATGAGAAAGAATTTCTTCACAGAACGGGTGGTGGACAAGTGGAACACCCTGCCAGAGGAAGTGGTGGGGCCTGAAACAATCACGGGATTTAAGAAGGCATGGGATAGACATAAAGGAATTCTAGAGGTCAGGGGTAAGGGGAAACAGACTTCTAGGAAAACAAACTGAACTTACAAGCTCAAATGGGCAGACTGGGTGGGCCATAGGCCCTTATCTGCCGACACTGTCTATGTATCTATGACTAGAATTGTACAAGTGTAAGATCAATGCTGCCAGCTTTTCCCCATTAAACCTATGATCTCATATGCACAGCATAACATTATGTGAACTGCAATCAGTAGCAGTCAAATCACTCTTCAATATAATGAGAAAAAGAGACTTATTTTATTATTTTCACATGGTGACTTCCACCCCCAGCAGCCCCATATGTAGGAAACATACATAGTGAATTAAAATCAAAAATGAAAAATTGGAAATGCAATGTTGATATATTATCTACCCAGCATGCTGAGATACATTATACATTGATACCACTATTTGATGGATGGCAATTGAATAAATCAATTTCATGGACACAGTGGGACTCCATCCATGCACCAGAAAAAGTAAAATTAAGTTACACATGACTTCCACCTTGCCCCCAGTAACTGTATTAATTGCATAGAAAACAACCATGTGATCTCTCTCTCTCTCTCTCTCTCTCACTGATGGGCTTACAGATGAAATGGGCTGACAGTAAAAAGATGGGGTTTTAAGTGTGAGTGACAGATTTGTACTTGTGGATGACAGTTTATGCCAACAGGCCCCTGCACCAGATACTTGACACCACTTGCAATCAAGCCTTTCGTTTGTTTGTTCACTCGGAGCCACCTCATTGGTGGGTCAGGTGGGACCAATATGTTCACATATCAGTCCTGGCAGAGCACATACATGTCACTGCTAGGACTCGGCATGCATGCTGCTCAGGGTTTACTCCCAATTCCAGCTCTGCAGCTCCACTTTCTACTGCTCTCGTGTGTGCTCTTGCAATAAGAGGTAGCGGGAGCTGCACACTGGCTATCCACTTTGGTGGTAAGTAAAAATTAATTAAAAAAATGTAATTCTTCAACCTCATAATGAATGAAAGTCACTAGGGTTTCTCTTACATAGTCTTGACTGCCAGGAACTGTACTGACGAGGAAGAATGAAAGCATAAGGAAAGTAATTCTGAACACTTTGACCACTGTTTTCCAATATAAAGGGTTCACTTTGTAAAAACGTGAGAATAAGATAACTCCGTCTGGGTGTTTCATAAGTAAAGAATATTGTAAACATGTGTAATTTGCAATGGACACTTCAGTTCAACCTTGTAAAGAGTGAAACTTACCAGGGTTTCTGCAACATTTTTCTTGACAGCTAGTGTAGGTGCAGAGAAAATTCAAACAACTTGTAAGTACAAATGAAAGCATGATAAGGCAATTCTGAGCCAGCTTGCCTTTATTTTCTCATATAAAGTGTTTATTTTGAAAGAAACATGAGAGTTACATTGCTACATTATGTATTACAATTAAGTGCTAATTTAATATGCGTGTGAGTGTGTATCTATGTATGTATATATGTATGTATGCATGTATGTATATATAATACATGAATGGGAACATTTCCCCATAGAAAAGGCCACCATTTATTTCCCTGAATACCTGTGATTAATCTGTCAATTAAAAGTATACCTGTGACTAATCTATCAATTAAAAGTGTAAACCTGCACTAATGAAACAATTACAGCTATATTCCTACACTAATTAAAGTTAAAAATGGGTAAGAGAAATACTGTACTGTGATTGGTGGAATCCAATCACATGACGATGCTGATATCCCAGCACAACAGCACAGGTCAGAAATGCTGAACTTTCTGAAGCTCATTACTTGGTCTGAACATAAAAATATCAGGGGAAGCCATTTATAATCACGATAAGGCATTCCAGGGTGTACTTGAGGGATGACAGCACTTCTTGGGTGCGTAAAGCCCTTGACTTTGCCTTGGGCTTCACATCCCGTGGCATGCCATTATCCCACAATAATGCACACCCTGTCATGCCTTATTGCTTAACTATATATCTATGCTAATCAAATAATGAAAAGTATATACCTGCACTAATAAAAAGTCTACACCTGCCCTACGTTAAACCCTATGGGACACCACTAATAAGACAATTAACTCACCATTTGCTAGATAGCTAAACCAATCAACAAGCTGCAAAAGAACCTGGAAAAAAGACATTTACACAAAACCCTCCCAAACCTAGAAATATCCAAACTCCTACCTGTACTCACTGCACACCATTCCCTCCTTGCTGCAACAGACCTTCAGGTGCCATAACGTGATCGCAAATGAGAGCTCCTTAGCAATAACCATCTTAATGTATTATATTAACAAACAATGGGTGAGGATGGAACATTTGGAAGTATACACAACTCTGGGGCTAACTAAGACAATAAAACCACTTGTCCTTCGGGCTTATGGTCTTATAGCCCCATTAGCCTCCTCGAAGGGTATGCATATTTTGTATATCACCTTACCCATTATTTATTCTCTCTGTCTGTCTGTCTGTCTCTCTCTCTCTCTCTCTCTCTCTCTATATATATATATATATATATATATTCATTGCAAAAGCTACATTAATGCAGACATTAGGGTCAGAGAATACAAAGTGCACAAACAAGGAAATGAAAACATTAGGGATTTGGGTCTCCAGAGTATTGGCAAATCAGTGGTGGGGTCTTACCTGTGGTTGTCAACCCTAAGGCCCACCCCTTCCCCCCAGCCCATAGCCTCCTGTCCGAAGCACAAGATACAGCTCCAGCCTTGTGCCTCACAGTGATACAATATGGCTAATATAATCTGTCAGAGCTTTCTTCAAGCATGGCCCTACAGTGGAGATGTTGCAAATTTTAATTTTGCCACAGAAAGTGCCACAAAATCAGTAATTTCGCTGCGCACAATATTTTGCGAAATTGCAAAATTTCACCTGCAATTTCGCTCGCAAATGTGCATAGTTATTTTGTTATTTATACCCCTCCCTGGTGTCTAGTGGCCCCCCCAGCCAATCACCGGCCGAATTGAAGAACCCTCCCCCCCAAGTCACCCCCAGAGTTATTTCCCTCCCAGCCATTACTCGGACCCAATATTTAAAAAAACAATCCCTCCCTCTTCCTGGTATCCAGTGGACATCCCCCACCTTGTCTTCAGTCAGATGGCGTCCAACCCGCTCCCCCTCAGTATCCTGATCGGACCACCATCATAGCCCTCCACTCACATCAATGGCCGGCAGCCCGACTGAGCACTTCAGTGAATGAACGTGTGCTAGTAAGCACATGCTAATTCATTGAAGTGCTTAGTCAGGCTGCTGGCCATGGAGGTGAGTGGAGGGCTGTGCCGGTGGCCTGGTCGGGCTATTGGGGGGAGCGGGCTGGGTGCTATATGACTGAAGACAGGGTAGGGACGTGTGGGGGTCCATCAGACATCAGGGACAGGGAGAGATTGCTTGTTTTTTTTAAAGATTGGGGCCAGGGTCATGACTGGGAAGGGGAAATAACTCTAGGGGTGACTTGGGGAGTTCTTCAATTCAGCTGGTGATCAGCTAGGGAATCCACTAGACACCAGAGACAGGGAGGGGATTGTTTTTTAAAGATTGGGGCCAGGGTCATGGCTGGGGAGGGGAAATAACTCTAGGGGTGACTTGGGGAGTTCTTCAATTCAGCTGGTGATCAGCTAGGGAATCCACTAGACACCAGAGACAGGGAGGGGATTGTTTTTCAAAGATTGGAGCCAGGGTCATGGCTGGGAAGGGGAAATAACTTTGGGGGTGACTCGAGGGGGGGAGGGTTCATTAATTCATCCAGTGATCAGCCATGGGGGTCCACTAGACACCATGGAGTCTTAATTCGTGGTGAAATTGTGAAATGTTCCCCATGAGCAGTGAATTTTGTTAAGTTGAGGGTGAATTAATCACTAAATATTTATGTAAACAAGCAAATTCAAGAAAATATTTCTCTGGGTGAAATTTTCCAATTTTGCACAACACTACCCTACAGGCCCTGCATGAAGACATCACATTTGACCTTGTCTGGTATGGGAAGGGGGTGGGCATTAGGGTTGACTACCCCATTTAAAACCCCACCACTGATTCACCAATACTTCAGAGACCCAAATCCCTAATGTTTTTCATTTCTCTTCTTACATAGATACATAGATACATAGACAGTGTCGGCAGATAAGGGCCTATGGCCCACCTAGTCTGCCCATTTGAGCTTGTAAGTTCAGTTTGTTTTCCTAGAAGTCTATTTGCCCTTACCCCTGACCTCTAGAATTCCTTTATGTCTATCCCATGCATTCTTAAATCCGTGATTGTTTCAGCCCCACCACTTCTCTGGCAGGGTGTTCCACTTGTCCACCACCTGCTCTGTGAAGAAATTCTTTCTCATGTTTCCTCTGAATCGTCCTCCTCCAACTTCATCCCATGCCTCTAGTCCTGAAACATCTTTTTCGCTTAAAATAGTGTTTTCTGCACCCTGTTCCTCCCTGTAAGATACTTGTATGTCTCTATCATATCCCTCTCTCCTCCTCCTCCAGGGAGTACATGTTCAGTTCCTTCAACCTGTCTTCATAGGACTTGTGATGCAACCCATGCACCATCTTTGTTGCCCTCCTCTGAACTTTCTCTACCCTGTCTATGTCCTTACGTAGGTATGGTCTCAGAACTGTACACTGTACTCCAGGTGGGGCCTCACTAGTGTCTTGTATAGCGGAATTATGACCTCCCTTTTCCGCTGGTGATGCCCTGCCTATACATCCCAGCATCCTATTTGCTTTACCTGATGCCTTGTCACATGTTTCCTACCTTGAGGTCCTCAGAGATGACAACCCAAGATCCCTTTCCTGCTTGGTGCATGCTATATCCTCACCCCCAACTGATATATTGTGCCAGGTTTTTGTGCCCCATATGCATTATCTTGCACTCTTGCATTGAATTTCAACTGCCAAACCCTTGACCATTCTTCAAGTTTCTGCAGGTCCTTCTCATTCTGTCTACACCCTCTGGTGTGTCTACTCTGTTACAGAGCTTTGTGTCATCAGCTGAACAGTGAAATTCTGCCTTCTATATCCTGTGCAATGTCACTATGAAGATGTTGAATAGGACCGGTCCCAGCACTGATCCCTCTGGTACCCCACTGGTCACTCTTCCCTCTGTGGAGTGACAGCCATTTACCACCACCCTCTGTGTCCTGCCACCCAGCCAGTTACCTACCCACCACACTACTGTCCTGCCCACACCCATATTCCCCAGTTTGTGTAATAGTCTTCTATGTGGCACAGTGTCAAAGGCCTTGCTGAAGTCCAGATAGGCCATGTCCACTGCCCTCCCTGATCCACCTCCCTAGTCACCCAGTCAAAACTCAATGAGGTTGGTCTGACATGACCTCCCTGGTGAAACCATGCTGCCTTGGGTCCTGTAGTCCATTGACAACCAGATGTTCCACCAATCTCTCCTTCAGTAGTGCTTCCATGATCTTTCCCACTACCGAGGGTGAGGCTGACTGGTCTGTAGTTCCCTGCTTCCTCTTTGTTCCCACTTTTGTATAAGGGGACTACATCTGCTGTCCTCCAGTCTTTGGGTACCTCCCTGTTTCCAGTGATTGGCTGAACAGGATAGCCAGAGGTTCAGCCACCACCTCTCTTAGTTCTTTAAGGACCCTGGGTGCACCATCTGGCCCCATTGCTTTATCAGCTCTTATTACTTCCAGTTCCTTCAGGACCCTTTCTCGTGTAAGGGACTTGTGTCCATTTCTGCACCATTCTCACCCTTGTACTCCTTCAGACCCATTACCTCCTCTTCCTCAGTAAAGACTGAGCAGAAATACCTGCTCAATATGTCAGCTTTACTGTTGTCATCCTCCACGCTGCTCCCATCCTCCCCTTCAGTCTCACTATCCCTCCCTTTGTCCTTCTTTTTCATTTTGTACCTGTAAAAGGTTTTGTCCCCTTTAACCACTGATTTTGCAATGTGTTCTTCTGTCTGAGCTTTGGCTTCCTTACTGACTTCCCTGCCTCCCTTTGTTTCTCCTGGTACTTCTCCTATCCCCTTCTGCCTGTGTCTTTTTGTATTGCCTGAATGCAATCTTTTTGGCTTTCACTTTCTTTGCTACCTCTTTGGAAAACCATAATGGTCTCCTCTTTCTTTTCCTCTTGCTAACCTGCTTAATGCATAATTCTGTTGTTCTTATAATCCCCATTTTAAATACTGCCCACTGTTCCTCAATCCCTGATTCCTTTCTTTGTGTGCTTTTTGTTCTACAGCCCTAATATCTGCATTAACGTAGTTTTTTGCAATGAATTTCCCTTCTTTTTCTGAGAGTGGAATTGTATCCTCATTTGCACCGGTCCCTTTGGGGCCTGTGCAAAATGAAATAAATACAATATTGGAGAAAGTCCTGACCCAGTGCATGGGCCCAGCAGGCCCTAACTTGCGCATGTGTCTGTATGGGTGGGGTTCCTAACCCACCACAGAATGTGGCATCTGCACTAAAACACTGCTCCATCCCTACCCAGGCCGGGGATGATGCTGCATGCTGCAGCACCTTCCCCATCAGCCTTGTCCTATTAAACGGGCTCACTGAGTTCACAACTGAACTCAACTCACTGGCACAATAAGGCAGCATGTTCCCCAGAGGTGCAATGGAGAGCCCTGCAAACAATGTTACTTAATAAATTCTTTGTTTTCTAATATTTTGACCCCAAACTTTCAACATAGTCTTCCTATGACCCCACATCATGAACCCGGTAGGTGAAAATGTTCAAATCCCTGCTGAAATGCCATTCTGTGCCACAGGTGCGAAAACACGTTTTGGCCAGAATGTAAAAAATGACAGCTGTACTGTTCATGTGGTGGTGTGAAAAAATGGTTATGTTAAAAATTTAGGGTCAAAATATTAAAAATTGCCAAAGTTATGTGCATGCATAGAAACATTTCAACGTACACTTGTAACTTGGGCATTTTTAAGATTTTATTTCACCACATTTTCAACATAACACCCCACCTCATGAGCACTGTTGGTGAAATTTTATTAACTCATTGCCTCCACAGGAACTCTCTGAAGCTGCAGCACTTGTCTCCTGTATACTGTTAACTCATTGCCTCCTAGAATATGCCTGTAGGCAGCAGCAAATGTACTGCAGTGTGTCCCAGAATGACTACAGAAGTCACCTACAGACTTCCTGTGTGCCCTAGAAACATCTAGAGATGTCACTCACATGTTTTAATATTACTTGCCAGAGAGAATTGATTAGAATTGACTACATAGAACCATTAGAAATGTAATGTTGTGCTGAATAACTTTACCACTGACACTTTGTGTGTATCATGTTCACTTACGGAGTCATTCACATTTGTTTATGACATGATGTGTGTGGCAGACATTTTTTCCATCAAGAACCACCTAAGCACTTTGAAGAAAACACCATTCTGGGTATCTTAGCCAGTATAAACCAAAAACCGAATTGAGCACAGTTGATTGCATAGCACTGCTGGAAAGGCAATTTTGTGTGGAACAACTTTGCTGCTGATACGTTGTGTGTATCATGTATACTTTAGGAGTTATATGCATTTGTTTATGGTATGGTGTGCATGATTCAGATTCGTCCCTCAAACCTCACCAGTGCACCTTGACTAAATTGGGGAAACATTGGCCCAGATATTCAAAAGAGCTGAGCCATGCGCAATAGGGTTTTGCCTGCACAAGTCCGAAATTGTGCCATTCTGTGATATTCAGCAGGAGGCAGTTGCGCCCCCAAATCATGTTGGGCAACAGTACAATGCTAATGAAGGCATGCTCAACCGAAGGGGGAGGAACCATGCATAAACTGCACAGCCCGATATTCAGCCGGGCCATGCAGAGTTATGCAGGCGCAACCCCCTACCTGCGCCTGCACAACTTTAAGCCAAAAAAAAAAGGACCAGGTCGAGGGCCACCCACAGGTGAGCTACCACATTGCAGGGCACAACACAGCGGCTGCCTCCTGTGGGTGGCCCTCCACTTGTTCCCGGTGCCCCCCTGCAGCCCAATCGTGGGCATAATAATAACCCCCCCGTAGCCCGATCATGGGCAGCAGAGTATTTCCCCCCGCAGCAGCCTGATCGCGGGCATAAAGTGACACAATCCCCGACTAGCCCAATCGTGGGCATAAGTAACACAAACTCCCCGACTAGCCCAATAGCGGGCAAGCGTAAGACAAACCCCCGACTAGCCCAATCAGCAGGTATACAGTGACACAAACCCCCGACTAGCTCAATCGTGGGCATACATCACAACCCCACTAGCCCGATCGCGGGCATACATCCTCCCCGACTAAGCTAGATCGCGGGCATAATGGCAGCCCCCAAGACCAATATCCCTGGTGGTCCAGTGGACCGAAGCCCGATCACAGGCATAAGGTCAAACCCACCCCAAAGTCCAATAGCCCTGGTGATCTAGTGGTCCCCACCCCACCCACCCACGGGCCCCAGCACCGCTCCCCCGTCAGCGGCGGCGGAAGCACCCCACCTGCCTGCTGCCCTGCCACTCACCAGGATAGCTCGGTAGCTGCACGCCCATTGGTTCAGAGCAAGAGCCAATGGTGTGCAGCCCCTACCGAGCTGTCAGTCGCGGGCGCGGCGGGCAGCAGGGTAGGGGTGCTCCACCGCCGCTGACAGAGGGAGGGGTGGTGGGGCTCCGTGGTGGTGGGGGTGGGGGGCCACTAGATCACCAGGGCTATTGGACTTTGGGGAATGGGTTTGACCTTATGCTCTTCGCGATCGGGCTTCGCGGGTCCACTGGACCACCAGGGATATTGGTCTTTGGGGTTGCTGTTATGCCCGTGATTGGGCTAGTCGGGGAGTGATGTATGCCCGTGATCGCCAGTAGTGGGGCTAGGATGTTCGCGATCGGCTATTGGGGGTTTCAGGTTATTGTATGCCCGCTGAACGTGGGCTGAAGTTGGGGGGTTGTTCATATTTTGCCCGCGATCGGGCTAGTTGGGGGTTGTCTTTACGCTTTGCCCGTGATTGGTTAGTCGGGGAATTTTATGCCCGCGATCGGCTAGTCGGGGAATTTTTATGCCCGCGATCGGGCTAGTCGGGTGGGGAGTGGGATGTATGCCCGATCGGGCTAGTCGGGGGTGGGGAGATGAATTACTGTATGCCCGATTGGGCTGCTGGGGGGGTGGAATACTGTTCTGCCCACAATCGGGCTGCAGGGGGCATCGGTCCCTGATGGCTACTGCCTGGCAGGGCGCCAGGCGCAAGTCGTCGGGGATCGGCGCACCTGCATGCTAATGGCATGCAAATGGGGCTGTAATTATATGCAAATGGCCCCCGTGCACCTTGCATAAATTATGGCCCCATTTGCATGTCACCTTTTGAATATCTCAGGTTTGCGCATGGCGCAATGGAACTTGTGCCACTGCATCTGAATGCTCCACTCTGACCACTTTATGTGGTGCAAGTTCCACTGTGCTATGCACAGTGGTTATTAGGGTTATATTCAAAGAAGTTGCTCATAGCGCACTTTTGAATATCGCCTCTGCCACACCCCTGTGCAACTTTTTGGAGCAGTGCAAGGGCTCGCGCCACAGAATGGCGCAGTTTGAATATCTGGCCCATTACGTTTAATACTACAGAAATAGCTGTTTTTTTGTTTTTTTTTACAAACAAATTATTAAAACTACATCTAATGTCTAGATGCTTAATTTGGTGTTGATTTGTTACATATATCCCAACAAAAAAAGGTTTTTTTTTGTGTATTTTTTAGTGGAAAAAATATTTTTCTCTGCTGTTTCGACCAGCATAAAAAAACTAAATTACCTATTATTACTTGCATACCACCATTGGAAAGGTAATTTTATGCTGAACAAGTTTGCCACTCATACTTTATGTCTAGCACTTATGGTTTTTGTGCTATTAGCACTTGTTTGTGGCATGCCGATTATGGCTTGATTTTGCTTGGAAAGGCCTAGGATTCACTGTTAATCGGGCCCAAAAGGTGATTTCGTGCAGCAACCATGAAATCCCCTTCTGGGCCAGATTAACAAAATGACACTGATGGTGTTCATGAGGTGGGGTCCCAAAAAGGTTTTGTTGAAAATTCGGTGAAAAAATTCCTAAAAATGGTGAAGTTATGAATATAAGTTCAAAATTCCATTTGAATATATCTTACGGCACTTACCTTTATTCCTCAGTTCATGGTGTGTCTTTGAAGAGTGCAGACATGTCTCGGTCCACAGAGGATGACAACGTTTGTCCTACGGTGGTAAGTATAGGGTAAGGAGGATGTGTGGGGTGGTGGTTGCTCAGTGGGAGGGTCAAGATGGGGGGATGGTGGGGACAACTAGGGACAGTTTTCTTTCTTTTAGGTTACAAAAAAAGGACATCATGGGATGTTTTTTCTTTCTCAGGAATCAAGGAAATTAAAAACGTATTTTGGGACACTGGGGTGGGCTGCCTAGTGCCCCTCATTGCTGGGGGGTGGCTTGTAAATGCTGACAAGGAGATTGGACCACCTCCCAATGTTGGCAACTCTTAATAAAACAAGGGGCTGCGGGGGGGGCATCTGACTCCGGGATTATACAAAAATAAATAAATACACTACCACCAGGGATTGGGCCCCGGTGTGCAGACACACTTTAGTAAGGCACAGCACAGTCAGAATGGCAGGGCTATAATGATAGTAGCCCTGTCCCTGACATACAAGTCATGACAACAGCAAGAGTTTCTGTATGACACCGCTGTCCTAAGTTAGTAAATGACAGCTGTGTCATATAGTGCAGCCAGCTGTTGTTGCAAAAATTCAGCTATCCTTAGAACCTTGATTTTTTAAACTACATATGCTCACAGCTGGACATAAAAATAACAAAAGTACATACCTTGGACCAGCCTTTAGCACACCTGAAAATTTCAGGTTTCAAAGCCTCATATTATTTAGCTATTGGGGGTCAAATAAAAAAATCTTAACATTTTCAGAAATGGTGATTTTACATTGTTTTCCACCTCTGTAACTTTGGCCCCACTGAACTGATCTACATGAAATTTTCAGGATAAGAGATCCCAGCACACAGGTTGTGCTTTCCAAATTTAATGTAAATCAGTTGAATGGGGCAAAAGTATTAAGATGCAAACTCTGAGGTTTAACATGAGAATGTTTACTCATCCCTAATATACAGGCACGACCAGGCCTGTTTAATGTATTATAGTGGCATTGTAGCACCACTACATTTAGGGTTGAGTAGGCACTTTAATGTTAAACCTCAGATTTTGAACTTAATGCCTTTGCAAACTTCAATGGATTTGAAGAAAAATTTGTCACGCGCTGGCTCATGGGTAGATCTCTTGACATGCAAAGTTTCGTTCTGGTTGGATGTGCCAATTCTGAGATGTGGACAGTGAAAATGTAAAAAAATAGCTCTTTTTGCTGTTTTCTTGTTATCACCTTGCACCCAGACGGTTTGGAATTTTGGTCTGAAATTTTCATGGTAGAAAGGGCTTGGTCCACACAAGTGCCTTTGCTGGTTTGGTGAAACAATATTAAACTGTTGCAAAGTTACCACATTTTAAAAGTTCAGGTTCTGAGCATGGTCAGTCAGCACTTCAAAATAGCTGTAAAATTATTATTCATGAACTCATGAATAATCATGAGCTTATTTGCATACCCATTTTTTTAAAATTGAGGGATTAGAACAATCTGCTGAAAACTACAAGCTATCCCTCTTCGGAAGGCTGGTCTGTTCAAAATCACTGTTTACAAGAATTTATTTTTGGTTTCGCTTGTTAACATTGCAAGAAGAGCAAATCCTTATGCTCCCACATTTTCAAAAAAATATCAGTGTAAGCATAGCTCATGAATTATCATGAGGGCTGAACAGTGGTTTCTGTGTTTAACCTCAAATTCTGCAGGTTTGCAGGGGTTGTCAATCCTAAAGCTCACCACATTCTATTCGCTCCAGAAACATACATACCTAATGGGGGGAGCTTTAGGGTTCACAACCTCTAGGAAGAGTCCACCCCGATTTGCTTTAGGAGTGGGGTTGGGGTTTTAGGTTTGGAAACCCTAAAGCCACATTTCCCTAATTTTCTTGCTTTAGCCTGAACCCCAAATGTTGCAGTAACACAGTTTTTGTGAAGAATTTCCTTACTTTTTGAAATACTATAATCGTATCCTTATTTGCCTATGAGAGGGCCCTGCACTCCCATGCATGCACACATTTCCAGATAGTGTAATCATATCCTTATTTCTCTGACAAAGCACAGGGCCCTCTGGGTCCTGCACTCCCATGCCTCCATAGATGTGTATATGTATGTTTATGTAAAAGTGCAGGGACCTCTGGACCCTGCACTTCTCAGCATAGCCTTCTTATTACCCCACCTCATGAATCTGGTACAAAAAATTGTTAAATCTCTGCAGAAACATTTTTCCACACCACCACAGCATCATTCCACGTGACAGGCAGAAAAAAAAAACATTTTGGCCAAGATTTCAAAAATGACAGCTATCATATTCATGAGGAGGTGTCAAGAAATGCCTATGTTGAATATCTGGGGTGGAAATATTGAAAATTACTGTAGTTATGAGTGAGTGTATCAAAATGACAAGGATGTGCACAAATTTGCCATTTTAGTGTATTTTAACCCCTAATTTTCAACATATCCTTCTTATGACCCCACCTCATGAACAAGTATGATGACAATTTTGAAATCTGGCCCAAAAGATGATTTTGTCAACTGACCATGAAATCACCTTTCGTCAGGATTTATGAAATGACACAAACATTGTTCATGAGGAGGGGTCTCAAAAAGGTATGTTGAAAATTTGGTGTCAAAATCTTAACAAATGACAAAATTATTCACGAAGTTGAAAACCTCATTGAAATACATTGAACTGCATTTACCTTATTTTTATAGCAGTCGCTGGTTCCAGTAGGAAGACATGTCTTCGATCACAGAGTGGGTCATCACACTGGAACCTGTCAAGGAGTGAGGGTGTGTGGGAGGTCTGGGGTGGTGTGCGGTGTGGAGCTGAATGGGAGGTGGGGGGAGGTGCAATCAGTGATGGACTTTTTTATTAACAGAAAGAAAAAACATTGAGGGACCATTTTCTTTACTTCAGGCATCAAACACAATCGGAGGGCACTAGACATCAGGGAAACTAATGTAAACAATGGGGACCACAATAGGACATTGGGAGGGTGCCACTAGACACTAGGGACAAATAAAAAGAAAATAATGGGATGGGACAGAGATCTGAGGGTGTGGAGTACCATCAGACACAAGTGAAATGGAAACAATATTACAGAGACATGAGCAGAGGTGTGGGGGTGCACTAGACACCAAGGAAACCTTGGTATTGCATTACTGTTTTTTGCCATTGGCTTTCAGCCAAAGGGTTTGGAATTTGGAGCTGACATTTTCAGGGTAGAAAGGGTGTGGCCCACAGATACTTCCTTTGCTAGTTTGGTGAAAATAAAATATTAATCCATTCTAAAGTTGTTTACATTTAAAAGTTTGGGTTCTGAGCATGCTCACAGAATAAGAAAAAAACTGTAAGCTAGTCATGAAAAAAGGATTTAAAAACCAAAACTCAAAATTTAAAACTAAATAACTTTAGAACAGATTAACATTTTTCACCAAACCAGCAAAGGGAACATCTGTGGGCCAAATCCTTTCTACCCTGAACATTTCAGACCAAAATTCCAAACCGTCTGACTGCAAGGGGATAGCAAACAGAGCAACAAAAGACTGTTTAATGGATAGTTTTTCATATCACGGAATCCAAAAAACCCACAAGCAAGTCACGAAAAATGATATAAAACAACTTTGTTTTTGTTTTTTCCAACAGATAACTGCAGAATTCAATTAACTTGTATACTGATGACCAACATACAGTACATATGTTGCTCTCCCCCTATGATGCCATTTTTGTGTACTTTCATTTTTTTTACTTTTTTTATGAAAATGAAAAACAAGAATGGTGGCATATGAAAAACCTGATGAAAAGGATTCTCCATACGGAAACTTCATACAGCTGTTTTTCTTCATCTGTCTGCGCATGTTCAGAACTCTAAATTTTAAAATGTAATAACTTTGGAGCAAATTAATATTTTTTCACCATACCAGCAAAGAAAATTATTCTGAGGCAAGCCCTTTGTACCCTGAAAATTTCAGACCAAAATTCTAAACCATTTGGGCGCTGTGCAATGGCAGAAAAACAGCAACATATGGTGATTGTTTTGCATTTTGTTTACTATTTGCAGCTCAGAATTCACACGTCTAACTGGAATGAAATGTGGCACTTCAAGACATATACCCTACAAGATCACACATGCAAAATGTCATGCAATCCATTGAATGGTTGTGAAGTTATTAAATGCAAAATTTGGGGCTTAACATAGAAAGTCCAGCCCTACCTTAAATATAGTGGTGCTACCACATTACACACACACACACACACACACACACACACACACACACACACATATACATACACACACACACGCACACACACAAACCCACACTCTGTTGAATTTATTATCGAAAAGGACCACTTGACCCACCCTGTCTGCTCAAATGATGAAAGGGTTCTTTAAAACCTGAAACACTGGTATCCAAACAGGCATGATACATTGCCACACTAGTAATAAATATTAATTTAAGAACTGGCAAGTGAGTACTATGTTCTAATACACTACCTTTGCAGCAGTTTAATCAATACTGGAACAGACAACTCCCTGAAAAGAAGAAATAGAGACTAGTGCATGGGCAATCATGCGCAACCAGCCAATTGTGCCACAGAGGGGTTCTGATTGCTTCAGACCTCGAGAGTGAAGCTCGAGTAATCCCAGGTAATCGGAGCCCGAGGTGGTATAATAGCTGGTTGTGCATGTGGTTGCCTTATGCACTATTTTTTATAGTGTATAGTCCCCATTTCCAATTAGGTATTTATATTTTATAATTTTAAAATACAACAAAAAAAAAAAGATTTGCTGCCCTGTCGTGATTGTTGAGTTAGGGCTGCTTGTTAGGTGTCATGTGGTACTAGGAGCAGAGACGTCGTGTTGGATGCGAGCCTCTATTGGCTAACTAATTCTGTGTGGGAGGAATTTTCAACAAAAATAAAATGGCAGCCATAGTTCTCACTAAGCAAGAGAGAGAGAGGATTTGGGGATCACTCAGTTTCTTTTCTTTTTTTTAACTAAATCTATCTGGTTGTTCTGCATTTTAAAAATATCAGGTTGATCCTGCGTCTTGAGAGACTCCAGCGCCGCTGCTTGTACTGCCACGCCAGAGTGTGAAGCCTGCCATTTTCAGACGAATAAAGGTAAACGACTGTGCACGTGGAACCTCTAGAGGTTTTCAAAATGTTGTTCTGCTGCAGTAGGGTACAATCACGTTCCATGACCTTTTGAACTGCAGCAGAACAACATTTTTAGAACAAGGAACAAAGGAAATGAATGAAACTCAGAGATAAGGCATGGGGAAAATTTAAACTCTCAGGGGAGCACAAGAACTAGCAGAATTACAGGGCCCTGAAGAACAATTATAAAAAGGAGCTCAAAAATGCTAAACATCTATATATTAAATCTCTCCAAACCAAAAACCGAACCAACCCTAAAAGATTCTGTAAACAAATCAATTACCTTCTTAAGGAGCACTCAGCTGATGCCACCTAGAGCATCCAAGTCAATGGTCAACTGATCTCCGAACCGGATACCTTAGCGAATGCATTTAACAACTTTTTTACAAATCTCGACAAATACAAAGACCCCGGACAGGGAAACTTGAACCCTCGCACTCTGACTCTCTCCACAGTCCTCAATTCCACTTCCAGATAATCTTTCGGAAAGAATTCCTTACCCTACTGAGATCCCTCAAACCAGATGGCTCCCCAGGCTTTGACAAATTGGAGACCAAATTTCTGAAACTAGCCACTCCAGTTATAGCGACCCCACTCATGAACCTCTTTAACAAATCCCTTCTTCTCAGTCAATTCCCCACAAAATGGAAAATGGCGGTGGTGATCCCTATCAATAAAGAAGGTACCAAAGACACAGTGGAAAATTATAGACCTACAGTATATCAATACTTAGCACACTTGCAAAAACTTCAGAGAAGTTGGTTTATAACCAGATCCAGGGCCATATGGAACTCTACCATCTACTTTTAAACATGCAGCAAGGCTTCCAGAAAAACCACGGGATCGACACTGCCCTCTTCAGGTTCACAACGGATGTGCTTGGGGCAATGGACCAAGGTCTGGCAACAGGAGCATTATTCCTAGACCTTACTGAAGCATTCGATTTGGTGGACCACGATCACTTTATCAACAACTTTGGCCATCTTGGACTGGACTCTCATGCCTACACTTGGTTCTAACATTACTTATGAGAAGGAAGCAATTGGTCAATTGGAGAGACGCTGCATCCCACCTAAAACTGGTTAACCAAGGGGTTCCCCAAGGCTCCATCTTGGGTCCCCTGCTGTTCTGTATCTTTATTAACAATATGCCCAAACACTGTGGGAGGAGGGTGCCAACAGTCAACTCTATGCAGATGATACAATCATCTAACGGACCTCTAAGAATCATGAATCAACTAAACCTGGACCTCAACGCTGACTTCGGAATCCTGGAAGAATGGCTTGTAGATGATAAACTGGTCTTAAACCTGAAAAAAATCTAAGGCCATGCTATTCAGCCCCAGACACCTGGGTGCTGATAGAAGCAATTTACATATAGTCTCCACAGATGATACAAGGCTAGAGGTCTGCACGTCCATAAAGAATGTAGGCATACATCTCAACCAGGAGTTAACCCTAAAAATGCATGTGGAGGGATTAACTAAGTTTCTCCACCAAAATATTGGTCTACTATATTAGCTAAGTGGGTACCTAACCAATGACGCTCGGCAGACAATCGCCACAGGAACCCTTCTTCCTGTACTACTCTACGGAGTCCCTCCTACAACCTCTGTGAAGCAATCGAACTTGCCAAACTCAGAGAGTTCTCTACCACAAGGTCACTCGATTTATAGCTGCTGCTCACCCATGAGACCACCACTGTGGTGAACTCGCTTCATAAACTGGCCGGGACTTGAGGGAGACTGACCTATCCTACCCTCCTCCATAGCTTTCAAAATGCTTAAATGTATGGCCTCTCCCAGTCTAAATGGACTACTCCAATATGAAATCCACAAATGGGAGCTTTAGCTCGTCCATGAATATTGCTCTAGAAGTCCCAAGGTCTCGATCACGTGTGCAGGTGATAAGTCCTTTGCGAACTCTGCCTCAGTCCTCTGGACTAGCCTACCATTGGATGTGACAAAAGTGCAATATCTTGAATGCATTTAAAGCTGCTCTCAAATCCCACATCTTAGTGTATAGAGTATGTAATTTCAATTAATGCCGCAGACTTATCCCACAGTATGGCAGCATGACCTCTTGGCCCACCCCAACATCCAAGGGCCTTCAACTCTAGGGCACTTAACCCTGCCTTACAAACTACAATCCATTTACTTCTAGCCCTCATCTCACCTGTGATGGCAATCCATAAAGGGGGGGGTCATGCCCATGAGTCCTAAAAATTAACATTTGTGCTTCTCCTTTTACCTCACCCAAATCCACCCCACCAAACTTCTCCTCCTGGTTTATGCCTTCTAAATTTAGTTTAATAGCACAAGTGTATTTTATTGTCTGTACCTGACTCTATGTGTTGGATTTCTATGATTCTAAATCTTGTAACTTAACATGCATTTGTATAATGCTTTGATGTACTGTTACCCTGTCTCTGAATGTAAATTGTTGTTCACATTGAATGTAATTAACTCGGGTTGCCCCTGAAAATGGACACCATGTCTCAGTGGGCTTACCTGGTTAACAAATTTAAATAAATAAATAAAATAAATAATGACTGCATCAGAGGTTTGATGCTATAAGTCCTAATAGGTGGTCTAACAGCTTCCAAACTTTGGAAGCAGTTGCACAAAATGATGTGAAAACACTTGAGCTTACATCAAAAAATTATGCAAATCATGGAAACTGTCACAAAAACCTGGGAGCCATTAACATAAGGCTGTAGAAGCTGCCTGATGGCTAACTGTGTAGTGTGTCTTGCTCCTACACCAGAGATCCCGGTTCAGAAGTGGACTCTGGGAGCTGGGTTCGATGAGCGAAGAGGCTCGTGTGATGTTGCCACATGGCAGCACTCCCAGCCGGGGAGGGATAGAGCTGTGATTCTGCAGCCATAGCAACCTCTGTATGGGCCAGGGAACTTGCCTCCCCCAAAGAACGACACTGCATGATTATGCCATTTTGCATGGCTTGCAGCTGTACTGCCCAGCACCATATACAAGGTGGGTGGGGCCAAGGGAGAAACCCCCCAAATAATAAATAATCAACAATCTAAATGGTGATGGTTGGTACCTTCGAGACATGCACCATGTAGATTCCCACTAGTTGTGATGGTGGGAGAAGAGGTGGACAGGCTGGCTGAGGGATCGCTTGCAGACTCAGCCTCAATGTAGGTGCAGGTGGCAACTTAATGGTTAAAAATCTGTAGGGATGGAAATAAAATAAGGCTCCAGAGTTTGGGCACAATTGGACGAATGCCAATGGATGTGAAAATCACATTTGAATCAACTCTCAGACTCTGAAAATCCTACCTTATGTGGTTAAGTACAATGATTGTTTAAAGGAAAGCTATCCTTTACTGGGGCTCCCACCTTGCAAAGCTTACCCTCTGGTTTAAGCGTTTGTGAGAAAGTAGCTTTTCTTGCATACAAAATAGTTTAATTGAATTCTGAAAGTCCACTACCTGGAGTATGGCAGAAGCTTAAAGCTCCATTAATCGCAGCTGCGTGGCGGCTGAGACTGCGCCTAACATAAATGCATTGGAAGATGGTGCAGCATCACACCTTTACAGTTAATGGAGCCGCCCCAGCATCCGCCATATGCCTGGGTAGCGGACTTTCCATAATTAAATTAAATTCATTTGCAGCACAAGAAAAATATGTTTTCTCACAAAAGCTAAACCAGAGGGTAGTTTTCAGGAGCAGGAGTCTCTGCAAAGGACAGCTTTCCTTTAAACAGTACAGGTGTTCTTTTTGTTTAAATAAGTAAGCCTTACTGATTTTCACATTAAGCATATAGTATATAACACAATACATATTTACAAACATATCTAACAAAACACAGCGATACAGTACCCAGTACAGGTGTTTTTCATTTTGTTTACTGTTTTTGACCAGGAAAGGCACACTAAGCTGAAGCTTATTTCTAGGTGCATCCCAGGAACACAGGAGGTTAAGTGACATGCTCAGAGTCAAATAGAATGCAAGTGGAGAGGGGGAATAAAACCCAGGTCCACTGGATGCATCAAGCTCATTCACAGCTTGTTGCTCTAACCTCTGGGCTATACTGCCAGCCCATGATCTAGTCAGTCTAGAGGTTGTATCTATTGTGAGACTGTGTTAAACAAACAATTACTGGATTAAGTAGTGCAGCAGAATTTGCCTGGGGTGCTGGTGGAAACAGCATGGGAAAGAGATGGAACATTAGACCAAGTATCATTCTGGCTGGTCACATTTTTTTTAGGAATGGGTTTGGTAGTACATATATATATATATATACAATAACTAACACCCAAGTGTGAAGAACAAGCAGTGGTTCATATACCTTGGGTGCTGTGACAGCAGTGGGCATGACGGTGAAGCTTGAGTGCTCAGTGATATCTCAGCACCCATGAGATATGTGATCCTTCGAACTGTTCACACCTGTGTTTTTTTCTTTTTTTTGTAATACAGTGGTTAGCATGTTTTTAAGTGAGTTTAAGTAATAAAGTGAGAAATATATTATTTTCTTAGTACAGTATTTACTAAGGGAGATGGTGTTGTGAGTGACTGTTTCTGAAAGTAAAACTCAGTTTGAGGCTGCGGTTCTGAGCACAGCTATAATCACAGCTAAGCTTGGGCTCAAGGTTTGAAGCTGGTCTTAACATTTTGGAAAAGTTGTTCTTAATGCATGTTAAGAATAACCTTTTGAAGCCATTGGGGGAAAAAACATTAACCGAGTAATATAATGGAATAAATGTACAGAAGGAAGCATATTCACCAGGTGGATAGCAGATATAGTAACATAGTTCTGTAATGATGGAAGACACTTTGAGGTCCATCTTGTTCACCTGTACCTGCTGTATGGCAGTGACTGGACCCAGTTTGGTTATGGATAGACATCTAAGCTGCTCAGCCAAAATGATACCCCTACTCTGCTGTGTAACCTCAATGATATTCTCCTTTGAAATCTGTTTAGTCCTGCTTGCAAGCCTGAGCAGTGCTGGCTTCCACAGTGGTCACAGACCTGAATTCTGTCAAGAGGAAACCTTGAACATACCTTTGTCTTTAGTACTGAGGTGTGGTATACAGACAGCAGTGTGTGATTGGGGCAGAGCATTAAACTTCTATAGGGGACATAAAACTGAAGGCCCCCCCAAAGATACCCTAGTACAATTGAGAACAGGGTAGGTTGATCTTTGTGTCCCTAGAAAAATGTTTCATTCTTCCATCCAGCATGGAAAATGGCCCCCTTTTAACAAGCATGCAAGAGCAAAAGTTAATCTGTTGAAATATCTTTGTGGATAAAATTACCCTCTCTCCGTTTTACAAGAGAGGAAATAAACAGTACATTTGCATTATATTCAGCATTTTCACCATATTTCTTTCTCCAAGGCTACCTGGCATGCTTGGTAGATATTCCTTTGAATTCTCTGCTGTGGACAACTAGATCTTCCTTTAAATAGATATGAAGCCCAAAGATGGCCTGGTAGTGCAGCATTAACACTAATGTTTGCAAAGGTGCCGACCCGGTTCCAGAGTAAACTCGAGCACTAGAGGTGAAAGGATCAGTTGTCCAAGGGATTGCTTTCTTCTCATTGGGGGGAGTCCTGCCTCCTGGAATGTACCTGGCACCTAGCAAGGCTTGGTGTCAAGACAGTCGGGAGCTTTAGAAATGTGTTGGACATTGTCAAGATGTCCTGCATCATTTCACATTAACATCCCAGGGGCAGAAAACTTTGAAGGAAAATCCCTTGCCAGGTTGGATGAAGGATAGCTCTCTCTGCAGTCCTGCCACCACCATCTGGGCACCTGTTTGGATCCTGCCAAAGAGGGCCAAGGGCAAGCCCCACCAACACCACCATGAGGGGCAAGTTGTGAGGGAACAGGGGTACGTCCCGAGAATGGTGGGTGAATGGTCTGGGGGAGGAATAAAGTATGGGCCAGCAAGAAGCCAGGAGGTCAGGCCAGCCTGGTAGCTCTGAGGGGTTGGCGCTGGATGCCACACTCGTGCCACACTGGCTGACCGGGTTTGGGAACAGGCTCCAGGCCATTGAGGGCAGCGGGGAAGAAAGGATCGAACATCCAGAGGACTGCCTTTCCTGGGAGGGAGGGGAACAACGATCCCATATCTGGTGACCCCAGTGGAGACTGGGGGTTTAGCAGCAGTCGGGATCCAGGCAACGGGATTGGCTGCAGCGGCACTCCTGTGGTGTGTGCAGGAGTGCACACATGCCATACTGAGTGCACTGCACTGCCGAGCCAGTGGGGAAGATAGAAAATTAAATCCCCATCCTTGGGATAGGCACTGGCACCATGCCCCACCAAGCCACACTCCAAATGCTGGTATCTCTCCTCACCATGGCTGCCTGCCCAGACCGACACATTGGATTTACAGATAGAGCACACTGGGCAGATAGGGTGGCCCACTTAGAGGGTACAGATCCGGGGATCTGTCGCGGATGGCGAGGGATGACGAGAGGCTTCAGGCAAGAAGGTAGAGCTCGTGTCACATAGGATGCCTGAGAGTTCCCCAAGGTACAGAGCATAAATAGAGTTAAAAATAAAAAAGAAACCAGGCGGTCAGAACATTAACTGAAAAATAAAATATATGAAGTCTGGTGTGGTGGTGTTTGTGAGCATGTTCCTTCCCATGTGGGTGACTCAGGTTCCAAGACTGAGATGCCCACCTGCATTGGCTTGTAGAGCCTTGGGAATGTCACAGGCTTCAGAGGGAGGATTTAGTGCCCTGCCACTGCTATGTCTCCTAGAGAGAATCGGGAGTGGCATAGGGCATCGCTTGAGACCATGTAACATCCCACCACATGAATGCTACAGGAGATGGTCAGACACCTAACAAGGTAAAATCCTATCCTTGCAACAGGAATTTACCATGTAGCAAGCCCTGAATGTTACCTCTCTCCTCTCCCAGTACCAGTCAATGAATGTATATGAAACCTAGAGGCTCCTTGACTTGCACTTCCGGGACCTGCTGGGGAACAACTTTCCCTTAGGTGTCTCCTGGGGCAGTAGCCCTATACACAGTGCTGGGGAAACATACCATCAGGCCGAAAGAAACAAGAGGACCAAGTGTACAAGGCAGCAAGAGAGTCAAGTTAGGCAAGAGACAGAAGGATAAACAGATTAAAAAATATGAAATTGTCCTTCATTTCTGTTCGACTTTTAGAGAAACTAGACTCAGTTTTGAATATGAAATGGAGCTGTGCTCTGTAAATGACTGTGGTGTCCTCCAATAGGCTCAACAATTGCTTGTTCCTCTCTCTCTGTCTATGATATGGAACATTTACTGCATACAGTCCTGCTTAAAGCAGAGCCAGACTGAATTTTGTCATGGTGCTATGCATATACCACCCATGTGTCATATTAGGGATGTATGTATACTTTCCTGTTACTCTAATATAGGTTGTTGCCATAGTGTGCACTCAGATTTTAATAACTGCAAAGTTGTTGTTTTGCTCAGACAGGCAGGCAAGAGAAAAAAGTGTACTTGAAGCAAAGGATTCTGACAGGAAAGAAATGTGAGCTGAGACTGAAAAAGTGAGGTTAATATATCTGTTGGAGTTTCTAACTCTAAGCGTTCCCATAAAAACAATTGAGCTTTAATAGCTGCCAGAGTGATGGGGTATCACTGTATGTTCCAACCTGAAATACATGACACACACATCCGTGCCTGAAGCTCAACAGTCAGTCATCGTCGCACCAATATGTATCAACGCACATTCCCCTTCTACTGTATAGTCAGCCGTCTACCACCAATATATATCCCCACACAGCACCTGAAGCTCCACCGTGAATCAACTTGCCATGAACATCAATCACAGTCCAGCATCTGCAGCGCTACTGTAATACACCTACAGCTCTTGCTGTTCTCTTAATGTTGTGTACTGTAGTAGTGGGGAACTGGAATAATTAAGAAGCCAGTGGTATAACATGGTCATGTATTTCATTTGGCTCATTTGAACCCTCCACCCCCCCATACTTTCAGCTTTTCAGTTCTCAGCTGCCATTTTTTGAATTTTTAAATTTTTGTTTTGCATTTGTATTTTTTTTCCCACTCCATCAATTGCATGCTTCTGTCCGCTGCCTCATCTCTCATCCCAAGACCAATCAGGGAACCTCTTGAAGCCATTCAAATTATCACTTCCAGATGCACCCTGACAGTTTCCCACTTAGAGTGGGTTGTGTCCAAATTCTTTCCTAAATATCCAGCATGTAGGCCGGGGTCCCAGAAGACACTGGGACATGCAGGGATTTCATTTTGCCATGTCTCCTGAGCATTGTTATGTTTTACCCTCCTCCCTCCCTCCCTGCTCCTGTATGATAAGAGCTGCCAACCATGCCTGCCTTGGGTGGGGAAGAGTAGGATGGTGTGTGGTCACCCATTATGTTCAGTGCTACCTTCAGCCCACTGGAATTGCTTGTGCTGGGTGATGACTTAGACCACTCCAAAGCCTGAGCATGCTGCCCTCACAGTTGCCCTGAGACCTCCAGCCACATCTGGAAGTTGGGATCATTGTGCAAACCTAGGTCCCTCACATGGTAGCTCCACGAGGCCCTTTTTTCCTTCTTCTTCAATTAATTTTGAAAAGCCTTTGTCTGTTTCATCCATTGTGTATCAAACAATTCTCCTTCTCTGCCAGGTCCCATTCCTTTTCCGTTGTCCCCATCTTACTGCAAAATGTAAAAGTCATGCAGCCTATCAACTGTGGTATCTGTTTAGAGTAGAGGTGCTTGAATATGCTTGAATAGCATTTACCACCCCTTTTTTAGATATCAGATGCTAAAGGATATTAATGGCACCCTGCCATGGATCTGATCAACTGAGATCCCATCAGAACCATAGGATCCAATCAGATCCAAGGGATCCAGTGATCAGATCCCATTGGATCCCAACCATCAGTGGGTTGTATCCAAAAATAGGATCCCCAGATTCCAATATCTGATCTTGGATCCTAAAAAATCTAACTGGGGATCCACAAATCCTAGCACGGTCAGATAGGGCTCAGATTTGGAAACAGGTAGTGGGACTATTTGTCAGAGGACAGTCGAATCCCAAAAAACACTATCCAGTCAACACTAATGTAGAGCATGCCAATATTTTTTGCACTCTGAGGCAGCATGCAGGAGAGGTAGACTGCAAGAAGAGCAGTGTGTAGGATCTATAAAACGATGCTGGGAGAAACTGAATGTCCAAATTATCTGGCTTCTGTGTTCCATTGCCAACCTCATACATGCACACAAAGCCCCCAGATCCAGTCCAAAGCATTACAGGTAGCAGCAGCATTTAATTCTGTATGTAGGGTAGACTAACATGGCCTCACCAGGACCAAACATTACCAAAAACAAGCTCCACCCCCAACCTAGGTCCAATCCACTGTAAGGACAGATGGCACTGTGTGCGACCTACAGTATGTCTTTCCCCTGCCTAAACATAGGTTTCAGTTTGCAACAGTAGATCCTGTAGAATTGCTTGTAGTTGTTCTTCTTGGTTGAGGTTGCTGCCTTGCAACCAGTGACGAGGGCTCTAGAGAGCCACTGTGCAAAGCACTGCAGCTCATTGTATACTAGTACTCTCATTACATGGCAGTCCCCTGCCATTTTCCTTGTGCCGTGACAGAGAGGGAAAGACATGCAACCCCTTTGTAAAGCCAAGGCAAAGGGTGCAAGGTTGAACTGTGCCATGAACGGTCTCATAATCACTTGATGCTCCATTTTGTGACTGTGGATGACACCTCAGCCTTTTACATTTCTTCCAGTGTAAACTGAGAGCCACAAACTAGAGCTGTGCAGAGTGCAGAATTCTTCCAGTGGAATTTGTGCAGAATGACATTTCTGCTTCTGAAATACTTTTCTGAATTCTTTTTGAATTTTGAAGAATTCTGAAAAGCATTTCTGTGTAATCCATGGAAAAATGTTTTATGGATTTCGTAGACTGTGGAATAATATTCTCCATGTTGCATAAAAGGAATCCACTGAAAATTCTGCACAGCCCCACGACAAACTAAAGAAATGTGTTTTGTCCTTCTGGGACTTTATGTGGTCATCCAGAAAGGGTTTGGGTGCTGTGCAGAATGTGCTCAGAATTTAATTTACCACTCAGCACCCACATTATAGCATTTTTCTAACCTCATTTGAGCTGCTGACCCTCATGAGCAGTCCCATATATATATTGCTTATATCAGCTCCTCAGAGATTTCTTTCCATGATAAGTGTTTCAAAATGCTTTCAAAGAAATGCAAAACCACATACTCTGTAATGCAAAGCATCATGGGATATAAATGCAAATCCCCATGAAAATGTAGGCTGGTTCTCTGTCTTTCTGAAAGTCCTTTGCCCCTTGTCACCTCCCCGACATGTGGCTGCATTTCTATGATCCCCCTAAAATAAAAACCCTAACCTTTACGCCATTAGCAGCTCTCATGTCATCTTCTCACTGTGCATTGTACAGCTATATTATCTAGGAGAACTCAGTATCAAAGATAGGCTGAGGCTCCCATCATGCTTTAGTCTGGATTTTCTCTTTTGCACTTATTTCTCTTGGAAAATGTTGCTGCCTTCACCATATAAGCGGATACAAGAAGAATGTGATGTTTACATTTTGGTGACTGGGGACTAGTAGAGAAGGGAGGATGGCCAGCCTGATTAGAGGTGAAGGAACTTCATTTGCCCTATTGGCTAAGAGAGTTGCATTTCTTTATTTCTGGCTGCAGATGCTCTATATGCCCTCCTGCTAAAGAGCTCAGGCCCCATACATATGGTTACAAATGACTGCTGCTATGTGGTCTCAAGGACCACTTAGCACTGGTTTTCTGTTTTGTGCCTCCATTGCACAATGCACAACTGGTTGACATGCTTTTCCCTGCTTGGTTGCTAACTGCACCGTGACCGTACAGTGAAATGGATGGGACTGGGATGTCAATGTAAGGGCCAGCATGGTAAATGAGCTGTTAACCCATGCTCAGCTGCTTGTCAGCACCCCCCCCCCAAAACCACAGCAGCTCCCCCACATATGCCCTGTAGAATTTCAAAAAAGGAGTTCTATGGGGAATTCAGGCTTGCAGACCAGAACAAAATGTTCAGTGAGGAAGGGACTAGGTGTTCCACTGTTCTGCTGATCTTTGGAGAGCATGGACATTGCCGGGGAGGGTAACAGTGGACGCCATGTAATGAATATAAATAATTAATTGCTGGGGGGGTTGTTAGATCACCAGGGAAGGCCAAGCAGGAACAGGGAGAAATATATTTTGGACCCCTTTTGTTCTGTTTCAAGACCTGATACTTGCTTAATTTGGATGAGTTCATCTTGTTCTAAAACTGTTCTTCCCTCACCTTATTGTAAGCCCCAATCTGGCCTACAGTGCCTCTGAGTGTACTTGTGTATATTTTTGATAATTTCATGGAACTGTTTATTAGTGCCTCTGTTTCACTGTCTTTTTTTTTTTGTTTGTTTACAATTAGCCAACAGTAGACCACTGAAACTAGTATGACAGTCCTGGGCCGTTTTCTCTCACGGCAAAATCTGCATGAGGAAGGACATGAGGCACCTGACCCCCTCTTCTCTATCTTCAAAGCATATGATGTTGGGTCCTGAGGGCCTGTTGCTCCGGGCTAGCCGAGGACCCAACATGAGAAATAAATGCTTAGTATGGTGACTTCTTCTGCTCGCTTCATTCCACTGTGTCGATTTTCTTTGACACCAGTACATGAGACAGTATATTGCAGTTGACTGGAAACAATGAGAGAGAGAGAGAGAGAGAGAGAGAGAGAGAGAGAGAGAGAGAGAGAGAGAGAGAGAGAGAGAGAGAGAAAATCACCATTTTAGGTCTTTATTTTTTAATACAATTTAGGTCCCATTGTAGCGCATTGTGAGGTCTCTGACCTGCAACATGAGAGTGTGAGGTGCTACTCAAATGCATATGTCTCATGCCAAACAAGGGAGACTTGCCAAGTATCTTTTTACTTTTTCTTATTCTTTTTTCCTTCCATTTTTCTCTCTGGATGCCCATATCCCTACACCCTGACAATCAGTCACCACAATTACACCTCTCCTCCAGCCCAGATGGGTGGGAGAGCAGCTGCCTTCACAGCCAATGCCAGTTCTGCTCTGTGATTGGCTAGCACAGAGTACACAAATGTTGAGTGGCCTGTGCCCCCCCCCCCACACAGAGTTTGAGCATCTTAACGTCAAATGCATCCAGGCTCTGGCTGGCATCTGTTAGAAGTGGGATTCAGAGGCTCACATACAAACAAGTGTACACATGATGTACTAGGTGCCAGCATGAATCAGCTGGTAGCACTTCTGCCTCTGGGCCAGAAGGTTGTGCATTCTAGTCAAACACCAGGACTTGGGCAAATACCATGACTGCTGGCACCTGAGTGCAGTAGTGGAATGCGGTACTGTCAGTGTGTGCCATCCTTCAGATGAAATGTTAAACTGAGAACTCTTCTGCCCATCTCCGTTGCTGTCCTGATAGATGTCCAGGTGAAAGTAAAAGAACCCATGGCACTTTTTGCAAGAGTAGTGGATTTTCCTCTGTGCCCTGGCCAGCACATCCCTTCCCATGAAACCAGTTTATGCTACTGTCAAAGACTGTATCTAGGCATGCAAAATGGCTACCACTACATGTTTCTATTCACTTCATTACCAGTCTCTCACAGCTTGTAATGCACTTTGGAATACAATGTGTATGAAAAGCTCTATGTAAATACTAATTCTTCTTCTACTACTGCTACTGCACCACTGGGCTGCCCCGAGATCCCTTGCTACTTGAGCCATGGGACTGAATGAGCATAGACCTCCAATAACCATTTTACGCTAGGAAGGGGGAGGGTCTTCTAAGGTAAGGGGTAGGTGTACAGGCAGAGCAGTCTAATGAAGGAAAGTACTCCCAAACTGTGCTTTTCAATGCTATACCTAGTCTCTAGATAAGTACAGGACTTGAGTTTCCAGTGTTATCTCCTCACACTTCACCAGCACCAATTTATTATGAAAGTTTCTCAATATCTCTATTATGAAACAGCAGGTTTTGACTTTCCAGCTCAAAACTGCCAAAAGGATTTTTGTCCACCAGTACACAAGGAGGGCAGTAAACTTCTAAGATTGATTTCCCTGCCAGCTTGAGCAGTTGTTTTTTTATAATCACACTAGGTCTCATTTTTCTTAGGATGTCCTCTGCTGTTACAGACCTCTTGAGTCACATGGCCTGATAAGATGACAGCGCTTTGGACCTGTCCACACAATTGCAGGAAAGTCACAAATGCTGGCACTGGCAGGTCCTGTAGATGAAAGAGATGGCTATGTTAAATTATCCGTGAAGCCCAGAAAATAGACCAGCCACTTAGATTATTAATTGCAGGAGCCTTTCAGTTTTACTGATCTTATATGCTTGGTAGGTGGTCAGAGAGCTTCCAAAATTAATAATTATAGATGAAAAGCTCTCTGGTTTGGTTTCAGTTTAACCCTTTCTTGTTCTGTACTATAAAAGTGGTATGATTGAAGCTGGTTGTCATGAAAGGTGACAGATTAATGGAAGCAGAAACCAAATTCCTCTATTTTGTCGCAGGCATGGTGTGCGGGGGCTTCACCCTGATCTTGAGGAGTCATCTCTGGAGTAAAAGGGTAATTCAGCCTCCACGCTCATACAACCTAGCTGCCAACTACACCAAATTATATTGAATTATGTGCTATAGTTCTGTGTCTCCCTGAGAGCTAACCTCATTTCATGTGTGACCTCAGCAGGAATTCTAACCCAGCTTTCCAACAATGAAGGCAAGTTCTTTGTTTTGCTCTCTCCAGGGTCTTTAACACTATGAAGACTTTTTGGGCAGTAATAGGCACTTTAAACTGTTCAGAATCTGAGAAGTCCAGCAACATGATTGCTGACAGGATCCAGATGTAGGTAACATCTGTTATGCTTGTACCAGATCTGCTAAGCTAATGGGACAGGTTGATGGGAGGTTCTACTGTTCACTGGGTCAGTGGGCAACTTCCTATAGTAGGAATGGTGAACCTGAAGTGCTTCTGCAGCAGTGTCTTTGTTCTGTTCCACTCTCTGTCCCAGGAGGCGAAAACCACCCTTTTGAGGCACCACTGAACTCTGTTATGTGGCAAATTAACTTGTCTTGAGGAGGGTTCAAACCTTATACAGTAGGTACCCTTTGATTAAAGGTACTTTGGGGGAATATGGAAACTCCCTCAAGAAGAGGGAGCCATTGCCAAAGGAGGAGGGATGAATGGAGGAGAAAGTAGTGCAAGTCTAGGTGTGATCGGAATCACCAAAATCTGATCCATCATCCCCTTTCAGAATAATCCAGATCCAGTTCCACTTCTGATTCCACATCAGAATCAGAATCTGAAATCTGTTTCCGAGAAAGATCCCTCTGGGGGCATATACAGGATGCCACTAGTGGTAACCCTCAGAGGTCAACAGTAACTGCAAGAGGAGGAAGCAGCAGGCAGGCTTCCTGCCTGCAGGATGGAAATCAGAAAGAATCAGATTCCAAGATTTAAAAAATTGGAATTAGTGTTTTGGACTCAATCTGAAAATTTGATTCCTAATTTTGGACTGAATCCAGTTAAATTCAATTCTAGATTCTGAACCCCCCATGCAAGCCAAGAGAAAGGTGGAATATGATCCTTCAATAGTGCTTGTAGGAGGAGATGACTTGCTGCTCTCTCCACGCTGCACCCCAAGCTAGGCTTATAATTGTGGGGATGGTCTCTGAGGCACTCCACCTATCTGACATCATGGGTTGTATACACCTGATAGGTTGTCTGATGCACAAGTGACTGAAATTGAGGATGTCCCTTCTGAGGGTCACTGGTCACTTCTAATCAGTTCAAATTGTGCATCTGAAAAACGTTGTTGCACTACTCCAGAGCTCCAGACCACAGAAACTTAAAACGACTCATTAAAAGGTAGGAAAAAGATTCCTTATATATATTGCCCCTATAGCTGAGACAGGCACTATATATATTTCAGCTTTAAGGTTAAATATAGACAGCACAGCAAGCTCTGCGTCTACCTGTTACGTCGGTCTAATTTAGAACATTAATTGTAGATCAGCATGTTAGCTAGCTGAAGCTATCAAGGGAGCAAACTGTGTTTCTTTATCTGAACATTATAATCACTCAGCCACTCTGTACACATCAGTAGCAGCACAACACACATGATATGTTTGCCAGCACCTCCACCTTAATCCACCAGTTACCTCTGAAACAGACTTCAGCACCTACACAGGTGCACCACTTTTAGCAGCACCATTGGTGCTGGAAACCTCACTCAAGTATGCTTCCACGCCTTCAGCACTCTGGACAACCCTAATTTAGCGGTTCCAGATGCTGCACGCCACATGCCACTGAATTTCTGCTTGCAGACCCTCAGTACAACTAGCAATACATATGGAGCACTAACTTCAGAGGCTGGCCCCTCCCATACCTGCTTTAGCTGCAGGTTGGTAGTGTGACTTGTGACTAGGTTTGTGTGGAGAGCAAACAATCCAATCTGAAAGGAGTATGGATCCCAGGAGACTTAAGTTTTCTTTGAAAACAAACATGATGGGGCAGTAGCTCCATCTCTATTGCCATGAGTACCCAAAATTCAAGAAAAAGAGAACCACGTTACTCTCAGTTGTATTTCAATAAAAGTGTTGCCTTCCTGTAAACAAAGTAACAGGCCATAATATAGATACCGAGACCTGAAAACTTGGCATTTCATGGCATCGTGAGCACTTCATCAAGACAAGTGGTCCTTTCTTTGAGTCTTATACTTTGTTGTCACTTTGTCTTTTCAAATCAACCTTGTCTTGCCTTTTCATTAGTTGCCAGTTTTTGTATTATTCTTTGTTTTACTAAGTCAGAACCCAGACCTTTTCCTTGTTCTGGCAAGCATGATGGATAAATATTAGGCTTTGATCTAATTGTTGATCAGTACAACTCTTCCAGTCCCTTACTTTTTGATGTATCAAAATATCTCTTCTAATAAAATCTATGTATAATAAATTATATGTGCTCTTTATAAGGAAATAAACCCATCAAAGGGCTAACTAGATGATAAAACCACAAGGCCAGTTATTTTATATAATATTTCAGGATGGTCATTTTTTGTTGATTGACCTGTTGCCTTATAGGATCCATTGTCAGTTCTATACCTGTATATGCCATCAATTTAGGCTGTGTACCTCTGCAAGTAAACCAGTTAAAGCTGTGCAGTTTAAGTTGTATGCCCCCAATTAAATGTGTAAACTGCTGGATGAAAACACTTATAGAACAAAATTACGAAGACCAAAATAATTAAATGAATTACCAAGTAAGCCTAATTTGTGCAGCAGTTGCACAGTCTATCAAACCAATTAAACAAATGTCCATGCCAATTAACAAACTTACCACTGGACACAGTCATATGAATCCCAGACCTGCAAAACCCATGTAGACGAGGAATAAAAACAGTCCTAACAATTCCTCCCTGTCTCTCTCACCAAACAGTCATGCCCTCAATGCTCTAGCTATCTCCTCAGACACTTTGCCCTCAGTGCTGTTGCTGCTGCCAACTCCGACCCCTTCAGCTACCACCATTCACTCATGCTGCTGTCTCTGACCTCAATCTCCTGCTGTTTCTAACCAAACAAGTAATGCCAGTCCTACAAACACACATAAATGCACTTGATCATAACCTACATGCAGCTCCTGGCCACAGGTTCCACACTTGTATCAAGCACACACACCACCATGCCAAATTAAAGGATGGACCTCTGCAGCCACAGCTCTTTATATAAGGGGCCCCTACATTTTATAGGAAAGTAAGAGGACAAAAAATTAAGGGTGAAGTTTGAGGGGCAAACAGGTAGAATAGGTTGGAGCCACAGTATACAGCGAGGTACTCAAAGTTTGTTGGCAGCCAGGCTCAGAACAGTCCTCTGATGCACACATACAAAACACACACTATTGTAGGTTAATTTAATGATTTTTATTAGACACTGCTGAGACACAACTCCCCTTACTACACCCGCATTTCTTGCATGCATGTGCTTTTTTGTGCAATTTACAATCCAGTCTCCTCTCTCTTTTTAAACTAGCAGTGCTCCCAGATTGATTTTGCATTTTCCCTGTATCTTCAGGGTGATTTACTGGTGTGTTCCTGTAGATTTCATTATTTCCTATGGAAGCCAAATTGCTCTGTTTTCTTGTAGAACCAATGCAAGTCTATGGGAAGAATTTCCTTGGAGATTGCTCTAAATTCCTGTAAAATACAGGAATCTCTGTAGCTTTGCACAATTTTTTGTAGTGTTTGCACGTGTGTCCCTTTCTGACTTTACTATAATGCAAATCCACAAAAGTTGTACTGTCTTTTTAAATGTCTGCTTTAAATATAAAGAAGTGGAGACATGATGCCATGCCTTGAAAAAATGCATGCATGAAACAGTGCAGTGAGGGGAGTTGTCTCCTGGTAGTGTCTCATAAAACGTAATATATTATCCCACGATCTGGCAGTGTTTTTTATTTTTTTCCAGTGCCACAGGACCTTCTGAATCTGGCTACCAACATACTGTGAGGACAAAAAACTAAACAGATCAAAAAACGCTGCATCTTTACAGGAAAACACAAGGGCAAACAGTCATTTGTCAATGCTGAATGTTGCTTGCTTATATTTCCTGGACCACTGGCGAGTGACAGAACGAGAGACACACAGACAGAAAGTGTTGAATGAAAGCCTGCTGGACTGTCCAGTGTCTGCATGTTTGTGAGACACCTAGAGTCGGTGACAGCTGTACTGATAAGTTTGCCTACGCTACCTCCTTAGCACAGCAGAAGTCAACAGCATGTGCAAGTTGTGCAAAGATGCCATGGTCAGTGCTGGTAGCCTTAGAAGGCCAGCCTTGTGATGGCCAGCGTTCAGACAGTCGATTTCGTCCAGCAACTGGAAACACTGTCCGCTTATGTTCCACAGCTGCTCCACACCTGACTATGCTGACTTGACACTGCTCCCACTACCTAAATGAGCCCAGCTGTGGCCATGCAGGTTACGGGTCAGTGTTGTGAACGGCGGCATTGCCTGTCATCTCTGCAACACACAAGCACAGTATGGCAGCTGCACCATGTGACACAGATGACAGTGTGGTGTAATCATCCTGAAGTGACAGCAGATTGCACACATATTTAGATACATAGATACATGGACACTGTCAGCAGATAAGGGCTTATGGCCCACCCAGTTTGCCCATTTGAGCTTGTAAGTTCTCTACATTTTTCTAGAAGTCTGTTACCCCTTACCCCTGACTCCCAGAATTCCCTTATGCCTATCCCATGTATTCTTAAATCCCATGATTGTTTCAGCCCCCACCTCTTCTTCTTCCTCTGGCAGGATGTTCCACTTGTCCACCACCCTTTCTGTGAAGAAATTCTTCCTCATGTTTCCTCTGAATCGCTCTCCTTCCAACTTCATCCCATGCCCTCTAGTCCTGGAACATCTTTTTTGTGGAAAAAAATGTATTTTTGCACCCTGTTTCTCCCTGTAAGGTACTTGTATGTCTCTATCATATCTCCTCTCTCCTTCCTTTCCCCAAGGGAGTACATATTCAGGTCCTTCAGCCTGTCCTCATTGGACTTGTGATGCAATCCCTGCACAATCTTTGTTGCCCTTCTCCGAACCTTCTCTTCTCTGTCCATGTCCTTACGTAGGTAAGGTCTCCAGAACTGTACACTGTACTCCAGGTGGAGCTTCACTAGTATCTTGTATAGTGAAATTATTACCTCCCTTTTCCTGCTGGTGATGATCCTGCCTATGCATCCCAGCATCCTATTTGCTTTACCTGCTGTCTTGTCACACTCTTTCCCTACCTTAAGGTCATCAGAGATGATAACCCCAGGGTCCCTTTCCTGCTTCGTGCATGCTGTACCCTCATCCCCAACTGATATGTTGTTCCAGGGTTTTTGTGCCCCATATGTATTATCTTGCACTTCTTTGCATTGAATTTCAGCTGCCATATCCTTGATCATTCTTCAAGCTTCTGCAGGTCCCTCCTCATTCTGTCTATACCCTCTAGCATTCCAGCCATCTGTCAGTTAACAGGGAAGTGTGACCCGCTGTCAGCAAGGTTTGCTCCCCCCTGTAAATCCCATGCAAAAAGTGGATGGGAAAGTGGAGTCACACAGCAAAATGACTAGTGTGCTATACAGAAGTCGGAGGTGTCAGCTCTATGTGTGACACTCATTTCCTGTGGCAAGCTGAATTTGAGTAATAGTGGTAAAGTAAAATGTGTGTCATCATGACAACACAAATGTGTGATTATCTCAGTTTTACTTAAAAATAAGCAGGATGTGTAGCAGTTAATTTATGAAAATGGTTATTTTACTGTATCCTCATCAGAAGTAGCTGACCTCTGTGCATCCCTCTGCACAAGGCAGCCTCAGTAGTCACTAGCGCAGTCCCATCCCCCATGGACCCCCGACCCTCGCAAGAGCTACAGTCATTTGGGATAAAACGAAGCACATTGTCACAGTACCATATTGTCTCAAAGTATTTTTCTTATCCTTGTTAATGGGCTTGATGGATTCTAAATTCATAACACGGGTCGCAGTAGAGTACAGAGGATCGTAGAACTGCGCCTTGTAAAAGTGGAGATACCGGATATAAATGACAAGTTGGTGCAGTTCGCAAATGAAAATGTCACTAGAGAGATCAGTAAAATAGCCAGTGTAGGAACCAGGTTAGGATTGGATATGGCACAGGATCCCGATGTCAGATCACATTCTTTGTCCACCTATTGGCTATGCCCAAATGATCATTTTGCTCTGAGGGTGAGAAGCCGTGGTGATGGTGCCAAAGTGCCTGAGATTGTGTTGCAGAATTTGAGAGACAGGGAACAACATGTCGCACTGTTGATGTCAGGTGTGGGTTGGGAGGGTTGAGTTACGGAAGTGGGCTGCGGGTGCACAGTAGGGAGAGTGGGTCAGCGTGCAGCAGGTGGTGCACTAGTAATAGTGCCATATTAAAGGTGCTGAAGTGTGCATGTGGGTCACCCACCAATGCAAGAGAGAGACACAGGAGCTGGCCTGGTGATGCTGAGGGTTGAGGCGCTGGACACCTTACCTCGTGCTATGCCGGCAACCTGGGTTCGGGAATGACCTCGGGTCATCGGGATGCCAGCGTGGGGGGAGAAGGAACGAGTAGAGCCGGCAGACTGTTCATTCTCTTAGGTGGGTTGTCGCCCTCCTGTAGTTCTGCTCCCACTGGGTGGAGGTCTGGTGGGATAGCGTAGGCAGAGGGGGTGGCAAGGATGGGAGGGTGGAAGGGACTGAGCTGGTGCCACGGTGTGCATGCATGCCTCCACCTGCACATACAGCCATGTGCTGGCGTCTCAGGTGAGGAAGTGTGACACTACTACCTACAAAGAAAAACCCCATAAAAACCAATATATAAAAAAAGAGAGAGAGAGAGAGAGAGAGACATGGGATACAGAGTGCGAGAGAGCCACCTCCCTCCTCGGAGCCTGTCCTTCGTGCCATCCCTTCCCAGTGCATGACTCTGAGCGAGCTGGTCACAGCTCATGGTGCTGTGTGTGTGTGTGTGGGGTTGAACAAAGCAACATGGAGAGCAACGGAGTGATGGGGGTGTAGATACAATGAAATGGATGAAGTGCTCTCTCATTGGAGCGCTTAATTCATTTCAACTCCACGAAGTTTACACCCATAAATTGTGAACCACTGTCATACTTAGCTTGCACGATCATTGGTCTGTCAAGGAAGCAGCTTGACCTGCATTGGCATAGTCAGTGACAGACCTCTGCAATGCCATTCTCTGTAGCAAAACGTTTCTTGCGCAAGCGCAAGCAATGTAAAAATGGACACCAGAAATGATCGCACATGTGATCAAAAGGTAAGAAATTACCTTCTTGGTATATTACAGAAAAAATAAAATAAAAGTAGGGTTAGTCTGGTATACTCCAAAATAACCCATCTCTGGGGCTAACCAGATAATAGAGCCACTTATTCTTCAGGCTACTGTCTTTTTTGGCTAGTTAGCCCCCTTGATGTTTATTTTGTTGGATAGCACACTTATACCTATCATGAGTTCAATTTAACTATGTATCTATATCTTGATCTGTCTATCTGTCTGTCTGTTTGCCTGTCTGTCTGCCTATCTGTCTGTTTGCCTTTTTGTCACTGTCTCTCTATCTAGGTTCAGCAACTGCCTTCAGCATACATTGACAGATCTGGCATGCAAATGGGAGGGGGGTATGAGCAGTGGGGTTGGAAGCTAGCTGACACTGTAGATTGACAGATCAGGCATGCAGGAGGGGGTACTGCTCACTTGGGTCAGGCACCCACTGCCGGTGTAATATTCATTTATCTGTCAGCTAGGAGAGAGGGAGAGTGTCAGTGACAAGGTTGGGCACCTGTCCCCCATCTTACATTCAGAGACTGAGCAGGCATGAGGGAGGGGGTATTGGTGGAGGGTTGGGCACCTCTCACTGTAAGCTATGGACAACAAGAGTCATTCTTGTGAGCAGTAAGAGTCAGGAAAATTGCTCAAATAAGTGGATTTCGAGCCTTGAGAAATGAAGCTGCTTATTGATGTGAACAACTTATTATGAACGGAAAAACATTTTGTGCATGCACAAAAATGAGATTTTGTTTTCTTAATAATTTAAAAACTATACACTTTTTTTAGTAAAACCAGCTACTTTCTAATTAGCTTCAAACTCCAGCCAGACCCAGATCAGGCTCTGCTTGTGACCACCACCCGGCCTCCCCATCACCCTCCTACCTTACCACCGCATTGTCATCTGTCCAGTTGCCTTCCCCCAGCTGAGACATTAAGTCAGACCCTTTCTTTGATAATCATTTTCGGAGGCGTTCTGGCACGGAGAGATGTGGGGATTCCAAGAGTGCCATAGAACCCATCATTCTGTAGCTGTATTGGGAGATTCACCTTCACTTTTCTCCTTAGCCGCAGGACCCTTAGTTGGTAAGTTATAACAGGTGTAGGAACATAGGGTGTGTCAGTCCATCAGCCTCAAGATGTGTCCCCCTCCTTATGGATGTCCTAACTACACTGCCACCTGCAGTAACCCTGGTGACAGTATTGCAGCAGGACCTGCAGCCCTATCTCCTTGGATTAGAGCCAGCATCATAAGGGATAGCCCTATCACTGTGCCAATTTGCCGGCCATGTTAAGTTTTTTTGAAGGCACATGAACAAATTGCACTCAGGAAAGCAGCCAGTGCAGAATAGAAAGTAGTAAAAACATCACAGGAAGGGCCTGCACTCAACTCACCACACTGGCCTTGACTGTTCACAAAGCCCAGCACAGCTTTCAGTCGTGAAGTCACAATTATTTATTACAGTGCAGTGCTCACAGTAGGTTGCAGGCAGAAAAAGGACAAGACTCCAACAGAACAACCTCCCCGATGTGTTTTGTAACCAGCTGTCACTTTTATAAGGGGCTAGTGGGCCTTGCTCCCACAATAACAAGGGCAACAAGGCTGTTCCCCATAAGTTGTACATGCCAGATTCAAAAAAAATGAAACAACAGCACAAAATAACTGGCATTGTACTACAAAGTATGTTACTCTGCAAAAATGTAAAGTGCAGAGCATGTGCAAAAGGTGCAATACATACTTGTCAGGGAGCCCTCCACTTTCCCTTTCCCAGAAATAACCACACAACACAGGTCTTGGAGGAAATGGTCGCAGCCATGCATTTATTGGAATAAATCACCACCTATTTTCAGGAGCAGTGTGCACTGCTGGGAGGATATGCAGCCTACATGCAGGCCTCTCACACTCTTGCCCCCAGTTCTTGGGCTACCCTGGTGTGGGCCTGATGACTGATGTACCTCCTGAGTCTAGGCCCTCTGACCAGAGTGGGTGAGGTCATAGGGCCCAGCACCCTTGTGGCCACCCACATCTGGTGCCGCTGTGCCCGATGAAAAATCCTAATGAGGCTGGACCACGACCCCTCCATCCGGGTCTGGGTCTTGCGGCCCCCAGCCTCATGCTGACCAGAAGTGACAAGCCCTTTGGAAGAATTCAACTCATCTCCTCCTTCTTCCCCTTGTACACTTGGTCTGTGACTCTCCCGAGCCACCACAGGACGGATACAGTCTGACACCCCTAAGCCACTGCTCCAATAACCTCTAAGACCCATCTACCCAGCCAAAACCTAACTATCTATCTATTCCACACTTAAGCCATTCTCTCCTCCCTCAAGTCCTGTGGGAAGACTTTCCCCAGCCTTATAGTTCCCAACTCACCATCCCCCTCCACCTGCAGTTGCCGCACAAATATCCCAACCCGGCTAGCATACTTCTGCCCTAGGTGTGACTCACTGTGAACCCTTTCAAAGGAGGAAACAAGTGCCTGAGCACTGCCCTGTACTAAACTCCCCATCCACCAGCTGTGCCCTTCTGGCAGTACCCAAAAGGCCCATTCCTTAGTCCAGCAACTGCACAGCAGAGACACCCATCCCTTATTCTCTGCTCTTGGCACCTTCCATGGAACCTGTAAGAGACAACAGAAAGTCAATGCAAATGCCACTGTTATAGTGCAAAACTGCCTGCACCTCTCCTATTGCATCTCGTTCCCACTTGCTGTGGTACCAGCTGCCTGTTGGGGTGCCACTTAGCCTACTTCAGCCTACACTTACTTCCACTTTGATATCCCTGGGGCTGCAAGAAGCCATCCTGATACCATCCATTGTGTCAGCCGACACAGCCTGTGCCACTCCGTGACCCCTGAGATAATTAAACAATAAGGCACGACAAGGAGTGTGGTATCATGTAATAATGTTACTCCTGGGGTGGGATGAAGCACAAGGTGAAGCCGAGTGCTTCCACCACCCTAGAAGTGACATTATTACCCAATAACACACACCTTGGAGTGCCTTATTGCAATTATGCAATGGCTCGATGTTATACAAAATAAAAAAACAATGAAAATGTTTTTAGTAGATTTTTAGTAAGGCAGTATATCTTTGTTTTTTAAGAGAATAGCAAACAAGCAGCCAACAAATCGATACAGTGATGTTATTGTGTAATAACAGCACTGTCTCCGGCACCCACTGACCAATCAGAATACAGGAAATTTCCTTGCCATTGTATAATACCCCAAAATTTATCTGAGGATCAGTGACAGGATTTTTAGTACAGTAAATTAATAAAAAGAGAACTAGGAGAGCTTCAGTAGCAGACAAGTAGTGGAATTGCAGTATAATGTGGGGAGTGGTGCAATGCAGTGGCTGTGGGGCAGCCATATTCAGGCAGACCTTCTGGACACTGAGGTGCTGCCCTATCTGCATGCATCTCTCTGGACTGCGGGATGAGGTAGCCAGACTCAGAGCGGAAGTAAACTGGGTCAGGAGTACCATCACCCCTATCCAGGGACCACCCAGTCCAATGCAGCTGCCTCAAAGGATGCCGAGAATGAGGAGCACTTGGATGACAGTGGGCTCAGGGAGGGTTAGAGCAGTCAGGCAGAGGCACATCCCAGATCCTATTCCACTCAAGAACTCATATGCCACACTGGCAAATGAGGACAACCAAATAGAGGTACCTAGAGAAGTGGAAGGAAAGGATGTGGAGGTTAGCCAAGGAGGTGACCTCAGTGGGGAAAGCAGTGGACCCCAGAGGAGGAGGAAGTGAATCCTGGTGGGGGACTCCATTGTAAGAGGGATCCAGCTAGGAACACAGGAGGGGAGGACAGGGAGGTGAGGTGCCTACCAGGTGCCACAGCATGGAGGATGGAAGGAAGATCCTGGGGATCACTGGGAAGGCAAGACGGAGGGTGAGCTGGATGTCATTATCCACCTAGGGTACTAATGACCTGGCAAATGGGGAGCCAAAGGAAGTTCAGGAAGAGTTTAGGAAACTGGGGAGGGTCTCAGCAAGTAGCTACTTCTGTCACTTTCTCAGAAGTACTACCTGTGAGAGGCAAAGGAGAGCATAGGAGTGCATGCACCAGGAACTTTAACTCATGGTTGAAGAACTGGTGCTGTGAGGAAGGGTTTGGATTCATTGGTGACTGGGGACCCACCTGAGAGGATGGAGGTTTGTTCAAGCCTGATGGCCTGCATCCATCCTGGAGGGAATCCAAGACTCAATGATAAGTTTAAATGCTACATTGACAAGCATTTAAACTAGCAAAGGGGGCAGGCCAGCAAGGAGGGTACCCACTTGCTCACCCCCACAGCTAGCAGTGGAACCAGTGAACCAGAGGAGTGGCTATCTCTGCAAAGCAGTGTGCAAAAGATGGAGATTAGTGCCCAAGAGGTGGATAAGCAGAAAGGGCAAAATCAGCAGAAGGGCAGACAGCAAGGAGAACCAGGGATAAATGACAACCAAAGAAGGGGCTGGAGTAGAACAGTGAAGCAGTCTAGGGAGGTCAAATCATGGAAAGCCATGTGTGCAAATGCCAGAGCCTTAGCAACAAGATGGAAGATCTGGAGGCTGTCATGGTACAGTCAGACCTGGACATTGTGGCCATCACTGAAACCTGGTGTAATGATAACCATGACTGGGAGATGGCCATACCTGGCTACAACATATTCAGAAGAGACAGAGCAGGCAGGAAGGGAGGAGGAGTGGCACTGTATGTGAAAAATGACATAAGGGCCACAGAGATCCAGGAGGAACAAAATGGGGAGAGATACTGTGGGTTAAGCTGGAAAGGAAAATGGGAACAGCCATCCGCACAGGTGTGGTCTATAGACCACCAGCCCAGGAGGAAGAAACAGATAGGGAGCTGATGCTAGCCATCCAAAGGATGGCAGACAAAGGTGAGGTAGTACTGGTTGGAGACTCATATACCAGACGTGGACTGGAGCATCCCAGCAGCAGCATCAACTAGAGCAGATTTATCCTGACTCCTTCAGGGTGCCTTCTCAAGCAACTGGTCATGGAACCAACTCGGCAGAAGGCAATACTGGACCTTGTGCTCACAAACAGCACAGTGTGATGGGGTAACAGGGGGAGCACCTGGTAACAGTGACCACCAGTCATTGTGGTTTGAAATCACAGAAAGAGCAGAACCAAACCACACAAAACACGTATCCTGGATTTTAGGGGCAGACTTTGGAAAATGGGGAGATACTTGAAAGAGGCATTAAGGGAAAATGGGACAGGAATCGGGGTTGAGGAACAGTGGGCAGTATTTAAAATGGGGATTACAAGAACAACAGAATTATGCATTAAGCAGGTTAGCAAGAGGAAAAGGAAGAGGAGACCATTATGGTTTTCCAAAGAGGTAGCAAAGAAAGTGAAAGCCAAAAAGATTGCATTCAGGCAATACAAAAGACACAGGCAGAAGGGGATAGGGAGAAGTACCAGGAGAAGCAAAGGGAGGTAGGGAGGTCAGTAAGGGAAGCCAAAGCTCAGACAGAAGAACACATTGCAAAATCAGTGGGTAAAGGGGACAAAACCTTTTACAGGTACATAAGTGAAAAAAGAAAGACAAAGGGAGGGATAGTGAGACTGAAGAGGGAGGATGGAAGCCACGTGAGGATGACAACAGTAAAGCTGACATATTGAACAGGTATTTCTGCTCAGTCTTTACTGAGGAAGAGGGGGGTAATGGGTCTGAAGGGAGTACAAGGGGTGAGAATGGTGCAGAAATGGACACAAGTCCCTTTACATGAGAAAGGGTCCTGAAGGAATTGGAAGTAATAAGAGTTGATAAAGCAATGGGGCCAGACGGGATGCACCCCAGGGTCCTTAAAGAACTAAGAGAGGTGGTGGCTGAACCTCTGGCTATCCTGTTTAGCCGATCACTGGAAACAGGGGAGGTACCCAAAGACTGGAGGACAGCAGATGTAGTCCCCTTATACAAAAGTGGGAACAAAGAGGAAGCAGGGAACTACAGACCAGTCAGCCTCACCTCGGTAGTGGGGAAGATCATGGAAGCACTACTGAAGGAGAGATTGGTGGAACATCTGGTTGTCAATGGACTACAGGACCCAAGGCAGCATGGTTTCACCAGGGGGAGGTCATGTCAGACCAACCTCGTTGAATTTTTTGACTGGGTGACTAGGGAGGTGGATCAGGGAGGGCAGTGGACATGGCCTATCTGGACTTCAGCAAGGCCTTTGACACTGTGCCACATAGAAGACTATTACACAAACTGGGGAATATGGGTGTGGGCAGGACAGTAGTGTGGTGGGTAGGTAACTGGCTGGGTAGCAGGACACAGAGGGTGGTGGTAAATGGCTGTCACTCCACAGAGGGAAGAGTGACCAGTGAGGTACCACAGGATCAGTGCTGGGACCGGTCCTATTCAACATCTTCATCAGTGACATTGCAGGGACCTAAAAGGCAGAATTTCACTGTTCGCTGATGACACAAAGCTCTGTAACAGAGTAGACACACCAGAGGGTGTAGACAGAATGAGAAGCGACCTGCAGAAACTTGAAGAATGGTCAGGGTTTGGCAGTTGAAATTCAATGCAAAGAAGTGCAAGATAATGCATATGGGGCACAAAACCCTGGCAAAATATATCAGTTGGGGGTGAGGATATAGCATGCACCAAGCAGGAAAGGGATCTTGGGGTTGTCATCTCTGATGACCTCAAGGTAGGGAAACAGTGTGACAAGGCAGCAGGTAAAGCAAATAGGATGCTGGGATACAGGCAGGGCATCACCAGCAGGAAAAGGGAGGTCATAATTCCGCTTATACAAGACACTAGTGAGGCCCCACCTGGAGTACAGTGTACAGTTCTGGAGACCATACCTACGTAAGGACATAGACAGGGTAGAGAAGGTTCAGAGGAGGGCAACAAAGACGGTGCATGGATTGCATCACAAGTCCTATGAAGACAGGTTGAAGGAACTGAACATGTACTCCCTGGAGGACAGGAGGGAGAGAGGGGATATGATAGAGACATACAAGTATCTTACAGGGAGGAACAGGGTGCAGGAAAGCGCTATTTTTAAACGAAAAAGATGTTCCAGGACTAGAGGGCATGGGATGAAGTTGGAGGAAACATGAGAAAGAATTTCTTCACAGAATGGGTGGTGGACAAGTGGAACACCCTGCCAGAGGAAGTGGTGGGGGCTGAAACAATCACGGGATTTAAGAATGCATGGGATAGACATAAAGGAATTCTAGAGGTCGGGGGTAAGGGGAAACAGACTTCTAGGAAAACAAACTGAACTTACAAGCTCAAATGGGCAGACTGGGTGGGCCATAGGCCCTTATCTGCCGACACTGTCTATGTATCTATGTATCACCCAGCCCATGCTCCTCGGATCATGGTGCACCACCATCGCCACTGTGGCTGTCCCAACTGGACACACCTAGGGTGCCTGTCAAATCCACCCAATACCACCTGAAAGCTAACCCAATGATACATTGCTACTGTCTTTGTTCTGGACTTCTTCCTTGCTCCAACAATAACAAGGGCAACAAAGCTGCGCCCCGTAAGTTGTACATGCCTGATTCATAAAAATTAAACAACAGTACAAAATAACTTGCATTGTACTACAAGGTATGCTACTGTGCAACGATTTAAAGTGCTGAGCACGTGCAAAAAGGTGCAATACATACATTCATCAACAACAGTGAGCAGTAGGCATTATACAGATTGTGGTAGCAGAAAGACAAGGAATCGCTGAGCTGACAACTGAACTGGTTTTATGTTGTGCTTTGTCAAGAGCTTGCTCCCACAATGCTTTTATATAGTACATTTAAAGGGGGAATTCCACCTCATATTTAAAGCAGTTAGTGCATAGGAGTACAACGTTGGGTCCACTTAAGTCAGTCTCACATAACATTAGATATAATTTCATGCATATCAAAACACTGTGCAAGGAGATAAGGTGCAAATAGTGAAACAAAAATAGTTAACATTTTTCACTCCAATTCCATTTAATTTCATTAGTTCAGCCTAGGAAAAAGCAAAAAAAGATAGACAATGGCAGCATGAATATTTTGTGTCTCCATTACAATTTCTTTATGGTCATGAGTTTACCAGTATGTGGGTTTACTAACTCTTTTATTTTTTTCCACCACAGAACATAACTTATATCAGCCTCATTTGTGGTAACCATTCAGGGGTGGTGGGAGCCAAGTTATGCATGTTTTATTTTTTTCTTGGTTGGTCTGAATGGACCATTTCATCTTTAGGGTTTCTTCCTCATTAGTTAATCATTCTTGGCTTTATCTAGGCAATGTTTTCTAGGGTATTGTCAGATTGTACCACGTGCCAATATTTGTTAATTATGCAAAGTAAGAGAAGGTAGCAGCACACACTGGCTCAAGGATGATTATTTTATTTGCAGATAAAAGAAAGCCCAATGGCAGACACAGTGAAAACACACCTACATAGCACACTACGTACAGGGCTTCATCACCCTGATGAAGCCCTGTATGTAGGGCACTACTGTATGTAGGTGTGTTTTCACTTTGTCTGACATTGGGCTCTCTTTTATCTGCAAATAAAATCATCATCCTTGAGCCAGTGTGTGCTGTGACCTTCTTTTACTTTGTATGTTTGGCTCGAGTGAGCACATATCGTTAGTACCTTTGAGGACCGGGAGTGCACTTCTCTCTGCCCCCCTTTTTGACTTTTGTTAATTATGGCTTACACTTTGTGGGCTTGTGGGGGGAAGGTCATGATAAAATGAATGTTAGTATCTCCTTCTCTGAGTTCTTGATTTTGTAAGGCAGAGGAAGAATTAAGAGGGATGGAAGAAGCAGTAAAACAGTTTGATTCCACAAGAGAATATCCACAAGTAAGTGGCAATTTAAAGAAATGTCTGTCGTGATGCAATAATAAAATCAAATTCATAAAAAACAGCCAGCCCGGTGGTGCTGAGGGCTGAGGTGCTGGATGCCTTACCTCGCTCCACGCCGGCGACCCATGTTTGGGAACGAGCATGGGCCGCAAGGGATCGGAAGGGGTGGAGAAGGATGGAGCACCTGACGGCTACTCTCCTTCTCTGGCAAGGGGATCTGCAAGCTTCCACCACAATACTGCCACCTGGGGGAACTTAGGTGATAGGTGTGGTATTAGGGGAAGTAGTAGCGAGGATCAGACGCCGGCAGAGGGCTGGAGCAAGAGGCATATCTCAGCTCATCTCCTAGCTCACTGGCCTTATTGCATGCCAGCATCTCGGGGGCGGAGAAAGCATGGAGGAAAAAATGGATTCCGCAGTGTCGCTGGTTGACGGGTCTTGGGGGATGGAACTCAGGATTCACCGGTGAGTCCATGCAAGGTGCACACTCCAATCATTGTTGGGAAGAGATCTGGGGCTCCTCCACCCCTCCGCAGGGTAATCCGGAATCTAGGGTCAAAGGACCGGGGCACCCACATGTGAGGGCTTTCCAGGGTAGGCTGTGGGGCAGGCCCACATTGAGACCCCGAAGAGTGGGGACACTGCGGGAATAGGAGGATAAATAATAGAGTTAAAAAAAAAATTCATAAAAAAGGGAAATTTGATAGATATATGGAGGGTTACACAAAGGAGAACATTGTAAGTTGGGTGAAGAAAACAGTGCCACAAAACCAAGGAGTGGAGTCCAATTAAATCATTGTAAAAAAAAACACAAGGACTCCCCAACTGATATTCACATAGACAATAGCGTGAGTGAATATGAAGAGGCTTCATCAAGCTCAGACGGAGCAGGAGGAGCAAGTGTGGTACCAGATTTGAGGAACCCACAGAACATCTACAACACAGCACATGCAAAAGGACAAGACGGGACAAACATTTGCAAAGGAGGAAAAAATCCACTATATAAATGCATTGAAGGAGCAAAGGCCACTAACCCCTTGAAAAAGTCACAGTTGGTTACAAAACGTGTCAGGGAAGTTGCTCTGTGGGAGGCTTGTCCCTTTTCTGGTTACAACCTACTGGGAGCACTAACTGCACTTTAATAAATAATTAGCACTTTACAACTGAAAGCTGTGCTAGCCCTTGTGAACAGTCTAAACCACATTGGCAATCATGATGCAGGCTCTTTCTGTGCTGTAGAGGTTTTTTTACACCCTAACTCTGCCCACTCCTATGCAGCACCCTAGTGAACACCGCCGAATTAGATGACAAAGCACAATGCAGCGTTCAAAATAGGTTTTAACACGATAAATAAATAACAGTACGAGAAATACAGTTACACCTTATTAATTAACATTGCATCAACCTAGTTTTCTTGCAATTAATGTTTCTTTCTTTTTGAGAAAGCTAGCGATAGTAGCTTACTTTGTGTATGACTTAGCTGCATCATCACACACAATGCAGTGGACCTGTAGTGGACCTTGCAAGGGTCCCGAGCAGCTGCCTCATCACATTGGGCTAGGCTTGTAACCAGTGTAGCTACATCATCACACACTTTTCACCTTGAGTTTATACCAAAGAACAACAGTGTGGATTTTCTTCAGGTATGTCTTACTCTTATCTCCCTAGCAGAACCAAAGGGTTAGAAAATGGGTGATTCTAAATCTGCATCTGCTTCCTCTTCATAAAGTGCATCAGTGCTGCACCTTACTGAATCTATATGTATTAAATTGCATCATAAGTCCTGTAATAATTTATGTATAATGCATTTGAACTCTGCATTCCTGTCACTCTGTATCCAGGTCACCCTTGTAGAAAATAATTCAGTCTTGATGGGATACTAGTTGGAAGAATAAATGTTAAGTAAATAAATATGCTAATCCCATTCTGGTTCCTCATTTGAATCTGTAACTGCACAGTTTTTAAAGGAAAACTGGAAAATTCATAATGAACCTTCCCTCAGAGGATACCCAGTCTTGAGTAGTGTTTTCCCATTAAACAAAACCCTAATTGCTCCTTATCTTGCTCTGTTGATGTTCTCCCCAAGGGTGAGAGATCCTGGTGTGATCTGGATGACAGACTGACAGTTGAAGCCCAGGTGTCATCTGTGGTCCAAAGTGGGTTTTACCACTTGAGGAATATTGCCAGGATTAAACCCCTAGTTTCGCCCAAAGACCTGCCCTTACTGGTACATGCCTTTGTTACATCAAGACTTGATTACTGTAATGCTCTATACTTTGGGGTCACTGGAGGGACCCTCTGCTGACTGCAGCTGGCAGAGAATGCAGCGACTCAGTTGCTGACGGGCCTGTCTAGGTCCAGTCATGTGACCCTGGTCCTGCGGACTCTGCACTGGCTGCCTTGCAGGTGGAGGATCATCTTCAAGGTGGGCTTGCTCACTTATAAGGCCCTGTACTAACTGAGCCCTGACTATCTGGCTGATCTTCTAACACCTGCCACCTCATTTCATTCCCTCCGCTCCTCGACCAGGGGCCTCCTTGTTGTTCCAAGGGTCAAATTAAAAACTTCTGGTGACCGTGCCTTCAATGTCACTGGACTGGCCCTTTGGAACTCTTTTCCAGCCTGTGTTAGGGAGACCCCGACAGTCAAAAGTTTCAAAAAGGGTCTAAAGGCTCATCTGTTCTGTTTGGTTCTGTTTGACTTTCCCCAATGAAGGTAATTGACCAGTACTAATTAAACTCTAGTCATTTCAGAACTCTGGTTATTGCTTTAAATATCTATGTACTGTATGTGGTATGTGGTATGCTTTTGGTTTATGACCCTACCTGTTTTATGTAAGGCGCCCTGAGCCCCAGTTATTGGGCGCCATATAAGTAAACTTGCCTTGCCTTCACCACCTTCTCATGGAGTAAAGCCATTCACTCTATGCAAATATAGACTGCTGACCAACGTCAGGCCTTGCAGTGCACATCTGCATTGAAAGAGCATTGAATAAATGCTTTACTGCCTGAGATAGCAACAAGGAGAGTGATATGTGGTAACTTACTGAGTGTTGATTTATGTAGAGATTCAGAGCAACTGGGTAAGAAAAAAAATGTTTCGAACTACTAATCCGGAGGGTGGTCTTTGGGGTGACAGTTATTTTAACAGTAAGACCCAACAAGACGTGTGTCACTATGGTATTTAACCATGCATCATGTAGTGTGTAGCTCGTGCTTTAATAAATACCAAAATGACCCACAGTCTGGACTGCCTTATTGCAATTATAAAATGGACCTGTCTGTGAAAAAAAGCAAAAATACAAAATAAACCGTTAATTAAATATTTTATTAAAAATGCAAAAATAATGGTGTGATGCTGACGCATCCGCCAGTTAATAAAATAATCTCAAATTTAATAGTTTTGTGCAGCTGGAAGTGGAGTGTTTGTGTCACAGAAGGGATACCTCTTGAACAGATTCACCCATCCCATTCATATACCTGCGCTAGTAAGAACGGGAATGACTTTTTTTTTAAATAATTAGAGTCTGCTACCCTTTCTCGCCCTGTTTCTTTTTTCCATGTCTTTCCCCATGTTTACAGTGGATACAAGAATTCAAATTCTACAAAATTTTGCTGGCAGACCCCCCCCCCCCAATACACACACACACCAGGAATGTTTACTATAGACAAGGCCCCTGCAATTCTGCGATTCTCCAGTTGTGGAATTTCCTGCAGAATTTGCATCATGCTGCAGAATACATATAGCACTGCAGAATTCATTGTTTTTCATGACATTTTATTTAAATATACAGTTTTTCCATAGTTACATGCTCTCTTACCCATCCTGTTATCCTGAAGCCCCTCCTTGGTGCATGGCATGTGATGTCATCAATGACATCACATCATATTTTAGCCAATGGCAGGACTGTATTCTGCCACAGAAATGAATAAATCATGGCACAGAAATCTGAAAATGCTGCAGCAGAGCACTAGGGCCCTGACTATAGAATACAAGATTTAAAAATTCTACACAGTTTTGCTGACAAATTTTCAATCCACCCAGACACACACACTCACTCACAATAGAAGGCCTAATATGGAGGCAGAGACTCAATTTTATCAGAGGCAGGATAGGCAGCAGAGATTTCCCTGGTATGCAAGTAAGGCTAGAAGGAGTATTTTTCATGGTAAGCAAAGAAACACCAGCCGCAGCAGAAAATAAAAGTGAGTATACTTCATTGTGTAGATTTGTGCAAGAAAGTAGTAAGGAAATGTTTAAGGAAAATAACATTGAATGAATCATTTGTTTCAATTATTTGTTTATGCACCTTCTCTTCAACCCTGGCTCTCAGATAGCCCTGGTATTCCTTTAGCTCTTATTGTCCATCCTGTGCCCCCATGGAGCTTCAGTTTGCCCCCCCCAGGCAGGGTTCAGGTTAAGGGGGGATATAATTGTAACCCCCCTGTTACCCGGGGTTACTAGAATCCCAGTAAAACCTAGTGGTAGGCAGGGAAGGCAGCTTGTGAAACTCCAGTTAAATGGATTTCACACTATCTCACTCTGTTCTCAGTCTCAGCTGAGATTGAGGGATGACATCATTATAGAACTTTTGCAGCTGCATAAGCCACACTGGAATGTTGCAGTTGGAGGTTAGTGTAGAACGTTGGGAATTTTGAATTCAGTCTGTGTGCCATCTGAGTGAGAGACGGTAGTACAGCTGAGTGTGTGCAGGCTCTCAGAGCTTTAAGCTCTGTTTTAGAGCTACTTTTGGAAGGTGTGTGTTTCCACCTGAAGAGGAAGTCAGGAACTGGTAATTGAAGTGGTGGCGACTGCTTTCAATGGTTCAAGAGCCCCATCCCTGAGGGAATGGGGGAAGGTTTTTACCTGTTTTTCCAGAGGCAACCCTCCTGGGTCCGGCTAAGGGAAAGAAGCTGCCTGTTCAAGTTGTGCTGAGGCACCAGAAGCTCTGAGAGAGAAATTCCTTGTGGAGGAAATGCCTGTGGGGCACCTGCAACCAAAGGGTGAGTTCGCTCTGAAAAAGGGCCAAGTGTTTTTCACCTGAACAGAAGGAAACTAAAGAGACTGTTACTGTGGGGTCGGGAAAAGACAGCCAAGTATAGTTGGAAAGTGAGGATTGGACTGCTTAATCTGTGGGAGGTCTAGAGTAATGGACATTGTCACTTAATTCAAGTATGTTCAAGTCCAGCACAAAGAGTGAAGGAAATTGGGGACTGGACTGCTTAACTCAGTGGGGGGGTCTAGTGTAATGGACAATGCCACTTAAAAGTATGTTCAAGTCCAGCACAAATGAGAAGCAAGACAAGTAGATGGAATGTCAAATACATTTAGCAGGAATCTACATTGCAAGGCTTTACAGGAAGAGGTGTTTACTGTCCAGAGAAATGGCTGGGTATGAATTGTGGGAGCGAGAGGTGGGAGACCCCCCATCAGTAGTAACCAAATTCACCTCTATGGATTTGTTCTGAGACACCTTTTACTTTCTGTCAGGTACTTGGCCAGTGCCTGAGGAAAGTACCCAGACGTGGGGTTGAAAGGAAGAATTCCCTGATGGAGCCGACGTGTTCTTAGGTGGTTTAGGGAGCCACCAGAAAATGTTTCCATGAAGTATAGAAGGTGTCTAAGTGGCTGGCAAGGGAGCCGAGCCAAGGGAAAACCCAGAACAATGTACAAGTTCGGGCTGTGTAACCCAAAGCAGTGTGCAAGTCCGGGCTGTGTGCCCAGTGGGTTCAGAGCCTGAGGGCTAAAGTGTTGAGGAAGTGTTCTTGTTCTTTTTAATCTGCATTACCAGGAGTGTAGCCCTGTGGGGGTCCATCTATGCTTTGTTTTTTCTGTTTGGATGTGAATACAAAGCCACACTTTAGAATCCCACTTCTGGTATTGGACATTACAGTTATTGCTTCCTGTGTTCGGAGTTACTTGGGTGCCCCTGTGCAGAGTAGCCAAACCTAGCCTTTGTGCTGAGTGACCTATTCCTCCCCGAACCCAGTCCACCTGGTATTGCTGTCAGATACAAACGGCATACCGGCCCTGGGTTACATAATCTCATATAAGTAATGTGTTGGGCTGCGGATCTGAGGTGGTGGGACCAGCCCAAATGTACCAGGGCCTCTGTGAGATAGAACTGGGGCCATTTTTAGTTTTCTTGTCCTTGATCCCCTGACAACATCTGGGTGTATGGAGGACCAATGCATTTACGCATGCAAAGCTTGTACAGCATGAATCCCCGGCTGGCATCGTCCCCTCCCTGCTCGACCTCCTTCACTGTACTGCCACCTGTGATAACCCAGGTGGCAGTAGAGAAATGGGGCTAGTGACCCTCTGTCTCTGGAGGAGGAGAGCATCCCCTGGTCTGCTCTTTTCTCCTCCCACCGGCTGGCCCCCATGACCCAGGCCCATTCCTGAACCCAGAGCACTGGCATCATGAGTGGTATTGCCACCTCTGTGCTCATAGGCTGCCTTTAATTTCTTTTTCTTTTTTATCTAAGAAGTAGAGGGCTTTTACTGAGGGAAAAAAATGGCTTCCATTTAAATGTTTTTAATAAGTGAATGTTCTGAGAGGTAGGGTAAGGATTTTTAATGTGGGAATTAGGCTGACTGGTCCTTTTGCAGTGGGTTGGTGCAGGAGTTACCCGTGGGTAAAGATTCAAACTGACCTAAGGGATTGCAGATTTTTCCCCATCATTTTATAATGGTTCCATCATGCTGCGGCAAGAAGAATATTGCTGACCTCCCCCACAGTGATACATGGTCACTGACATCCCCGACACCGACAGGTCCCAACCCCAACCAGGGATCACACCGACACCTGTTCGGTGTTCATGTGGGGGGGGGGGTCTGTGCCCCCTTCACTCCCCGGACTTATAGATTCCAACTCGGTGGGGGGGGCAGATGTCAGGGAAGAGCAGCCAAACTCCAGAGTTGATGACACAGTCATCATTCTACAACCCAGTCAACACTGCGGGTGTTGATGGGTTGGTGTCGCTGTAACAGCGTTACTGTAAAAGCATCACTGTTACAGTGGTATACGATTTTATTATTTCAGCTGGTGCAGTTCTTTAAAGAGCTAGTTTACTGTCTGAAATTAACATTGAGTGTTTAAAAGTAGTCATTATTACTTTTTATATCTGAGATATTTTTGTCCTTGTTTTTTTGGCTACTTGCATGATTTTCTACCTGACAGCACTAGCTGTGATATAGATAGATGGAAGGCTAGATGGATGGATGGATGGATGGATGGATAGAAGAGAGAGAGAGACAGACAGACAGACATATAGAAACTGATGAACTGAACAGATGGATGGATAGATGGATAGATAAATGCTTATTGTTTGACAACATCTTTATTAAAAAATTGAACAAGTGTAAATGTTCAATACTTAGAAGAAATGTCTCAGGATAAAAAAAACAGAAGAGCATTTAAAAATTTCACAGCAACTATTTACAGCTTCACAAGAATTAAATAATGTAAGCACTGGTTGGGTGAGCTCCCTTCCTACCTCACCTCCTCCTTCATAACACCCCCTCCACCCTCCCATTCCCTTGGATCGTCAGATTCCCATACCCTGGTTGTCCCCTGCAGATCTACCCAAAGGGGAGATATTGTTGATAGGGGACCTGAATATGCCAGATGTTAACTGGAGTACCTTTGCTGCAGGCACAGCCAAGAGCAGGGTCATTCTTGATGCCCTACAGGGGAGCATGCCTCAGACAGCTAGTATTGGAACCCACTCAGGAGGGAGCAATCTTAGACCTGGTACTCTCAAATGGGGACGGAGAAAGAATTTCAGATTTAGAAGTGGGTAGCCATCTGGGAACAAGCGACCACCAAACAGTGTGGTTCACGATAAACACAGCCATACAATCAAGCCATACAAAAGCAAGAGTACTGGACTTTAGGAGGGCTGACTTTGGGAAAATGAGAGTGCCTCAGAAAAGCACTAGCAAACAGGCAAGAAGGAGGGGTGGAGGAACAATAGGGAGTGATCAAAACAGCCATGAAAGAGGCAACAAGCCTTTGTGTAAAGCAAATCAATAAAACACAATGAAGGAAAAAAACGCTATGGTTCTCAAAAGAGGTGGCAGGGAAGGTTAAGGAGAAAAGGACAGCATTCAGGAAATATAAGGAAACACAGAAGGAGCAGGACAGAGAACTTTATCAGTTAAAGCAGAAAGAGGCTGGGAAGGCAGTCAGAATAGCAAAGGCCCAAACCAAGGAAAGGATAGCCAATTCTGTTAAGAAGGGGGATAAGACCTTTTATAGGTACATTAGGGAGCGAAGAAAGACCAAAGGAGGGATACTGAAGTTTAATAAAGGGGAGGGAATGTGGGTAGAGGGTGACAGTGAAAAAGCTGGGATACTGAACGAATATTTCTGCTCAGTATTCACAAAGGAAGAGGAGGGGGAGTTACCTAAACCAAACAAGAGAAACACTCTGAAGACAGGGGTCGATACCAGTCCATTCACAGAAGAAAGGGTTCTGAAAGAACTAATAAAATTGAAGGTGGACAAAGCAATGGGGCCTGATGGGATTCACCCAAGAATTCTAAAAGAACTAAGGGTAGAACTAGTGACACACTTGACTACTCTCTATAACAAATCATGGGAGGATGGGGTGGTACCCGAGGACTGGAGGAGGGCAGATGTGATTCCTCTTCACAAAAGTGGGAGCAGGACAGAGGCAGGAAACTACAGACCAGTTAGTTTGACCTCAGTGGTAGGGAAATGATGGAATCACTTCTGAAGGAAAGAATTGTTGAGTACCTAGAGGCCAGTGGGGCTGGGACCCAAGGCAGCATGGATTCACGATGGGAAGGTCGTGTCAGACCAGATCTAATAGATTTCTTTGATTGGGTGACCAAAGTAGTAGACCAGGGTGGGGCTGTGGACATGGTCTACCTAGATTTTAGCAAGGCATTTGATACAGTCCCACACAAAAGATTAATTCACAAGATAGCCAGCCTTGGAGTGGGTCCCCAGGTGGTAGCCTGGATAAAAAATTAGCTAGACAACAGGACGCAAAGGGTAGTAGTAAATGGAGTACACAGTGAAGAAAGGAGGGTTACTAGCGGGGTACCACAGGGTTCAGTACTGGGACCGGTCCTTTTTAATGTCTTTATAAGTGACATTGCAGAGGAACTGGAAGGAAAAGTATGTCTCTTTGCAGATGACACAAAGATCTGCAACAGGGTTGATACACAAGATGGAGTGGAAAGGATGAGAAGGGACTTGGCAAGGTTGGAGGAATGGTCAAATGTATGGCAGCTCAGATTCAATGCAAAGAAGTGCAAGGTAATGCACATGGAAACAAAACCCAGGGGAAGCATACACAATGGGGGTGAGATACTGACAACAGTAAAAATAGAAAGGGACCTGGGGTAATTATATCAGATGACCTAAAGGTGGGCAAGCATTGTGAGAAGGCAGTAAGGAAGGCTGGGGAGATACTGGGATGCATAGGAAGAGGCATCAATAGTAGAAAACAGGAAGTTGTTATCCCTCTGTACAGACAGTTGGTGAGACCCCATCTGGAGTACTGTGTGCAGTTCTGGGGACCCCATCTCCATAAAGACATAGACAGAGTGGAGGCTGTCCAGAGGAGGGCAACCAAAATGGTGCAGGGTCTGCACCAGAAGACATATGAAGAAAGACTAAAGGAGCTTAATATGTATACCCTTGAGGAAAGAAGGGAGAGGGGACATGATAGAAACTTTCAAGTACCTCAAGGGAATTAACAAAGTCCAAGAGGGTAGCATCTTCCAGAAAAAGAGATGTGCAAGAACAAGGGGGCACAATTTGAAGATAGAAGGGGGACGGCTCAGAGGTAATGTGAGGAAGTATTTTTTCACTGAGAGGGTTGTGGATGCATGGAACAGCCTCCCTGAGGAGGTCGTGGAGTCAAGAACAGTGGGGGACTTCAAGAATGCATGGGACAGGCATAAGGCAGTCCTAGTGGGGGGGGGTAGGAGGAAGTAAGCTGTTGGTTAACTAGGATCTGCAGCTTATCTGTTAGGTAGGAAAATGAGCAGACTAGGTGGGCCAAGCGGTCCTTATCTGCCGTCAAATTCTATGTTTCTATGTTTCTAAATCGGCCAATCCAGTTTCTCTCACCGCCTCCCAGAAATTTGGAATTCCCTCCCACCTCCAATCCGGCACTCATCCTCTGCCTACTCCACCAGCTCTGCCCTCAATAATTACCTTGCACCTAACTGCTCCTGATATGTCCCTATCTAATTTCCTCCTCTATGCCCTGTACAAACCTTACCTCTCTACCTTCACCTTCACTTACCACCCCAAGGGGCTTGTATCTCTGATCTACTACCTTCCCCAACCTTCCTAATGGAGTCTCTCTGGTACACTGCATTATCCCCTTCTCTCTGGTCCCCCCAGTCCCATTGCAGGGTTCCTCCCACCCTGAGGGGGGATCCAGGGATATGACTCTTCCCTCCTCTCCCCACCTCACCCCTGCCTCGCCTTTCCCCCTTTTCTTTTACGTAAGCACTTGTTTACTTAGTAACCTGCCACTTATTATTATCCACTTTTTCTACAAGTTATGCTCAACAAGTTTGTAATACTTTTTGTAACACCTGCCATACAACTGTATGCTATTGTTGATCTTGTAAATTGAATGTTTACTGTCTCATTCCTATTGTACCCCTTCCACCCAGGTCACACCGGGAGATGAGCAACCTGTTGCTCAGTGTGCCTTCCTGGTGAAATATTTCAGTAAATAAATAAATAATAAGCCATGACAAGGTGTACATTATGTAAAGAATTTGGCATGACACAGGGGGGATTATGCTATGTTAATGTTATTGTTGCTGTGTTGTTTGATTTGCATTGTGACCATTTTGACTGTGAGGATATGTAATTAGCATATTGATCTTTCTGACCCTGACTGATTGTGCTCTCTATTAATGCCCCCCCATCATGTCTTCTAATATATGTTAGGTTAATACAGTCCCATGTGATGGGATCCTGACCAATGAGGAGCCAGAACTGATCAGATCCCATTTTATAAAGGATTTTGATACACACCCAAAGAGAGTAGCAAGGCATGATGCCAAATTGAGGCCGAAGGCCGAGTGTCCTTACGCCCCTACAGGGGGTTATAACTCTTGTAAAATGGCTCTAAGTAAATTTTGGGGGGGAGAAAAATGAGATTCTGCACCTGACCATATGTTTATAGAGAGTTAATGCATGGTCAGGTGACGTCTCTCGGCCAATGAAATTTCTAGATTTTTTCTTGCCATTTTTTAAATGCTATAGTTGGTTAGGAGGAAAAAAATGTTTAAACACATTAATATTGCATATCAAGTGTTCACAGCTTAAGGAAAAATAGGTGTGTCTTTTGTGGTTGGTTGAACGAAGAATTCTTAGCTGATTCAAAGAATATCTGAATTAGACTTGGGCTATCTGAAAGGTAGCTTGATAGAGTAGTTCAGGTATCTACCTATTTTAACAAGGTAAGGTAGCTTGGGTAATATTCTAAAAACCCTTCCTGGCTGAATACAAAAATGCACTCTAAATACACATAGGGCCCGATATTCAAACCTGCACCTGGCAATGGCACAAGTGGTGGCGCAGCGCCACTGAGTTGCGCTGGAGCAACCAAGGGATATATTCAAAAGAGATGTGCTATGACACAACTCTTCTGAATATATCACATAATGCATGCTGCACAAATACAATGCGCCGGCGCATCCCCCCAGACAGGTCTGAATACCAGGAATGGGTAATGCCCCAGCGCATCAGAGATACGCCGTGCGCAAATTCCTGATATTCAGAAACCAATATGCAAATGGGGACATTATGCATGCAGCCATTTGCATGTCATTATGGTCTCATTTGCATATGTTCTGCAGGGCCGGCCAGCACAATGCGACTGGCGCCCTGCACACCATGCGGTGCTGGAAGTGGAGGTCCAGAGGTTCCTCCCCACCTGTAGCCCCCAGCACCCTTAGTGGTGTGCATCCTAACACCCTGGTGGCCCAGTGGTCGCCCCAACCCTCCCGTAGCACTGATTACTGCAAACACCAATGTATAACAGCTCTGGCAGTCTAGTGGTATCCCCCACCCCTCCCATAGCACCAATCACTGCAAATACATATGAATAACTTTCCTGGCAGTCTGGTGGCACCCCCCTCTCCATCCTGACCCTCTGATCATCATCATATTGAAAAATGACATATCCCTGGTGGTCCAGTGGAACCCACCTCCCCACCCGAATCCCCGCTCACCGGCGAAATAGTCAGAGACATGTCCTGGTGGTCCAGTGGTAACCCCCACACCCCCACCCACACAGGACCCCCAGCCTACCCAGCTGCTCCCCGGTCATCACCGAGCAGCATACCAACCTGCATACCACCGCAGCTGCCCGCTGAATGACAGCTTACAGTAGGAGCTGCAAGCCCATTGATCCACACCACAGTGCACACTGTAATAATTCACAACTTTGTGAATGAATACTTCATTCACAAAATTATGGATTGTTACAGTATGCACTGCAAGCTGACTGGTCCATGAGCTTGCAGCTCCTACTGTAAGCTGTAGCTCGGCGGGCAGCTGCGGTGATATGCGGCAATCAGTGCTACAGGAGAGGAGGGGGGACCACTGGACTACCTTTGTGTGTGTGCTTGTGCACAGTGTTGGGGGGGGTTCCACCCACGGTCGGCAACTGCTGTGTTGCGCACTGCAATACAGCAGGCCACCTGGTGGGTGGACTGCACTTGAGCCATCTTTCATGGGCTCAATTTTGAGCCAAGGTAAGCAGCACGTCTCAGGGTTGTGCCAGCATATGTGTCGCACATCCCGGGCTGAATATTGGGATGTGCTGCATATGCATGGGCACACCCCCTTGAGATGTGCTGCATACATTATCCTTGCACCCTGGTGCATTGGGAATTGCACTATGCAATTCCACTTGTGAATATTGCACCTGGTTGCAGTTTTGGGGTTGCGCTGACGCACTTCAGTTGTGCCAGGTGCAACCCCTTTGAATATCTAGCCCATAATGTATATGTTGTTGTAGCTTTATAGTTATATGCTGAAAATGTAATAAAATCTAGGTTTTAAAAATAGGGATTACTAGTGTTCACCATCCATGCTCCAGCTGGTAAAGTTTTAACGGTTTTAAGGCAGAAAAGACAGACAAACTAAATGTTAATAAGTATAAACGGTCTGCAGGAATCTGTGTTCCAACATTTGTAAGTTTCAGAGCACCCAGTTCTAGAGGAAGGGCACTGACATGAATGCATCACTCCTCCTGAAGAAGCCTGAGATGGGCAAAGCACTGAGACTTTTTTGGCTGCCCACAAGAGTGACGTGGTAATTATTGCTGTATTTGTACCCAATTTTTGCACTTTATCACCATAGCACGTTCACATTTAAAAGTTCATTATGTGTCCTGTATGGGTTAAGGCAGCTGTGAACTTTATAGTACAAGATTGTCTTACAAATAAAATTTTGAGATAGGAGCTAACACTACTTGTATTGATGCATATTTTTTTTAGAATTTGAGACACAGGGGTCGATTCACAAACGTTCTGAGAAAGTTACAAGCCCTGGGTGCACTGAACATATGGTGCATGGGGTTTGCTGCATTCCCCTGATGATGACTGGGATTCTTGATCCTATGCACTGATTGCCACTAGTTAGACCAACCTTTTCTGGTCTAACGTGTGGCGATCGTGGGTATCCTTTTTTAGGAGGCTTGCACCAAATATTTAGTGCAAGCTGCTATAGATCGGGAAAAGGTGTCACAAATGTGCCTGATTTTCTTGAATCGGGTGCATTTTGTGGCAAAGTGCTTGGAACAGCTGCTCCAAAACCCGTGTTTGACGCACGGCCTAATGCAAGCCCTGCATTGCCATTTGTCAATCAGGCCCATTGTCTCTTACTCACCCTCAAGTGCATGTAATCTTTTCTGTAATGTTCATTTGAATATCTGTGGTTTAGCAGACCAGTTTACGAGCACCATCTCTGTACCATAATAGCTCTCATCAATCTCCTTTGGAATAGCTTTTTCCCTTGGGTACTGGTGATGAGAGTGCATCTGTAAAGATCCCTATGCCCTCCCATGAGGGGTGGCCCTCCACTACTCCCAGGTCATCTTGGGCTGTAATTGTCCTTTCTCTCAAGACTGGACACTGGATACAGTTCACCTCCTCTCAACTGGATCTCTTGGGGGGGGTGTTTTCCCATGAGATCCTGACTTGGCCCTGAGCCTCCTGAGAACCATACCTCTCAACCTTTTTCCCCCCAAATGTGGAACATTGCCTGTCAAAATGTGGAACAAATGGGCAAAATGTGGAATACTTAATCAAATCTTTACCTAAGAAACTCAAAACACTGTTAACATGTTGCATTTATGTTTAGAAAGTCTGTTATTAATTGAATAATATATTTTTTGCATCATTTACTATGGATGTTTGCTATGAAATGTTGACCTTGAATGTGGAACAAGTCCTCACAATGTGGAACAGGGAGCTTTTGTGAAGTAAAATGAGGAACGTTCCTCGTAATGTGGTACAGTTGAGAGGTATGCTGAGAACTCACTGGAGGAGACCAGTACCACTCAGGCCCAGGGACACTGTCACCACTCTTGATGCCAGAGCTCCCCTTGGCTCAGTTGCAGATGGGGTGGCTGGACTCCCTTTTTTATTCTCTTTTCCTTCCCCAGACTCCCAGACCAATAGCCTGCTTTCCCCTCTTATAGAGTAAAGGGGGAAGGGCAAGGCATGAATATTCATGCATGAGTTTCCCACTACTGGCTGAGTCAGGAAGCTCTTAGCACAAGCTCCAGATACCTTGTCTCCAAGCTGGGGCCCACTAGAGGGCAGGTCTCAGGGTCAGGCTTAAACCCTTGGGTACTTGCTCTCTATTAACTGGCCTCAAGCTGGGTGAAGAGAGAGGCTGGTTACAGTGGTCGTTGTGACCACTTCGCTCCACCAATTTTCAACTGTGTATACAGAACTCAGTCTCTGCATCAAACAACAACTTCACCACATCACTGATGGGTTGGAAGAAATAAGCATCTGTCTCTGGTTGGTGTGATCTTTGGTTGAGGCAGACAAAATGTACAAAGCTGTTCCAGACAACTACCTGTTCAGGTAATGCCTTGGCAGCTCTCCAGACAGTTATTTGCATACTGTTATCACAATACTCCATTATGAGGACTACATCTAATGACAGTTTTGAAACTCTATAGTGAGAATAAATACAGTAGGATTGTCACATAATAATTATATACACTACAACATATTGAAGCAGCAGCTCATGTTAGTGGTATAAATTGTGACCTATACTGTTTTCTTCTATTTTTAGATTGCCCCTTATCTTCTGCCTTGTGCCATACCCTTTTTTTCCCCATTTTGAGATTGCCTGAGCACATTAATTTACATCTGAAGTAATCAAAGAAGCACTCTTTTCAATGTGGCTATGGTTAGGACTTTATCAGTATTCTCTCTTTTTGAACACCAATTGAGGAACATCACTTTCGTGTGACTAAAATGAACTAGCATGCTGGAGACACTACTCTTCTAACCTTACCGGACAGTACATGTACAAAAATAGCTGAACATACTGATGAAAGCCTGGGGATGGCCATATTAAATGGAGCAGGGCTCCCTTTATTATTTCAAATGTAAAACTCAAATGCTTACACTAGTGAGAACAGAAAAAGGGGTATATGACAGGATAGAAGGGGCCATCTAAAATAGAATAAAATAGTATAGGTTAAACTTTTCACCATAACAGGCACAGCTGCTTTACAATTTGCATCCTCTCTCAACCTGGCATCTCTGCAAGGAACATGGAATACAGCTCATTTGTTTGTTTTTTTCAAACAGAGTTCTCAACATGCACAGATGGTGTTTATAGAGATTGATCAGAGAAATGACCTGGCTCTAGCTGGCAAAGTCTGAGGCCATATCTCTAGTGGCTTTGTCAGGGTGAGAATGAATCAAGTGTTTCCATAATTGCCCATTACAGGCCTAGCATACCTGCACTCCACCTGCACTCCCCCTCTCCCCCCCAAAAAAAATAAGAAAAAACAAGCACATGCTTCCAGCAGGTTCCAGGCATGTCTTTTGTACTGGTAGATGCCATAACACGTAGTGGGTAAAATCCCATCTCCTTGTAACAGGGGTGGGCAGAACTGGTTCTGTAACAAGATGGCCAGATCTAAAGTTGAGCATGAAAGAAAAGTACCTCCATTTAAAGAGCTAGAACTACCAAAATTAGCTCCTTACTTTTTATTTCTGATGTATTTTTCCTTTTCCTCTTGCTCATTAGAAAGTTTACTGCTTGATAGTTTTTTGGTTTGCTGTGTAGAACAGAGCTTTTTCTGGGAGCTGACATATTTTGTTCTTCTTCATTACTGATTAGCACTGTAACATCACTCAGTGTGACATCACTGTTAACCAATCTGGCAGCCACTTGGTGGCTTTTCCTAAGCAGTTGTGATGTCACAGTCCATGTGAGGTCCCAGTGCTGATGAGGTTTGAAGATGAATAGAACTAAAACTGTCAGCCTCCAAGCAGAGTGCTGTTACACAAATCACACTTTGTTCTGGTGCACATTTTTTTCAGCATTTGAGACATGATAGTCTCTGACTCACTCTCGAGTGCATGTAGCCTTTTTTGGAATATACCCAACGGAGAGAGCAGACATGTAGTTAACCTTCATTGAAATGACCTTATAGGAGAAAAAAGATCAAGGCAGTAGCTATGTAACCACCTGGGGAGGTAAGCCGAATGAATGGTCATCAGGTGGAGGGAGCCCGATAACGGCTGGAGTCGGTAAGTCCCTGAGATGGACTCCATTTCTTTGGGTCACTAGGACTATCATTGTGATTATCAGAGGGAGGCACACATGGCAAGACCAACTATTCATTTTTAAGAATAGATCATAATACTGATGTACTGAACATTAATGGTAATGCCATTTGTTTGCACATGAGACATGCATAGGCATATTTGCCCCCAGGGAAGTGCTCACCCTACCTGAGAGGTTACCACTGTGCTATACATATTGGGAGTGCCAGGACTCCAGGGACCCTGAACATAGGGGATACAGTTAAGGTAAAAGAAGCAGCAGCAACAGAAGAACCTTTTAAAGCAAAGGAAAAGAAGCCTGAAAAATTATAGTAAGTATTGTGCAGTGTAGTGTAGTATAGTGGGTTTAGGAAATGCCTGATCTTGTACAATGCGACCAAAAACAAACACATGAAAAGTACTCCTCCATATTGGGAAATAATTTTAACACACAAATACTGTATATAACACAAAATAACAAATACTGCACCATAAAACCAACCAGACTGATAAGCCCCAGTGTTTCAAGGAACAAACCTTCTCTTCTCCAGGGCGTGGCTACCTACTCCTCACACAGTGTTTTTATAGGATATCAACAGGTGCTTTTAATAAAAATGCAATGACAAGTGCCCAAAATACTCATGGATGCTAACAGCTCATCTACTGTATATCTGTTAATTACTATTCAAGGATCAGTATCCAATAAGGTGGACCCATGTAGAGGCACTACTTCTTCCAATGAGAAAGGCTGTTAGGATCCACAAATTAAATACAATAAAAACACTTTTATTTAATAAAACCTGCAACCAGTGATGATTATCCACAAATACATATAAACTAGCTGTGAAAAGTGAGAATAAAACCAAGCATAAAATGACATACTAAGCTATAAAAGCCGCTCACAGAAGCATCACTAAATCATTTAATATTCTAAAATGAAAGTTCAAAAAATACCCACCAAAGGGTGTATCAGTAACTCAAGAAAAGGCTTCCATTGGGGATTGTAAAAGCTAAGCAACCAAGATGCTAATAATTGCCTAATGACCTGGTTATTCATCCCACTATACTTTTAATTAATAATTTATTACATACAAACATTTGAATAAAAAAAAATTAGCAACATAATACATATTGCTAAAGAAACACATACAACGATCAAGTCACTGGTCTTCTGATAACACTATAAGGGAGAAAAATACAGAATAACTCTGACAAAAAATGTGGAAACCCTATATAATTAACAATACATGAACCACTTGTAAAAAAAAAACTTTTAACTAATCATAACCCCCTTACAGAAAATAAAGTGCTAAATACAGTAAATAACAAATACTAAAAGGTAATCCAATTACTATTGAACTATGTAACTTACATATAACCCAAATAACAGAATACACAAATAGTACATATATCTAAAGTACTATAGCAGGGTAAATAGAGAAAGGGTGAATGCCATTAAATGAATGTCCTAGTCCAAAACACTGCAAATGCCACAAAGGTTAGATACATAATGCTTTCCCAACCAGTTTTACCAAAATAGTTACCAGTTCTTAAATTCACTAAAGCCATCTGATGTTAAAGTTTCAATTTAAACATCCACATAGATTCCTTTTGGGAAAACAATTAAAGTCTACCCCCCCTTGGGGGTTGCAGGAAACTGCTTTGATGCCCCTGTAGCTGACTACAAAATCTCCCTGATGTACCCCGGAAGCCAAATGTCTACCAACTGAGTGATCCAAATCCCTCTTCCTAATTCCTGTAATGCTCCCATATATGTTATTTCAAAGTACGTGTGGTTTGTCCAATGTAAATCTTGCCACAGGAACACCACAGGGCATACACTACAAATTGAGTCATGCAGGTAATAAATTGTCATATCTGAACTTACCTAATCCCAACAGGGGAGAGGTTCACAAAACGTTTTCCTTGTACCCTAAACCTGCACGTAATACAGTTCTTGCATAGATAGAAACCCAGTGATTTGGGGGAAGCCAGTTACTTAAAAGAGCGGAATACTGAAACTTGCTGTGAACCAGGGTGTCTCATAGATGTTACCTCTGCGAAATGTAACCCTGTGCCCCAAATCACAAACTTGTTTCAAATCCTGATCGACTCCTAATAAATGGCAAGGTTCATGCATGACCGATTTTAAGACCGTGGCCCCGATCCATCTGGTCCATAAGTAGTAACAAATGTTACCTGACCATTATCACTATTATTTTTTCTGTAGTCTAATAAAGTGGACCTATCCAAAGAACATGCTCTGCTCAAAGCCTGCTGAAGTATCTCTTCCTGGTACCCCCTCTTTCTGAATCTGGACAGAAGTTCAAAAGCTTCCTTATCATGATCTTCTAAGTTAGAACAATTTCATCTTAATATGACCAACTGGCCATAGGGGATATTTTGAGTAACATGTTTGGGGTATGAGCTTTGGGCATGAAGTAAACTGTTACCTGCTGTGCATTTATGAGATCCTGTTGTTATCATTTGCTCTTCAGGAATGCCATAAAGTTTAAGATCCAAAAAAAAAATCCTGAAATCTATCACTAATGGCAGTGAATTTGAGACCTAGCTGGTTGTTATTAATGTACTGTATGAATAAATCAAGATCTGGATCTGAACCTACCCACACATGGCATATCGTCAATAAATGGATCCATTTAACAGTGTTCCCATGAAATGGGTTGATCATGGTATCAAAAATGCCCGCCGACCCATAAAAAGGTTAACGTAGGAGGGGGCCACCGATGAGCACGTGGCCGTACCCTGTATCTGAAGATAAAACTTGTTGTCATAGAGAAAAATGTTGCTTTTCAAAATTAAATCTAAGGCGAAAGTTATAAAAGTTACAGGAAATTTGTCAGATGAATTTTCCAGCATGTATTTATCTGCTTGAATACCACAATCATGTTGGATCACTGTATAAAGGGAGGGAACATTAATGCATAACCAAGCATAATTTTCTCTCCAAATAAAGTCCTCAAAAACCTATAATACCGAGATGGTGTCCTTAATGTATGATGGAAGCGTTTTCACTTCTTGCTGAAGAAACCTATCCAGAAAGCTTGCCAATTGTTCCATCATTACCCCATTCCCCGAAACAGTCAGATGTCTGGGGGACAAACAGAATCTTTGTGGAGTTTAGGTATATGGTGAGATACTGATATCACAGGGTTATCACATCTTAATGCATTCAATTCATCAATATCTATCCAACCCTCCTCTAATGACAATTCCAAAAACTCCAAGACTTTATTTTTAAAAAATATGATTGGATTATGTGTCAGTGACTTATATATGGAAGTATCACTCAATTGTCACAAAAGGCTTCCTGGAGGTAATATTCTTTTTCCAGTATTACCATGTCCCCACCTTTGTCTGAAGGTTTAATCACAATGTCCTCCATTTTGTTAAGCTCCAATAAAGCCGCTCTCTCCTCTACTGACAAATTACCATGAGAACCTTGTGCCTTTAGTTGCTTAATAATTGCAGCCACATCCCTAAGCACTACTTGTCAGGATGTGCATATACCACCACAGTTTGGCATAAAATTTGATCTCACTTGCAGTTTAGGTCTTACTGCATCCACACCAATTGTCTATGCTGGGGGAGGCTTGTTTGATACTTCAAATAATTCTTGTGTACCTGCAATAACAATATTGATCTTATTAACTCCTGCTGAATTCATCAATTGTTCCAGCTCCTGATCAGTTACATCATCCAAAATGTTATCACCCATATCGAAAATGAATTAATATCAGATTCTTCAGGTACAGCCATGTCAATTTATTTTTCCTGATGATCAATTGATTCAGCATGCACTGCTGGACATGAAACATTTTACTGTCAACCCATGTTGTCAGATTACGAAAAGTCCTTTCTCAAATTAACTTTACAAAACAATTTAAATAAATCACAATATATCAAAAACTCATCCACTGGTTGTACTGGGACAAATGACAAACCATAAGAAAGGATCTTTGTCTGGGCTTCTGAAAATGTCTGCTTAGAAAATTGAATTACTGTTACCAATGGTTCTTTTTTTTTTGCATGACGTCAATTGAATCTGTTCTTGTCGTTCTTCGATCCCTCCTCCCCCTCCTTCTCTTTTTTGTTTTTGTATTCTGTTGATTTTGCTGATTCTGAACTTCTACTGCAATCCCTTGTGTCGAATCTTGTACCAAAAAATACACACTTCGAGGGGTGGTGGGTGAAATCGATCTTGTATTAGACTGCTCCCGTCTGTTACCCCGTGAGTTAACTGGCCTCCCTCTTGATTGCCTTCTCCCTCGGCTAATGAACTATTGTCATTGTCTCATTGATACACTGTGTTATTGAGGTATTCTTGTTAATCACGTAAGAGCTTCTTTTTCTTTCTGTCTATGATTTCATGCTCTAATTTAGTAGCTCTTTCAGTCAGTTTGGAATCCAGGTCTTTAATCAGTTCCACATTTTTAAATTTTGCGAGTTCTGTGTGCAAGTGCTGTATTCTTGCAATATCAATTTCCTGTGGTGCTTATCCTCCTCTATTAAAATTTCTACAAATCCAGTGGAACTCTTCCCCATGTTTTCCTCCCATTTTGGTTTAAAATGTAAACTGTCTAATGTACATGCCCAAAATTTGAAGAGTCTCAAGCCTCTTGGTCTCCAGCCTTTCTCAAAATAGTTCTTTAACATAGAAACATAGAAACTGACGGCAGATAAGGACTCCTAGGCCTATCCAGTCTGCCCATTTTCTCTGCCTACTGTAAAAGCTGCAGACCCTACTTGATATCCGGCTTTACCTCCTTGTTCTTATTGCTAGAGTTCCCCTATGCCTCCTGTCCCATGCATGGTTGAATTCCCCCACTACCTCTGCTGGGAGTCTATTTTATGCATCCTCCACCCTTTCCATGAAGAAATACTGCATCACGCTACCCCTTAGTCTACCCCTTTCCAACCTCATGTCATGCCCCCATGTTCCTGGACATCTTCTTTTCTGAAAGATGCTACCTTCTGGTACCCTATTTATGCCTTTTAGATATTTGTAGGTTTCTATCATTTCTCCCGTCTCTCCTTTCCTCCAGGGAATACATATTGAGGTCTCACAGTCTCTCCTTCAAATGACCTTTGGTGCAGGCCCTGCACAATCGTTGTTGCCCTCCTTTCAACTGCACCCACCCTCTTTATGTCCTTACAGAGATGTGGCCTCCAGAACTGGACGCAGTAGTCCAAATGAGGCCTCACCAATGATCTGTACAGTGGCATCACCACCTCCTTCTTTCTGCTGGTGATACCTCCCCCTGTGCACCCCAGCATCCCACTGGCTCTTCCCACAGCTTTGGAACATTGTTTGGCCACCTCTAGGTCATCAGATATGATTACCCCCAAATCCCTTTCCTATTTGGTGACAATCAGTTTCTCCTTCCCCCCAATCATGTAATCCTCCCCTGGGTTCTTCCACCCCAGATGCATGATTTTGCACTTTTTCACATTGAATCTCTGCTGCCACACTCTAGACCATTCCTCCAATTTACCTAGATCACTCCTCATTTTTTTTTCACCACTCCTGGAGTGTCCTTCCTGTTGCAGATCTTAGTGTCATCCATAAAGTGGCACATCTTCCTCTCCAGCCCCTCTGCAATGTCACTTATGAAGACATTAAACAAAACTAGCCCCAGGAATGATCCATGTGGAACCCCACTGATCACCCTCTTTTCTTCAGATTGAGCGCCCTTTACCATGACCCTCTGTCTTCTGTCACTCAACCAGTTCCTAGCCCAGTTTACCACTTTGTGATCCACTCCCAGGCTGCCCAGCTTGTTCACAAGTCTTCTATGTGGAATGGTATTGATGACCTTACTGAAATACAGGTAGGCCACATCCACCACTCCCCCTGATTCACCACCTTAGTCACCCAGTCAAAGAAATTAATTAGATTTGTTTGGCATGACCTTCCAACTTTGAACCCGTACTGCCTTGGATCCTGTGCTCTGCTGGATTCAAGGTGTTCCACAGTCCTTTCTTTAAGTAGTGATTCTATAATTTCCCCCACTATTGCAGTGAGGCTGACTGGTCTATAGTTTCCAGCCTCCTCCCTACCCCCACTTTTGTGAAGAGAGACTTCATCTGCCCTCTGCCAGTCCTCCAGAACCACTCCCGTATCAAGTGATTCATTGAACAGGGCTGCCAGTGGTGCTGCCAGTACCTCTTGTAGTTCCCTTAATATTCTTGAATGCATCTCATCTGGTCCCATTGCCTTGTCCAGTTTCAGTTTTGTGAGTTCTTTTAGGACTCTCTCTTCCGTAAGAAGACTGGTGTCTATCTCCCTCCCATATTTGTTCATGTTGCCTAACTGTGGTCCCTCACCTTCTCCTTCCGTGAATACAGAACAAAAATATTTGTTCAGCACTGATGCTTTTTCCAGGTTTCCTTCCACACATTCTCCTTCGTCCCCTTTAAGCCTTACTATCCCACCCCTGGTTTTCCTCCTTTCACTAATGTACCTATAAAAGGTCTTGTCTCCTTTTTTTATCTCCTATTTTTTCCTCTGTTTGTGCCTTTGTACTCCTGACTGCTTTCCCTGTCTCCCTCTGTTTATCCAGGCACACTACCCTGTCCTCCTTCTGCTGTATTTCCTTGTATTTCCTGAAAGTTTCTACTCTGTGCCACCTTACATGGCCCGGGTCATGCCTGAAAATGGTCCCTGGGATCAGTGCAACTACCCGATTAACAGTCATAAATAACTAAATAAATAAATAAATAAAAGCCATCTTTTTCACCCTTACCATTCTGTCCACTTCCTTTGGAGAACCATAGTGGATTTCTCTCATAGGCGCATCGGGGCAACCTAGCCTTAGCCCCTGTTAAAGTCATCCAAACAAGTGTTAATAATTATTATTATTTTTATTTGGGAGTTTGCTGGACTCGACAAGAACTGTCACTCCTGAACCATTTAGCCTTCCTTATCAGCCACCGTTGCCCAACCACCCAACAGATAGTAATACACAACTTGGCTTCAGTGCGTCAGACAGCCAATTCGAGTGTTCCATCTTGGGTGGTCCAATCACAGGCAGTTTTACTTTGGTGGCAACATGCAGTCACACATCATTTCAGCGGGATATATAAAAAAAACCTCTCACTGCCCTGGCTGGGGGTTGCTACTGCTTCTGCTGCTGTAGGAAGGGATCAGGAAGATGTCATATCGGGAAGACTCCAACATGATGCAGCCGACCACTGCCAACTAGGGACAAGAACTGAGGAGGAAATGGGACACAACATTGACGGTGCTGATCTAAATCTTTGTGCTAGACCTGGGTCCCACAGTTTGGATGGATGGCAAGCACTATGGCCAAGACATTGAAGCTGTCTTCAAGTAAGAGGGGAACACCAGCAGACCGAGAAAGCCCAAGGTATCCGTTTTTGTTCTCTGTTAAGATTTACTACGGCATACTGAAATGCCTAAGCCATAACCCAGGAGCCCAAAAATTATAGACAGTCAGTATCCCATCAGTTGGGAATTGCCCATGGCGGAGGTTTTTCTGTGTTTCAGAGGGCTTCACCCCTGCTTCTCCACCCCATCATTTACGATTGCCAACTACACCACAGGCAATCCCTGACTATCGGGCTATAATTTTTGGGCGTCTGGGTGTCGGGCTTCAACATTTCAGTATGCTGTAATATTCCCCTCTGCCCCATTGGGCTCCATGCTTCTGCAAGACATAATGACTTTGTCCATGATATATTGCACTAAATATGGGGCATGATCTCTTATTTTGGCGCTAAGTAAGAGTCTCTTACTTAGTTGTAAAATCTAGGAAAATGCACCATTTACATCAGCAGTGTAGGCAGGGGGAGTGTTCAGAATGTTCAAACACTCCCTGGAATTACCTCCAAAGTTTTTGCTCAAGCCATGAGCCATCCTGGTTTTGCTGGGATCATCCCATTTTTGTAGTACCCTGTCCTGGGAAATGAGAAAGTCTACCCGTGACATTTAAAGTCTCGGTTTTGGAATGTGCTATTATTTGTGCAGTGCAAAAGTCCTGGTTTCACTGTAGAAAAGTCATTGTTTAATAATGTAATTTAGGGTGAACAATGACTTTTCTACAGGATTTCTCCCTTATTTCCCCTGTATTGTGCCAAAATGTACCTGTGGACCATGGCCCACTGCATGGAGTCAAAACTTTCAGTTTTCTTTCCTTTCCTGTGGTCCTAGGATGTTTGGCTGTGTTGCTAAGGCAATGGGGGGGGGGCAGAGCTGGGCTGTTTACTGACTTACTGGCTAAACTGTCTCTGCCACATTGTTGGATATATATACTTCTACTACTCCTTCCCCAGTAGATTGCGTGACTACTGACCTCCTCCAGTCTCTGACTCCTCCTAGTAGTGTGTGAGTCAGGTCTGAGCAGCCAGCATGTGTTGAACTTGTTTGCTGCAGGTTGCAGCTCCTCTGAGTCTAATTACCGGATGCTACTCCACTGAATCTGCCCCTTGGCTGCCAGAAATTGCTAGATCTACTGCCAGGCCCTCTCGTCTCTCCGGTCGTTGGATTGCCGCTAGCGCCACAGATCAGGCCGTAGGCTCACAGCCTGCCTGCCTGGAGTGAGTACAGACATGGCAACATCTAGGGCAGCAGTCAAAGAATTTCTGCCAGGCCTTCTCTCTGAGTCTTGCTTGCTGGTCAGACTGGCATCAGACAGATGATTTCGAGGAGGTGGAGGATGCGGCAGAAGCCCGGGACACTAGGCAGCAGTGAAGGACAAGGCCAAGGTAAGTTTACTAAAAGTTATTATTATGATTTGCTGTTGCTGATATTTACTTTTTTTAACTACTGTACTGAGGTCCTCCAGGACCAAGGACTGGGGAGCAGTCTGACTCAGCCTGCTGAGTACTAGCCTGGAAGAAGTGGGAACCTGAGGCTGATTATGTAGCTACTTACTTGGAGCCGCCTAGGAATGGAATCTTCAGGGGATGGGAGGGTGAGTCGAGTGCCTACTGCTGCCTTTGTGTTCAGTCCCCAAACCCTTAAATGAGTGAGTTAAGGAAGGGTGGGAGGGTTGATTCCCCCACCACTTCATGCCCCCACCACTTAATGACCCACATCTGGATGTTGTCCTCATTTATTTAAATCTTGGTAACCGGGTAAACCCACTGAGACCATGATAGTCCCTTTTTCAGGGGTGACCTGGGATTAAACACAGGTAAAAACATTCCATGAAGTTACAAAACAAATACAGGTTGACATTACATAAGTTAGCACAGAATTCAACAGACAGTAGTATAGTGTGCATAGATTGGTGTACATCAAATATAGCAAAGTTTATCATACAAATTCAAGTGAACATTTAGGCAATTTCCAAGATTTCAACCCGCACTTATAGCCCTCAGCGTAGGTTGATAACTAGGTGACATTCATGGTTACAGACAAAATGGCAGTAGGGAAAGACAGGTGGCAGAAAAGGATTCAGCTTTCAACTATTGCAAGTGCATTAGTTAAGCTCTAGCAGATGAGCCTTAAGACCCTTTTTGAACACCCCGAGGGAATTACATGTTTGTACATTTTCTGGAAGAGCATTCCAGAGGGGCAGGATGCTGGCAGAGAATGACCTCTGTCCCTGGGAAGACCTAACTCTAGGTAGCATGAGAAGTGGATGGCTAGAGGATCTAAAGGGTCTACTGTTGTGTTTAGCAGATAATGTTTTTGCAAGGCTTGGTGGTGCATTGCCTGACCTTAGCTTGTAGACTAAGCATAAGGATGGGTACTCAAGATGCCCTTTCAGTGGTGGCTAGGACAGGGCTTGGAGCACCTGGAAGTGGTGATCCCTTGGCTGAGCTCCCATGGCGAACCAGCGTACCCTGTGGTATAGGGTAGTAAGTTTTTGCATTTCCCCATCTTTTACTGTGAGTAGCACTGATGACCAATACAGTAGGGTGGGAAGTAGAGTTCCAGTTGCAATCCTTGGCCAGAAGTCCTGAGTGAGAAAAAGGCTAAGGTGGTACAGTAGCCCCAGTTTCTGATTCAGTGTCTTGGTCAGTAGTTTAATGTGAGTCTTGTAAGTGCAGTTCTGGTCTAATGTAATGCCTATGTATTTTATTGTGTCTACGGCCTCAGTCCTGCTGCCATTAAAGAGGCTTGGAGTTAGAATTGAGGTTCTGTCTTGCCCTAGACTTGAAGGGCTGAATAGCATGGCCCTAGTTGTTTTGCTAATGAACACCAGTTTGCTGTCAGCCAGCCAACCCTTGAGGAGTTGCAGGTCATTAGTCAGTGCATTGTTCAAAGAGGTCAGGTCCTTGGAGGTCCTGTAGAGTACTGCATCATCTGCATATAAATGTATGTTCGCCTCACCACAGTGACCTGATATGTCATTTATGAAGACAGAGAATAATAACGGCCCCAGGATGGATCCCTGGGGGACCCCATAAAGAATTTTGCAGTCTTCTGATTTCGCACCATGCCATCTGACAATTTGGGATCTCCCTTGGAGGTAGTCGGTAAACCACTGAACTGTCAGACTGTCTAGGCCTATGAGCTTGAGTTTTGCTAGGAGCAACTGATGGTCTACCAGGTCAAAGGTCTTGGTTAGGTCTATGAATACTGACCTGGTGGACTGGCCTTTGTCGAGAGCTATGAAGATGTGATCGGTGAGACAGACTAGGGTAGTATCAGTGTCATAGTTTTTTCTAAAACCATGTTGTCTAGGTGTAAATATGTGATTCCTCTCAATAGAATCTGTTATTTGGTTATAAACAGCCCTCTCTAGTACCTTGCTAAGGAGGGAAAGGATCAGTATGGGATGATAGTTTTCCACCTGTTCACGTGATCCACCTTTATGGATGGGCATGACCAGAGCAACTTTCCAGAGTGATAGGACTTTCCCTTCTAGGAGGGATCTGCTGAGCAGCCATGAGACTGGAGAAGCTATGGCTGGGGCTACAGTCTTGAGCAGTCTTGGTTCAAACTCGTCATACCCAGCAGAACCATGGGGTTTTATGTTCCTAAGTAGTTTTAGGATCTCATTTTTAGACACCATCTTAAAATGGAAGTTAGGGTAGGGTGGAGTGTTATTAGAGTTTGGTATGGTGGGCTGGAGAGCCCCTGTATATGGAGTCTTGAACTTATTTAGGTCTGTGAAGAAGGAGTTGATTGTAGTGGCAGTGTCTGAAGGGCTCTTTAGGCAGGCACCATTTGCTATTATATCACAAACATCCTGAATGGGACTATCCTTGTCCCCTGTAGCAACCAACCACCCATTTGGTCACTGGCCAGTCAGATTCTCCTACACCCATGACTTCAGACCAGTGGAAAAAAAATATTTTTTTCCCCTCAAGTCAGCTGTAGGAAAGACCTCACAAAAGTGTATTTTTTCTTTAATAAAAGCAACAAAACTCACTACAGAGCATGTAAACCCCCAGAGCTTCTGGGGGCCTAGTGGTCCCTAGACCCCGCTGCCTTAATATAGAAATATTTCACAGTATATTACAAAAACATGTATGGGTGGTTGATGTCACTGTTGGTCAGCCAGTTGTCCACAACAATTGCAGTTGCTAGCCAAAGTCTCCTGCACCCCTGATTCCATGGGGGAACATTTTCCCTGAAATTAGAGGTAGAAAATATGTAATAAAAGTGTGTTTTTGTTCAAAGAAAGCCCCAAAACTCACCACAGAGCACGTAACCTCCCCCAAACCCCCTGTCTTAATATAGAAATATTTCACAGTACTGTATATTACAAAAATGTGTAAGGGTGGTTTATGTCCACAACAATTGCAGCTGCAGACTTTAATGCTAGCCAGAGTCTCCCACACCCCTGATTCCATGGGGAAAAAACTTTCCACTGAAATCAGGGTAAGGAATGTGTAACAAAAGTGTGCTTTTTGTTCAAGAAAAGCCCCAAAACTCACCACAGAGCATGTATACCCTCCAGAGCTTCTGGGAGCCCAGTGGCCCCAGACCCTCTACCTTAATATAGAAATATTTCACAGTATATATCACAAAAACATGTATGGTATAGTTGATGGCACTGTTAGTCAGCCAGTTGTCCACAACAATTGCAGCTGCAGACTCTAATGCTAGCCAGAGTCTCCCACACTCCTGATTCCATGGGGAAATAATTTCCACTGAAATCAGGGGTAGGGAACATGTAACAAAACTGTGTGTGTGTGTGTTTTTTTGTTCAAGAAAAGCTCCAAAACTCACTACAGAGCATGCAAACCCCCTCATGCTCCTGGGGGCCTAGCGACCCCCAGACCCCCAGCTTTTATATGTCCCACTTCACAAATATCATATCCAAACACCCCCCCAAAAAAACATCCTGCCTATGCCCCGATTTACATTGCTGTTTTGAACTGTTGAGGTTCCGTGAATGGACGCCATAGAAATAAACCTTGCCTTGCCTTGCCCTGCCTGTTTAAAAAAAAACTCCTGGGGGGGCATGCCCCAAGACCCCCCCAAGCTTTAAAAGGATTTTGGCCCCCTTGTTCACTGACTCTGTGCATGTCTCTGATTTCTCTTTCTCTTGCCCTTATTTACTTGCCTAATGCAAATGTTTGTTGCCTCCACTATGGCTCCTTTCAGATGGGCCCACTGTTCCTCTACTCCTCCCCATTCATTCCTCCATGCCAGAGCATACTTGAGACATATCCTCATCTTAGTAAAGTCCACCCTCCTGAAATCCAGGACCCTCGCCTTTGTGTGGCTTGTCTTTGCCACTATATTCATGCTGAACCGCATCATGTAATAATTTATCTCCTTATTCACAGCTTTCTCCAATTTGTAGAAAACAGAGTTAATGGTACCTTCCTCAGTATCCTCTGAAGTATCAGCATCATATGCTGAATATGATGCCTGAACATTTAAAGAATTGAAGAAGCAAGGGTAATGCCCTTACATGCTGTGTGCCAGCTTACAGCAAATAAAATGCGTCCTCTTAATCCCAACTCCCAGTGTGAACACTAATTTGTGATAAGTCTTCTGTTTCTGGTACCCCCAAATGAGCGTTGGTTGCCCTGGTCCCCATTCACTCTGATCCGTGATGACAAAGTGAAAGCACTGGTGTTTCATGGCATAAGGTGGGTGCTCCTTTGGATGAGAGATGCCACTATATATCCCTAGACACAGCGGGTGCCCAGACCTTACACCAATTTATGCCACTGTTCTAACTTGCAACCGTTTGTGTAATATACAAATGGGGTTGCAAGCTTTTCCCAGTGTTGTCACAAAGGGTGTTGCAAATAATAATAATAATAATAATAATAAAACTTTATTTATACCGCTCCTTTCTTGAATTCAAGACGCCTTGCAATATTAACAAATATAATAAATAATACATAAAATAACAGTAATCTGAGCTCCAAAAAACAATAATTAGTTAAAATAAATCCTTGACCATAAATAGGTCTTCATGGCCTTTTTAAATTCCTCCATGGTCGCACACTGATGAAGCAGATGGGGTAGAGAATTCCAGAAGGTTGGAGCAGCATACGTAAAAGCACAAGTGCCAGACAATTTCAAAGAAACCCCTGAAATCTCTAGCAACTCCTTGTCCACCGAGCGGAGAGATCGCTTAGGGCAGTGAGGCACCAGAAGCTCTTTCAATTAGTCCGGGCCAAGTCCGTGTAGGGCTTTGTAAGTCAAAAGACCAACTTTAAAGGTGATCCGCCACTGAATCGGCAGCCAGTTCAGATTGTGTAGCACTGGTGAAATATGACAGGCACAAGACGTACCCGTCAATAACCGAGCTGAAGTGTTATGCACCAGCTGCAAGCAGTGGATATCAACCCCAGGAAGCCCTAGATAAAGGGAGTTGCAATAATCAAGGCATGAGGTCACAAAAGCATGGACTAGTGTTGGCAGATCGGCAGGTGGAACAAGGTGCTTAATCCTGGTGATGTTCCTGAGATGATAAAAGGAAAGTTTGACAACTGCCGACACCTGCGAACGCAGTGTTAGCTCATTGTCAAAAATCACCCCCAGGTTCATCTCCTGCTCAGAGGTAGGGAGCTGGATGCCCCATAGAAATAAACCTGAGGGTAAACCAGCTCCCATCCCCTCTACCCTACAACCCGGGTCCACAACCATTACTTCCGTCTTCGCCGAGTTCAACTTCAGCCAGCTTGAATCCATCCAGCACTGGATTTCAGAAAGGCAGTTATTAAAGACTGAGAGAGCTCTATCCTGGTCAAGTGCAAAAGACAAGTAAAGCTGGGTACCATCAGCATAGCTGTAAAACCTCAGCCCATACCTTCTTATAATGTCTCCGAGGGGCAGCATATACACTGCAAACAACATGGGGGACAACACCGAGCCCTGGGGAACCCCACATGAGAGACAGAGACTGGGTGGTAAGAATTTATCCCCGACACCACTCTCTGGGTTCTGTCAGTGAGGAAAGATCTAAACCATCCAAGGACTGCACCCGACAGGCCACAGATGAACTCCAGGCACTCGAGAAGTACCCCATGGTCAACAGTGGCAAAATCTGATGAGAGATCAAGAAGAACCAAGATGGAACAGTTCTTCTGATCCCTAGCCATCAGGAGATCATTAAGCACCTGAACCAGCGCTGTCCCGGCACTGTGCCTCTTTTGAAAACCAGACTGGAGTGGTTCATAGATGTCATGGATGGTTAAGTGGTTTTCCAATTGTGCAGCCATTACTTTCTCAATAATCTTCCCTATAAAGGGAATATTAGAGATTGTCCTGTAGTTGACAAGGCAGTTGGGGTCCAAGGAAACTTTCTTTAGGAGGGGTGTCACCACTGCCGCCTTCAGAGAGCTAGGAAACTTACCCATATCCAAGGAGCAGCAAACTATCCTTGCCAGGACTGGGCTGATGATATCAGATAACCCTTTATCAGGGAAGTTGGGCCCAGATCCAAACTACAGCATGTAGGGCACATACTATGGACAATCCTCATGACATCACTGAACTCAGGCCAGCCGAAGAATCTCCAGGAAAGACCATGGTCTGCGACCAAATGCCAATCAATAACTTCTCCCATAGAGGATGCTGGCTGGAGTGCTGCCCTGATGTTGACCACTTTATCTGCAAAGAAGTGAGCAAGCTCATCACACTCCACTTGCGAAAAAGCTTTCTGAACCTGAAGACAGGCTGGGTTGCACAGTCTGTCAACAGTTCGAAAAGGCTGAGCTGGTCAGTTCTGAGCAGTTGCAATCTCCCCAGACAGGAACTCAGCCTTCTTATGAGAGATTGCAGATTGATAGAGTTGATAATGTTCCATCAATCTAAGATGGTCAGCATCAAGGGCTGTTCTCTGCCAGTGCCGTTCTAATCTTCGTCCTTGTCGCAGCATCGCCCTCAAAGTCCCATCAAACCATGGAGACTGAGGTTGAAAGGGGGAGAGGACGAACACGGACCGGAGCAATAAAATCGAGAGCCGAGGAGATGGCCCTATTATAGGCCAACACCAAGGCATTGGGATCATTGCACACTCCAGATAACTCTGATAGGTCAAGCACAGCTGCTAGGCCTATAGAGCTAACATCTCGTAAACAGCAGTACTTAACCATCTCCACATGGCAGACTTACAAGGGGGGGGTGCAAAAATTGAACCTCACCATGTAATGATCGGTCCAACTGACAGGTTCCACCCCCATGTCAGAGGCCTCAATCCCCAGGAGGAAAACTAAGTCCAGGGAGTGACCGCTCTTATGAGTGGCAGAAGTAACCACTTGTATAAGGCCCAAAGATGTCATTAATTGGAGGAAGTGTTGTCCAAACTGCGAGTGTTCGTCGACCTAGGCATTGAAGTCACCCAGGACCATCAGCCTGGGCGACTCAAAAGCACAGGGAAAGGGGTAGGGGCCAGCCTTTTAACAAAATGTTGTGTTATGCACAGATGGTTCCTTCCTCCTACACAGCTGCCCACACACTACAGCATCTCTGACCCTCATGGAGTGATAATCGGTTTCACAAGGGAGGAGTTGGCACGTGATGACTCCAAGTTGACTCTGTGAAGGAATGGGATCAGCCTGGGACCAGTGATACAAAAGTCATGCATAAAGAAAAGTGGCTAGGGAGGGGGATTCCAATATGCACCAGGGATATATCTGATGAAAAGGAATGGTCAGGGCAGCTACCGGAACACCAGGGATAACTGGCATGGAATGGCATAATTGCAGTACAACAGGGCCCATGAACAGGCCTAAAGGTATGCGGCTGAGTGGGAAAATGGAAGCAGAAGTGTCCATGTAATGGCCTGTTGCCATGGCATAGTAACATGCGACAAGCACAATGCCATGCCAAGATGCTGATAATGGAAATTGTAATATTTACAGCTAAAGACCCCATTTGTGACTATAGACATTTGGTAGCCTTCATTTGAATTGCGATTTAGCTACTGGGAGATGCATCCCCAGTGGCTAATTTATTTATTTTTATTTATTTATTTCAATCTAGGATTACAATACCTTTGAGCCAAGGCTCTTTTACAAAGGTTCCACGTCAGCGTGTGCAACAGTCATCATTTTTAGTTACAAACATATAGTCATTGACTTACAGACATGTAATAGCCAGTACAAAGACTTGAGCTATGAGCAAGACAAGGGAAGGGGTGGGGGGTGGGTGAGAGTGAGGGGTGGGAGATTGAGGGGGTAGGAGGTGCAGGGCAAGGGAGTCGGGAGGTGGTTGGGGGCAGTGGCAGGAGGGAGTCACAGGGAGGTGGGCAGGGTGGGAGACAGTGCAGCCAGGGGCCCTGTTTCAGGAATATGACAGGTAAGGTGCTAGGGGTGCAAAGACTGATAGTAGGTGCTGGGTGCTGGGGCATGTGCAGCTGGAATGGTGGAAATGTTAAGATGCTAAGTTAGGCCTTTGTGTATAGCAGTTTTGGGGGTGGCAGAATGAGGAGTCTCTTTGCACCACTAAAGCTTACTACCCCCAGCTGTGACTATGTATTGGGCTTTGAGAAAGTGCTAGGTATCGTGCAAAAATGTTTGGCAACAGGGAGGGGTACCTGTATCAAGCTGCTGGCATTCATCATTAAACTTTGGATTTTTAACCTTCTGCATCTTGTGGCTGTGTGATCCAACATTTGTGGTGATGAAAAGCTGAACTTTGTGTCTGCAGATATGTGAGTTTTCCAATATAGGCATCACAGATGGAAAGCACCATGGGTGGCAGTATGCAAATCACTAGATATAGCCACTCGAAAGCAGTGACAACACAGTGCTATAGTTAGCTTTGCTGCTTTTAGATGTGATGGAATGAATATGTCACTCTAGACCTGTCAGTGTCTTATCACTTTACTCCCCTCCCACCCCCACACACAGTTTTAGGACCATTGTTTACACTTTCTTCATTCTTCATGAGTGGATCTAAAATAGTTGTAAAGGATTACTAAAAACAAATCAGTTTGTATCAACATTTATATGAGCCCAGGTCTGAAGCAGGACTATAAGCTAAACTGATTTTGGCCAAGGCAATTTGCCTTAAAGTCCAACTACGACAACACATTTTGTGCAAACAAAAGAATGAAATGTGTAGCTGCTGTCTGGCAAGAATGTTTATTTAATGTGCGTTGTCCTGTTGAAATGCAACATCTCATTTCAAGTGGTGTCCTACATTTACCCAATTTCACAGATAGGAGGATTGGAGCACTGAGAGGCTAAGTGGCTTGTTCAAGTTTACACAGTAAGTATCTGGCTCTAGCAGGGTTTGAACCTGTAATCTCCTGGTTCCTAAGCTAGTGCTGTAACCACTGGACCACACTGCCTCTATAGTGTTGTTTGTAAGGTTTTTCCAGAATGTTTCCTGGAGATAATAATAATAATAATTATTATTATTATTATTATTATTATAGAAGTCTGTAGTACAGCAAGGGTTAATACTATTAACCCTTAGCCTGTTGACAGAATTAGAACATATATGAATTCTGGACTGATATATCAGTCAGTGGCATAGCAAGGGTTAATAATAATAATACTATAATTACTGGTCACAATTTTTTCTCATAGAGAAACCGAGTTGTAATTTGCCGTTATAACTACCTCAGCTAGTTATAACGGCAAACACGCGCCACCTCTGTCTAGACTGGTCAGCAATTCTTTCCATAGGCTGAACCAGTTATAATTTCAAACACGCGCCACTTCAATCAAACTAGAGCCATATCCTGATTGGCTCTCCTCTTCTCATGGGTGGGCTAAACACTCAACAAACATGGCTGGCTCGTCCAGCACAGAGGAGCTGCCACAGGCGAGCCGTCACACAGATATCGTTTTTTTATTTCCCAAAGCTTCTTATCTGGTTGATCCTGCTGCCCATAACCTGTACAGCCCTGAGCAATTCCTCGAAACAGAGCACCGCACTGGAGCGGCTCACGCTTAACGGAGGTAAGCGCTGTTGTACCAAGTCAAAGAAAACAAGCAAAGCATGAAGAAACAGTTGTAAAAAAGAAAAAGATGCCCAACAAAGAACAATCTGTTTTTCCTAATAAAGATGCAGTGTGTGTGTGTGTGTGTGTGTGTGTGTGTGTGAGACAGTCTGTGTGACAGTGTGTGTGTGTGTGTGTGTGTATGTGTCAGTGAATCACAGACAAGCAGCATCAATGTGGGAAAAAATTGCTGACCCAGCAATTATAAAAAATAAAGTAATAGGCAGGTGGTTATTTATGAGAATTTTACACAAACCCTCGGTGTGGGATGCCTATATAAACCCCTCGGGCTTCGCCCTCGTGGTTTATGGGGCATCCCACACCTCGGGTGTGTGTAAAATTCTCATAATAACCACCTGCCTATACATTATTCTCTATGTAATAGTCATTTTCATTCTCACTAAAAGGGGAAGTATTAGCACAGTCAGAAAGTCTGTGGCTAGCAGCACCAAGACAAGGTCCTTCCAAATGTCTGCAGTGAACTCACACACTTATCTGTTAAGTGTTTAAAATAGCTAAACTTAATACATATCAGCATCTCACTAATTGCCAATTAACCGATCAAATGAGATTAAGCTATCAGAAGCCAATGATTGCCTAGGCAACCTCAGGTCACTACAAAGCACAAACAGGAAGGAGGGTGCATTCACAGCACTGTGAAGGATAAATCAAGTCTGGTTTCCTCACATAACTGCTCAATATTGCATCTTGCTCACCTCAGGAAAATGACACAGAACTCTTATCTGTTTGTTTTCATAGTGGTCCTGAGACTTACTAATTTTTTTTTCTGTTGGCATATTTAACGTTTTCTGTGCAATAGATTTTTTTAATATTCATATCTACATGTCATTCAAAAGGGTCATAGGTGCTATCCCCACATCAGGTACTATAGGTATTACCCATAACTGACACTTTAATGCAATACCGTGGAGGTGCTGCACTGTTGTGCTTCCATTCTTCAGATTAGACATTAAACCGAGGTCCCTTCTGTCCATCTCTGGTCACTGCCCAGGTGGAAGTTAGAGATCGCATGGCACTTACCAAAGAAGAGCAGAGGAATTTGCCTGGTCTCATAGCTAACATTTCCCCTTTCAATAAAGCAGGTTCGTGTAACTCCCCCCCCCCCCATGACATATCTAGAAAGACGCTGTCACAGTCAATGTGTCTTTCCTGGTCAAAAATTACAAATACATAATTCACAGTGGCGGAGGAGTGTACCAAAAAGTAGGGGTTAGAATTGCATAGAACACCTCATCCCAGGGCACTGTTCAATTCAATGTCTGACTCTTCAGCTACAAAAGTGAGGGCTCACCTGACCCCCCAGCTCCGCTGCCTAAATGTTTTCTGGTTTGGGTGGGTGTTGTATATGCTGGTTTTACCAGAACATTTTGGCAGACTGCAGATCTTGAATCTTCCAGTGTTCTCCCATTCCCTAGCATCATGGGTGAGTGTTTAGGAATGGACAGAACTGGTTGTAAAGAGAACAAACCTGTCAGAACCAGCTCCGTTCTGAAATGTAGAAGCAGAATTATTGACCTCCCCTTAAGAAAACAAACAGTGTTCTTAGTGGTCTTTAATGATCCGAGCTTTGGGCATGCAACAAGCATATAAAATGCAAATGTTATCAGATTACCAAGTTCCACATAGACCTGCATATGGTTGGCCCATCGCTAATGGTATTTGCCTTGATTTGTTTCTTTTCCAACAACTGTAATATCACTGTTTTCCCCGTATACATATGTTTAGAAAACTGTACGCCCACAGCTATATCTATATATCTAATATCTACTTTGTTATATTTAATCAAAGATTTACTTTTTATAAATATTTTGATCAGAACGAACCATACCATACGGGAAATGGCAGCAGCTGAGGTGGGAAGGTGGAAGAATGTAATGGCTCCCCACTGTTAACTGAACTCCTCAGTTCCCACTCCCCCCACTCTCACTTCCTACAGGGTGAGCAGAAGTGTGCTTTTCAACCTTTACAGAGGCAGTGTAGCCTAGAGAGTTACAGCACCAAGCTGTAAACTTGGACACTCAGCAGACCTAGGCACCACTTGCATAATGTGTGACCCTGAGCAAGTCAGTTAACCTCTCTGCACTCCCAGGATGACCTGGAAACAAGCTTCGACTCAGTGTGCCCTTCCCAGCCAAAAATTCTAAAATTAAAATAAACTCCAGTGACACATAGAATTACTTTTTGGAGATACAAGCTAATAACACAGTGCAAGCTAGAGCTTTGGTGTATATAAAATTTACTATGAATTGATTATTTTGAATTTCAGCTTTCAAATTTTTGGAAACAATGTGGCACAGCACCTTCTCCATGGGGTATGGAGGGTTTTCACAAGGTGAAATAAGGGACAGTTATGAGGCGTGTGATCAGGGTAAGTGTGTTTTATGACTATAGCAACAGATTTATGGAATTCTAAAGGCTGATGCCATTCCTGCTCCAATGCAGACGTAAGCTCAGCAGTTTCCATTCAGTTCTGCTATCAGTCCAACTTCCAGTGCAGGCCACAAGTAAAGCTTCTGAAGTATGTGTCACATCCACGAATAGTTAAACTTTGCAGAGTGCACACACTGCTGTCTGAGGAAGAAAAAAAAATCTGAAAATGAGTGTCGTCTGTGCCGCACTTGTGATCGATAGGACCATTCATCTGCGAGGTTTGATGTGCCTTCCACAGATGCTTTCGAGGCACTGGAGACTGTCCCGGCAGTTGGTGCTGAGAGGGAGAGAATGAAACAATGTATTTAATCATGGAACAGATGGAGAGCTGATAGAGTGTGCAGACACTCCAGCTTCTATAATAGCATCCCACACCACAATTGCTTAGATAACTCCTGAGGTGCCAGAGTACAGAGTGCTTACAAGGCACATTCTGTACTGTAAATAACTTTTCTTGTGCATCTCTTTTCCTCCCTCTCTGTCTTTCTCCCTCTTCCTCTGACACCAGGATGGGTAAGTCTCTGGTCCTGGCCCCAATCACTGCTCTGCACCTGACTTTGGTTTTACGTCCAAGGGTCACCAGACACACACTGGGCTGCAAGAGTGGGACAGGTTCATGCAATGTTCTCAGCCAGGATGCAATGCTTTGTGATAAGCATGTTACATTTTTCTGTGACACGCTGCAGTAATTGACATGTGATCACATAGTGTTCCTGCAGTATTCTGTAGGATGTCACTGGCAGAAACTGATAAGAGCATTGCAGCCTGGTTGACTCCACAGTACCTATCATCAGTTCCGCACTTTGAAGAATGTCCTTCATTGTACCACTTAGAAATAATATGTCCCACACAACATAGGTGCAGTCACAAATTGTGCACCAGAAATTCTTCTTAACCCCCATTTCTTATTCAGCTGAATGCTTTAAGGCCATGAAAACATTTATGTCACAAAGTTCTGTCTTTTATATTTCCAATATGTGATAATGTGCCCCACATTTTTCTGTGTCGGGGAAGAAGAAAACAACATATGAACGGAGAGGGTAGACTCAATGGATTCAGTTTTCTACCCTCTGTGCAGCTATGTATTTTAACTCATTTCCCCACATAACACTTTTCATTTTGGGTGGCATTTAGGTTTATTCTATGGTGTTTAGGAAAGTTTGTACTATGAACCCTGCTGGGTTCACAACGGCAAAGTCATCTATCCGACTAGGTCCCACGCTGTTCTCCCTCACTAGATTTTTTAACTTATGTTTCATTTTAAGTCTGCTATAAATATTGTAAGTAGACTTGTAAGCTTCAGTGTTTTATAGCCCATTTGATTTTGCTCCATATTCCGCTTCCATTCAGACCCCTTTCCTCATTCAGGACTACCAGACTCGTGTCTCAACCCCATCACTCTACCTTCTCAGTTACCATCTACTTCCCAGAGGATCACTGTGCCCCCCTCCATGGGGAGGCAGTTATCGGGGTGCTCCTAGACCCTCTGGATACTTCAGCAGCCAGTGGATGATGGGGGAGACTTGCCTGAGTCAGCATGCTCAGGGCATGCATGCAAGCAGGTTATTGTGTGGCGTGGGGCTTTACCTCCTTTCACCCTTCCCATCAAGAGCACCATGACTATGCTGTTATCAAATGTGCTCATGCACAATGTGCATGCCCACAGCTGTGTTCAGCATTCCCCCCATCTTGCGGCCCCAGACGTACCACCCCCTGAGGTCACCTGGGGGGGGTGGCAGCAGGACTTGATGCCTTCCCTTTTCCTGGCGGAAAGGAATGTCCACTGGGATGACTGGTTTTCCTCCCCCAGCTATCTCTCTGATGATCCAAACTCATTCCTAAACTTTGATTGCCAGTATCACAAGAGGTAACAGTAGTGATACCGCTGAGCTGATGAGCCAACAGTGGTTTATTTTAGTTTATTTATTTATTGTATCGGAATTACAATCCTTTGAGTCAGGGACTCATTTCCAAAGGCTCCTTGTCATACACATACAGGATGGGCACCAGGTACAGACAGTGAGTTAAATAACAGTAATAGTAAAAACAGTAGAGAAAATTCAGTATACAAGGATATTTACAATGTGGGTATATTAGCATCTGTATGGCCTGTACAAGTTGTGGCTATGCAACTAGGAGCAAAGAGGAGCCGCCTAGAGTCAAGTACAATGTGAGTGGTAGCAGTCTTAGTGGTGGGTCAGGCCCAGTAAGGAAGCTGATATAGGTGCAGTTACAGTTGCGGAAGGTGACCAGGTGGTTTTGGAGGGTCGTTTTAAATGGACCAGTCCTTTGTTCAGATGTGATATAAGGAGGAAGGGTGATAAACCAAGAGGGGGTTCTGTACCGAAAGGACCTCTGTGCCAGAGATGTTCTGACCCTGGGTACAAAGAGTGAGGTTTTGGTGGAGCTACGGGTGGAGGCAGTCGGGAGGAATGGGTGAGCATCACAGCCAGGTCAGGTGTGGTCAGTCCTAGGAGAATTTTACATTTTGAATATTTTTGCATATGTTTTTTCTTATGTAACTGTCTTAAATGACGTGTTATATAAACTCCAATGCCATTTACTACTGTGAAAAAGTGAACATTGACTGATTTATTGATTGATTGATTGATTGACTGACAAAAGGCTGAAAGATATGCACAAGCGACATAGTACAAATATCGGTTTTGATCTGATGACTGGCAAGTGCTTTGGATCTGCAAGGATACATTGTGTACCCTCTAGGGAAGTGCACTTAGCCTCTACCAGCCTCAGTTAGGACTCTGGGCTCAGGATATGAACCTTGGTCTCCCTGTGTTGAGCAGATGTGCTCACCACTGTCATCTGACCAGTCCTGCATGTGTAATGTTTCCATGCAGTTTAACTGTAATTTAGTGACATTTTGCAGCTACCAACAGTTTTTATTTATTTTTGCTTGAGTCTCTTGAAGTAAATGTGTGATGTTCTTAAAAACACATTTGGGCTTCAGAGCCCACTACCCTGAGGTGGCGATAATCCCTCTATGTAAAAATAAACATTTTTACTCACTCAATAAAGTTTCGGAAGAGATCGTAATGTTCTCCAAACCACAAGCTAGCTGATCCAGTCCCACTTCCTAGACTGCTTGCTCTGCCCCCACGTGCCCCCGTTTTGTGACGTGGTACCAGGGAGAGCGTGGGGACATGCCCCATACAAGTCTATGGGTCTTATTTTCAGAACTTTTTTTTTAAACTACCTCTTGACAAAAATGAAAGACACCGCTCAACTAGTAGGGTCCCTATTAGTTGAGCAGTGTCTTCATATTTATCAAAAGTAGTTTAAAAGTTAAAAAAAACACATTCTGAAAATAAGCCCCATAGACTTTGTATAATGTCCCCACTGGTACCATTACACAAAACAGAGGACAGCGGGGTGGAGCAGGCAGTCTAGGGAAGTGGGAAGGGATTGGCTTTTATTCAGGTAAAAGTAAACATGGCTAATGCAGGGGTAGGAAACTAATCTCTGAAAAATGGAAACATTGCAAACAGCTTCCAGTTTGCACACATAGTCCATACCCTTTAAAGGGAGCTTCTACTTGGTTTCAAATTTTAGAACCGTAGAAATTCTAGGTGATTCTCTTATTTTTGTAACCAAGTCTACCATCTTAACTTCATTGCTCCTCCTGACAAGTGCTACAGGTGAGTCCGAACAGTCCGGAATGGTGTTTTGCTCCCTTTTCTGAAACCAGAATGCTGTTCCAGTACTTTAAGGAGCAGCAATCTGTTTCCACATGTGCACATCTGCCAGACTTTGGAAGTATGTGCATGCACGATGTTGGGAGCAGCGGCACAGAGAGGACATTCGCCGGCCACATTAAACGTTGTTTCTAGCACTGAACGTTTGGCTCAGCATGAAACCTTCCCTCCCTTTGTTTACGGACTTTTATGCCAGGCAAATATGACAATCATAATATGGAACTAATTGAAAGCTGGAGGGGGGGCAGAGTGAAGGACAAGTGCGACAAGACTGTTGCCATGGTCGGTGCATCCTAGCAACCACCACTGCAACTTGGGCAGGCTTGACCAGCTTTGTGACCAGCAAGGTTGGGCATATACTGGCAAGGGGAGGAGAAGGCTAGAGGCATGGCTTTGCGGAAAGACCAAGTGACTGCTGCAGGAGGGACCACTGACCAGCAGACAGACTGGGAGGGTGACTGCTGCCTGGAACAGGAGAGTGTGAGATCAGGCAGAACTGTGAGCTGAGGACTGGAGGAGGAGGAGGGGGAGGAGGATGGGTGAACACTGAGGTATGGTAGGTGCTCAATGACATGACATTAGGTGGGGAAGGGGAGGGTGAGTGGGGGACTTGAGAGCACACTAAGAGAGGAGAGGAGATGAGAGAAACAGTGAGTAAATTGTCTACTGTCTAACTGCTGGTGTTGCTGCCTGTGTCACATAAGCTGCTTTTTAACAAACCACAGTACATGTGACACAGCACATCCAATTAGAGAGTGGTTGAAGCTGTTTTTGTCTGTCTGAGTATCTGAAACAGCATGCAGTTCAAATTGTCATTCAGACAGAGAAGAGCTGCTGTGTTTTTTTGTCTCTCAGTCAGAGGTCGAGTTCCACTAGAAAGAGACTATATACTTCAAACACTAGTTTGTACCGAGTACATTGTACAAAGTACATCAGTACACTTTACCAGCTAGAGAAGGATTTTATTTAAAATGACTGTGTGCGCTGTGCTGTGTGTAAACTTACAGTGATTTACCGAAGTAAATGAAAAATTATTTCATGCAGTCTGCCAAACTGCATTTGCTTTAATCGGTGTGTGGGTGTCTACATCAGTGTTTCTGATCACTTTGAGTAAACATACAGTGATTTACTGAAGTAAAAAAAAAATTCTTGCAGTCTGAGGAACTGTGCTTGCTTTTGTTGGTGTGTGGGTGTGTACCTGGATGTGTGCTGCCCGTTCTACCATTCAGATCATTATGATTAAACCTACAGTTATTTACTGAAGTAAAAAATATATATATATTTTTTGCAGTCTGTCAAACTGCGCTTGCTTTACCTGGTGTTTTGGTGTCTACTTGAGTGTATTTTGCTCATCCTACCTTTCTGATCACTCTGGTTAAACCTTCAGTGATTTACTGAAGTAAAAAAATATTAGTTGCAGTCAGTCAAACTGCACTTGCCTTACTTTGTGTGGGAGCCTTTCTTGGTGTGTTCGAGAGTCTACCTAGGTGTGTGCTGACTGTCCTACTTTTCTGATCACTGTGACTGAACATACAGTGATTTACTGAAGTAAAAAAAAAATTAGTTGCAGCCAGCCAAACTGCACTTGCCTTACTTTGCATTTGAGCCTCTCTCGGTTAGTTTGGGAAGTCAACCAGGGTGTGTGCCACCCATCCTACTCTTCTGATCACTCTAATTAAACATACAGTGATTTACTAAAGTAAACAAACAAAAAATATATATATTTATACAATAGGGGTAAGTGATAAATGAGTGTGATAAATCATGATATTCTCACCAGAGTGTGATAAATGTTGGAACTGATATTTATCACACCTGCGCAAACCTGCGTAAAACCCACACAAAATGCGCAAACCTGCCCAAACTGGTGCAAATTTTAACTTTTGCAGCAATAGGGGCCCCTATTGTATAAATTGGATACATGATATGCACTCATGTGATATGGAAAATATTTTCACTCCTGCACAGTGACCTCCGGATACTCACTCGTAGCTTCGCCACTCGTGAATCCAGAGGTCACTCTAGAGGAGTGAAAATATTTTCCATATCACACTTGTGCCCATCATGTATCCCCTATATATTAGTTGCAGTCAGAAACTGCATTTGTCTTACTTTGTGTGGGAGACTCTTTCAGTGTGTGTTGTGGACTACCTGGGTGCGGCACTTGTCCTACTCTTCTGATCACTCTAACTAAACATACAGTGATTTACTGAAGTAAAAAAAAATATATTAGTTGCAGTCAGCCAAACTAAGCTTGCCTTACTTTGCATGGAAGCCTCTCTCGGTGTGTTTGAGAAGTGTACCTGGGTGTGTGCCACTTGCCCTACTCATCTGATCCCTCTGACTAAACATACGGTGATTTACTGAAGTAAAAAAATATAGTTGCAGTCAGTCAAATTGTGCTTGTCTTACTTTGCATGGGAGCCTCTCTCGGTGTGTTTGGGAAGGCTACCTGGATGTGTGCCGCCTATCCTACTCTTCTGATCACTCTAACTAAACATACAGTAATTTACTGAAGCAAAAAAATATATAATTGCTGCAGTCAGACAAATTGCACTTGCCTTTCTTTGCATGGGAGCCTCACTCAGTGTGTTGGTGAAGTTTACTAGGGTGTGTACCATACTTCCTACTCTTCTGATCACTCTGAGTAAACCTACAGTTCTTTAATTTGTGGACTGTGTTCAAAATAGTTCTACTTAACATAATCAGTTAATCAGTAAACAGGACAACACAGCAGATTCAAATATGAAGCAATCAACTTTATTTGATATGTTCAAAAAACAAAGAAAACATTGGTCAGCCTGGTGGCGCTGAGGGTTGAGGCGCTGGATGCCACACCTCATGCCACACTGGTGACCTGAATTTGGGAACAAGCTCGAGTGCCGGGGTTGGCAGGGGAGGAAGTCGATCGAGTGTCTGATGGACTGCTCTCCTCTTCTCTCCCTGGGGAGGGATCCAGGGTATCTCCAGTGGAGTTGTGACCCCTGGTGGAGACCGAAGGCACAGCTAGCACGTGGAGCAGTTTAAGGGAGGAGTGTAGATGTTTGTGGGATAACAACAACACAGACACAGAGGTTTCAGCTTTGGAACACACTTTGAATTCAGTGTGAAATTTTATTTTCCAAAAGAAATCTAAAGCTGTTTAACGTAAGCAGTTTTTAAAATCAAAATAAACAAATAAAATAAAGACATTTCTATAAATCAAACACAAGCTGTTTAGCTTCAGCACAACACCAGTACTTTATTGTGCTGCCACAAAGTGGAATACCACACTATCAAAATTCAATGTTTTCCACTATCATCTGTGCTCGCTACCTGGTGCAGTACTATCCCTACTGCTAACTGAAACTCATCTGCCTGTCTTGGGTTTCAGAGAAGAACATATCCTGGCTATCAATGATGTCACAAGATCAGCTGATCCACCCCTAGTCTATTAACATAAAAATCTCTATTCTAATACATTATTTCGGGGGATCAGTCAGACCACAATATACATATATTCAATAATTAAAGCCTGTAGAGATAGTATATGATAGTAGAGATGTAAAATGTCATGCTTCCTAAAAGGGCACCATAATGGGGAGGAGAAGTCCAGATGCGAACGAACATAGGCTCTATATAATGGCAATAATACGTTCTTATCCCTAGATTTAATATTTCTTAAAATGGACCAGATGACCCTATTTGCTTTCAGTATCACGGCATTAATCTGGGAGTCAGATCGGAAATCTTCTGTTACTAACATCCCCAAATCTTTCTCTATACTAGTATTATTCATCACCTTGTTATCCAGAATATATGAATAAAATGTATTAGCAACACCAAAATGCATAACCTTACATTTGTTATGATTAAGTTTCATACCCCAGAGATTATTCCATTTAGAGATGGTATTCAGATCAGTTTGATTGGCAGCAATCTGCTCAGAGGTAGAACACAACCCTCCAATTTTGATATCATCAGCATATTTAATGGTATTAGAAAGACAGCTATCTGTAATATCTGATATGAACAATTGAAAAAGGCCTGGGGCCCAAAACCGAGCCCTAGGTACACCACTAGTGATATGTCCCATTCCTGACAATTGTCCATTTGTCAAAACCCGCTGAGTTCTGCCAATCAACCAACTAGACATCCATCTACCAATAACCAGACCCATATTAATGGAGGTGAGTTTTTGCAATAGTGCCCAATGGGGAAGGAGGTCAAAAGCCTTACTAAAGTCAATGTATATTATGTCATATGGAAATTTATTGTCGAACTGCAAATTGACATCCTCGTAAAAACACAGTAAGTTAGTTAGGCAACTACGTCCCTTTTTAAAGCCGTGTTGTTCCTCATCAAGTGTTACCAATGTAGAGGTAATAATATCTTTAATCAGGCTTTCCAAAATTTTACACAGAGGAGCAGTTAAACTAATAGGTCTATAGTATTCCCAGCAACTTTATGGTCCCTGTTTATGAATCGGGATTACATAAGCTGTTTTCCATAATTTATTTATTTATTTATTCAAGAGTTTAACCAGGCAGGCATACTGAGCGGAAGACCACTCGTTTCCAGATGCGACCTGGGGGAAACAAGGTGGGGTACATGAGGAAAGGAGCAGTAATTATACAGACATTCAATTACACATGAGGAGGCAATGTTGTGAGCCTATACAGTAGGTAGCTAAGGTAGGCTTGTTCTTATATCCAGATGAAGTGCAAACAGGAAGATAGAGCTTTGGTGTAAGGGAGAAGAGTGCCAACAATAGATTATATAGCTGGATTAGGAGGAAGGATTGGGAGAGAGGGAGGGAGGGAGCCCTAAGTGGAAGTGTAGCTAATTAGCCGGTTAGTTATTAGATGCAATTTTAGGCTGGTTGGTAGGCCATCAGGAAGTTAAGGTAGGCAGTTGAAGCCTCTTAGGGGGCACAAAGTGAGGCACAAAGTTGTAATTAATACAGTATTCAAAGAGTAATTTAAGAGGAAATGCCAGACTATCGGCCAATAAATACAAGAGATGACCTGGTATACCATCTGGTGATAAACTAAGTGTAACCCCCCTGCAAATGGGGGTTCCCAAAAGACTTCCAGGAGCTTGCTTGAATGCTCCAAGCCTGAATGGTGTTTGGCATTTAAGCCATTTATCAGTGAGTGTTTTTAGAACCTCTGGTACTGTCTCTTTAAGAGCTGTCTGCTTGCAGACATAATTAGTTTGTATGGGGGACTGTGTGTTTCTTTGATTGAGTACCACTCAAGCTGCTGCTAATTCACTTCATTTTTGCAGTCACTAGAGTGCAAAGGAACCTATCTGAAAGATGTAACTGTTTGCCAGAAATTATTTAGAGTAATAATGAAATTACAGTTTGTCTAACCTGCTTTCTTTGCAGTCAGAACTGTGTCTGCTAGTTCCCCATTCTAGTTTTGAACTGCTGAACTGGACCAATCGGTGTGGGGTAAGCTAGCTCTAAAATGGTGCCTTGGACGAATCAGAACTTGGACTCATAATCTGAGCGAGCCACAAGAGGATTGTATGGGCAGTGACTCTGGGAGATGTAGTTTAGACTTCAGTGCCTTTTTGCACCAACAGCAGCAGTCTATTGTGAGTGACAGCCAATCCAGTCAAGAACTGGAGGAACTCAAAGGAAGTGCCCGGTTTTGTCGGTTGGAGTTTCAGTTGAGCTTTGGCAGTGAAGAAGGAAGGAGCCCTGTGCTTTTCAGTGTGCAGTTTTAGTTAAAAACGTGTGTAAGACCCAGAGTTCCGGTCTGCAGCTTGTGTAACAGCTTGTTAGGACTGAATCTGTCCTGTGAAAAGAATCAAAGGATCTCTGAAGAGTAGAAACCAGGCTCACCCTGTAGAAGACTGGAGGAATTGCTGAAAATTGCACTCGGTCTGTCAGGAACTGAATCTGCTGTGTGCTCTCCCGGTATTGTGCAGTAATTGCGATCGGATACAGATGCAGCCTGCCTGGTATAGTGCTTTCTTTTATATAAATGTGTGAAGAGGTTTGTGTACCTCAAGTGAGCCCTGCTGACATTGAAGGACCCTATCTTATTTGGAGGTCGTGAGTACTAATTCAGGGTCGCTCCTGTTGAATTGCCACATTAAATCCAAATGGAATTACTGTACTGCTGACTGTTTAATTTTCCTTTCTCTGTGGAAAGGGCCCCTACCAGCTGCCACAGTTTGGACTAGCCACTAGGGCTTGGGTACCCAGGGACAGTAACTGATAGGATAGGCCTGTGCACAGAGCCATAGGTAGATTATTAGAGTGATAAGCTAATTAACCTGATTTCCCTGTCCTTGTTATATCCCCCAAATAAATCAGAGCTGCTTGTTTCAGCAAAGTTATACTGCCTGAGGTATTTGTCTATGTTAAAGTACTGTACTGTGATTGTTGCACTGTATCTCATTTCACAGGAGGTCCCAGTGCGGAACCAGTCCTGGGGGTAAGTGTATACTGTGAAGGTAATTCTGATATATTGTGTGGGCCACTAGTGGGAAGAAAGGGGGGTTGCAGTGTCCCAGAGGGCTGTGACCAAGTTAGTTTAACTATTGCAAACCCTGACCTCTGGGTGGAGGCACCCGCCATTGGATCCAGGCCCCTCAACCTGTTAGTGACAAATCAGGCAGGGGTAGTAGCCCCTGGGATAGCGCCATCTAGGGGTTACATCTTGGAGGCACCACTGGGATTGTGTGTCCTCTAGTGGCCATATTTACGAACCACTGTTAAGAAAAAAATGGGTACCCCGACAGAAGTGGCTGTGCACCAGCTGGTGGAGTGGTGTACTGGGGAGGAGATCGACCCCCAAAATGCTATGCTTATCCTGGACATCCCCCTGGGTATCAATACGGACACTGTGCAGGGAGTACTTTCCAAGGTGGAAGGTTTACAAAACCCTGTGGTGGTGGGTCAGCATGCTAATCTGCTCACCCACACTTTCCTGGCCCTAGTAGAGTTTGAAGGATCCCATAGATAGCTCCAAGTGCCACAGACCATTACCCCAGAGGAGCCCTCACTGCTTGGAGAGTGATAACTAAGGACAGTAAAGACCGGGGGAAATGAGCCCACACCACTATCTGAAACTTTTGAGGAGAAATTTGCTAAATGGTTGCTGGGAGAAGGAAAACTGTGGAGGACTTGAAGAAACTATTCTTGCCACCTGGGGGTGTTCCTCCCCAACACCCTCTCCCCCAGTACCCGTAATGGTGGCTGAACCAATGCAGACTCCTATTTCTGCACCTTCCATTAGTCACGACTCTTACCGAAGGTTTAGGATCTTCTCTGGCACCCTCCCATCCCCAAGGGGAGGATGACTGGGAGACCTGGATAGACTATGTTGCCCCCCAAGTGCTAGAATGGCAATGCTCGGAAGGTGAAAAGCGAAAGAGGGTTAGTGAGAGCCTCCGAGGTCCTGCCCTGGCTACCATCCGTGCTAAACGGGCCAGTAACCCTGAAGCGACTGCACAGGCCTATCTTGAGGCCTTGGAGAATGTGTGGGAGCCCAGATTCTGATGAGGACCTATGGTGGAGGTAAGAAATGCACAACAGTACCAAGGGAGTTGTTGTCTGTGTATGTCTCTGCTGGAAGAAATTGTTGCAAGAATGCCTCAGAAAGGGTAGCTTGCCAGCGATTGAACTGGACCGAACCAGACTGGACAGAATCCTTAAGTCTGCCCCCTTCTCAGAACTGCTGTTGCTTCAGTTACGCCTGGCAAATCGACTGGAATCCCCACCCTCCTATGATGAGTTAATGAGAGAAATTCGTGGAGTTGAGAAAAGGCGACCTCGGGAGGGACCTGCACCAACAGCTGTGGCTACGACCCGAGTGACTGAGGGTGACCCATCAAGTGAAGTTCAGGGGCAGAGGTTGACAGTCAATGAGTGCTCTGACAAGGAAAAAGATATGCCACAATGGGGCGAACTGTTGAGAGATCCGGAATTCAAAAACAGTCCCTTTATGAAGGCCACGCCTGCAAGTACGGGCCCTGACCTATATCCGACTGCATCTGCTATGGGGTGGGGTACTCACCCATGTATCTCCTGCTGATAACAGCTCCAAACTCAATTCCTTGACCATGGAAGTGGAGAAACTGACGAGATGTCTCCAAATGCTTATCACGCCGCAGACAGAGATGGCACCCAGGTTTCCAGTTAGTAATACCCCGCCTGGCTCCCAGTGTGGTGCCTCGGCCAGCTCAAACTCCAGAAAGTATGTTTTGCTATAATTGTGGAAAGATGGGCACATGAAAGGGAATGCCAGTCCCCAAAAGACACTGACAAAGTTGCATATAGGCTACAGGGAGAGCTTGGAGAACAAATCAGTGGTTAAGAGGTGCACGACATGATCCCAGTGAGGGCACCAAAATGCTAATTCACGTCCTTTTGTGCAAGGTCAGTTGCCCAGGCCCCCACTACCGCCTCTCCAGACTGGTCCAGAATAGTGGGTCCCTCCATGGAGACCACTGTAAAGGTGAATGGGTGTCTACAAGAGCTGTATTAGACAGTGGCTCCCAAGTGACAATTATGTTCCAGGATTGGTATCAGAAGCATTTGTCAGACGCACCTTACAACCATTAGAAGGACTGCATGTATGGGGTTAAGTGAGAAGGCCTACCCTATTCCAGGTATATCTGAATTTGGCTGTCTTTCCCCACCTCCGTGGCTGGAGTGGCGAACAAGTAGAGACCCTAGCCTTAGTGTGTCCCCCACTGGACTGTATGATGGTGTCCCTTTGTTGATTGGAACAAATGCTCATATGTTCGGAAGGCTGGCACAGTTGTGTTATGAAAACAGGGGTCAAAGACTAGTAGAGCTTTAAGAGTTCTGGCTTTAATTAAGAAGGCCTATGAGGCACAGAGAGATGCTGAAAAACAGAACCAGAGGAACCGGTCGAATTGTATGGAAGAAGGATCCTGAGTCTCTGATCCTGGTGCCAAATGCCCAGTGTACCTTACAGGGAGAGGTCCGTATCAGAAAGGATGTTAAGAATAAAATATTAATGTTGGATGCACCAGGCATGGAAAATTGCCAGAGGGACTGCTGGTCAAGCCTAGTATTTTGCCGCTAGAGCCCATGCTTATGCCAGAAGGGTAATGGTCCAAGTTCATAATGTGTCTGAAAGAGACATTCGAGTAAACAGAGGTTGCATCCTGGCTAATGTGCATTGTGCAGACACTGCAGTGCTACCAGCAGCAAGAGTTCAAGGAAGAATGACAGAGTAACGCCTGACTTGTTTGATTTGCACTCCCGCTGCCAGCTGAATGGAAAGTGAGGATCAGTGAGAAGCTTGCCCAGAGAGACCAGGTGTTTTCTTTAAAGGAATGGGATGTAGGATGCGTGCAAGGAGCTGAGCACAATATCCGCTGCATGACGAAAGACCATTTCGTGAGAGGTCTCGACGCCTGGCACCTGCTGACATAGATGATGTGAGACGGCATCTGCAAGAGATGTTAGCTGCTGGTGTAATACAAGAATCCAGAAGCCCTTATGCTTCCCATTGTGGTAGTGAGGAAAAGAATGGAACAGTAAGGATTGTGTGGATTATCGCACCTAAACCGCGGACTATCCCGATCAGTACACAATGCCCTGCATTCAGGATGCTTTGGACTGCCTAAGCGGGAGCAAGTGGTTCTCTGTGCTGGATCTCCGCAGTGGGTACTACCAGATCCCGATGGCCCCAGAGGACCATGAGAAGAGCGGCCTTTATCTGTCCGCTTGGCTTCTATGAATTCATGAGGATGCCTCAAAGGATTTCAGGTGCCCCAGCCACTTTTCAACGATTGATGGAGCGTGCAGTGGGGACATGAACTTACTAGAGTGCCTGGTATACCTAGATGATGTTATTGTGTTTGGCAGCTCACTGGAGGAACATGAGAGCAGATTATTTAAGGTATTGGACCGACTGGAGGACTTTGGCCTTAAACTGTCCATTGATAAGTGTCAATTCTTTCAAACATCAGTAAAGTATGTAGGACACATAGTATCCACCGAGGAATAGAGACCGACCCAAGTAAAGTTGAGGCCTTGACCACCTGGCCACAGCCCAAAAATCTAAAAGAACTGCAAAGATTCCTAGGATTCTGTGGTTATTATCGGCGCTTCATCAAGGACTATTCAAGAGTGATCCGCCCTTTACTTAACCTTACTCAAGGGTATCCCCCAACCCACAAAAAATACCAAAAGTCAGCGTCCCTCAAGACTGAAAGAGTGTATTTTCATCCGAGTGAAGTATTTGGGGCCCGCTGGACTCCTGATTGTGAGACTGCTTTTCATGAGATCATATATCAACTACCCATGCTCCAGTGCTGGCCTATGCCGATCCAAGAAAACCTTACGTCCTGCACACTGATGCTAGCTTGCAAGGGTTGGGGGCTGTGTTGTACCAAGACACGAGAATGGCCTGAGACCAGTGGCCTTGCCAGTAGAAGCCTGACCCCATCCGAAAAGAACTATCCTGTACATAAGTTAGAGTTCCTAGCTTTGAAGTGGCTATTGTTGACCAATTCCATGAGTACTTGTTGGGGCTAAAATACTAGTAAAACTGACAATAATCCTTTGACCTAGTGCAGGCCTCAGCTAAGTTGGATGCCACTGGCCATAGGTGGCTTTCTGCATTATCTACATATGACTATGCTCTCGAATACCGAGCAGGTCTGAACCACATAGATGCTGATGCTCTCTCCGGAGGCCTGTTCCCCAGAATGATTGGGTCCGATTGGCAGAACCTGACATTGGCACTCTTCGGAGTTTGACAGGGAGGAACAAATGTCCCGGACGCAGTGGACTGCATGGTGGATTGCTTGGGACCCTCTGAGAATTGCATACCTGCTGCTTATTGCCACTTTTCTGCAATAGACATTGGTGCACTGCCTCAGCTGGACAATGACAGTATTCGACGGGCTCAATCCCACGATCCCATGATCAAAGCAGCTTTAGAAGCCCTCTATGCAGGAAAAGATGTGTCCAAATTACGCTCCACTGATTTGAGAACTGCACTGTTATACAAAGAAGGTCCTAAGTTGAAACTGATCAATAAACTGTTATACAGAGAAACAGTAGACAGAGGGGACAAGTAGACAAACAACAACTAGTGCTGCCCACTGCCTTTCGAGACTCAGTACTGAGGTCCTTGCACAACCACATGGGGCACCTTGGTATAGACAGAACACTTGACTTGGTGAGATCCAGATTCTATTGGCCTAAGATGGGGGCTGATGTGGAGCAACACATTCGAACTTGTAGTCGCTGCTTACAGAGGAAAGCTTTGCCCCAGAGGGCTGCCCCCTTATTAACATCACCACCAGTGCACCCATGGAGCTGGTCTGTATTGATTTTCTGAGTTTGGAGTCAGATCAAAGAAATATCAGTAATGTGCTGGTGGTCACTGACCATTTCACGAGATATGCCCAAGCTTTCCCACCAAAGACCAGAAAGCATCCACTGTGGCCAAAGTACTTGTGAAAACTTTTTGTTCACTATGGGCTCCACAGAGAATCCATTCTGATCAAGGGAGAGACTTTGAGAGTCGTCTGATCAAAGAGATGCTTTCTCTGTGGGGAGTGCGAAAGTCCAGAACCACTCCTTACCACCCCAGGGGACCCACAGCCTGAACGTTTCAACGCACTTTGCTAGATATGCTAGGCACCTGCACCCAAAGGACAAGCCTAGATGGAGCCAACAAATTAGCACCCTGGTACATGCTTATAACTGCACCAAAGTGGTGCCACTGGATTCTCCCTACCGCCTGATGTTTGGAAGAAGCTCGACTACCAGTAGATGTGTGTTTTGGGGTCTCTCTGATGGGTTCAAGCTGACAACTATTTACAGTATGTGCAAAGTTAAAGGCCCAGCTAACTCATGCGTACCAACTGGCTCAAACCATGGCTGCCAAAGAAATCTGGCCAACAAAGAAAGGTATGATAAAAGGTGAAAGCACAGGAACTCCAGGAGGGAGATCGGGTATTGCTAAGAAATCTGGGATTGCATGGCAAGCACAAGATTGCTGACAGATGGCACCATCTCCCTCACATTGTAGTGGGCAAACTAGATGATCTGCCAGTGTACAAAGTAAGGCCTGAGAATAATTCAAAGATGTAAAAACAATGCATAGAAATCATTTACTGCCCATTGGACAAATCTTAATTGAGTCTGAGCCCCTAGAAGATGCCCCTCTGGACCAGTGACTAGAGCTGCTGCTAGAAAGATCAAGAAAGTCTGCACCTACAGAAGCAAAGTTAAAGTGTTCCCTCCACAAGTCCCAGTTGAGCATGACTGTCAGTCCATATCGGAAGAAAGTAGAGAGTGACTTTGAATACTATCCTTCTTACGAACTGAGTCAATTGTTTCAGGGCAATCCCTAGTCAATACTGGAGACAAAGCTGGGCCTTCTGGACTGTCTAAGCCCCCAGCTTCAGCCCTGGAGCCAATGCTCCCAGAAAGTGAAGTCAAAGCATCAGATCAGATGAAATGGAATCATTGTGCATGGTTGAACTGTTTGAGCTTTCAGGGAGGAAAATGATAGATTGGGGCAGACTGGTGATACACCCGAACAAGAAGAGTATTTTGAGTGCCCTGACAGTCCACTGCCAGTGTCCAAAGCTCTCCATGCAGGCAAATGTTGTGGACTCAGAAACTGTAACTCCTGGAGCTGAAAGTGCCCCAAGTTCTAGCCTCTCTACCCCCATGGAGACTCCCTGACAAGTGTGGACAATGCTAAAATGAGGCTGAGTGCAGAGACTGTAACAGTTCCCCTAGAAAGACTGGTCGAGCTGTAAAGCCTGTGGTGCACCTCAGTTATGATTCCCTTGGGAGGCCTGTGGATTTGCCTCTCAATGTTGTCCATAAAGGAGTGTATGTGTCCCGAGCTCATTGCCCAAACTGAGCGTCAGTGCTAACTCAAGTTACTTGTGTTGCCCTCTAAGTATGGTGCCCTTGCCCGTCCAGCCCCAAGGTAACTGATAGGGAAGGGCCCTCTCTTCAGGTTTCATGTACAAGAGGTAATAACTTGAGTTATGGTACAATGTGTATGTAATACTGTGTAAAGAGTGACGTACTGCAATGTTTCAGAAATGTGTTCTTGGTAAAATGATATATTGACTGATGATTACATGTGCGAGCCTAATGCAAATGTATATGGTTGCAGTTGAAACTTATGGGGGTACTTGCTTGACGCGGACGTCAAGCTTTCCCAGGCCAGGAAGGGTGTAACCCCCCTGCAAATGGGGGTTCCCAAAAGACTTCCAGGAGCTTGCTTGAATGCTCCAAGCCTGAATGGTGTTTGGGCCATTTATCAGTGAGTGTTTTAGAACCTCTGGTACTGTCTCTTTAAGAGCTGTCTGCTTGCAGACATAATTAGTTGTATGGGGGACTGTGTGTTTCTTTGATTGAGTACCACTCAAGCTGCTGCCAATTCACTTCATTTTGCAGTCACTAGAGTGCAAAGGGAACCTATCTGAAAGATGTAACTGTTTGCCAGAAATTATTTAGAGTAATAATGAAATTACAGTTTGTCTAACCTGCTTTCTTTGCAGTCAGAACTGTGCCTGCTAGTTCCCCATTCTAGTTTTGAACTGCTGAACTGGACCAATCAGTGTGGGTAAGCTAGCTCAAAATGGTGCCTTGGACGAATCAGAACTTGGACTCATAATCTGAGCCAGCCACAAGAGGATTGTATGGGCAGTGACTCTGGGAGATATAGTTTAGACTTCAGTGCCTTTTGGACCAACAGCAGCAGTCTATTGTGGTGACAGCCAATCCAGTCAAGAACTGGGAGGAACTCAAAGGAAGTGCCCGGTTTTGTCGGTTGGAGTTTCAGTTGAGCTTTGGCAGTGAAGAAGGAAGGAGCCCTGTGCTTTTCAGTGTGCAGTTTTAGTCAAAAACGTGTGTAAGACCCAGAGTTCGGTCTGCAGCTTGTGTAACAGCTTGTTAGGACTGAATCCGTCCTGTGAAAAGAATCAAAGGATCTCTGAAGAGTAGAAACCAGGCTCACCCTGTAGAAGACTGGAGGAATTGCTGAAAATTGCACTGGTCTGTCAGGAACTGAATCTGCTGTGTGTTCTCCCGGTATTGTGCAGTAATTGCGATCGGGATACAGATGCAGCCTGCCTGGTATAGTGCTTTCTTTTATATAAATGTGTGAAGAGGTTTGTGTACCTCAAGTGAGCCCTGCTGACATTGAAGGACCCTATCTTATTTGGAGGTCGTGAGTACTAATTCAGGGTCGCTCCTGTTGAATTGTCATATTAAATCCAAATGGAATTACTGTACTGCTGACTGTTTAATTTTCCTTTTCTCTGTGTGAAAGGGCCCCTACCAGCTGCCACAGTTTGGACTAGCCACTAGGGCTTGGGTACCCAGGGACAGTAACTGATAGGGATAAGGCCTGATGCACAGAGCCATAGGTGATTATTAGAGTGATAAGCATTAACCTGATTTCCTGTCCTTGTTATATCCCCTAAATAAATCAGAGCTGCTTGTTTCAGCAAAGTTATACTGCCTGAGGTATTTGTCTATGTTAAAGTACTGTACTGTGATTGTTGCACTGTATCTCATTTCACAGGAGGTCCCAGTGCCGGAACCAGACCTGGGGTAAGTGTATACTGTGAAGGTAATTCTGATATATTGTGTGGGCCACTAGTGGGAAGAAAGGGGGGTTGCAGTGTCCCAGAGGGCTGTGACCAAGTTAGTTTAACTATTGCAAACCCTGACCTCTGGGTGGAGGCACCCGCCATTGGATCCAGGCCCCTCAACCTGTTAGTGGCAAATCAGGCAGGGGTAGTAGCCCCTGGGATAGCGCCATCTAGGGGTTACATAAGTTTCTCTTTAAGAGAGATTAATTTAGCATATACATCAGATACAGAAATAGTAATGTTCCCTTCCATGGAATCTATATTATTATCGACTGTCTGATTATCTGAGAAGATTTTACAAAAATTTACATTAAATATATTTGCCATTTTCAGAGGATCATAAATTTGTGAATTATTAAACTGGATGGGCCCACTTGACAGGTAGGATTTATAAGAGAGTTAATTTGAGCAAAGAACGATTTACTATTATCCTTCCTTGCATTGACAGCCAAACTTGAGTTCTCATGTTTTTTTTAGCTTTCCTAATACATTTCTTGAATTTCTTCTGAATATTACGGTATGTACACCAATCAGTAGTACGCCGTGATTTCAAATATGCAGCATGCCTTTTATTTTTATTTTTAATAGGGCTTTTATAGAATTATTCATCCATTTAGGTACATGTTGTTTAGAAATCCTTTTCAGTTTAGTAGGAATATGCAAGTTTCTTAGGTCAGAAATGTTATTATGAAAAAGGAAAAGTAATCACCAATGCCAACTGTATTTAAAATATAAGCCCAATCAATATTGTCCAGACTAGTCTTAATACTAGAAATATCTGCTTTGTCGTACAGATATAATACAGAACTGTTTTCAATGGAACAACCATATGTTCTCACTGAAACCTGATGGAACAATGGTCACTATTCCCAATAGGTGTGGTCACAATAAGATTTTTTGGTGCCAAGCTCTTGCCATGAAGCACCAGATCCAAAATATTCATTCCTCTGATAGGCTGATTAACACCCTGAGTGAGGTTACACTGCTGGCAGATGTTAATTAATTTTCTACCTGAACCAGTGGCAGCAGTTTGTGTGATCCAATGAATTTCACCTAGGTTAAAGTCCCCTGTCAGAATAATATCCCCCATAAAGGAGGCGGTTTCAGTTTCTGAGATTAAACCATCAAGATAATCAGGGATGCACCGGGGGGAACAATAGCACACTCCTAAAATAAAATGACAGTGTTTATTTAAGATTAGTTTAATCCACAATGACTCAGAGAGACTAACCAGAGACTTGATCTTATCAGAAATATTGACCGACTTGAGTGATTCGTTTAGAAAAATTGCAACCCCACCACCTTTTCTATTTTGTCTGTTGTATTTATAAAGACTATACCCAGGAAGAGAAGGGTCCCAGCTAATATTATCATCACCCCAAGTTTCAGTGACCATAATAATATCAATCTTATCAACGGAAGGTAAAGCCTGCAACTCATCTAATTTGTTATTTAGGCTCCTAGCATTGAAATAAAGGTATTTTAAATAATTCAAATGTTTGATAGCAGGCTCTTTATTTGAATGGTACACACTGCTTCTTTGTGGTCTAACAGTCAGTCATGGTAGTAAAGTGACCCTTCACCTGCGCAGAGTCCTTTAAGCTGCTTGCCATCTAGTGCAGACCCTTCCCTAGCCTGATTTGTCTACAAAAGGTGTCTGATGAATATGTTCCCCACAGAACTCCATCTTCCACCAGTCTTCTGAATCCAGTTGCAACTGCCTGGTTGATACTGTTTTAACAGGTAGAAGGATTGCTAGCTGCTGCCACTGGGGGCTGTAGTGCCACCGTGCTCTGTAGCCCTAAAGGTCATTTGCCTGGTGACCACCACCCCATTCCCACACACTGTCACCCCATTTAACTATAGCTCCATGGGGTCAAAGCACCAGGAAACACAGAGTGATCCGTTCCCACTTTGTGTCTTCACTTTATGACTCTGTTTTGGGCCCCTAGATTTTTTCTATTTGCCTGAAACCTCTCTGCTATCCTTCATTAATGGGGAAATTCCTCATTATATCTCCCAGAATCTCACTGCATAACTATCTACTATCTCTCATTAGGAATGATGTTCCTCTGAAGCTCTCAGAACCCCTCTACAGGCAGCACCATGACACTGTCCCTCATTAGGAGGAATGTTCCTCATTTAACCTAACAGAACCCTTGAGAGCTCCTCACTGTCCCTGATTAGGAGGAATACTCCTCATTCAGTCTCTCAGAACCCATCTTCATACCTTCTCACTCTCCCTCATTAGGAAGGATGCCCCTCATTCAACCTCTTAGAACCCTTCATACCTCCTCACTGTCCTTCATTAGGAGGAATGTTTTTCATTCAGTCTGTCAGAATCCATACCATTCCTCCTCACAACCGTCACTAGGAAGTGATGTCCCTCATTTAACTTCTCAGAACTCCTATGCATGCAGTTCCTCTCACCTGTCCCTAATTAAGAGGAATATTCATTATTCAGCCTTTCAGAAAATCTCTGCACACCTACACTATCCCACATGAGGAGTTATGTTACTCATTTAACCTCTCTGAACCTCCCTGCGCTCATGACCTCTCACTTGTCTCTCATTAGGATGAATGCCCCCATTTAACCTCATAACTTCTCAGCATGCAGTACCTTTCACTTGTACCTTATTGGGAGTGATGCCTCTAATTTAACTTCTTAGAACCTCAGTGCATACAGCTCTCACCTGTCCCTTATTAGGAGTTACAGTATGTTTTTGATTTAAGGTCTCAGAACCTCTCACCAGAACCTTATTAGGAGTTATGTCCCTAAATTTAACCTCTCAAAACCTCTCAGCATACAGAACTGTACTTCTCACATGTACCCTTATTAGCAAGGATGTCCTCAATTTACTTCTCAGAACCTCTCTGCATAGTACCTCTCCTTTGTTCCATATTAGGAGAGATGTCTCTTATGTTTATATGTACATTTACTGTGTCTCTTATGGTTGTAAGGGTGAATTCTTGAGTTCTTTGTGTCAAAAAACTGCAAAGTGAAGCTAAGCAATTCTGGCAGACAAAAGACTTAAGAAAAAACTCTTGTAGTCATAAGGGACACAGGAACTGCACATGTAAATAGAAAAATAGATAGATTACAGTGAATTACAAGGCTGTAATTCCATCTAGAGGTTCTGGGGACATAGATAACCTTGAGATTAAAGCTTAAGAGGTTTCTATGTCCCCAGAACCTCGAGATGAAATTTCTGCCAAGTATTTCACTGTAACCTATTTTTTAATTTTTTGTAATATATGGATGAGAGAACCTGGCAAGGTCTTACTTGGTGAAGCTTTGTGCAGGCTGACATGTTCATCGAGGAATCGGGAAGTTGTGCTTTTTACATTCACTTGCGTGCATGCACAAGGAACGTTTTGGGAGAGTAGCACACTTTGGAGGTGTGCCTCTCCCATCCAATGCACTGCTCCCTTGAGCAGGCGTGGCGGTCCTGCACCAATGGGTGCAGGAGCTCTGTATGACAGCGGTGGTCTTCTGCTTCAAAAAACACGCTGCCGTGCCAAAGCACCACGTCATGCCACCCCCTAACGTCGCCATCCCCCTGGGTGCGTCACGCTGCCCCCAAGCTTTGGTGCTATGCTGAGGGGCCCACCACAGTGTGTAAGCGTTGTTTACGATGAGAGCAATCCCCGCCGGCTCCACGCCCCAAAGCCATCCTGCTGCCACGCTTTGAGCCCACCCAGCGTGGCAAATGTTCCGTTTTGTTTGCTGACGGGGTGCCCAACTTCCGCCGGCCCCTTTGCCCTCTCAGCCATCTTCTGCCATGCTGGGAGCTCACCCCAGCGTGGCAAACATCCCACGCCATCATTTTTTTAAACCTGTAAAATAAAATGGTCCCACGTAGCGTCTCCCAGCCGCCCACACAACCCGCACCCACCCACTGTGCACCCAGCATCCCCACCCCCCACCCCATACTACCTCCAGACTCCAGCGACGATCTTCAGTGGACCAGAACACATCTGCACTCTTCAAAGGTGACCGCGAACTGAGGAAATGCCAGTAAGCTGTATAATGGGCTAGATGGGGGTGGTTCAACTTTATTGCATATCTCAGGTATTTTTGGGAATTTTTGCACCAAATTTTCAACATGGGGTTTTTGGGACCCCTTCTCATGAATGATGTCACTGTCATGGCATTATTCACGCCCGAACAGTGATTTTGCAGTCACTGCATGAAATCACCGTTCAGGCCTGAGTAGTGCCACGACAGTAACATCACTCATGAGACGGGGTCCCAAAAACCCCATGTTGAAAATTTGGTGAAAAAATTCCTAAAAATGACTGTTTTACGAGTCTGCATTACGCCGTTCCTACACACACTCGTAAGTTTACAAATTTTCAATATTTTCACTCCAGATTTTCGACATTGCCATTTTACCACACCTCCTTATGAGCAGTGCAGCTGTCATTTTTTACATCTTGCCCAAAACGTGTTTCCGCCCATGTAGCACACAATGGCACAGTCGGTGTGCGAACTCAGTGCATGGGACACATTAAGAAAATCACAGTGTCACTGTTCATGAGCAGAGATCTTAAAATGGCAATGTTGAAACTTTGGTGAAAAAATTCCTAAAAATGACTGCTTTATGAACGTGCGTTGCACAGTTCCCACGCACGCTTGTAGGGTTGCGAATTTTCAATATTTCCACTTCAGATTTTCCACATTGGCATTTTACTACACCTCCTCATGAGCAGTACAGCTGTCATTTTTCACATCCTGCCCAAAATGTGTTTCCGCCCATGTAGCGCACAATGGCACAGTCGGTGTCTGAAATCAATGTATGGGACACATTAAGAAAATCACAGTGACACTGATCATGAGCAGAGGTCTTAAATGGCTGTGTTGAAAATTGGTGAAAAATTCCTAAAAATGACTTTGTTTTACAGTGCGTTGCGCAGTTCCTCATGCCTTTCGTAAGTTTCTGAATTTTCAATATTTTCACACCAGATTTTCAACATTGCTATTTTACCACACCTCCTCATGAGCAGTACAGCTGTCATTTTTCTCATCCTGCCCAAAATGTGTTTCCGCCCATGTAGGGCACAATGGCGCAGTCTGTGTGCAAACTCAATGTATGGGACACATTAAGAAAATCACAATGACACTGTTCATGAGCATAGGTCTTAAAATAGCTGTGTTGAAAATTTGGTGACAAAATTCCTAAAAATAACTGTTTTACGAGCTTGCATTGTGCAGTTCCTACGCACGCTCGTAAGTTTGCGAATTTTCAATATTTTCACTCCACATTTTCAACATTGCCATTTTACCACACCTCCTTATGAGCACTACAGCTGTCATTTTTCACATCCTGCCCAAAATGTGTTTCCACCCATGTAGTGCACAATGGCGCAGTCGGTGTGCAAAATCAATGTATGGCACACAGTAAGACAATCATAGTGACACTGTTCATTAGCAGAGGTTTTAAAATGCCAATGTTGACAATTTGGTGAAAAAATTCCTAACAATGACTGTTTTACGAGCATGCACTGCACAGTTCCCACGCTCGCTCCTAGCTTTGCGAATTTTCAATATTTCCACTCCAGATTTTCAACATTGCCATTTTACCACACTTCCTTATGAGCAGTACAGCTGTCATTTTTCACATCCTGCCCAAAACGTGTTTCCGCCTATGTAGTGCACAATGGGGGTAACAAAAAGGTCATGCTGACAATTTATTCTGCAAATACCAGCAATCGCACAGGGCATTAGGGTACAGCACCATACATGCCAAACACTACTGCAAATACCTGCAAGCGAACGTTCGGCATTGACAAATGCTTGTTTATTTTTCTGGCGAGCTGAACAGGAAAGTGCAGGAAACAGTTCAGTTTAACAGTAAGAGGGAAAATATAGTTATGCTTCAACAGAATGTGTAACTGTTACTCATTTTTCTTTAAAAAAAAAAGAAAAGTAAGGTACTGTTCGGTTACCGCAGAGCCGGCTTTGAAATCCTTTGTGCTGACTCTTGAAAGCTGCTCGCGGTCAACACGAGGCATCAGGTTGCGCTACATTTGTTTCAGAGTGATAATACTATCGCTGAAATGAAATAATATAGATATAGTGGATGGTTGACCATCCACAACAAGCTGATTTCATCGAGGGAGTCGATGGTGTCACAGAAACCTCGAGAGCGAAGCTCGAGAGGTTTCTATGACGCCATCGACTCCCGAGATGGAAACACGGCTTTCTTTGCGGATGGTCAACCATCCACTATTTTATATAGTATATGGTTCCTCAACGTTCACATTTCCGCATTAAAACTGGGCATTTTGTTATTCTTGCAGTTCCCTATCTAAAGTTGCAGTCCTCCACAATATGGTCCTGCCGGAGAAGTTGCCGCTTCTCCCGACTCCTCGCTGAAAACCCCACTCTGCTTTGGCATCGGAAACTGTGCCAGTAGATTTAAACAAGTAAAAATACTGAAAACTGACAGTTTGGGTACACGGAGCTGTTAATACTGTATAGTCCGTGTCCAAACTGTACTTGTGAGCTGCTTGCCTGATCGCTCGCTAAGTGACGCCGCCATTTTCTCCAGCATTTTTTGAATCCCCAGTGTAAATCAACCAATCAGGTGGTAGGGCAAGTCAGAAAAGTTGTTGTACTATCGATGTGATGTCAGAACGATAGTACAACAACTTTTTTGACCTTTGAACTGTCCTACAACAAGAATTTGAAAGCCACTGCTTTCTAGTCACAATAAGCCATAACCATATACTATAGTATTATTGGGAGTGAAGTGTTGTATTATTGAGAAGGTGGTGTGTATTACAAGATGTTTTTTGCATCATTTTTGATGCTATTATTTTAACAATCCATAAATTACAAAAACATTACATATCATGTTAACGGCCGTTGTTGAAAAAAAAGTGGGATTTTATTTTAAAATCAATAATGTTTTGCTTTATAAAATATTAGTGAATCCCCATTGTGGGACATGGACTATGCAGACCAAATTTAGAACTTCCAAATAAATATGTGCATGAGTCATCCTTTTATGATTATAAGAGTACCTGCCTATAGCTACGTAGTACAGATGCCTGGGGATGATGCATCAGTTACGTGTGTGTGTGTGTGTGTGTGTGTGTGTGTGTGCTGTCAGTAAATATGCTACACTGCTTGAACCATCCACTCAAGAATAGGGGCTCCAGTTTATTGCTTTGGAAATGAGACTGTGTTTAAGTACCCTCAGAGCTGTTTGTTTTAAAGAGTAATTCCTCTAGCTGTCCTGAACTATTGAACTGTTAAGGTCAGGAGAGCAGAACTCTGGACAACCTTCCATTGTGAGGGACTAATTACCCCAAGATCCTGGTTACAGTTTTTAATGTTCTACTGTTGGGGTACTGCATCTCTCTCTCTCTCTCTCTCTCTCTCTCATTCCTCACCTGCCTGTTCTATTCAAAGGGTTATAGTCTGTCAGGCTTAACATTAAGAACTGCTGCAAGGCCGGCCCATCGGCACAGTGGTTGAATTTCCGCCTGCGATGCCAGTGACCTGGGTTCAGGAATGGACTCGGGTTGCTGGAGGGCCGGCCGGGGGAGAAGGAAATGAGCTTCCGACAACAGTTCACCTTCTCAGGGGGGAGGATGGGTGTGTGGCTCGGTGCCTGCTGACTCCTGGCGGAGGCTGGGAGTATGGCAGGATGTCGACCCCAATACACTAGGGAAGTGACGGACATCAGCGTATGCCTTGATGTCAGTGGCACGTCACTTCTCAGGGCAGTAAAGTGGAAAAATGGTGCCAGGCCAATTGGGTGATGGCCCTCCAGAACCCTCACCACCGGGCTCCTGGATCTCCATATGCCATCCCAGCAGCACCCCAGGATAGTTGGTTGGCTGCCAGGGCCATTCTCCTATGGAGGTAAGAGATCTGCCCAGTGAAGGGATACACCGGGGTTACCTGGGGCTGGGGCTGACTGCGATATGGGTCTGTAGGAGTCGAAGAGTAGCCGCGGTGGGGAGTTCATGTGGGGGCCCGAAGGAGAGACTGGCCAGGTGCAGGAGAGGAGTCACAAAAAAAAAAGAACTGCTGCAAATAAGTAAAATTAGCTTATTTTACTGAATTCCTGTTATCAGGGAGTCACTATCACATTGCTGTCTATTCAGAGACTTGGAGCCAGCAAAAAACAGGGAAAGGTGTGAGAGAAAGAGAGGCAGAGTAAATTGTTGAGTTGTGTATTACACTCCAAGATCAAGATGGCGACAGCACATCTACTAAAACTATTGTTTTTGGTACAAAAATACTGTCGTCCTCCTACAAGATGGAAAATGTGTTTTAAAAATAGCAGTAGCTAATCTGAATTGTCAAAGTGTGTGCTCTTGGGGGGGGGCAGAAAGTTGTGTGTGATTCTATAGTATATTTGTAATTAGTGGTGGACATTGGAACTAGTTAACTGGCCAAATGCTGTTAGATTTTGTACCAGGCTGGTAAAATTTGAAATCTCCATGGGCCACAGGATTTTCCCAGTCACTAACCCTGCTAGCTAGTGGTTTCAAAAGTTAAGTTCCAGAGAGGTCTGCAAAACCTTAGTGGAGAAAAAAGAGCCTACCAGAACTTGGTAGGTTCTGTTACTTTGGAGGCTTGGCTTAGATTTTGGCTTTTTTATTTGGGGGGGTTGTTTAAAAAGTCATGGCTGTCCACTTAAGTACTTGATTGCATACCGCTCCACTTCCTCTCCTCAGTCTGCCTCCTTGGGATGTGTTGCTGGGTGTTTATGTTTGTCTCTGTCAGTAGTTTAGTTTTGTGGATTTTCACGAGTTTCTGCTTGGAGGAACTAGACCATTCTCGGACATGATATCTATGAAAGTTTCCTGGACTAAGAAACTGTAAAACCTCACCAGAAGGTATTGGCATTCTCATTATAAATCAACTTTTTTGGAAGCCATCACAAACAAAGTGAAGTCCAGCAAAGAAGTTCTACAAGCTCTGACTTGTGGAGTGCTACACTGAATCCTCATTTCCATCTTCCCTGTTCCTAAAGGGATCTGTGCTTGTCTTTGAGAACTATTCATAACCATTTGAAAACGCATTTGTCAATTTCAAATGTTTGCTTGCTGGCATTAGCAGTGGAAGTGTTGTGCAGGAGTTAGACAGATGCAGTATAGGAATGGCATTGAGGTATTGAACTGACGTCAATTCTACCCTCACTCTGCAGAGATGGACAGGCATTGGGTGTGCCTTTGGGTTATTGCCAATGGTGGTCACGACATTTCACCTTGCCCTACCCTTCAGACACTGACAAGTGTTGAGGTGTGCCTTGGGGTTTTTGGGCTTTACATTCACCTCATTCCATAAGGAAATGCACTGAAATGGGCGCAGTGTAGGAGAACGGGGTGAACTCTGGGGGCAAAGGGTCCAAGGCGCACATCATTGCTTGTCACTGACTGCAGGGTGGAGGTGGGGGTGGAATGGCATGAGCATTAGTATCAACAATCCCAAGTCATAGCCTTGATGCCTGTCAGTCCCTACAGGGTAGGGCGTTATGGTCAAAAACCCTAATGCCCTGGGCGTTTCTTGGTATTTTTACACCAAGTTTTCCACATGGGCTTTTTGTGACCCTACTGCATGAACAGCGACACTATCAGTTCGTTAGGCGAAAGGTAATTTTGCACAGCGATGGCGCCATTTGGCGCCACAGGTGCAAAAACACATTTTGAACAGGATGTGAAAAGTGACAGGTGTACTGTTCATGAGGAGGTGTAAAAAATGGCATTGTTGAAAATCTGGAGTGAAAATATACAAAAACTGGTGAAGTCATGAGCGTACATAGAAACTGCGCAACGTACACCCGTAATGTAATTAGTTTGGGAATATTTTACAGCAGATTTTCAACACAGGCATTTTGGGACCCCCGCTCATGAACAGTGTCACTGTGATTTTTGTAATCTGTCCTGAACACTAATTTACCACAGTGACCGCGCTATTCTGCTCCGGAAGTGTGAAAACACATTTCAGCCAGGGTGTGAAAAATGACAGCAGTACTGCTCATAAGGAGGTGTGGAAAAATGCCAGTGTTGAAAATCTAAACTGAAAATATTACAAATTCGTGAACTTACGAGGGTACGTGGAAACTGTGCAATGCATGCTCGTAACACAGTCATTTTATGGACTTTTGTCACCACATTTTCAACATAGCCAGTTTAAGACCTCTGCTCATGAAAAGTGTCACTGTCATTTTCTTAATCTGTCCTGAACATTGATTTCGCACACCAACTGCGCCATTGTGTGCTACATGCGCGAAAACACATTTTGGGCAAGATGTGGAAAATGACAGCCGTACTGCTCATAAGGAGTTGTGGTAAAATGGCAATGTTGAAAATCTGGAGTGAACATATTAAAAATTAGCAAAGTTACGAGTGTGTGTAGGAATTGCGCAATGCACGCTCGTAAAACAGTCAACTGTTAGGAATTTTTTCACCAAATTTTCAACATAGGGTTTTGGGGGGCCTACCTCATGAACTGTGACACTGCCATTTCATTACTCAGTCCCAAAAGGTGGTTCCATGCAGTGACCATGAAATCACCCTTTGGGACCGAATAACAAAATGACAGCGGCCGAGTTCATGAGGTGGGGCCCCAAGAACCCCATGTTAAAAATTTGGTGAAACAATTCCCAAAAGTGGCAGAGATATGCACCAAAGTTGAAAAATCCCATTTATGCCATTATACAGCTTACCAGCATTTCTTCAGTTCGCGGTCAGCTTTGAAAAGTGCAGATGTGTTCCTGGTCCACCGAACATTGTTGTGCTGGGCTCCAGAAGTAAGTATGGCATCAGGGGGTGATGGGGTGCACAGAGCGTGGGTGCGAGGTGGGGGAGGGGGGCAAGACAGTCTATGAGGGACCATTTTTTTTACAGGTTTTTTTTCTTTTTCAGGAAGATGACATGGGGCTTTTGCAACATTGGGGTGGGCTCCCAGCATGGCAGTTGGAAGTTTTTTAGGGTGCAGTGGATTGGGCACCCCATCAGCCATACGGTGTGCGGGGGGGGGAGAAGCGCATAAGCATGCTGGGGTGGGCTCCCAGCGTGCTACTTGGGTGTTTGTTGGGAGGGAGTAGAAAAAACCGGAGCTGTCTATGACAGCTGTTCAAATGCACTGCTGAGTGCAGGCACTTTGCATACTGCTGACGGCAGTATGCAAACTGCCTACACATTACCACCGCTGATTGTAGCAGTCTTTGGCTTTCAGCTGTGCGCCACTGCATCTGATCTGCTGTCATAGACAGCTCAGACATTTACTGGTGTGGTGAGGCTGCGCCTGCAAGAAGAGCAGGGCATTGGAAGCGGGGTGGCACACCTATGAAAATTCATATGGTGGCACTATGTTTCTTGCACACGCATGCAAGCAAACATACCAAAGGGAAGACACTAACAAAGGGTTTTTACTTCCTGCATATGCCCCAGACCAATGTTCATCACCTTCAGGAATTTAACACATTCTGGGTCTTTGATCTACAGTAACAATAGTTTACTGGGCCCCAGTAGTTCACCATTTCCTGTGGATTTTATTATTTTTCATCATTTGTCTTCTGGTGGACAAGATTATTATATTACATACTTGTAACTGACTTGCAGAGGAGCAGAGCGACTATGCAGGCCACATCGGTGGCTGGAGGAGTTCAGTGATCTGAGTCAGAGCGCCCAATAGGAAACCAAGGCACCATTTTTGGGACTCATGGCTGGGCCTTTTAAGGGACGAGCCCAGACACTCTTGGCATACTTGAGGAGCAGGGGATTGCACAGGCTGCATCGGCAGCACAAGAGCTGTTGCAGGAGCTGTATCAGGAGCAAATTTGGAGCCAGGCACAGCCACATTGCTGGCTAGGAGAAGTTCAGTGACCTGAGTCGGAAAGCCCAGTAGAAAGCCAGGGTGCCATTTTCAGGACTCGTGGCTGGGCCTTTTAAGGTATGAGTCCAGCCTCTTTTGGGATATTTGGGACTTACTCGCAGAGGAGCAGGGGGACTGTGCAGGCTGTATTGGTGGGCTGCTCCTTGGAGGTCCTGAGGGACAATGCAGGCCACATCAGCAGGACTCATGGCTGGGCTTTTTAACTCATTCTATCCTATTGTCACTTAGAATGTTCAGGTACCCTCTGCCTGCTGCTAGAACACCTGTGTTCCTGAAGGGTTCTAGATCTGCAGCATTCATACAAACACTTTGTACTTAAATCTACATATCTTAAAAACCATACATCCAATTTTAAAACCGTAAAAAGAAACGTTTTTCAGGACAAAAAGTATTTGAAAATGAGTGTTTGGTAATGTCTACTTAACTGGATTTAGTGTTGTGCAAGGTTTTTTCATATTTTCATAAATTCTGATGATTTTATCTAAACATAATTCTACTCTGTTTACTTAGTCATACAAAAATATTAAATTTCTGTAAAACCGTTTGTTAAAATTGTTAAAAATATGCAAGATACATCTGTCATTGTCTAAATATAAATTTTGCAAGGTTTTAACCATTTTTTTAGTCAGAAATCAATGTATGAATTTCTTGTTATTACAGCTTGAGTTTTTTGTTCCACTCCACTGGTTGAAATTTTTGCAGTGTTTAATTCTTCTTACCCACTGATTTTAGTTTATGAATCTGATAATCAATTTTTGTGTTTTTTCCCCCTAGTTTAGTAAGAACATATTTACACATTACCTTAGAAGGACATATCAGGAAGTGATGCAGGAAGGAAGTGCTTTGTGAGGTCAAGTGATGTTTTATTTATTTAGTTTTTGTTGACCGGGTAAGTGCACTAGACAAATCCTGCCTATTTTCGGGAGATCACGTGATGCTGGGTTCCTGGTAGCAGCACTGAAGCGGGGCTCTGACACCTTGCCTCGCTACTGTTTAATATTTTAAGCTAATAGCCTAAGGAGACATCAACCAAACCCACTGCAGGTCAATCCTGAGGATACAGTCCCAGGCTAGCGCTGAAATTAATTTCGTGGTCGGTTTTATTTACCATGATGGAGGCCGAAATGAAGCAGGTCCTGCTCAGGCACACTCCACCAGCCTCGCCGGAGAAAATGCCTAAAAAACAGCGGGCTTAAGGAGCTGCTACCGGTAAAGCGATGTCCCCAACTTCAGCTGCAATTCTGCTAACAGAGGACCGCTTTCTGCAAGAAATCTTACCATTCAAAGAAACCCTCGCCGATTTTTCCTTGGAGTTGAGGTCCCTCCGCAGTGACCTTAACGGCCTTACAAGGAGGGTGGGAGATACAGAGGTCCATATGGCTTTGACAGAGAAGTGGAGGGAGAAGGAAGAACCTGAGATAGTGCAACTGTGCCAACAGATACAAAAGCTGCAGTTTAAAATTGAAGATTTGGAAGGCAGGAGTAGACGGAAGAATATTTTGATCCTAGAGCTACCAGAATCGGAGAAAGGTGCCAATACCATGGCTTTCCTGCAGAAATTTCTATAGAAAGTAGTGGGGCCTTCCCCACTAAGCACCAGCTACCAAATCAAGCGAGCACATTGCTCCCTTAGGCCATGACCCCCACCAGGAGCTCCCCCAAGACCAGTCATCGTGAGGTTCCTGAGCTTCGTGATGAAGCAGCACGTTATTAATAAAGCAAAAGAGCTCCAGAAAATAATGTGGGAAAATGCCACCCTCAGAATAACACAGGACTTGCCCTTGGAGACCCAACAAAAGCGGGCCGCTTTTCACGCTACCATTAAGAAGTTAATAGCTGCTGGTATCCCATTTCGAATGCTGTACCCAGCCAAGCTCAGCGTTTCAGTTCAGGGCTCCTGGTTCACATATGATATGCCTGAACAAGCTGCTGCAGATCTTTCTTCGAAACTACCTAGTTTGTTTAAAGAATGATGAACTCTCCCTTAACGAACTGTAGTACTTCTATAGTCAAAGTCAGGGGATTCATTTAATTTACCTGTTGGGCTGGTTGGTCTCTGGGGTGTGCTGAGTCTGTCCGGGTGAACTCTGCTGGTTTCTGTGCTGGCGGGTGGGGTCAGAGTAGTGTTATGCTCAGGGGGACCCTGGTAATACTTGGGCTTATACAGGAACATTTCTTAAAGGGGGGCGGTTTCCCAGTGGGACAACATCTAGGGACTGGTGTGGGTACCCTTTTTATCATTCCCCATCCATCTCGCAGGCATGGTACTCATGGATTCGGGTCAGTTTCTCAACCATAATTTGCTGGCCTAAGGTTAGAATCTTAAGTTTATTACTGAGTTAGGTTGTGGAGAAGGTTTTTAGAGTTAGTAGTAGCCCATATTAAGATATGTTACTTACATTGGGGTAGCTCATAGTAAGAGCTAAGTTCTTGCTATAACCACGGCTCTTAAGCTATAACAACATTTAGAAGGGTGGGAATGGTCATTTTAAGGATTGCAGGAGGAACATGGTTTTTTCTATAAAGGGCACATTTATGGGACACTGTCTGGGCTCTTCTACAGTTTAATTCAGAAATGGTTGGATCCTCCTGATCTGAAATAAAGCTTATAACTTTTAAAGAGCTTCAATATAATGAATGGGGCGGGTTGGGGGCTCCAGATTGGGGCAACTTGTGAACGCTGCACAGCGTACTGGTTTGGGGGGGGAGATGGCATCTCAATCAGCCTTAATCTAAGTGCCATTCATTTCAATGGCCCCTTAGATCAGAGCCCAATTATAATCTTTTCTGAACTATGAGGGGCAACAACTTACAATTTGGTCTTTATATTTGTGGCAGAAGTAGCAATCACCATTGGAGTTTGGCCAATCACACAGAAGGTATTTTGGCACACATCTATTCAGATTGGGGGTGAGAGGCCTATTGTAAATAGTTATGGGGGTTCATTAAGGGGAAGGGTGGGTTGGGTTTTTGGGTATTCAGAGCATGGATACTTCTACTAGGCTTTCTAATTATTATCAGAGCAGAGAGCTTAAGGGCATACATGATACAGGATAGTGCAATTTTCTCTGTTAAATTGAGTTCCATTGTTTCAAATAAGGTTATGGGGCGGATTAGGGGAGGAGGGTGGGCTGGAGTGTGCCTTAAGGGGTCAATCTGGGATACGTGGAATTTTTTAAGGCTGATACCTGAAGTGTGAGGAAATAATGGCTAATAGTCCTATTAAAATAATTACTTGGAATGTCAGAGGAGTAAGACACGTTTTGAAAAGGTTACAAATACTCAAGCTCCGTTCACTTTTAAACACAGATATTATTCTGCTCCAAGAAACTCACCTGCTAGGTGTGGAATCATCATGTTTATGTAGACAGGGAATATCCCAGGTCTTTGCATCAGGGATCTCATCTGCAAGTCGAGGGGTGGCCATTCTATTGAAAAGGCATGTCCCATTCTAGGTAGATACTACGATCACTGATCCTCTTGGGAGATATGTGCTAATTAAGGGTATCTTAAACAATAATATGGTGGTCCTGGGTTCGATATATGGCCCAGTGGGAGGGGATCCTGACTTCCTGATGGATCTGGCTAATAAGATTGCTATGCTCCTACCTACCCCCTTGATTTTGGGTGGGTACTGGAACATTCCCCTGTCCCAAGATTTGGACAGGACCTATAGACTGCTGAAGCCTCTTTCATCCTCACAGAATGCTTTAAGAGACTTAATAACCTTGTTAGAGCTGGGTGACCCATGGCGTATTTTAAACCCCACGCGTCAGTTATACACATTTTACTCAAGTGTCCATCAGACCTGGTCAAGATTAGATTATTTTCTAATTAGTTGCTCCCTTATGCCCAGTCTTTGTCAGACGGGTATAGAACCCATAGTGATATCTGACCATGCAGTAGCCTGGTTGACTATCTCATTAGACCCCCATACCTGGAGGGAAACAATCTGGAGACTGAATACCCAGTTGTTAATGGATGAGTCTTTGATCTCTCACATTAAAGAGCTCATTGCTACTTTTATGGAACATAATATGGATTCAGTTTCGAGATGTGACCTCCTTTGGTGTTCCTTGAAGTACTATCTTCGGGGCGAGTTTATCAAGACTGCCTCCAGAAGGAAAAGGATACGGGACTCCAAAGCTTTGTCCTTATTAACCCAGATTAAAGAGAAAGAAAATTCCCTATCCTCCACTACTCCCTCGGGTACCCTCGAAGAGCTGTTAGCAATGCATAATGAATATGCAGAATTAATAAGAGAAAAAGCAGAATATGCTCTGGTCAAAACCAAAGCTAAATACGCAGATCAAGGTGAAAAAGCCGGGAAGCTGCTCGCCCTACGACTTTGTCAGCAAGAAAGCTCCCGCCTAATCCCTTTGATTCGGGCCACAGATGGCTCTATTAAAACAGAACCTCGGGAGATTGTAAAGGTCTTTGAGAACTTTTACAAATTATTATATGGACAGCCATAAGGCAATTCTAGGGGTTGGGGGCAGAAAGAAGTAGGCTGCTGGTTAACTAGGATCTGCAGCTTATCCATTAGGTAGGGAATTGGGCAGACTGCGTGGGCCAAGCGGTCCTTATCTGCCGTCAAATTCTATGTTTCTATGTTTCTATGTTTATATGGGAAGTGCCTTCCTAACACAAACTCTCAAGATATAGAAACCTATTTAGAGTCTCTAAACCTTCCAGCATTGGATGATTCCCGTCAAGCCTCTTTAGCTTCACCAATATCTACTACCGAAATAGAAAGGGCCATTATTAGTCTTACCCTGGACAAAGCACTGGGTCCAGATGGATTCCCATCAAATTTTTACAAAACATTTTCTAAAGAATTAGCCCCCCTTTTGCTTAACTTATATAATTGCATGTTCAAAGCGGACAAATTGGATCCAACCCTTATGGATGCCACGATTATTCTTTTACTTAAACCAGACAAGACCCACTTAGACCCAGCTAGCTATAGGCCAATCTCCCTTCTAAACTATGATATTAAGATCTTATCAAAGGTGCTCTCATTCCGAATAAAAGCACACTGGACCTGACTTCTAAGTGTGGAACAGGTGGGGTTTGTAGCAGGATGCTCCCCTGCTGACCACCTTAGGACACTCACACATATTTTTCAAGTGGCCCAATCTTCACAGTCCCCAATGGCGTTAATTTTCCTAGATGCCAAAAAGGCTTTCGACAGGGTGTACTGGGAATTTTTATGGTTAACCTTGCGGAAAATGGGCTCCCCCCCAGTTTGTCACAATGATGCAGTCCCTTTATGCCTTCCAGCCGGCCAAGATTTATTGTAATGGGATCTTTTCTGCCAGATTTCCTTTATACACGGGCACCAGGCAGGGCTGCCCCCTCACCCTTTTTGTTTAACCTTTATTTAGAACCCTTACTCTGGCACATTAAACAGTACCCCCTAATTAGGGGCATCCCTATCCATACTTAGTAGCTTGGTCCAAGATCTGTGTTTTTTATTTCACAGGCTACATCACCCCATATGGCTGGCTGTAGAGGGTTGCGGGTAGGTCTCCCTGGGGGTGGGAACTTGGTCAAGGGTGAATGTCCAAGAATGTTTAGAGAGGGCCTCTGGGGGTGACAATAAGCCACCAGGGCAGGCATCTTTGGCAGGACTGTAGGGTGCACTGGCTGCAGAGCAGCCATGGTCCTAAACCACACCTGGAGGGAGGGAGGTTGCCCAGTCTGTAGGCAGTTACTGCAGATCGGGGGGAGCTTAACTGGGTACAGAGGAAACTGGAGTTGTTGTGGGGGTAAACATGTCTTGGAGGGCCCATGGGGAGCTGGAGGACAGTGATAGAGTGCGACCTGGATCCATTTCATCAGGAAGGAGTGGAGAACCTATGGGACGTGGGCTAGTAGCAAAGGTGGTAGCTGCCTGGGAGGTAACTGGTAGAGGAAACAGGCTAAATCATAGGAGGCAGGGGGAAACAGGTGGGTTGGGACTGACAGGGGCCTACTGGAGGAGTGAATAGTGAGAAATCAGGACAAAAAAAAGAGGTTGGCTTTGAGTGCTATAATACATTTGAGCCATTGAGCAAGTTGGCTGGAGAGGACGTGGTGAGGGGGATAGAGGAGGAAAAGGAGGCTGGAGGAGAGAGGGATTCAGTGAATCAGATGAGGGTGGGCATCGGTATTTCAAATAAGTATGCTAGCAGGGGAGGGGGCAAATCAAATGTCAATGAAAGGGAGGGGGGAACCAGCAGAGGGAAGGTGTGGAGGTTACAAGTCAACTCGGTGAGAAAGAAGGAGAGATTGAGACAAGGGAGGGTTGTCCTTTGAGGGGGAAGATCATACCAGAGAAAGGCCCAAAGGTAAGGGGGACCTGCAAGTGGGCATGGAAGGGGGCAAGATGAAAGGGGAGGAGGTAGGAGGGAGTGATGGTGATGGGAATGCCATGTTGGGGGGGACTGGAGAGGTGGGAGCTGGAAGGGGGGAGGAGGTTGGATAAAAAGGTTCGACTGTAGTAGGGAGTGGGTGGAGGCTAAACTGGGGGGAGCTGGGGAACTCAGTTATAAAAGGCACAACAAGAGGGGTAGGGTGGCTAGGGGTTCTCTTGTAGATGGTCCAGAGAGAAGCCAAGGGGAAGTGGTCTCGAAGAGTGGGGAGGTGACGGGGCTGATGGGGGAGTCCAAAAAGGAGGTGCACAAAAGATCAAGGGGGACACTAAGGTTCTCCTGCTGGGGGACTCCATGATCAGGGTTATTCATTGGGTGGGGCAGGGTGAGAGAAAATCCAGTCCAGTTAAGGTAGTGGGTATTTCCGATCTGACTGTGCATAGGGCAAAGTTCATGGTGTATGAGCTGGCGAGGGACTGTGGAGGATCACCGGACTTCCTGATGCATCTGGGAACAAATGATATTGAGGGGAATAGTGTGCTGGAAATTCAGGCAAGGTTCCAAGAATTGGCCAGGGTCTGTCATGACAAGGGATGCACAGTCTCCTTCTCAGAAATCCTGCCAGTGCCAAGGGCCACTGTGGAGAACAAACAGAAGATCAGGGCGATTAATGAATGGCTTGAACAGTGGGTTGAAGCACAGGGGATAGGGGTGTTGGGAGACTGGTGGGGAGTTTGGGAAGACAAGGGACTGTATGCCCAGGGTAGGCTTCACCTAAATACGGTAGGGAAGGAAGTTCTCAAACGGGGGATGATAGATTTCATTCAGGCTAGATGGGGTTTAACCTTGTGAAGGGGGAGGGAGGCACTGCCATCCATACCGCCGGTAGGACTGGCCTGCAACCCCATAGAAGGGGAACAGACGGTACCCTAGGGGAGAAGTGTGGATGGACGTATGAAAGATCTGGGGAGGATATGGTAAAGCGGGGTAGGGACAAGGGTTGGAGGGTGACTTTAATAAATGCCAGGAGCCTGGGGAATAAAATGCCTGAGTTCTAGGCCACACTGTTTGAAGGTGGGGTATATGTAGCAGTGGTCACTGAAACTTGGGCCACCCCTGGCCATGACTGGGACCTTAATCTGAGTGGGTACCTTATGCTAAGGAAGGACAGAAAGGTGGGCAGAGGGGGAGAAGTAGCAATGTTCATTAGGGATAACATCGAGATTATGAGAGTGGAGGAAGCAGAGGACAACGTGGAGGCCCTATCAGTCACCTTGCAAACCCCCATGGGAGGGAAGATCAAGTTGAGGGTGGTATAGAGGCCCCCAGGACTAGCGGAGGATCTGGAGGATTGCCTGTTGACTAACATTAAGGGACAGTGTGGACTGGAAGGGGAAGGACTGGTTTTGATGGGGGACCTTAATATGCCAGCTACTGGTTGGGGTACTATGACGTTCACTGTAACCAGGGAGCAGAAGCTGCTGGATGGCTTTCTGGAATCATTCTTCAATCAGCAGGTGATGGATTCAACGAGGGAGGGTCATATCCTGGATGTGGTTTTAGCAGATGGGGATCTTGTACGAGATCTCGTTGTGGAAGAACACCTGGCTGGGAGCGACCACAACACAGTCTGGTTTCAGCTTAAATTGGGGGGGAGGGGATCATTCAAGGACAATGATAGTTGATTTTTGGGGAAGGACTTTCAGAACATGGAGAAATTTGCAAGGGGCATTTGCGGGAGATAAAACCAGGTTTGAACATGGAAGGTAGATGGGAGATCATAAAGCAGGGGCTACAAGAGGCCACCAGGATCTGTGCAAGAGTGAAGCGCAAGGGCGGTAGTTCTTGTAAACCATGCTGGTGGACCAGGGAGGTCCAGGAGGTGGTAAGGGAGAAGAAGGCTGCCTACAGTAGGTACAAAAAATAAGAGGAGAGAGGGATAGAGAGAACTATTGCCTTGCAACCAGGAAAGTCACCAGAGTGGTGGGGGGGAGGCAAAAGCCTGGAAAGAGCAGAGGCTGGTGCAGGGGATACGGGGTGGGGAAAAGGGTTTTGTTAGGTATACTGGTGAGCTGAGGAAGGTCAAGGGCCAGCTCAGTAGGTTGAAGACAGCTGAGGGGTGGGTGGAAGGGGCTGGAGAGCAGGCGGAGGTATTGAATGAGTACTTTGCCTCAGTGTTCACTAGGGAGAAGGCTGGTGAACTTCCAAAAAAAGGGTTTAAGGACACAGAAGGTGCAGCAGACCTGACTATTGGGGTACCTGCTTAAGAACAAGCTGCTTGGGGAGGTAGGCCAGGGGTGAGATATTAGGCTGGTTCTGCTGAATGGGGGGGCAGATGCTGATATTTCTATTGGTCAGGTGTGGGAAGCCCTCCAGTCCCTAAAAAAGGATAAATCTCTGGGGCCTGATGCTATTCATCCCAGAGTACTGAGGGAGTTGGCGGATGTTTTGGCTGTGCCATTGGAGGATCTCTTTAACTTGTTGCTCCAGACAGGGAGGGTGCCAAGGGATTGGAAGCAGGTGCATATTGTGCCTATCCATAAAGGGGGATCAAGAGAAGAGCCAGGAAACTATAGACCCATCAGTTTGATGTCAGTAGTGGGGAAGATAATGATGAACATACTTAAGGAAAAGCTGGGAGGTTTCTTGGAGGAGATGGGTTACCTGGATGACCGGCAGCATGGGTTTGTGCCGGGTAGATCATTTCAAACAAACCTTTTAGAGTTCTATGAGTGGGTGACATCAGCACTCAACAGGGGGAGACCAGTGGATGTAGTCTTCCTGGACTTCAGCAAGGCATTTGATTCAGTCCCTCACATTGGCATAAGGGCGCAGCTGGGGGGATGGGGGTAGGCTCATTGACTATTAGGTGGATTGGAAATTGGCTTTCAGGTCACACTCAGTGGGTAGTGGTCAGAGGGGAGGTCTCGTCTCCTAGGGAGGTCATAAGTGGGGTCCCCCAGGGATCAGTTCTGGGGCCACTCCTGTTTAATGCCTACATCTCCGATATCAGGGAAGGTATCGGGTAAGAAATTAGTCTCTTTGTGGATGACTCTAAGCTGGGGGCAGTGGTGGAGGTGGAGGAGGGGAGATCGGCCCTGCAAGAGGACCTGGATACTCTGGATAGGTGGTCCTGCATCTGGAAATTGAAATGTAACTACTCCAAGTGCAAGCTGCTACACCTAGGGTGGGAAAACCCCAACTATGTGTACACCCTGGGGGGGGATGAGTTGCAGGCCACAGCAGGGGAAAGAGACCTAGCAGTCTTGGTGGATGTTAACATGAATAATTTAGAGCAGTGCAGGAGGGCTGCAGTTAGGGAAAATAGGACTCTGGGATGCATCACTAGGGGGATTACCTCAAGGAACAGGGCGGTGATTTTGCCACTGTACAACAGCCTGGTTAGACCACATCTTGAGTACTGTGTGCAGTTCTGGAGGCTGCACCTAAGGAGGGACATCCAACTCCTGGAGAGGGTTCAGAGGAGAGCAACCAGAATGATGCGGGGCCTGGGGATATGACATATGAGGAACGACTAGGGGAGCTCAACCTGTTCTCTCTAGAGGACAGGAGGGACCGGGGGAGGGCATGATTGAGGTCTTCAAGTACCTCGGGGAGTAAATAAGGTAAGCCAAGATAGGATCTTTCAACTGAAGGAGGATGGAATCACCAGAGGACACAATTAGAAGATTGAGGGTGGTAGGATTGGGGGGGAAGGAGGAGGAGGTACTTCACTGAGAGAGTGGTGGAACCGTGGAATGCGCTGCCCTGGGAGCTGGTACAGGCAGCTACAGTGGAGGGATTCAAGAGAGGGTGGGACAGGTATAGGAAAGGGATGAAGCAGAGGCTGGTTTGCCTGAGGAGGCAGGACTGGGGGATGGAGTAACAGTGGAAGGAGACAGATAGAGGGCTACGGTACCCAATCAGGGTGCTGAAGCATGAGCAGACTTGATAGATCAATAGGCCTACTCTGCTGGCATCTAGTATGTTAGTCATGTGATAAGGCTGCATATTCCTTTTCTACTTGTGACCCGAGTCCCCCAACTCCTTGTCACATGGATGCCACAGCCCTGCACAAGTGCACACAGCAGCACACAGCCCCTGAACGGACCCCAGCCATAGAAATTCTTGTGCTGTTTGTATTGTGCAGTTTTCAGATGGAATGTGCACACAGCAGTATATTGTATATAACACTACAGCTCTGCTTACACTGGTCAAGCTGTTACTCACTGATGTGGCTCACACCTGAGTGGTATGGATCAGAGGCACTGTGCCATTGCTGTTTTCATTGACCTTGTCAAGGCCTTGTCAAGGCCTTTGATATAGTGACCCACCTCTTTTTTTGGGACAAGTTGTGGGGGCTGGATAACCTTTCAGTTGACTGTTTCCTCTCCTATCTCACTGACTGACACCAGTCGGTTCAGCTGCCGCACCTCCCCCTTTCCCACTAACTCTGTTGTCCCTCAGGGTCCCTCTTGTTCCCTTGGGGTTTGCTTGTGTGTTTTGTATAGCCACTTGTGCTGTGGGATTTTCAGTTACTTTATAAAAGTACTACTGGATATAGCTGAGAATTAAAACTGTGATCTGGAGTGCTTTTTCTTTTTGCTTGGTCCCCCCTCTGGGTTCCATTCTTGGTCCCATCCTCCTCTCTGGCTTCCTTATTGACTTACTCTCAGCCTGTGTCATACCAAATATTCATATGTGTGCTGGTGACACAATTCTTTATGCTACCGGTGCCGCTCAGTTACTGACTTGAAATCATTGCTATAACATGACTTTGACATTGTCTATTGCTGGTTTTGCTCTAACCAGCTTGCCCTTAATGCAATAAAGACAGTATCTATATTCTTTGCAATGAGGAAAATGTTTGGTCAGCTCAGCATTACCCCATCTTCAAAATCCTGGATGGTGTTCCCTCTGAAGTGGTTTCCTACTTTAAATACTTCAGTGTGTGGCTAAACAGCAACCTGGACTTTTCCTCACACGTCAATGCCATCCATAGTAAGCTTTCCCCCAAATTTGGATCCCTTTATTGGACCAAATGTTGCCTTCCCCTCCTAGTCCACTGTGAAATCTTTCTCTAAATGATCTTGTTGGTGTTTGATTACATGGATTATGGATGTGCAATACACCATTGCCTCCAAGTCCACCTTAGCCAGACTTGACCATCTCTTTAACTCCTTTTGTCATTTCACCTTCAAAACCCCTACTCTTACCTGTCACTGTTCCCTCTGGTATACCCTTTTTATTCCCTCCCTGGTATCCCAGAATCTTATTGACTGCTTCTTATTTCTCTTCAAGTACAGGCTCTCCCTCCTCCCCTTACCTTTCTTCCATCCTCTCTCCTTTTGCACCTTCACCCTGCTCACTCATCTCCTCTGAGTCTCACTCCTTTTTTATCGCTTGCTGCAAAACTCCCACTGGTTAGATTTACTGTTGCTCAGATAGTATCCTACTAGGTCAGATACCATCAGATACCACCATTTTGATCAGATTTTGGATAGCATTGGTTGGCATAGACATCTGACCAAGGATCTGACCTCCTATAATCCACAGTGTGTCTGCCAATGTATGTCTTTGTATGTTTGTACATGAGTGTCTGTGTATGCTTTAACAGATGTGTGTCTGGGTATTGCTTGTCTGTGTATGTTGGTACACTTCTATATGGGTATGCATGTGTCTGTGTATGGTTATACATGGATGTCTGTGTATGTATGTGTCTGTGAATGTCTGTATATGTGTGACAGTATGTATGTGTCTGTGTATATTTTTGCAGGTGTGTCTGGGTGTATGTGTCTATGCATGCTTGTACAGATGTGTGGGAATGTGTGTCTGGGTATGCTCTTAAAAGAGTTTATTTGAATAAGTATGTGCCTATGTTTGTACATGGGGTATGCCTGGGTATTTTGTGCCTGTGTATGTTTGTGCATGTGTCTGTGTATGGTTGTACAGGTGTGTGTGTGTGTGTTTGTACAGGTGTGTGTGTGTGTGTATGTATGCATGTATGTATGTATCTGGGTATGTATCAATCTGTATGTTTGTACAGGTGTGTGTCTGTTTATATAGTAGCAGTAATGTATTTTATTCATCATATGAATATGGATTGCCCATTGAGAAAAGCTCACTTTCAATGAGGTCCTTGCTACAAAATCTTGCAACAGAACATTAATCATGTGTCTGTGCACAGTATGTTTATACATGTGTATATGAGTATATATGTGTAAATGTGTATCTGGGTATGTATGTATGTGTCTGTGTATATTTGTAAATGTTTGTTTCTGGGTATGTATGTGTCTGTGCATGTTTGTGCATGTGTGTCTGGGTATGCACGTGGCTGGGTATGCTGGTGCATGTGTGTCTGGGTATGTATGTGTCTGTGTATGTTTGCACATGTTTGTAACTGTGTGTGTGTACATACATGTCTGGGTATGTATGTGTCTGTGTATGTTTGCACATGTTTGTAACTGTGTGTGTACACATACATGTCTGGGTATGTATGTGTCTGTGTATGTTTGCACATGTTTGTAACTGTGTGTGTACATACATGTCTGGGGATGTATGTGTCTGTGTATGTTTGCACATGTTTGTAACTGTGTGTGTGTACACATACATGTCTGTACAAGGTGTTCGTATGTTTGCACATGTTTGTAACTGTGTGTGTACATACATGTCTGGGTATGTATGTGTCTGTGTATCTTTGCACATGTCTGTAACTGTGTGTGTGTACATACATGTCTCGGGTATGTATGTGTCTGTGTATGTTTGCACATGTTTGTAACTGTGTGTGTGTACATACATGTCTGGGTATGTATGTGTCTGTGTATGTTTGCACATGTTTGTAACTGTGTGTGTGTGTACATACATGTCTGGGTATGTATGTGTCTGTGTATGTTTGCACATGTTTGTAACTGTGTGTGTGTACATACATGTCTGGGTATGTATGTGTCTGTGTATGTTTGCACATGTTTGTAACTGTGTGTGTACATACATGTCTGGGGATGTATGTGTCTGAGTATGTTTGCACATGTTTGTAACTGTGTGTACATACATGTCTGGGGATGTATGTGTCAGTGTATGTTCGCACATGTTTGTAACTGTGTGTGTGTACATACATGTCTGGGGATGTATGTGTCTGTGTATGTTTGCACATGTTTGTAACTGTGTGTTTGTACATACATGTCTGGGGATGTATGTGTCTGTGTATGTTTGCACGTTTGCAACTGTGTGTTTGTACATACAGTACATGTCTGGGGATGTATGTGTCAGTGTATGTTCGCACATGTTTGTAACTGTGTGTGTGTACATACATGTCTGGGGATGTATGTGTCAGTGTATGTTCACACATGTTTGTAACTGTGTGTTTGTACATACATGTCTGGGGATGTATGTGTCAGTGTATGTTCGCACATGTTTGTAACTGTGTGTGTACATACATGTCTGGGTATGTACGTGTCTGTGTATGTTTGCACATGTTTGTAACTGTGTGCGTGTACATACATGTCTGGGTATGTATGTGTCTGTGTATGTTTGCACATGTTTGTAACTGAGTGTGTGTACATACATGTCTGGGGATGTATGTGTCTGTGTATGTTTGCACATGTTTGTAACTGTGTGTTTGTACATACATGTCTGGGGATGTATTTGTCTGTGTATGTTTGCACATGTCTGCAACTGTGTGTTTGTACATACAGTACATGTCTGGGGATGTATGTGGCTGTGTATGTTTGTACATGTTTGTAACTGTGTATACATACATGTCTGGGGATGTATGTGTCAGTGTATGTTCGCACACGTTTGTAACTGTGTGTTTGTATATACATGTCTGGGGATGTATGTGTCAGTGTATGTTCGCACATGTTTGTAACTGTGTGTTTGTACATGCATGTCTAGGGATGTATGTGTCTGTGTATGTTTGCACATGTCTGTAACTGTGTGTTTGTACATACATGTCTGGGGATGTATGTGTCTGTGTATGTTTGTAGAGGTGTGTGTCTGTGTATGTGTGTAGAGGTGTGGGTCTGTGTATGTAGTAGTAGTAATGGATTTTATTCATCATAAGAATGTGGATTGCTCATTGAACAAAGTTCATTTTCAGTGGGGTCATTGGTACAAAATATTACATCAGTACATTGGTTATGTGTTTGTATGTTTATACATGTGTGTCTGGGTATTATTCAGGTGTGTATCTGTGTATATATATATGTGTATACGAACATACAAATATGCCAGCAGATAAAGGCCTTGTGGTCTGTCTAGTCTGCTAGAGTGTGCAGGTCCAACCTCTCCCTGCTCCCCCACCGGCAACTTTTCTCTTTACTTGTTTTCAAGGAGACCACCTCCTCCGGCAACTTGTTCAACTTGGCCGCCACCCTCTCAGTGAAAAAGTGCCTCCTCATCTCACTCCTGAACTTTCCCCAGGCCAGCTTTAGGCTATGCCCCCTAGTGAACTTGTTCCCACTAAGGCAGAAGATGCCTGCAGTATTTATCCTATTAGTACCTTTTAGGTAATTAAAGGTCTCGATCATATCCCCCTCTCCCTTCTGCCCTCAAGAGAGTACATGTTGAACCCCTTGAGCCTCTCTCTGTAGGTGTTGCCCTGCTGACCCTGGATCATCTTCCTTGACCTTCTCTGGACTGCCTAACAAGTTAACATCTTTTCTAAGATAAGGGCATGAAAACTGCACACCGTACTCCAGGTGCAGTCTCACCAGTGCCCTGTACAGTGGTAGTATGACCTCCACCTTCCTGCTGGTATTCCCCCTGGCTAGGCAGCACAGTATCCGGTTTACTTTTGCTGCTGCTGTCCTGCATTGTGCTGAGTGCTTGAGGTCACTCATTGTGATTACCGCAGATTATTTTCTTCCTCTGAATTGGTTACCTGCATGCAACCCAACCAGTATTTGGTTACTGGGTTCCTTGCCCCTCTCCCCAAGTGCATAACTTTACACTTTTTAGCATTAAACCCCAGTTGCCAAGTGCTAGACAACTTCTTTAACCTAGCCAGGTCTTTCCAGTGTTCCTTTCTTCCCTCCTCAGTGTCCACCCTCTCGCAGAACTTTGTGTCATCTGCGAACACGCAGACTTCAGCTTTGATCCCATCCGATGTGTCACTGATGAAAATGTGAAACAGCATCAGATGGAGTACTGAGCCCTATGAGACCCCACTGGTCACTGGTCTAGCTTCCAAGAACCCTTCCCCCCAACCACCACCTTTTGGTTTCTGTCTTGCATCCAGTTTTTGACCCATCTAGCTAGCTTGATTGGCACTGACAAGTCTTCCAGCTTCTTGACCAGTCTCCTATGAGGCACAGAGTTTAAGGCCTTGCTGACGTCCAGATACAGAACATCCACCACTTGGCCCTTGTCCATTGTCCTGGTCACACAATCGAAAAAGCAATCACACTAGTCTGGCATTATCTCCCTGACATAAACCTATGCTCCCTCTCATTTGCAGCCCATTTTCCTTGAGAAAGCTCACCAGCCTTTTCTTTACTTCAGGATAGTCTCCATCAGTTTCACCACTACTGAGGTCACGCTGACCAGCCTGTAATTCACTGGTTCATCCCTTGGACCACTTTTGTGGAGGAGCATTACATATGCAGTCCTCCAGTCCCATGGCACATTCCCAAACTCCAGAGAGGTGTTAAACAGGTCTGCCAGGGGGCCTGCCAGCACCTCTGCCAGTTCCCTTAGGACCCTTAGGTGCATGCTGTCTGGCCCATAGAATCTGTCTATCTTCAGGGCCCTTAGGCCTTTGAGCACTCTGTCCACCTGTATTATGCTGGCCATGACTCCCCACTTCTCCACCCCCCTGATCCCTTGTAGCACTGATCCATCCTTCTGTGTAGTGAAGATGGAGCAGCAGTACTTGATAAGCACCTCCGCTGTCTCTTCACTTCCTTCTTCCACCCACCTTCTTTTTAATCTGGCAGTCTTATCTTTAATATCCTTATTTTTCCTTATATATTTGAAAAAGGCCTTCTCACCCCATTTTACTGCCTGTGTTAGCAGCACCTCCCTTGTAGCCTTTGCCTCTCTAACCATTCTGTTCGCCATTCTAAATTTTGCATAATAAACCTCCCTATCTTCCTCATTCTGAGTATGTTTGTACTTCTGGAAGGCAACTGTCTTTTCCCTTAATGCAGTTTCAACTTCCCCTCCAAACCAGCTGGGCTTTTTGGTCTTAGATTTCTTGCTTTTGATTTTGGCACATTCATTGGTGGCCTCCATCAAACCCTCCTTTTATTTTGGCCCATTTCTGTTCCACCTCCCTCTCCCTTCTGATCCCAGCAAGGGGTCCACCCAGAATTTCTCCCATCTCATTAAAGCCAGCTTTCCTAAAGTCCAAAACCTTTGTCGTAGTCCTGACCATTCCTCCCCATGTCCAAGTAGAACCACACTGTGTGGTGACCACTTCCTGCAAGTGGCGCTTCCACCTTAGTGGGGAACTTCCACCTTTACATCCTGAACATGTGCACAGTTGGGCAGGACTAGATCCAGTATGGCCCTCTCCCTAGTGGATGTGACAGGGTTGAATAAGACTCTTTCCCATTTGTTATGTAGAAAGATTTGTTATGTAGAAAGAGTTAAAAGCAAGGATCTGTTTTATACTCTTTTGTTCTGTCTCTTGTCTGTATGTGCAGTCACATTTTCTGGTGAGACCTAGGAACTAGCCACTCTGATGGTCTCACTACCCCCCCCTCTATCTCTCTGCCTTCACTTACTGTTTCTATCTTTTCTTCCCCCTTGCATATCTGAAGTTATAAAATATGTATAAATTTTATGTGAGACTAGGATCCCTTGGTTTGAAAATGCATATAGTTATATTGTTGAAATGACTGCAAAACACTATTTGGAACTTAAGGGGTTAACCTGGAATGCAACACTAGCTCTTATCAGATCTGTGAACAGGAGGTCAGTACTGCGACACCATGTACTCTTTTGTTGCACCTGTAAGGAAGGAAACTGACATTAACATTTTCTGAAAAAACAGGTTATCTTCTTAAAGCGTTCCCAGACAATGATTAATAAAAAGAGCAGCAATACTTCTGCTAGGGAGAGCAAACAAGACTGAAACTTGAAATTAGAGATACCCTCAGATGAAGGACTTTGTTTTCTGTGCTTGTGCTGCCTTTGTAAACAGTTACGCTGAACAATTCTTTTTTTATTTTGCTGTTATTAATAATAATAAAACACTCATTGCAAATTTTACAACTGCTCCTGGTCATCCTATGCTTCCTGACCTGTGCCTCAATGACAGTGGGCTGCATGACACCCTGTGCCAGGAATCCAGTCTGAAATGCATTCAGCAGTACTTGCTCTCCGGTGCTGGAGGCAGCTGGAATTTTCCAATCCAACACAGGTAGATTGAAGTCCGCCATTACTACTACCTCCCCTTTGCCTGCCATTTCTATGATTTGGGACCCCCAGTACCTTGTTCAGCTCCTCATCCTGTGTCAGTGGTCTGTATAACACCCCTATTCTTAGTTTCCTTCCCTTAGTGGATTGTACCTGCACCCATAATGCTTCAGCCTTTCCCTCCACCCCTTCCTCTATGGTACAGGTCATCCCCTTCTTCATGTACAGAGAGACTCTGTATGTTACAAATTTATAAACTCATGAATGATAAGGAATTAATTGAAAGTCTGGGATTGAAAAATAAATATTAGGGGGATTAACCTAAGGTGTCACGATAAACAAATTCAAATTAAACATTCTATAAGAAATACAAAGAGAGGATACTTTACTTATAGGGCATAACATTTTGGGAACACAGTACCAAAGGAAGTGGTATCTGTGGGATCATTAAATATCTTCAAAAAAAGATTGGATAACATTCTTCTCAATCCTAGAGATTAATGGCCCCACTAGGTGGGAGACAGACTCAATGGGCATATGCCTCATCCTGTCTAACAACCAATTATAGACTCTCCCACCTCTTCTCATCCCCCCATCCCTCCTATTCATTTTATACCCAGGGACTATGATGTCCCAGTCTTGGTGTGGTGAGGCCCATGTCCCTGTGATGGCCACAATGTCCACCTCTCTGTCAGCTATCAGTGCCTGCAACTCAGCCATTTTGTTCCCCAGGCTTCTGGTTTAAAGAGACACCACTCTTCATCATAACTCAGGCCCCCCTTACCACTGTTCCATCCCCATCTCTTTTCCCACCCTGCAGTCCCTCCTACCCTATTCTACCCCTGCCTACTAGTTACCGTCTATTCTGTTCTGTCTGGGGAAGCCTAATGGCATCCTCTGCCAGGTGACTAATGGCACCCTGCTGCCCCCATCAGTTTAATTTAAGGATTTTTTTCCCATGAATTTCTCCAGCTTGCCCTTCAGGACCCTCATGCCCTAATTACTTAGATGTAGCCTGTCCAGTGCATGCAGGTTTTTGTTATCTCTGGTCTCTCCCCAGTCATCAACAATCCAATATCCATCTGCCTTGTACCACCCTCTGAGCCACGCATTGAATTTCTCAATTCTCACCTTCGTTACAGTGCTAGCCCTTGGGACTGGTAGCACCTCAGAAAAGACTACCAATCTCCTACCCTCACTTCAGATTGTCCCTGCCTCCTTGAATCTCTCTCTAGCACTACCCCTACCTCACATCTTGCAAGGTCATTCGTACCCAGGTGCACTATTATTGGAAGTTTCCCTCCCTCCTGGCCAATGTGCTGGGCTCTCAGAGATCCCACTCGCCCCGCTGTCATCCTTGGTATACATTTTACCCTACTATGGTTTCCCCTGGACCCTTTTGTACTTCATCTCACTGCCTTCATTATTGAATTCCAAGATCACTACCCTCCCCCTACCTTCTTGGGTCCCTCTCCCCCTCTGTCCGCTTCTGTCAGCCCCCCTCCTTCCTCTCCTGCCCAACCTGTATTCCCCCTTGACCCTTTGCACCAATTACCCCCTCCCAGTCCTCTCTATCTGACCCTCAGTTTCTCTTCTGCTCACCCACTGGCCTGACCTCTCGCTCACCCTTTCCCACTGCTTCCTTTCCTGCTACACCCAACTGCTCCCTCTTGCCTGAACATTTTACTTCCTACCCCCTCTCTTTACAATCCCTGAAGTCCTTCCACTACTGCCTTTTTCCCTCCCCATCTCACTGTCCTTACCCTCACCTCCAAGTTCTCCCTTTTCCCATCTGTCCAGTGGAAGGAATCTGTTCTGCACCATCCCCACTGGAGGTGCTTCCACTGGACACCCTCCCCACCCTGCCTTCCCATTTCCCTTTACCGTTATCTCCCCTGCCCTGGGCCTTTTTTCCCAATGGGGAAGATGGACCTCAGGATCTGCCTACTGGCCTCCCCCCCGAGTGGCCTGCCAGCCCACTTTGGATCCCCTCCTCTTCTCTCCCCCTTACCTGCCTCCAGGCCCTGCTGCTTCTCTGCCCCTCCCATCATTACCCTATGAATCCCCTCAGCCGGTGCACCTATCTCTTGTCACAGCTCTTTTCACATCTCTCTGGGTATGTATGTGTATGTTTGCACATGTGTGTATGGATATGTATGTGTGTGTAGCTTTGTGAGTGTGTTTCTGGGTATGCATGTGTTTGTGTATGTATATACATGTGTTCTGAGTATCTGTGTCTGTGTATGTTTATACATATACGAATGGGTATATATATGTCTGTGCATATTTGTATATATATGTGTATGGATATGTATGTGACTGTGTATGTTTATACATGTGTGGATGTGTACGTATGTGCCAGTGTACATTTGTGTACGTGCATCTGGATATGTACGTGTATGCTTGTACAGGTGTGTGTCTGGGTATGTTCACATCTGTGCATGTTCATACATGTGTGTCTGATTGTACAGTAGATGCGTCTGTGTATGTTTGTACATGTGTGACTGGGTAGGCATGTATCGGAGTATGTTTTTGCATGTGTGTGTCTGGTATATATTATCAGTGTAAAACATCTATGGGTGCCTGTGCCTTCTCCTACACCGCTCCACAATTCTGGAACTCTCTACATCTAGATATCCGGCTTGCGCCAACCTGCGCCCATTTCAAAAGAATGCTTTGAGGACACCTAATAAAATCTACCCCTGCTCTTGCCTTCATCCCCCTTAAATTCCTCTTTGTATGCTATGGCCTTCCCTAAAACTCCCATGCTGTATCACCCCTCTCCCCTCCTCTCTCTCGTGCACTTATACCACTTTCACCTACACAAATTCTCTTCTCTACTTACCCTACCTTGGATACTCCTTCGTACTCCCTGCCTGACCTACTGCCCTATAAAACTTCCTTCTTTCCTCTGCTTCCTGGGGTTCATACAACTAAGTATTTACCTTAACTCAATGCTTACTACCTGCTCTGCTTTTGTTTTGTTCACCCATATGCATTAATATGTAAATTGTACATTCCTACCTGTAATTGATTGTACACCACTTTTAAATGCTCATTAAGCTGTTTTAATGTCTCTGTTGTTTTTCTGTGATTATGTGTAGACTTCTTATAATCTTATCTGTTTAACTCCCATTCTTGACCTGTACATGTATCACCTTGTTTTTGTAACCACCGCTATTGTGTTTGATTTTAACTTGTACCCTCCCAGGTCGTGCCTGAAAATAGGCATTTTATGTCTAGTGCACACCCACCAGATTATCAAAAACAAACAAATAAATAAATGTGTCTGTATATTTTTGTACACATGTGACTGGGTATGTATGTTTCTGTGTGTATTTGTACATGTGTGACTGGCAGTGGTGGTTTTAGGCACAAGCGGCCGCTTGGGGCGCCAGCACAGAAGGGGCACACTGAAGTAGAACATATAAGCAGAAATCATCTTGAAATGCAAAAAAGTGTCAATCTAAAAACCATAATTCTCACCCCAGGTATTCTTCTATATTCCTTACTCTCTGCAGTCAGCCTCCTAAATAGAACTGCCTGGAGATAGAACGTTATGCAAATGATAGAATCTATCATTGGCTCATGCCACTGATTCAAACTACTGCCCTTATCAGATGCAATGTTCCACCAACATGTCAGACTTCTTTCTCTGTCTGACAAGTCAAGATACCTCGGAAACTACCCTCTTAGTCGTTCCTTGTGTGGTTCTTCACTGAAAATAAGTATTTTAATTATTCCTACTGCTGCCTTTATTTCTGTTTAAATTCCTACTGTTAGTTTAGCGCTTATTTTAGTGTTTTTGATTTAATTGTATCGGTTCCTCATGGTTCAGTATAACTGCTGGGGAACCAAGCCTTAGATCCCTTTCCAGAGCTTTTATTTACTTATCTCCAGTTCAGCATAGTTATTTTTAGTATTTTATTTTAAATAAATTCTTGCTTTTGTTAGTTGCCAAGCCGGTTCAGTGAACCGCTAACCCAATTCAAGTTGTTCTGTTCTTGGTTCAGTATTGGAACCTTTACCAGTTGCTGAATCAACCGCAACCGGAAAAAAAAAAAGAGTTTACTCTATTTGTGGTTCTGTTTTTCTTAATCAGTTTGATGATGGCAGAAAAACCCTAAGAAAAAGGCTGGACCCCCAGGGTTTAAAAACTATCTTAAGTGTGGGGACATTTCCTGGCCCAGTGGCACTGAGGGCTGAGGCACTGGACGCCACACCTTGCACCACACCGGTGACCCGCATTCAGGAATGAGTGTGAGCCACCAGGGGTTGGCAGGGAGGAGATGGATTGAGCATCTGACAGACTGCTTTTCATCTCTGGGGGCGATCTGCGGTTGGTGCATATTTGACCCCTGGCGGAGGCTGGGGCTTGACGCTACACTGCCGCAAGTAAGGGGGACGGGAGCTCAGCAGACATTTGGCGAGGACACACATGGGTGTGTGCGTGTGCCCACTGCTGGTGTCACTGCATGGAAAATGCCCGTAAGGGAGAAAATATGTAGGAAAAAGACCCTGGTGGCTGGGCGTGGTGGCTTGATGGCTGTCCCCTGGCACTTCATCTCTGGAGGTAACACACTGAACTGAATCCTGCTTGGCAGGTGAGTAGGGGGCTCCCTACAGCCCTGCCATGGGGGTAAGCCGTGGGAGTTGCAGGGGTGAGGGCCTGAAGGAGCAAAGCATGGGGATTGCAGCTGGGTGAGGAGATGACCAGGGCTGGGGAGGAAGATAAAAGAAAAAGAAAGTGTGGGGATGTTTTTGCCAAGGCAGAGAAGCATGGCTTATGCATGGTCTGCCTTGGAAATGAACAGTTTTCTGCAGATTGTGAAATCTGGTAATCATTCCCACAAAAGACAATTGACAAGAGGCTGGAAAGGCTCCAAAGAAAACTTGAGAAGGGTGCTACGGGTTCTGACCAACCCACACCTTTTAAACATGCGGGTGAAACTTCACTGTCCAAACTGAGCACCCCTGACAAAGGTGACGCAGCTTCCAGTAAAAGGGTGGGTGAACTGGCTGACTCCCCAGTTCTTACCAAAAAGACAAAGAAAACAAAGCACGTTGAACCCCTGACTGAGAATCCAAGGGGGTTTCATCTGTGCCTCACAGCCTGCCATCCTCAGAAGAGATTGCCCAGGCCATGAAGGCCATACAGGCTTTGCAGGGTCTTATACCTGCTCCAACTCCTCCAACACCGGTTCAAGTCCTGGTGGGATCTTCTTCTGTCCCAACTCCATCTCAGGAGCAGATTCAGTTTGAGGAGTATGATTTGCCTGAAGTAGATGAGGGTGAACCTATTGAGGCTGAGATCTCACCTGAACAAGAATTTCGGTCTCCTCCTAGAGCAGATAATTTTTCCTCTCATTTTCCCTTCATAAGGAAAATAGTGGAAGCCCTTGATTTGGCTACCACAGAGGTTATAGAGGATGAGGAAGAGGCCAAATACGTGAAAATTATGGGGTTAACACCCACAAAGAAGATATTACTCCCTATCAAAAAGTTTTCAAAAAAGACTTGTTTAAGGTTTTGCAAACTCCAAATTCTGCCCCCCCCCGACAAGAAGGCAGACAAAAACTACCAGCTGGACAGACAGGTGGCTTTTTGTTCCTCTTCTCTCACCCTGACCATCAAGGAATAATCCAGCAAGCAGCCTGTGAGAAGGCAAGGGTGCCATTGGCATCACACCCACCTGAGAAAGATTCATGTAAAATAGATAGTATGGCCAAGAAGGGCTACCTGGCATCCTCACTGGGAGTAAGACAGGCTAATTATCAGGCTTATTCTGCACAGTATCAGAAGTCACTGTGGCAATCAGGATTGCCCATGGTAGATAAGGCTCCTTTGGGCCTCTAGGATGATTTGGCTGAGATAGCCAGGTTTGGGCTGGAAGCAGCAAAATACCAATTTCAGATGGCAGCAGATGTCAGTGATATTGCTTCCAGATGGATGGCCCTTACCATAGCTCTTAGGAAGTTGGCCTGGTTTAGGACCACTAATTTTACACAGAATACCCAAACCAAGGCTATGGATTTTCCTGTGGAGAATCATTCAATATTTGGCCAACAGACTGAGGCTTATATGAAAAGGTGGATGAGTACAAGACCACCTATAAGAGCAACTCAACAAAGGAGAGACCCTCCTTCTCCTACAGGTCATACAGAAGGGAAGGCAGAGGTGAAGCAGCCTACACCAGACCTTTTTAATCAGGCCCAGGCTGTCTCTCAATATCAGCAATGCCCACAGCAGACAAGGTAGTTGAGAGACAGGGGTAGAAGGGGCTCTGGGAGAGGATCCCAGACTACCCAGGCCCAGCCCCAAGCAAAACAAAATCTCTGACTCAGTGGTCAAGGCCGCCTCCTCTGGCCCTATCCCAGTAAGGGGCAGGCTGGCTCACTATTTCCAGGCTTGGGAGTCCATTACCACAGACAAGTGGGTCCTGGAAGTGGTGAGTCAGGGTCTGCTCCTAAGTTTCAAGTAATTCCCTCTCTTGAGAACAAGGGTATTCAAAACCAGCTTCCCTGTTGGAAACGAAACTATTGGAGAAGGAGGCTCAAAGCCTCCTCCTGTTAAAAGCAGTAGAACATGTTCCACCTCAGCAGAAGAGAAGGGGTTTCTACTCAAGATACTTTCTCACCAAAAAGAAAAATGGGGAGTGCCGACCTATTCCAGACCTCAGTCTGCTAAACAAGTACTTAGTAAAGCCAAAGTTCAAGATGGTCACATTGGCAGTTGTTCTGCCAGTCATTCAGAAGGGGGATTGGCTAGCATCTCTGGATCTGAAAGATGCCTATTTCCACATTCCCATAAGAGAATCTCACAGAAAATATCTCAGATTCAGACTTCTATCAGGACATTACCAGTTTTCAACCCTACTCTTCAGTCTCTCCTCAGCCCCAAGAGTATTTGCAAAACATCTGGCAGCGGTGGTGGCACACCTTAGAAGGTTAGGTGTATCAGTCTTGCCCTATCACGATAATTGTCTGGTGGTGGGAAGCTCACCCAGGCATGTGCAAGATCACCTGCAGGTAACACTTAACCTGTTACACTCACTAGAGTTCCTGGTAAATCAGGAGAAATCTGTTCTCACTCCAGTACAGGTTCTGCACTTCATAGGAGCAGAACTGAACACCTTAGAGGGAAGAGCCTTCCTCCCTCAGGACAGAGTGCAACGCATCTGGCAAATAGTGGCTTCTTTCAGGCTGAATGAACTAAAGCCAGCAAGACAATTTCTTCAGCTTCTGGGACACATGGCTGCAACAACAGGCACAGTTTTGGGTGCCAGGTTCCAAATGAGAGATATACAGTTTCACCTTGGTGCACATTGGTGCCAAAGGAAAGACACTCTTTCAAAGCCAATTCCAGTAACAAGAACATTGCTGTAAGCCCTTCAGTGGTGGAAGGAAGCAGATAACCTCAGGGAGGGGGTATCCTTTCAATGGGAAACCCCATCAGCCATTCTTACAATCGACGCCTCCCTGTTAGGGTGGAGTGCCCACTTAGGGAAACACACCACTCATGGAACCTGGTCCAGTGCAGAGTCACTCCAGCATATAAATCTGTTAGAGTTGAGGGCAGTGTTCCTGGCACTGAAGGCATGTGCACCACTACTGCAAGGAAAAGTGGTGCAGGTCAGGACAGACAACACCACAACAGTGTACTACATAAACAAGCAAGGGGGGACAAGGTCGGGCCCCTGTACATTGAAGCAGTGAAGATCTGGAGTCTGGCTTACACACTGAAGGCCTCCCTACAGGCCATTCATGTGCCAGGGAAAGACAATACCCTAGCTGATACCCTGAGCAGAATCAATCCGGCTCACCACAAGTGGTCCATCAACAAGCAGATACTGGAGGCAGTATTCAGGAGGTGGGGCACACCAGAGATAGATCTCTTTGCATCCCTCAAATCATCATCTGCCCCTTTTCTGCTGTAGACCACCAGCCAAGGTACAATGAACTGGTCAAGAAGAAGCCTATATGCTTTTCCTTTTCCTCTCATTTTCAGAGTTCTGATCAAACTCGGGCCACAACCTGCATCAATGATCTTGATAGCACCAGACTGGGCCAGACAGCCATGGTACCCTCTATGATTCTCCATGTCTGTAGCTAAATCAATACATCTACCCAGGAGGCACAACCTACTGATCTCCCATCAGGGCAGGATCCTGTACCCGAACTTCAGATCTCTTCAACTCAAAGCATGGCTCTTGAGGACTTAAAAGTTTGCACACTCTAAGTGTCCTGGATATCCTGAAGGGCTACAGGAAGCCTTCTACTAAGAAGACCTATGCCTCAAAATGGAAGAGGTTCTCTGTTTGGTGTACTTCCAAAGGTACATCCCCCTCTCACATGGGGATAACAGCTGTCCTGGATTATCTTACCCACTTACACTCCCAGGGTCTACAATATACATCCCTGAAAGTACATTTAGCCTCAGTATCTGCTTACATTTCTGCTGGGAGGAGCACCTCCATGGCATCCAGTCCCATTTTCAAAAGGTTTTTTAAAGGTCTGTGCCATTTCTACCCACCTATTAGGGAACCAGGACCAGCATGGGACATGAACATATGCATTACCCAGCTCATGAGGCCCCCAATGAGCCCATGGCTTCAGCACACCTAAAGTATGTTACCTGGAAAACTCTTTTTTCTGGTTGTTATCATCTCAGCTAGAAGAATTAGTGAGCTTCAGGTCTTGTATGTCTAGAAGGATTATCTTTCCTTCCACAGAGACAAGGTAGTATTATGAACAAATAGAAAATTCCTCCCCATGATGGTCTCTGACTTTCATTTGAACCAGTCCATTACCATTCCAGTCTTCTTCACTGAACATACTAGTTCAGGTGAGTGCAGACTCCATAGTCTGGATGTCAAGAGGGCATTAAGTTACTACATGGTCCACACCAGAGATCATGGGCAAGACAAACAGTTGTTCCTGACTTATGGGGATGTGGGCAAAGGTAACCCAGCTTCAAAGAGGCCCACTTCTCACTGGATAATCCAGTGCATTCGGTTTTGCTATTGGAAAGTTGGCAAGAAGCCCCAGCAGACTAGAGCTCATTCCTCAAGGGGCACAGCTGCAACCATGGCAGCAACCAGTGTTTTATTAGTGGAGATCTGTAAAGCAGCTACCTGAAGGACAGTGCACACCTTTACTAACCACTATAGTCTAGACACTTAATCCAGAAGTGATGCTAGGTTTGGCACAGCAATCCTGCAAAGCCTCTTTCCAAAAAGTAGGTTCTGTGCCCACCTCCAAAGGTACTGCTTTGAAGTGTGCAGATAGTTAGAATACAGAAGAATACCTGGGGTGAGAAGAAAAATTACTTACCATAATAATCTTTTTGTTTCTTCCAAGGTATTCTTCTATGGCCTCTGACTCTAGCACCCTACTCCCCTTTCCAGACCAAAGCCTCTGCACTCTAACTGAGCTTTTAAATATGGAGTCCCAAACACTGACATACGTTGTTTAAACCCTAATGGGTGGAGTTTTTCCTTCCCTTCTTTTTCCAGGTGATTCTAGCATTCGGCGGGGGGGTTGGGTTTATGTTAATATTTGTAGTTTCTACTAGACAGTATAGTTTTGTTGTACATAGATAGATAGGTATAATTATAGTTAAAATTGCCTTGCAGGCTCCTTAGATATCTGATACGTTGGTGGAACATTGCAGCTGATAAGGGCAGAAGTTTGAATAAGTGGCATGAGCCAATTATAGGTTTTATAATTTGTATAACATTCTATCTCTGGGCAGTTCTACTTAGGAGGCTGACTGCAGAGAGTTAGGAATACAGAAGAATACCGTGGAAGAAACAAGATTACTATGGTAAGTAATTTTTTCTTGTTGTCATCACCCTTGCATTCATAGAATTCTTATGACTTTTTGGATGTGGATTGGGGAAGAAGGGAGGATGGGGGGGTGATGTGAAGCAGTGTAGGGGGCACCACAAGTATTTCTGCTTGGGGTGCCATTAGGTCTTAAGCCGGTTCTGGTGACTGGTTTAGTTCATGTCTGTATGTTTGTACATGTGTATCTGCATTTGCATGTGCCTGTATGTGTTTTTACGTGTGCCTGCGTATGTTTGTGAGTATTCCTTCTTTTACTGTATTATTACTGAAGTACAGTTTGGAATTGTGAAACTTAAATCAAGGTATGCCGGAGCATTCTACTCACTTCCATCTGCCACACTGAGTATTTTAGACAGTTGAGAATGGAAACAGAAAATGTTGCATGTGTTCTATTTATTGCACAGTGGCCCTGCTGACCTTATTCTGACAGGAACACCTGAAACAAATCTGTGCAGGAAGAATATTTCCCTTTTATATAGGAATACGCAGCATATGAGACACAATCATACCAACAGTTCATCCAGTATGTCCCTTACACTCACTTAACTCACTTACTATAACCTTTCTATTTCATAATTTAATTGAGAACTGTGCCCTCCTCTTGCGTATTCACATTTTTATAGTCAGTGATATTCTGCTCTAACGGAAACTGTTCTAGTCTAATTTTAAAAGTATCCTCCCTCTGGCTTCTAAGGCACCTTCTGGCAGCCCATTCTGCAGAACAACTGAAATCTGAGTGATAAAATATTTCCTGACATCTCTCGTGCAGCCCCAGTTTGTGCTGTCTTGTCCTACTATCCCATGAATGTTGAAAAGTTTCTTCTTGCCCATTCTATTAATTCTCTTCAAAGGTTAAATCCTAGTATGACCCTTACCATTTTCTCCTCTGGTGTGAATATTCACCTACGTTGTGACTCCTGACTTGATACCAATGTATAAATCACATTTGTTCCCATAGACGCCAAATGGTGTCGGATCCACCCATTGCTAGATCTGACCAAAAATGGCCACCGAGAGCAAATGAGTCAAAAGAGCCAGAGATGTGACTGAGAGCATTTGGCCGGAATTAAAAATGGGAATTTTAACAAGAGGCTTTCTCTGACAGATGCAGGGTAGCCAGGTCAGAGTGGAGGGGTATGTGTGTAAAATATGTTTACAAATGGGGGGAATGGATTTGCCAGAAGCTGTGATATACACAGGAAGTTTAAATGGGTTTAAGGCTGGTCAAGACAGGTATGCAAAGGAATGATGCACTAAATAGTTATAACTAAAGTACAGAGAAGTAGGGGATGGTCTCAGTGGGAACATGTGCCAACTTCCATTCAATATACGATAAGTCATTAGAGCTTCTGCAGGGTGGCTCTTATGGTATGAGACACTCTGCGTCTGAGGTTTGGGTGAGAGGACCACAAAGCCAACCTGAGCAGTTCTGACTGTCCAAACCTCATGAGAAGAGTCTCGTATGCCACACGAGACACCCCGCATAAGCCCTATTATTTTATTATAAAGCATTAAAGATACCGAAGGTGATTTATAATAAAGTTTAAAGTGCTTTTCTTTATTTTAAAAGTTAAATGAAGTCCCTTCCCCTGGCTGTGAATTGGAATACTCTACTCCTAGCATTCCCACATGAAAAGCCACCATGTGCAGAATAAGAGGTACAGTTACTTTGTGCACTGATTAGCTGAAATTGTGTGACTGATTTTTAATTAAGTTCTTATCCAAGTGCTCTGATCTCTCCTCATTGTTCAGCCTCTCTTACCCTCTAAACAATTTTGCAGCCCTATGCTGTACTTTTTGTTTCTGCAGTACCTGTTTTGTGCTGTGTTCATGAACCTTGCACACAGTATTCTACATGTGACTTTACTAGTGCCCTGCCCAGTGGGACTATCACTTCCCTCGCCCTTCTTGCTACTTCTCTTTTTATGCAGTGCAGCATGTTTACCGCAGCCACACATTGGTAGGAATACTTCAGCTCTCCATATGTTATCACCCCAAGAGTCTGTTTCTTAGCCTGTTACTGCTTGCTCCTTACCAGTTTAAATTTATATTTCAGTCTGTAATGTTGTTTGTAGATGCAAAACTTTGCATTTTTACACATCAGATTTCATCTGCCACCTGTCTACCCAATCCCCTGGTGTGCCAACGTCCTTACGTACAGCATTCTGTATTCACTGAGAGCACACGATTGCTCTCACTATTTATAAGTCATCCATAGATTTAGACACACTGCTTATTGCTCCCAAATCCAAGTTGTTTATTTATTTTTATTTAAAATTTTTATTGATTTTGCAAGTCATTTATAAAGATACTGAGCATGAGTGATCCCATAAATGACCGCTGTGGCACTCCACTTATAACTTCCCTCCATCTGGATAAGATCCCCTGGCCCATCACCTACTGCTTCTTATTCCTTAGCTAGTTTGTGATATAACTTTAATTGCCCCCTCATCCCATGCTTTCTTTATGTATAAAATTAGCATGATTCTATAGCTCCCCAGGTTTGCGCTGTCTTAATGGGTGTATTTGTGAAGTGGTGTTGATAGCGCTGCAGAGAGCACTCTTCCCTTGGTTAGAAGTATCTATACTGATGCCACAGCATGGTGTCTGGGTGACACTGTGCTGCCCTGGGGTGCCATCTTTGGATGGGATGTTAGACCCAGGTCCTGTTTCCCCTGTTCTGTGGTTGTTCAGATGGACATACAAGATTCCATGATACTCCCTGAAAAGAGTAGGAAAATGTTTTATTTAAGAAAAGACAGCAGAAAATAAGTCAACCCCACATTGTCCCCACTCCAATCTCTCCTTCACACAGTTATGCACACATGCCTGGGATGCATCAGTATTTGCTATAGTGTACCTAACCACCAAAGCCTGCTGCATAGCAGCACAGAGTCTTCCTATCTCCTAAGCCAGGAAGCACTATGGATGGCAATGCCAATGCCTCTGTCCATTGGATGTCTGACTGCAAGTATTCACATTCAGGATTCAAACCTGGGTCATTTGTATTGTTACGTGTGTTGCTACCAGTGGGTCACCCATCTGGCTAGCCCCAAGAGGCTTGTATAATTATAGCTATTCTTCATTTTTCAGTAGAGGAAACTGAACTGGATACTTGTTCATTATTTGATATTAGTGGCCAGTTTATTTATGATGCCGTAGCAACATGGTTTGTTTTTGATCTATTTATTAACTATACCCCCCCCCCTTAGTCCCCTGGTCCCTAACACAAATGTTAGGGATCAAGATGACTTCACTCTTTCTCTGGCTGGGAGGTGGGGCATGCAGCTGCTCTTACTGTTGGCCCTAATGCCACTTCAAGGTCGATCAGTGGGGGGGAGGGCAAATACCAGTCAACTCATGCCTTCCCTCCCTGGGAGCCAAATAACTTACCTAGGTGATGCACCCAGCTCCCATCTTGCCCATGTACTTGATTCCTAGGCTGGTACACGGAGTCTGGTCTCTCAGATGGCAGCTTAATGCATTACCCACTGTGCCACTGGACTGTGTTCATAAAAACAAAAACTGGCTCAGTTTTCTTTATTCCTAAGCAGAACCCAAACTATCAAGTTTACCAGGTTTCCAAACCTTTTAATTTACTGCTCCCAAACCAGATGGCTGAGCACAATAAGGTTCTCCACATCTTGGACTATAGCTCTACAGTGTCTGAGGTTCTGCTTTATACTTAAAAGGGAAGCAACTCTCAAATAAGACTAACAGCCCTGTTAGTATTCTAAATTGGTGTTGCCAAGCTGTGTAGAAAAAAATTACTATTACTGTGCAAATTACCACATATATTGATTCTGTCTTTCCTTCCATTGTCATCAACTTTTCGATCCTGCCACAGCTGTCAAGCTACCCTACAGGGTGTTACTGAAAAAAGGGGAGGCAAGCACGACATAATAAGCAGCATGCGGGGGCCATAATGATGGATCTTCGAAAAGCATTTGATTGTGTACCGCATCAACTGTTAGAGGCACTTGAGACCCAGGGTGCATCTGGGAAGCCTCTGCAAGTCTTAGCCTTATCTAAGTGCTGTGCAAGAAAGTGATCTGAAATAGCAAACTCACCAGGTTTAGGTAGAATAAGTCATTAAAACTGATTCATTCAAACCAGCTGATTAGCATATGAGGGCCTCTCATGCAAGAATTAAAATAGTGGAATGCTGTACAGAACGGGGTGTGGAAGTTTAAGGAGGCAGTATAGCACAGTGGTTTAAGGCTCTGAACTGCAAACCTGGAGACTTGGGGTTGAATCCTCCAGCCCCTAATTGCATACTGTATGACCCTGAGCAAGTCACTTAACTTCCCTGTGCTCCCAGGTTGCACCTGGCATCAAGCTTCAGCTAAGAAAAAAATATATTTTTTCATAAAATATTTTTGGTGCGTAGTTCTCATTATAAGAACGCATGAGGAGACATTTTTAAATCATAAGAGTGCCCCGTAGTGCTGCTATAAATGTATACATGTTCCTCAGGGATCTGTTCGGGAACCCATCATGTTAAATAGCTTCATCAAAGACACCTTTGACTTCTCTTCTTCAATATATGTGCTGGTAGAGTGAGATATGCTAATGAGAACATGTAAAAGATCATTCATAATGAGGGAAAATTTTGACTTTAGACACAAGAATTGAGTTACAGCCATTACACAGCTGCCACTTAATATTGCTTTAAATATTAAAGTCTACTAAACATTTAGTAACTACAAAAAAAAAAACACCTGCCACTGTCAGATAGGTAGACTAAACATTCTAATGTCTAAAATAATTTAAAATTTATGTGTAGAAGCAAGATTGATTCACTGTTCCTTTATAGTATAAGGTTACTGCTTGTTGTGCAAGGATTTCTATTCTAACTAAAAAGCTGTTGTACCACAATTCAAAAGTCAAAGAATTCTGTTGTACCCTTCTGTGGTGCAATAGCTTTCTAATTAGAATTGAAACTCATGCCATCTAATGCTTTTCTTTCATTTCCCCCACACAGAAATGAGCCCCCAACACAGCATCTTCTCTTGTTTCATCATTTGAAGAGACAGAAACCTATAGTACCCCTCCCCAGGTGGGTTTTCAACAGCTGGTTGAGAGAGGGATATTGTTGTTGTTTTTTTATAATAAAAAATTAAACTAAACATTTTTTGAGGGAAAAATAATAGGTTACTCACCTGTAACTGTAGTTCCAGGAGTGGTGTTGTACAGTATATAGTTCACATCCACACTCTGGCAGTTCCACTGGAACAATGTTATTGTCCAGAACATCTTTAAGCTAAGCTCTGCCCATCATCTGGGCAGTATAACTCCCAATTCCACCCCGTGATGTCAGATCTCACACACACTGGAAGCAGAATCAGGTGCCACTTGCTCGGGGAGGCTGGGTGGGTTGTTTGGATGTAAACCATATACCATCCTAGAATTGTGGTTACACGTGAGTAATCTATTCTTTAGGTGAGTGGATATGGTTCACTTATTCACACTCTGGCAGACTCCTAGCAGTTTTCTGGGAGTAGGGGACAAATTACGCATCCCTAGTTGGCAAACAGAGACTGGAGAAACAAGGTCCCAAAACTCACCTCCTGGTGTGACTCAAGGTTGATGCAGTAATGGGAAATGAAAGTGTATGCTGACTTCCAGGTAGCAGCCATACAGATATTCTGTATGGGGACATCCCCGGAAGCACCCACCGAGGCAGTGGTATGCCTGCTGGAATGAGCCCTGATCCCTACAGATCCCGACCAGCCAACTTATAGCAGAGGTCGATGCAAGAAGTAATCCATCTTGCAATCATCCTCTTTGCTGCCGGTCTTGTGAGGCGTGGCTTCAGCGTTGGTGACAAACAGCTGGTGAGCCTGTCTCCAAACTCCAGCCATACGCTCCACATAGTAGGAGAGTGCTCTCCACAGGTCCAGGGTATGGAGCCTGTGGTTGGCCTCCAAAGATAGGATGGTAAAATATACCCTTAAGTTAATCACCTGTTTAAGGTGAAACTCTAATACCACTTTCGGGAGGAACTTCAGGTTGGGGCAAAGGGCGACTTTGTCCCTGTAGAGGACCAGATAGGAAGAGTCCACTGAGAGCACCTTGAGCTCCCCAATCCTTCAGGCAGATGTAATTGCCACCAGGAAGGATAACTTCCACGACATGTGTGACAACTCATAACTGTGCATTGGCTTGAAAGGATTGCCCATGCGCATATGCAGAACCAGCAGTAAGTCCCATGGTGTAGGTGGTTCGGTTCTATGTGATGTTGGCAAGCGCCGAATGGTGACTCATGTTATCGCGACATCAGGGCGGCGAAAACAATTTCACCACCCAGACATCCTCGGCGCATGGAGGAATGGCACCAGGGACTTGGTTCTATTGCTTTTGTGAGGACTTTGTCCCCACCCTTCCCATAGAGGCTTCACCCTCCTGCACCCACCTACTAAAGGATTCTCAGCTCCAGGGGTGCACGTGAGAGGGCAAGCAAAAAAAAACAAGTTTCAGGCCAGGTGCAACAAAATGCAGTAGCGCCGGACCCGAATCCAAATTGCCCATGCACGCAAGTGGAGGCCAACCCCGATGCCACGGTGCAGCTCAGCAGCCGACTGCAGCGCCACCCCTACATCACCTCTGCCCCTCCCAGGCCATGCTCTCCGTGCTCACTCACCCCCGCGCGTGTACATATAGTGACATCCTGTCGCTGAAGTCGCCAACCCCACCACATCCGGTCGCCTTCCCCCCTTTCACCATTTGGGCTTTCGCCCACACCGCATTGCCATTTCAAATGGCACTTTAATTCAGGCGCTGATGTCACAGGCTATCAGTGGTTCACACACTGGCGGGGACAAGTGGTCAAAGCCATTGAAAAAGCACCCAACCACCTTCTCCTGGGCCACTGTTGGAATTCCTGGTAAGCAGAGATTGCTGCCAGGTGCACCTTCGTGGTCATCGCTTGCAACCCCAGTTGGTAAGGGACCAGAGGTAATCCAGGATGCTAGCCACAGGGCAGGCAAGGGGATCAAGTTCCTTGCCTGACACCAAATGGAAACTCTCTTCCATTTAAAGCATAGCACCTATGAGTTGGCTCTTTTCTGGAGGCCTCCACCATGTGGAGGACATTTTTATAGAGACTCAAGGTGTGGAACTCTAGCTGCTCTGGAACGAGGCCTTGAGGTGCAGGGACTCAAGATCTGGGTACAAGGTTGTCCCCTAACATCTGGTCAGCAGGTCTGGATGAAGGGGCAGTCACCGTGGAGACCTGCTGTGCGACTGAGGAGATCCAGGTACCAGAACTGCCAAAGCCAATCTGGAGCTATCAGGATTATCCATGCCTTGCCCTTTCTGACCTTGACCAGTACTCTGTGGATCAGGCGGAAGGAAGAAGTGTGCATGTGGATGGGGCTGTAGCACCTCATAAAGACATCCCCCATCAGTGTCCTGGACTGTTGGGGGTGGCACAAAGCAGTCTCAGTTTGGTATTCTCTCAGGAGGCAAATAGGTCTATTGATGGGGAGCCCCATAGGAAGAACAGGTGGTTCACCACCTCCTGATTCAGAGACCACTCATGCAGCATCTCTCCAACCCAGTAGAGAGCATCTGCCACCTGGCTGGTCTCTTATGCAACATGAATAGCCAGGGGATTGGTGCACAGGCTGCACATGAGGGTCCAGCTGTGGAGTGCCTCCTGATACAGAGGAAGGGAGTGTGTGTTGCCCTGACTATTCAGGTAAAACATGGTTGTGGGGTAGTTCATCTGGACCAGAATGACCTAACCCCTGACAAGTGGAGCAGATTCCAACAAAGCCAAGTGCACTGCATGGTGCTCCAACAGGTTTACCTAGTAACGGGACACCTTGGGTGACTAGAACCCATGGGTGGTCAATAGACAGGAGATAAGTATACAAGAGGGGTAGACAGTGGGGCTTGGAAGATAGGTCATGGAAGCTGTCCAGGATAGGTTGTAGGTTGGAGACTTGGGGGGGGTGCCAACTGAGTGCCTCAACTGGAAGACTTTAAAAATATGGATTGAGGATAAGCCATATTTCTCTAGGATAGTAGGAGAAGAAAGAAGGGAATCCGGGGAGTAAAGATCTGTTACTACAGCATTCCGTACTGAGGACAACCAGTTGGGAGTAAGGTACCTGCCGCCTATCTCAACGTTGGGGTTGAGAATGAGAGGTTGAGCAAAGTCTTGTTGAGGGGAGATTTTATAGAAGGAGCAAAATTGAGAGAAAACCTTTAGCGAGGTCCCAATTACTGAGTGACAAAGTGAATCAGGTAGACTTTTTGGTGGAACATAATAGATGGTAGAGGAGTGAAGATGGTGTTGTTTTAACAATTGAGTTTCCAGCTGTAGCCAGGTGGGTATATAGCCTTCTGTAGAGTTGGTGAGCCATCTGCCAATCCTGGCAAAATGGCTAGCCCAGTAATATAGAAGAAAGTTGGGAAGACGGAGACCACCTGCTATTATAGGAAGACTCAGTTTGATGAAGGACCTCCTAGGTTGCTTATATAATCATATAAAGCCAGAGATAAGGGAATGGACATTCTGAAAAAACAAGAGGGGAAGTCAAATGTTCAACATAAGCAAAGGATAGAAAAGCCAAGGAAGAACGTTCATTTTTATGATGTTAATTCGTCCCCATAAAGATAGTGGGAGAGACTCCCATCTTCGAAGGTCTTGCTGAATGGTGGCCAATAGGTCGTCGAGGTTCAGTTTCTTGGTGAGTGAGGGGACAGTGGTTAAGTAGATACCCAAGTATTTGAGTGACTGAGGGGACCATTTAATATCAAAATGGCTAAAGTCAGCTCTATGGGTGACATGATTTAAACGGAAGATTTTGTTTTTGATAAGGTTAAGTTCATAATTGGAGAGGCGGCTGTATTGGGTTATGATGTCCAGTAAGTGTTTCATAGACATTGCGGGGTTTTCTAAATGAAGAAGAATGTCATCTGCATAGGCAGAGAGGGTAAGAGAGTGGTTAAGTACTGAGAACCCTTGTATTTGGGGTGATAATTTAATGTGACATAAGAAGGGCCCTAAGTACAGATTAAAAAGGAAGGATGAGAGGGGACAGCCCTGTCTCGTGCCCATGTGAAAAGGGAACCGAGAGAAGAAAACTCCACTGCAATAAACTTTTGCTGAGGGAGAGGAATATATGGCCTGAATCCACTGGATAAAGAGGGAAGGGGAGGGAAACTCATTTTTCGTAGTGTCAGCCAGAGGAACTCCCAGTTCACTCTGTCAAAAGCCTTCCCGGCGTCCAGCGAGATCAAGGCCATTGGAGTCTGAGAAGAGGGTTGGTCTGGAAAATATGGTTGAGTTTCTGGAGGTGGTCCACAGAGGACCGTCCTGGGACAAATCCCTCTTCTCCGGGCTCAAAAGATTAGACCATACCTTCCTTATGCGTAAAGCAAGTATTTTGGTCAACATCTTAATATCACAATTTAAAAGGGAAATCAGGCAATAGCTGTCCGGAGATATGTGGGGTTTATTGGGCTTTAGGAAGAGGATTATGGTCGCTTCCAGTAGAGATGGAATTCAGGAGATCGGCGTTAAGCAAGTGTAGGAATAATTTAAGCAGAAGGGGGGCTAATTCCTTAACAAAGGCTTTGTAGAAATTAGAGGGAAAACCATCAGGGCCGGGTGCTTTGTCCAAGGCCATGTCTTGTATTGCATCCTCCACCTCTTTCAAGGTGATTGGTACTGTCAGAGAGAATTGGTGGTAATCAGGCAGACAGGGAAGAGCAAGGGAGACTAGGTAAGTTTCTATATCTTGAGAATATGCTGGAGAGGGTCTTTTACTATATAGGGAGCAATAAAAGTTTTCAAAAATCAGGGCAATGTCCCTAGGAGCAGTCTTTGATGGAATCATCTGAGGCCTGAATGGAAGGTATAAGTCTTGAGTTTTCCAGTTTACGAAGTCAGAGTGCTAAACGTCTACTGGCCTTTTCACCTAGGTCTATATAGGTAGATTTGGTTTTCAAGAGAGCATATTCCTCTTTTTCTCTCAAGAGGTCTGCATATTTGTTCCTGAGATCCAAAAGCCAAAATATGGAATCAGGAGCCATGGAGGATGATAAGGAAAGCTCGACCGCCCTTATTTGAACTAAAAGAGATAAAGCCTCCTTTTCTCTTAGTCTGTTCCTTCTAGAGGCTAACTTAATAAACTCCCCATGGAGGTAACATTTGAGTGTACACCATACCAAATTTTCTCTTTGGACTGTACCCTTGTTAATATCCATGAAAGTTTGAACAGAAGTTTGAATTTTGGAGATAATATTTTTATCTTTTAGAAGTTGGGTGTTCAGCTTCCATGACCTATCCTTGGGCTTGTCGGGGTTGGGGGAGAGGACCACCCAGACCAACGAGTGGTCTGAGAGCACTATTGGCTCAATACCAGCCTGGTACAAACTGGTCAGGAGGGGGATACTAATTAAAATATAATCCAGTCTGGACCAGGATTGATGGATGGTAGAGTAAAAGGAGAAAAGACGGTGTGATGGATTAAATAAGCGCCATGGGTCACAGAGCCCAAGCGTATCCATGAAATCATTTAATGCTCTTTGAGACACTGAGAGGGGTTTTAGTGGCCAGTGCATCCTGTCCAAGTGCTGAGTAGGGGGAATATTCCAGTCTCCCCCCCCCAGGATCAGAGAAATAGAGAGGAAGGGGCAATCTTGCTGGCAAGCTCCATAAGGAATGATGGGTCACCACCCGCCTGCCCATATATTGAGCCCAGTACTACTGTAGTGCCCAGTAGGGAGCCTGTAACAAGGACATATCTGCCATTGGGATCTGCCACTGTGGAGTCCACCTGAAAGGGGACAGTGTTTTTAGTTAGTATAGACACACCCTTACTCGAGGAAGAACACCTGAAGCAAAAAATTGAGATATCCCTTGTCTACGCAGCCAAACAGCCTCTCTTGCCAATAAGTGAGTTTCTTGTAATAAAATAATATCAGCATTAAGCAGGGCAAAATGCTTTAGCACTTGATATAGCTTCGTAGAGTCTCTGACTCCCCTGACATTCCATGTGACAATTTTACAGGAGCTGGCAGCCATGTCTAAAAATCAACCAAGTGGGTATTCTAAGAAGATAAAGACTAGTATAAGTAATCAACCATCTGGCACACTCCAGCACCCCCCCCCAGTCCATCCCCAACAGCATTAACAACCATAGAAAATGATAACTGCAGAGGGCTAGCACCAATTACTGTAGCATCTAACATATGTAAACCAAAACCTCTACCCCAAAAAATGCCCCCCAAAAGAGCCATATAATATTGACCCAGAAATCGTGGATCCTGTAACCTGGATATACCCTCCCCTCCTCAAAACCCCAATATTCAAAAACCTGTGAATCTGAACAACTATGTACAAAAAACATCAAGAGAGAGCAGGTGCAACTGAAACCAGGCATATAGAAATCTGGCGGGTTACCCCACTTCCCCCCTCCCTTACAACATAAAACTCGAAAATCCCAACAACTATTTACATAGGACTTCACTAATAGCAAGGTGAAACATGAGTAGAAAAGTAGCATAAAGGAAGTCCAACCCCCCAGAGCTTTCCAACATAATAATGAAACCCACAGACTAAAGGCAGACCTAGATCGAAAGGTTGGGAAGTATCCCCCCTCATCATACAGCATGCAATGCAGCTCTACCTTGAGCCTGCACAGTCAAGAGCATCCCATTCCATGTCCCCCTCTCAGTCAAGTATAAACCAAACAAGGTTCTAACTGTATCTAACAGCCATGACCTTTTAAAGTGAATGAAGCCTTTAAGAAACTTCAATGAGGGGAGCATGTTCTAAATTTTTTAAATTAAGTTTTATGAGGCAGTATAGCGCAGTGGTCTAAGGCTCTGAGCTGCAAATTTGGTGACATCCAGCAGACCAGACCTGGGTTTGAATCCCACAGTTTCCACTTGCATACTGTGTGACCCTGAGCAAGTTACTTAACCTCCTTGTGCTCCCAGGTCGCTCCTGTAAAAAAGCTTTCAGCTTAGTGTGCTATACCTGGTTAAACAACTAAAAAAAAAAAAAAAAAAAAAATAGAGTACCCAAAATAGCTAAGATGAGGCACCCAATCCCTAACTGGGGAGCACTTTGGGCTTGAATTGGTCGTAGACTATTGGTAGCCCCTAATGACACCTGGAGGGAACAAGATTAGGGGTCTAAGGCCTTAACATGAAGGTCTGTGGGTAGGCCAGGGACTGTGTAGTAGGGAAAACCTGAGGCCTATCAAGGAAAAGGATGATCCATTGAATCCATATACTGGGAACAGGAAAGGGGAGGAAAAACAAAGTCACCTACCTCATCTACCATATGGAATCCAAGTCAAGGGTAGGCAGTAGCAAAAGGGACTTGCAAAGGGAACTCTAGTTGCTTGGGTCAGGAGGAAATTACCCCAGGGGAAGGATAAAGCTACAGGACCAGGAGTTGTTCTGATCACTAACCCAGCCCCTAGGAAACAACTCCCTGTAGTGCAGTTCCTTTAGGTGAAACTGGTGCCCCCAGTCAGTAGCAAGCTCGCCACTGCAAGGCCTACACTACCTATGCAGAGAAAAAAGCCGGAGGTCAGTGCTCCCTGCCCCTCCACTGCAAAACCCACCATCCGGGCCTGAGGAGGCAGAAACAAATAGGTGAGCAGGATTAGATTAAAGTCCTATAATAAAGAATGACTTCCACTATATGACTAAGCCATGCACCAGTCTGTGCTTATTCAGCCCGGTTTAAACAGATCAGGCAACTTGGAGGACAGATCTGAAGAGGCCTGGGTAGGGGAATCGTAGGAGAGCCAAGAGCCATTAAGGGAAACATGTAGTCTTGCCAGATAGAGCATTTTAAATGGTATGCCAGTCGCGATTAGCTTGCAGACAGTGGGATGAAAAGCGGAGCGTTTCTGGCAGGTTTCATAAGGGAGGTCCTGCATAATGTGGAGCTTGGATCCTTCCCGGGTAATTGCTTGAAGTTCACGTACTTCGGCCAAGACATGTTGTTTTTCAATAAAGCTGAGAAATTTCAGTATGATTGGATGTGGTGGAGCTCCAGGTTGTGGTTTTGGTCTGAGGGACCGGTGAGCCCTTTTGATCTGGTAGGAGGGATTAAGGGGTGAAGGGCCTACAACTTTGAGGAGAAATTTTTGTAGAAAAGTGATGGTGTTCAGCCCCTTGTCCGATTATGGTAGGCCTATAATGAGGATGTTGTTGTGTTGGCTCCTCCCCTCAAAATCCTCCGTTTTCCTTTCAATTTTCTGTATTTGTTGGCGAAGGTGGACAATTTCAGGATCCATGTTGTCTCTCCGTTTTTCAAGTGAGGAAGAGTGGACTTATGAATCTCTGACCCTCTTGTGAAGATCAGCTAGATCACCTCTAATGGATTTAATTTCAGAGGAGATATTGGCTAGTGTTTCTTTCAAGGGTTGGAGTTCTTACAGAAAATGATCCTCTGTAAGGGGATCAGTTGAGAGTTACAGAGCATGTTTTCCTGGTATGCTGAGCTTTGTGCCTTGGACTTTTAGGCATCTTCTCAGGCGATGCAGGCGGCATGTGTTTAAGGGGGCCTGCTGCATATCAGCATTCATCGTGGCTGTTTGAAGCCAAAAGCGATGGAAAGAAAGATAGAAAACAATTACTGAAGGCAGGTTCTCACTATTGATGTGGATATTTCTGGCAGAACATTGTTGGATTAGACTAAATTAGCTGGAATTGAAAGGAAGGGACAGGAGCTCCAGATCCTTGCTGCTGCTAGGCTGCTTGCATCACGTGATCTCCCTCATAGTCAAACAATATAAAAACACACATTTCTGAAAACATAGCAAGAATCCAAATATCAATATAAAAATGCCAGCTCAAATAAATAAGCCTTCAAGGCAGATTTAAAGGCCTCAACGGATGGGCATTCCCTTATCCGATGAGGTAGAGAATTCCACAGGGCAGGAGCAGCAAAAGCAAATGACCTAGCTCCAGACGTTGTCAAACAGACTCTGGGAATCTCCAGCAATCCCTCATCGATGAAGCAGAGAGGGCGAAGGGGGCAGTAGGGACAAAGGAGCTCTTGCAGGTATTGTGGTCCCTGTCCGTGTAGGACCTTATAGGTTAGTAATCCAGCCTTGAAGGTGATCCTCCACTGCACTGGCTGCCAGTGCAGAGCACAGGTGTGACATGGTCAGATCTACGTAAATCTATCAATCTGGCAGCCACATTCTGCACCAACTACAGGCGGTGGAGGTCCACCCCAGTAGCCCTAGGTATAGGGCATTGCAGTAATCAAGGTGCGAGGTCACCAAGGCATGGACCAATGTTGGAAGGTCATCAGGTGGTACCAGGTGCTTTATCCAAGTGACATTCCTCAGATGGTAAAATGAGAACTTGACAATGGGCTGACACCTGAGTCTTAAGTGTCAAGCCACTATCAAGCATGATGCCCAGATTTTGCACCTGGTCAGAGGTCATCAGCTGGCCAACCACCAGCCAAAGCTCAGATGGCTGCCCAGCGGATAATCCCTACATCCGGTGACCTGGGTCCACAACCAACACCTCACTCTTTTCTGGATTTCGCCTAAGCTGGAACTCATCAAATCCTGGATTTCAGAGGGACAGTTGTTAAGTACTATAACAGCATCACCTTGCCCGGGCACAAAGGACAAGTACAGTTGAGTGTCATCTGCATAACAGTGAAAATTCAACCCGTACCACCTAATAATGTCTCCCAATGGCAGCATATACACCACGAACAACATGGGGGGAAGCACAGATCCTTGTGGCACCCCACATGGCAGGAAAAGAGGATCCAAGGAAAATACTCCAGACTCCACTCTCTGTGTCCTGCCAGTGAGGAATGAATGGAACCACCTAAGGACTGTGCCACTCAGCCCACAGAAAAGTCTGCAAGTGCTCTAGCAACATCCCATGATCCACATTGTCAAATGCTGCAGAGAGATCAAGGAGGACCAAGATGGAATATCTCCTCTGATTCCTTGCAATCAGGAGATCATTTGGTACCCGGACCAGCACTGTCTCAGTACTATGTCTCTTCCTGAAACTGGGCTGAAGGGGATCGTAGATGTCGTGGGTGATCAGATGATTCTCAAGCTGCAACATGACTACCTTGTCAATAACCTTTCATACAAAAGGCAGGTTAGAGATAGGCCTATAGTTTGCGAGACAATCAGGGTCCAGAGAAGGTGTTTTCAGGAGGGAGTGAACCACCACCTCCTTCATGGTGTCCGGAAACACCCCGGTCTCTACAGAACACATAACTGTCTCAGCAAGGACTGGTCCTGTTGCCTTTATGCACCCCACTAGGAGGCGCGTCGGACCTGGATCCAAACTACAGTTAGTTGGTCACAAGCCCTAGACCATCTTCACAACATCATTGATTGCCAACTGAGCAAAGTCTGACCAGACAAACTGGGTGCTCATGGTTTCACACTGATCTTCACTCTGCCCATTTGAGTGAGCTGCATGGATCTCCAGCCTGATGGTTCCAATCTTATCTGTGAAAAATGAGCAAACTCCTTACACTTCTCCTGTTGTAAGGCTCTCCAATTCTGGAGATAGGCTGGACTGCACAGCCTGTCCACAGTACGGAAGAGCTGAGGCAGTCAATTTCGCACTGCTGCAATCTCCACAGACAGGAATTCTGCCATCTTATGGTAGACCATTGATTGATATACCTTATTAAGGGGATATCAATCTAAGTTTGTCATCATTCAGGGATGGCACCACCTGCGGCTTAGAGACGGCAGGGGCATGCCTCAAGGACACTGGACCCTTCCAGTGCTGTAGCACTGCAAACCTCTCAACTGTCACCCAGGATGGGGTACAGCACTCATCTTATACCTCAGATACCCTCTGAGCCACATAGAGTGGGTGAAAGTACACTCTGACCACTGAGACTGTAATACAGCATTGTATGATACTCTGAGATGCTTGGTTATCAGCACACATTAGCAACATTAGCGCACTTCTTACCACAGTCTTCCGAGCTTGCAATATCATGTGTGATGCTGTGCCACACATTCTGGCCACTTGTCACACACCTTGGCACACATTTGGGTTCTAAAAGGTTGGGGAGTATGTAGCACTGTACTCAGGCCACTGCAGTCCACCCACACACAACCATACATTCTCACCTGCCTACTAGGCTGCAGTACCTCCAGATCACCTTTGTGGAGTGGTGGTGCTGCCTTGAAATGCTGGGTCTATGCATGCCAATGGTATGCAAATGGCCTGAATACATAATGAGATGCAAATATGCTGTTTGGATGCTGAGTGTGCAGTAGGTCCATCTGCATACCCTGGCTGAATATTGCAAACCTGCGTGCCGTGCAACTGGCTTTGCATTGCACACTTCCGTTTGACCTTCACTGGGCTCTGGGCACCTGCCATACATCTCCCACTGCACAATTGCGCATGTTCAGCATATTCAGCAACACATGTGTGATTGCATTTTATAAATATACCATTTTTGTGCCAGTGGAGTTGAGATGCGGAACATGCACATGTGCAATGTAGCTCGCCATTTTTGAATATGGGGCCCCTAGTTTTAAAAGTGAGCAAATCTAAAACCATGTTATGGGGAACCTCTCAAAAACTGGCCCAAACTGAGTAAATTTGAAAGTACTGAGAAAAAGAATTCCACTAAAATGTGTCCATTTGATTATGTAGTTGGGTATGCAAATTGATTAGAACTTAAGGTTTGAGTTTCATGCAAACTCAATAACAAATAAAGTGAATCAAAACCTAGATTCCTCTTAGTGTCACAAACATTCTCTTACTGGTGAATCAAGGAAAACAATTGCAAAACACGTACTAATACCCATGGCTGAGTATAGTAGTCACATTTTATATTGGTCCCAGACTCAGTTCTTATCAAGTACAAGGCTACTTTTAATAACATTTGTCGATGCGCTCTGCAGGTTCCTGCAAGGCCCCATCAATTATTCAAACTTTAATACTCCCTCACCCAAAGATAGAATTCCTAATATATACATGCTGGTCTGTAATTTCTGTACACAGACACAGACACACACACACACACACACACACACACACACACACACACACCTCTCCTTCAACACACACAGAAAATGTCAGTCCTCTGAATGATGACACAGAAGGTAGATTAGGAGGGTGCATAAACATAGAGGGAATAGGGGGAAGAGGAAGAGGAGTGGGGGAGCCAGTCACGAGGGGAAAGAGAAACTTAGCTCATGGAAGGAAGTTTTATTTAATACGATAAGTTTCAGGAGCAAAAAAGAGGACCTGCAGGATGCTATGGTGAAAGCTCAACTGGATGTATTAGTAGTCTTGAAAACATAGGCAACACAAAACCAGGACTAGGATCACTCCATCCTGGCATATGTCCTGTTCAGAAGGGACAGGGGTATGAGCAGTGGGAAAGATGGCACTACGTATCACTGACAGCATAAAGGTGACAGAAGACAAGGATCTGGGAGAGGAGATGGGTTGAAACAGTATGGGTGCAGCTAGTAGTCAAAAGGAGGAACCCCAGAGTGGGAGTGGTCTACAAGCCACCAAACCATTCTCAGGAAGGGAAAAGGAGCTATGGAAGTAAATCATGAGGACTACCCCCTTAAGAAACATAGTACTAATGGAAGGGGGGTGGTCAATCTACTAGATGTAGATTGGGAAACATTATGGGCCAAAAGTGCAGGAGCCAGGGTCTTGTAGATTCAATGCAAGATGACTTCCTTGTACAGTTGGTAAAAGAACCTACCGGGGTGGAGCCATCCCCGACCTGGTACTGTTGAACCAGAACATGGTGGGGGGGTGTCAGGGTAATGGAGCCACTGGAGACAACTGACCACAACTTGGTGTGGTTCTGTTTAGCCATAGAGAAACAAAGGACAAAAACAAGGACAATGGTTTTAGGTAGTGTTGCTTGGATAGTGCCTTGGTGGATCTGTTTGACATCCATCAGATAGTGCAAGTATCCAACCTTGGATCCGACCTGAAATTCAATCAAAGTCGGATGTCGGATCCACAGTCAGATACCCACAGATCCATCGGCTCCAGCAACGGATAGTTGGATCCAATGTGGATCTATTTACCAGATCCATTCTGGTCACCAGATCCATTTGGTGGATCCGAAGGTCAGATCCACGGCCATATAGTGCTACTATCAGACCAGATCCACTATCTGGTAAAAGGCTGGTATCTGGTGGGATCTGGATTTACAGGGTACTATAGAAACATAGAAGCATAGATGTTGATGGCAAATAAGGACCGCAAGGCCCATCCCAGTCTGCCCATTTCTTTTTCTACCTCATGATGTGCCATCGACTTTTGTTCTGTCAATGGCCTATCTATTCATACTCATCTGTATTGCTCCCTTATGCCTATCCCATGCTTGTTTGAAGCCCTGCACTGTATTTATATCCACCACTTCCTGAGGTAGGCCATTCCATGCATCCACCACCCTTTCTGTGAAAAGAACTTCCTCACATTACCCTTAATCGCCACCCTCTAATCTCATGCTGTGTCCTCTTGTCTTGCTATTTTTCTTATATTGAAACATGTTAGACTCTTTCACCTTGTTAATGCCCTTAAGGTGTTTGAATGTTTCGATCATATCACCTCTCTCCCTCCTTTTCTCTAGGGTATACATATTGAGCTCCGGTAATCTATCATCATATGTTTTCTGATGCAGTTCCTGCACCATTTTGGTTGCCCTTCTCTGGACTGCCTCAATTTGGTTAATGTCCTTGTAAAGGTGTGGCCTCCAGTACTGCACGCAGTACTCCAGATGGGGCCTAACCAGTGTCTTGTAAAGAGGGATTACACTACCATCAGACTTGTGGATACCTACTAATACACCCCAACATCCCCCTAGCCTTGCCTACTGCTTTAGTGGTCTGCTTGGATGATTTCAGGTCATCGGTGATGATGATGCCCAAGTCTCTTTCTTCCTTGTGACTGCCAGCAACTCCCCACCCAGCCTATAGGTGGCTTCAGTGCTTTCTCCTATGAGCATGATCTGCACTTCTTTGCTTAAACCCCAGTTGCCACTCTTCTGACCATTTTGCTAGTTTATCCAGATCTCTTCTCATTCTGCCCACCCATCTGGATCATCTACTCTGTTGCAGATCTTGGTGTCATCTGCAAACAGACAAACCATACCCTCCAGTCCATCTGCAATGTCACTGATGAAGATATTGAAGAGGACTGACCCCAGGACTGATCCCTGAGGTACCCCACTTGTGACTTGCATCTCTTCTGACTGTATATCGTTTACCACCACTCTCTGTTTTCTGCCTGTCAACCAGTTTGCCACCCAGTTGACCAACTTCTGACCCACCCTGAGCCTACCCAGCTTATTAATCAATCTTCTATGTGGAACAGTATCGAAAGCTTTGCTGAAGTCAAGGTAGGCAACATCAGCTGCTCCCCTTGGTCCACTCTGGTTACCCAGTCAAAGAAATCTATGAGATTAGTTTGACAGGACCTTCCTTTAGTAAACCCATGCTGTCTTGGATCCTGTGCTCCTATGGATTCCAGGTGTTGCACTATCCTTTCCTTAAGGAGTGTCTCCACAATCTTGCCCACTACTGAGGTAAGACTGACTGGTCTGTAGTTCCCTGCCTCCTCCCTGCTACCACTCTTGTGGAGCGGGATCACATGAGCCCTTCTCCAGTCTTCTGGGACCTCTCCTGTGCTCAGAGACTCACTAAATAGTTCTGATAATGGTTCTGCTAGTTCCACCCTTAGCTCTTTTAGTACCCTAGGATGTATGCCATCAGGTCCCATTGCCTTGTCCACCCTGAACTTATCAAGCTCTTGTAGGACCCTATCTTTTGTGAAGGGACTAGTGCACACGTCCCTCCCCCCTCCCCCCCATGTCCATGGCGCTGAGCTGTGGGCCCTGCCCTACCTTTCTTCAGCAAATACTGAGCAGAAGCATCTATTTAGGATAGATGCTTTTACATGGTCCTCCTCCTCCTCACATGGCCCCTTATCCTCTTTGGTCTTAGCAATACCCCCTCTGTACTTTCTCCTTTCACTAATGTATCTATAGAAAGTCTTTTCACCTTCTTTTACTGTTTGTGCTAGTGTTTCCTCAGTTTGGGCCTTTACCTGCCTTGCTGCCTTCCTGCTTCCCTTAGGAAAGTTTGACATGCCTCCCTATCTTCATCCTGCTGCCTTTCCTTATATTTCCTGAAGGCCAGCCTTTTGGCTCTGACCTTTTCTGCTACTGTTTTTGAGAACCAAAGTGGTTTCTTTCTTCTTTTGCACTTCCTTTTCTCTCTAACACAATGGGATGTTGCTTCAAGTATTGCATCCTTAATGCTTGCCCACTTTGCCTCTACCCCCTCACCTGTATTTCTTTTTGCCAGGGCTAGCTTAACTCTGTTGGCCATTTTATCAAAGTCACCTCCTCTGAAGTCCCACATTTTTGCCTTGAATGGATGATTTAGTTCTAGTGGCCAAACTGAACCATACCATGTGATGGTCCCTGGCCCCTAGGTGACCTTCTACCTGGAGATCTGAGATCCTTTCCCTGTTAGTCAGTACTAGATCTAGGATAGCCCTTTCTCTTGTGGGTTGTTGCACCAGTTGTTTGAGGCCCTCCCCTGCAAGAAATCCACCATGAGTCTAGTTCTTGCAGATGTTCCTGCTGGTATTGACCAATCTGTATCTGGCATGTTGACATCTCCCATTATCAGGACCTCCCCTTTAGCTGTCATGTTTTGTATATCCTCTAACAGTAATGTGTCTATGTCCTCCCCTGGTCTGGAGGCCTGTACACAACCCCAGTTCGTATGGCTGTCCCATTTCCTGTTTCCAGGGTGACCCACAGTTCTTCTGGCTCCTTACGTGTATTCTGAATTTCTGCAGCTTTGATATTTTCATTGACATAAAGGGCCACTCCACCCCCCTTTTTGCACATTGGTCTCTTCTGAACAGTACATAGCCAGATATTGAAGTCTCCCAAGTGTGGTTACTGGTAAACCATGTCTTGCTAATGGCTACTATGTCCAGTTTAGCCTCTGTCATTATTGCCTGCTGATCTGGGATCTTGTTTCCCAGACTGCAAGCATTTGTGTACATGATTTTGCATTGGCCAGATTTTGGTGTGTTAGTTATTGGGCGAGGTCTGGCATTTCCCCTGTGTGTCGTATGGGGAGCCTGGCCTTTTTCCTTACCTGGTGATCGAGGTGCTTCTGTTAGATGTTGGGGAAATGGTGGGCGGTTCTTATAATATATTTCCTCTTGAATATGCAATTTGAGGCACGCAATTTATGCCCATGCTGCCTGGAACTGAGCCCTTAGATCTCCAATGGCCCAGCATGTAGGACAGTGTCCTAAATCCTGTAAAACTGCCCTTCTGAAAAGTGTTCCAGTTAATGATATCCATTTCAGATAAGTTGCTGGGTTTATAACCTGGTCAGAGTAATTAGAAGGAAGAAAATGAAAGCAAAAGTGTGATTTTGTGTTTTGTTTGTTTTTGTATAACTTGTTATAACAAGTTAAATGACTTGTCCCTGTAACTGAGGTCACTGTGTGGATACCCTCTGATCCACCTTCCTGCTTTGACAGGAAATGTCATGACTGTGCTACCCTATAAAAAGATTGTAGTGAGGGTGGTTAGGGATGGGGTGGTGGCTGTCCTTCCCCTGCCGAAAAGAAGAACCATGGACGAAAGAAAAGGGTAAGAGAAACAATCAGCAGCAACAAATGCAGTAGCCCTGAAAGCTTATCCTAATGATAGATAAAACTGTAAAACTTGTAAGCACCATCTGTAATAATTTCACAGAAGATATACCCTGTAAAAACACTTTGCTGTGGAGAAAATAAAGCAGTAACAGAAGATATACGCAAAAGACAATTTGAATCAGAAGATTACAGCAGTAATCTGTAGGCACACCCTGTAATAATACAGCAGAAGATATACCCAGCAACAACAATTTGAATCAGAGAAAAATAAAGCAATAAAATGTTAGCAACAAACAGTAACAATCCCTGTGAGTACAAAATAAAAATAACAAGACACAGTAAATCTGCCTAGCCAAAAGAAACCTTAATCCTTTTCCTTGCTCTGGTAAGGTTCTTTGCTCTGTCCTTTCAAGCAACCTAGAAGAAAAGAGCTCAGGTGAAGCTAGGTGCCTTGGCCAACAAACCTAGTCTTTGAGCAGCACTAGTTTTAGGTATCATACGGCAGATTTTTGAAAGATGGAAAAAAACCTGTGGAACAAAACAGGGAGTGGAAGAGATTAAAGGGTGGATAAAAGTTGAAACAATCTGAGGGAACAGAGGGACATCTTAATGAAACTAAAGGAGGCAGAGTCATCGGGAAGGAAAACGCAATGATAGAGTTGAGGATAGCCATGGAAGTACAGAACAATGACAAGACCTTCTTTAGATACATCAGTGAGATGAGTAAATCAAAAATGCGTAGTGAGGTTAAAGCCAAGAAATGATTTGGTATACAACAATGGGAAGAAGGCTGACATCTTCAATGAGTAGTTTTGCTCAGTCTTTACAGTGGAGGTGGGAGGCATACTCCCTGACTCTGGAATGCAGGCTAAAGGAGAGGCAAAGATGGAACTGGAATTAAGACCAGTGTTAGAGGCAAGAGAACTAAAGAGTCTAAGGGTGCTCAAAGTGTATAAATCTCCTGGACCAAATGGGCTCTACCCCAAAAGTGCAAAGGGAGTTGGGGCAAAACTTCAGGGCTTCTTGTGGATATGTTCAACTTCTTCCTAGATGCTGAGGTAGTCCTACAGACTGAAGGAGGGTGAATGTGGTCCCCCTGCACAAGAGTGGGTTCAGGAAAAACACAGAAAACTACAGGCTGGTTATCTTGACTTTGTGGCCACAGTAAAGCCCTCCTGCACCCATATGCTCCATAACAATGCCTGTGCCCCACTGGTGAGAATTTCCCAGAAGTCTCCTGGGACTGCCTTAAATCCTCTGGGGACAGGGCCTTCATAGTGGTGCAGGCTTGGCACTCAGAAATCGCTTATCTCCTTATATTCTTAATCTTTCCTCTGTGGAGGCTTTTAAGAAACCTCTTAAAACTCATTTATGCTGCCTGGCTTTAAATTACTTTCAATAACCTTGGTTAATTAATTGTTTTTATTTCTGTTTACTGTTTATGCTCTTTTATTGTTTACGTGTGTTATTTTCATGGCTTTTATATGTAGCTCCCTAATCCCAGGTTCTGTTAGTGGGTGGTGTGTTTCTGATACTATTAAGACAAAAATAACACAGTTTGGGATGTTCAAACATTATAATGTACCAGGCAAGTCATTCTGCAGAACCAGATGATGGAATACTGACCATAACGAAGACATACATGATGACTAGTATGGACACAACAGTATAACCTGGATGAATTCCAATGTTTTGTAATCATAACATACAATCACAATTAATCAAGTATGAAGCAGTGTTACACGTGAAAAAGAAATTACTTATCATGGGTTGAAGCACTTTACGTGGTCATATAGATGGCCCTTTTCTTTGCTTTTGTGAAATAAACAGAAAGTTTGTCATTGCCTTCTTCATCCTGTAGTGTTGGCCTCCCAGAATTTTCATTGTAGTGCAGTGCTGCCAAGTAAAGGCTAGGTCAAAACAAATGAAAACTGTTATTACCGCTACCACTACTACTACTACTATACTCAAATTGCTGCCACTTCAAGATTTAGATGGCAATTCATATATAAAACAATGGTAGAGCTTAACTATAGTTAACAGTTAGTGGCACAATGATACCATGCATCTCCAGGTATTCACCAAGCATGTGCATTGGTATGATTTTATGTTGTCTTTCCTAAATGCATGCCTATGAAACTGCAGTGCTGTTTACTGCAGATAGTAATTTAGTAATTTGGTCACTTATAGATTAATGGATTTTATAGTGCTGAATCATCTATACAAGATGGTGGCTAAATCGATTGCAAAGCTTGTCATTTGATAGGAGGCAGCATAGTGCAGTGGTTTAAGGCTGTAAGCTGCAAATCTAGAGACCTTGGTTTGAACCCAGAGCCCCACTTGCATACTGTGTGACCCTGAGCAAGTCACTTAACTTCCCTGTGCTCCCAGGTCACACCTGTAAACAAGCTTTCAGCTTAGTGTGTCTCTCCTGGTTAAACAATTGGAGTATGAGTATGATAGACAAACAGATAAAGAATGAACAATTAGCACCAAAAATGTGATATTCAGTCAGATGTCTTACAGGCTCACCGGCACTGCATTCCATCAAATGAATACAAGGTGTGCTTTGGTGAAAAGTTTATAATGGTGCTGTGGGATGCTCCACAGATGAAGTCTGGTTATGTGGAGATAATCTGCATATTCTGCGAGCAGCTGCCTGTTATCCAGAACTGGAAATTTCTGTCCCTTTGTCACCAGCAGTGGTAGACTGCATTTTTAAAAGTTACATCGAGATTTAAATACAAATTAAATTATAAGACAGGTCATTATGAGAGGTGTAATGATATTTAAGGAACAAGGACCTTAAACAGACTTTCAAAATGAATTGAATCACTCAATACATGTGATCAGTACAAGCTGATCACATAGGGCGGGCTGTCATTGAAATTAACTCACAGCCACAGTTGTAATTTATCAATAAAAAATTTGTAATGTCGTAAACAACTTTACAGGTACAATATCATACTACAAAGTAGGTGATCTACAAACCAGAAAGCTTCACATCCCTGGTGTGGGGAATGGGAATAATGCACTAAAAGATACTGTTATATGGTTTGCTAAAAGAACGTAATTAAGATGTTGAAGTGTGAGGCACTGCATTGTGATTTGTACAGGCAGAGGTACATCATTATATGTGCACTAATCAAGGCCCCTAGAATTCAGTGGCCGCAGAATTTTACACAGAACTTGCAACCTACCGCAGAACTTCTGCAGTGCTGACGAATTCACTGTTCTTGGTGATTCTTTATTAATATTTCCATTTATCCATAGAACCTGGTTCCATTCCCCTCTTTTTGTATCCCAAATCCCTCTATACTCAGAATTTGATGTTATTAATGCTATAACATCATAGGTTACGTAATGAAATGCCTTCATTCTGCCACAAAATGAATAGTCACTTATCTACCACTGCTCCCACTACCAGAGGCGGTGGCACAGCACATCAGGCACAGTAAGATTTGCTCAACCCGCACTATAGCCTAATACAATTTCCGGTCTTGCATTATTGCACTAGGGCCAACTAAACAAAACCTTGACAATAGCATAGAACCGTTAAGTCCGTACCTTACTTTGTGCAAAGTTATTTTTCCTTTAAGGTATAGATATGTCATCTGAAATGAATAACTGGTAAAATGAATTAACCTGTCATTTTTAAGAAAAATAAAGTAATTATGCCCAGAAAAGTGGAATATAATAATGTGCAGACCTGTTGAAAGAATAGATATGTTAAATAAATAATTGCGCTGTACATATTTTTGTCATGGTTATTGATTATATATTGTCACTGGTTGATAGACTCACCTAAAAGTTATGGAGAAATGTTGTGTGCAGGGCCAGAGGATAGCATGTTATGTTCCCGTGCTGGCAACTCAGATTCAGAGATAAGCTCTGGGAGCTGGCTGGGCAGCACAAGGATTAGAGGAACACATCACTGCTCTGAACCTGGGAAGGTATGGTGCAATGTTTTGTCACACGGGGGGGACACATTGTGATGGGATTGAGAGCTTTATCTCACAATGGGTTCACATGCATATCATGGCCTGATGGTGTTACATAGTGTGTCAGGGGAAGCAGGTTGGCATGAAAAATGAGTTTTGCAATATCTCTTTTATTCCATTTCCAAAGGGACCTGTATGAATGAGAATACAATTTCATGGAAATTTAAAAAATAATTATATATATATATATATATATATATATATATTCTATGCAAAAACTTTGTTAATGCATCAGTTAGGATTATTCTACAATGAAAAAATGAGAAATTCAACATTAAGGTTCCCACCTTCCTCACCCCACCCTGGCCTACCAACAGGCACTGGGCTGTCACGTTGGGGTCATCGCTTCTAACCTCACCCCATCCCATATGTAAACAAGCTGAGGTGGTGCAGTGTAGGAGAATGGGGTGAGAGTTAGGCTGGTGACCCCAACGACAGCCTGATGCCTGTTGGTGAGGCCAGGTGGGAGGGTGGCAGGGAACCTTAATGTCGAATTTCCTCATTTCTTTCACTGTAGAACAACCCTAACTGATGCATTAATGAAGTTTTTGCATAGAATTTCCTTTTTAAGAAAGAATAAAAAGTAGAAAGTTGCACAAGTTGGTGGGAGCACGGGGCCCTTCGGGCCCCATGCTTCCACCAACTTGTAAGTGTTGGGCCACATTACACAGCTGATGACTAAATAGTACAGTGACAACAGCAACCAGCCACTAAACAAATATGAATGTAGTAGAAGAATAGAAAACACTGTCCATAAAACATTAAGTCGCGCCACGCAATCTCTCCAAAAATAAATTGTCTGAGATGTAAACACTGCAATCCACATCTACAGGACATCCTGTCAACACTCTCCACATTTCAAGTGAGAAAACTGTCTCTGAGATATAACATGTCACAATTTGAAATTTTCATTTGTCAGACTGGCACAGTTGCACACCTGTTGACATTTAACACACACAACAACTGGAAACTACATCCATGACACTAAGGCTAAGTATTTTATCAATTTCAAGGCACTACCACAAGTAAAATGCTGTCTGCAGAATGTAAACTGTGCCATGCCATATCTCCAGCAAAAAATTTCCTGTCACATAATCACTGTAATTTACATGCACAGGACATGCCGTAAACACCTCTAAATTTCAAGTAAAAGACCAGACTGTTTCCAAGATATTCAGTCTTAAAGTTTGTAAAATTTTCTATCTATTCCATTATAAAAAATCTGCCCATCTTGTCCTGCCCTCACGATCAAAGATGGCGATCAAAGAATCTCACAATCAAAGAATTTGCAGGCTCGTGATCAAAGAATTTGCAGTCTCACCAATGAAGAATAAAAACTTTTGTAATTTACAATATTGAAAGAACTGCAGTAAACCACTGCTATGGTTCGACAGAACGAAGCCCCCTGAGCAAAACCTACCCTCATTTGACTTCCTAGGGCACCCCGGGCTGAGAAAATTGATTTTTTAATCCGGCCATCTCATCCTACCCTCACGATGCACAATCGCGATCAAAGAATCTTGCAATCAAAGAATTTGCAGGCTCGCGATCAAAGAATTTGCAGGGTCACGACCAAAGAATAAAAACTTGTGTAATTTACAAAATTCAAAGAATTGCGGTAAACCACCACCATGGTTCATCAGAACGAAGCCCTCTGAGTTAAACCCACCCTCATTTGTCTACCTAGCAAACACCTGAGTTGAGAAAATAGATTTTTTTATCTGGCCATCGTCCCTACGCTCGTGATGCATGACTGTGATCAAAGAATCTCGGGTCAGGCCACAGTGGTGCTGAGGGTTGAGGTGCTGGATGCCACACCGCGCCATGCTGGCGACCCGTGTTTGGGAATGGGCACGGGCTGTCGGAGGTTGGCAGGGCGGGAAGGATTGAGCATCTGATGGACTGCTGTCCTTTCCCGGGAGGGGGAACTGCTGCATTGGCACCTGAGTGCCTCTGGTGGAGGCTGGGGAGCAAGATGATATGTGTGAGCATGGGGAGCATAGTGCAGACGTCTTGAGGGGAGCACGACAGATCATGCGTGTTCTGCCTCGCTGGTGTTATTGATGCACCCGGCTCCAGAGGGAATAACAGGAAAAATTTCACCTCAGTGCCTCTATGACGCTGCCTTGCTGCACCTCCATTGCTCTCTGGCTGGCTCCCACTAACCCAAACCGTGTCCTGGACACCATGGCCAGTGCTATGGCCCCACCCTGGGGGGGGTTAGCCAGGGGGCATCGGGAGAACAGCTGATATGAGAGCGAGGGGTGACAGGGGTCATGACCATGCTAAAACCTGGTGCTGAGATGACCAAAAAAAAGAAAAAAAGAATCTCGCGATCAAAGATTGCAGGCTCGTGATCAAAGAAATTGCTCACTCGCAACAAAGAGCGAGGGACGAGATGGACAGATTTCAAAATAGTTTTTTGTAGCCCAGGGGTGCCCTAGAAAGTTATATATGGGGTGGGTTTTGCTCAGGGGCTTGCTCATGCCATCTGAATAAAAAAACATAACTTTTCAATATCCCTGGTAGTCTAGTGGTCCCCCATCATAATAAAATAAATAAGAATTTCCATGTCCTGGTAGTCCAGTGGCCCCCATCCCCCACCCAGCTGTGCCAGCTCACCCAGCACCCCTCCATCCTTCCTCTGCCAGCCACTCCACAGCCACCTCTCACCTCCATGGCTAGCCCCCAACTGTGTGTATTACCAGTGCTAATTTAAACAGATGCTCAGAAATAATTTCAGAGCGCCTGTTTGAATTAGCGCCGTAATGTCACAGTTGGCAACTGGCTGTGGAGGTAAGAGGTGGGTTGTGCCAGCCCGCTGGGGAAGGGTGGGGACAGGTGGGGCTAGCACGGTTGGGTGGGAGTGGTGGGGCCACTAGAATACCAGGACATGGTAAATGCTTATTTATTTTATTTAATTATGATGGGGGACCACTAGATAACCAGGGATATGAATAATAAAATAATAAAATACAGATCGGGGCCACTAGACTACCAGGGATATGAAAAGAAATATACATAAATACACATGGGGGCACTAGATACCATGGATAAAAAAGACATATTAGTAAAATACTTATGGGGGGGCACTAGACTACCAGGGATACAGGGATCATTATGTACATTATCATGATGGGGAGGGGGCCGCTAGACTACCAGGGATAATGAAAATTAATATTTTTTTATTCAGGTGGGGCAGAAAGAAGCCTCCTGAGCAAAACCCATCCTTATATAACTTTGTAGGGTACCCCGGCTACAAAAATATGTTTTGAAATCTGTCCATTTCATCCCTCGCTCGAGATGCAAGATCACGATCAAAGAATCTCACGATCAAAGAATTTGCAGGCTCGCGGTCAAAAATCATTAGCGAGCCATGAATAAAGATTTTTAAAGCTCAGAACTCTATTTTTTTGGCCAGTGTGGATGCAACCAAAGGCATGGCTCGATAGATCGGGGTCCCTGAGTAAAACCCATCCAAGTTTTACATCAGAAGTGAACCCTGAGCCGAGATATTTGTGTTTTTCGGATTAGAAATTTCAAAACAAGATGGCGGACCTCACGATCAAAGAATTTTGAAAATCCTCGGGGGCAAAGATTCTTGAACCATGAGGCTGAAAATTCTTTGATTGCCGGGTGGGACCAGATGGCCAAAACCCCATTCTTTGTTCGCAAAATAGACATATAAATGCTCCCATTGACTTTTAATGGGAACTTAAAAGTGGCATAACTTTTGAATGCCTTAATATTTTTTCACCAAACAAAAAGTGGCATGTTCAGCCACCAAAGCTCTTTCAAATGAGCCATCTCACAGAGCAGCACACTACACAACAGCTGTGCAGGGCCATGTCCAAAATCCCAAAAGCTGCCTCCAAAAATTGATAACTTTGCATCATTCAGCACTTTCGTACGCAAAGACCGTAAGTCTGACCAAAACATAATTTAGCAAATCAAGAGATCTATCATGCCCCACCACACATACCAAATTTCAGGAAATCCGTTGAACAGATCCAAAGTTATTAATGCCCAAACATTTGACTTTAGTGTGTAAGTGACACGCTAAACCATAACTATAGTAGTACACTGCATACTATAATATATATATATATATATATATATATATATATATATATATATATATACACACACACACACACACACATTGTATGTATGTTATAGTTTGCATATAAATATACAAGTAATACACAGTGGGGACCTCATGAGTGGTATAGATAGCATGAGTATAGAAATCCTTATTTATCGCGATAAGGTCCCTCTCATGATTTCATTTATGCAATAGGCTAGGACCTTAAGGGACAGATTTTTGTTGTTGTTTTTTTTTAGGCATAAAATTATTTGTATAAATCTGTAATTTTTTGAACAAGTGTTACTGTGCTTTCCCCCATCCTGATTTCTATAATCACTGCCATGAAAGTGAAGTCAGGATGACAAGCTGACACTGTAATGTGGTAGTTCATTAGTGCCTCAGAACTTCCGCAGAAATTACAAACCACCACCGCAGAAGTTCTGTGACAAATGGTAGTCTTGCTGCAGGACTTGGTCACAATGTGCCATAGAAAAGAAGAGGCCTTGGCAATAATCAACGCATGATGTATGTGTTGGACAGATCAAACACACGCCTAGAGGAGTTGATACACTTGGCCTGCACACTGTGTCTCAATAAGCAGCAGATATGTAAGTTTGCACTGTGTAACGACACTCCTCCTGTGTTATAACTTTCTTATGGAGTAAGCATCTTGATTGCTAAAACCTTTGTTGAACAGACAACAAAAGTAATGTGATGTTACTTGTCTCAAGGATGATATGCATCAATATTCATTGGCCTGCAACTATTTCTTTTTGGCTTCCCGCCTGCCAAGCAAGCCATGCATGTACTTTGGCATGAGCTCACTGTGGCCCTTATGGATGTTTTACATATGGTCTTTCATGAAGCCCCATCTGGCTTTACGCATATCAGGGTCACAGTCAGTGGTTGAGGCTGCGCTCCATTACACGTGATTATTTATTGTTCGCTTCCAAGGATTAATAGTCTCACACCCTTTTTGTTTACCTAACGCCTCGATCATTTTCCATAGACCTATGACAAAAGATAGTTGCAAAATTAGCCTGCACGCAACAAAACAATACTAGAATTAGAAAAACCAAGATTTCAGACTAGCACACCTTTGGCCATGTGCCACACATCATAATAATGTTTGCCACCTGTCATTAAGAGATTGTCCCTCAGCCATGTATTTATTTGTTTGTGGTGGCTGGTCACTTAAGCAACCGACAGGGTGTGTGTGTGTGTTTCATGCTGGGATAACGTCACACCTCAGGTGGTGGGCATCCAACAACTGAGGCATGACGTTATCCCAAACGATACACACCTTGGAGGGCATTCTTGCTACGATACAATGGCTCGTTGTTATATATAAAAAAAAATAATTTTAAAGAATGTTTTTATTAGTGTGGAAAAATATTTTTGTTTCTTAAGAGGAGTTGCAAAAAAAAAGAGCTCATCTAGCTCATCATCCAAAAAATCATCTCCAGGTTCACAGTGAGGCTGAGACTAGACCTGTGATGTTGTGCTGGGATAACAGCATGGGGTCAGCCCAAGACTGACCAATTAGAGTCCAGGATTTTTTCTTGCCATTGTATAATAAGTAGTCAATTGTCAGTTGACTTTTAGTAACGAAAAATACCAGGATCTGCTTTAAATCCTCCAACTCCATCCACGTGGAATTTTCAACCTTGTTACTCTAGTGAGATAAATGAACAATCATACCTGTTCTGAATTGGTACGTACTGTATGCAATACAGCAAAACAAGCATCACATTAGATTACATTAACAGTCTGTTAAGCAATCAATAATACCCTCCATGGTGGGTGGTATTGGGCACTAGCGGACCACTCTGGGGTGTAAAGTGTCCCAATGCCATTGGCTGAGGGCTTTATAGTGAATGGTGGAATGTGGTTGTGTATGGAAATCCATACACCACAAAAAGTCATTCTGCTGCAGTAGTGACATCCTCAGTAACACAGAATGACTTTTTGTTCTGCATTAGTGAGGACATCATAATACAAGGGATTCCAGCAGACATTGTGTTTGCCCTTGCTGTGTAAAGAGTGGCACAAGCATGTGCTGGCCTGTGGCACTTCTTATCAAGCGTGGTTGGCAGAGCGAGGCTAAAAAAGGGAAAAAGTTAATTTTTTTTGTATTTTACATGCCATCCAAAGACACTGGAAGCCACCATACGCTTTATAGAACAGTGTATGGGTAAACATACACTACTTGGCAATTCTTCCTCCTCATGGATACAATGCCAACTTAGGGACCTCTCAAGCTTTGCTCTCGAGGTCATGAGTCAGCATTGTATCCACTCAGTGAATGAATAGCCTTGTAGTGTATGGTTATCCATACACTATCCTATATACAGCCACTGGAAGCTCCAGTATGGACCTAACTGCCCACCTTGGATGGCATTATTGCGCTTAGAAAATGTGCTTTTTTCTAGATTTCACGTGAAATATCTACAACAGTGTAAAACATAATTAAAGTGATTTCCCTCTTTCTGAAGGAGCTGCTAAAATTGAAATAGAGTAAGAACTGACACTGCTCCAATGAACAACTAGAAGTTTTTGGGAGGAGTTCAGTAAAAAATGTCTGTATCTGCTAAACACTGTATTTTAAAACAGCATGGCAGTACCGAAAAGGTCATAAATTAGTTGATATAATGAAGAAATATTTGTTCTTTCAATGAGCTGTGTAGCGCTACCATAGATTAGGTTCACATGTAGTAGTTCAACCTGATTACCTCCCAAAAAACAATGTATTCCAAGTAGTCATGTTTTTAAATTTCTTTTTTAAAGAAATGCATTTTACGTGATGATAGCTTGGGCTGAAGGCGCACCTGCTAAGCCTTGCACATGGATATCTGTGTGGGTGATGTGGCACCTTGTGCTGGCTCTTTTGAGTTCCAGGGCATCGATTCTGATGTAATGTACACCCTTGTAAAGGGTATTAGCCAATCAGTTTCCAGGAAATAAAAATACTATTTTCTAAAAAACAGCAATGTACCTTACTTAAGCAATAAGGCGTGACCAGGTGTTAGATTAACAGTCTGTTGAGCACACCTTAGGGGTGTAATGTGACACGAGGCACAGCCAAGTCCCATATTGACCCTTGGGTGTGATTAACTAACTGTTACTATAACTCATGAGAGTGTCTTACTGCTATTATGAAAAATAGTTCCAAAAGAAGGGTGTTAAAAGGATACTTTTTTTCATTTACATAGAGATTTATAATGAAATAGTTCTCCCACCAACAGTTTAAGAATGCTGGTTCAAAATCACAGTATCGCATTCCAGTCATTCATCAGTGCTATACGATGGCATGCTGACAGGAAGAACACATATACCACTGTGATCAGGCTGCACATGACAGTTTAACGTGGATTAATGTAAGGCTGTTGAAATCATAACAAATGGCGTCATTGCAGAATTTCTGGGAACATTTTTATAATATAGCTTAAAATAAGTTGAACTATGAAAAGCTATGCTTCAAAGCCACTAACCTGTACTAATTATACTGCAACTATTTTACCAATTCATTGCTCAAGCATGCTATAGGAACCAGACTTGGCACAATAGCCTGGACTGTTGCAGCGCCCATCGCCACCGAGCATTAATCCACCATCCATCATGCGAAGTTCAACTAGCTTGCTTTGATGTTCTTTCCAGAATGGTTCAATTGTAGGTAGTAGGACTTCCCTTTGGTGATTGTCAAATGAGCTCTTAGATATGCACGCAATATTCAAAAATGTAAAATTTGAAGGGCCTTTTAACACAGGACATCCAGAAGTCAAAAGGGCTCCAGGCAGTGAGAGTTTAACGGAGATATGCTACGGACTGAGGCTGGTTTCACCAGACACGTTGATGGCCACAGTCGTTACAGTTCACTAATACAGTAACTAATGTACCCTGTGTTGTGTACGCCATTCATGGAGTAATCCACTACCGCGTTATCTCCACAAATGGGACACGTTTGAAATAATTCATGCAAGCATGATTTAAATACTTGAATTTTTTTCTTCATACAGCTGTTCTTCAGTTGTAATGCTACAGGAGCAACACATATAGTACAATATCTTATGTTACTACCCTATGTCTGTTTCACTATCCTCATATTTGAACAAATGAATATATAAGGAATAAATAAGAATATATACATCTAGATATATATATATATATATATATATATATATTGATATATATATTGATATATATATAAGATACCTGCAACTGTCATTAATCCTCTCCCCCATGTGCTATGGGCATCCTCTGGTAAGACCATAATTGCTTTGTGAATACCAACTACCTATTGTTTGTACTTCTTTTATGCTAAAAACAACCCCACCCACCAGCTCCTGTCTCATATCTACTACCTTGTTGCAGCAATCTAATTCCTGATATCCCTTCCTCTCTACTCCTGGCTGTCTACATATATACTTTTGATTGCACTATCTAAAGATTCCTACCTCTCCTATCCATTTTATTCTGTGATCGACTCATCTGCCAAAATGTTTTTATTGCTAACACCAGTACCATGTTTCAAGTATCATTACGCTATCTACAGTTGTCACCTGTGTTACCTTAGTTATTGCCACCTTCGGTCAACCCATGCGGTGTCATTAAATGTTTATCTTGCTTGTACTATGTGATGCTTGCATTTATGTATATATTGTTATTCATTTATTTATGTATGTATGTTGTGTAAGTCTATATGTCACAGGACCTCCTTGTGAATGAGCTTGCTCAATGGAGTTTTCCTGCAATAAACTTGAACTTGGACTTGATTAAACTTATAAGACCGAATAGAACTGTTCAATAAATATGCCATAAAGACAATTCCATTTTTAAAATATTTACAGTTACAGGAGCAACTGTGGTCTGCAGTGGCACTGCATGTGATGATAGTTTAGAGCTTGATTAAGTAGCAGAGGGGTAGCTGTCTACTATGGTGATGGATGTTGATTTCACTCAACTCTTACCTGCCTAATGAAGAAGGTACGAGGATAGGGAACACCAGGGCTTCAGATAATTTTTTTTGGGTGGAAGTCAAATACTTCCATGGGTTGAAATTTGGAAGTCATTTCAGTTTTACTGGAGTCAAAATGCTTCCAGCTGTCAACTTTGGAAGTCAAAAGAATTCCAGTCAACACATTTTAGTTGAAATAATCCAAGTCCTATAGTTTTGAAGTCATAGGCCTTCTGAGTACCTCACTGTAACCTCAACCACGGCACATCCACAGAAATATATTTCTGAATGGGTCTAGAAAAGGAAAATGTGCACAGTAAATCAGTTACTTACAGTACATGTTTATTTATGTTTTAAACTCTGTTTATGCCCACTCATTCTCTGGCCCTAGATCTTTTCTGGTGTGACACTAGGCTCTGGCTTTTTTCCTGCTCTGCCGAGGTCCTCCAACCAAACCTCCATCCCGGGAGTGCTCTCCACCCCTCACTCTGACTTGACCAACCCCCCAGCTCTGAGTCCCCCGAGGTGGGACCAACACTCCTCTGGTGCTCTGTCTACAATCTAGTAGGTGGCCGGAAGTGGGTGGGAGCTGAAGGCTGGTCAGAAGGGCCCGATGTAGAGCATGGGTACCGTGCTGTGGGTCCCTCCTTCGCTTGTGCGGGTGCCTGGGTTTTTCCCACTTTTTCTCTCCCTCTGAGGTGCGGGCATGCAATGGAGCCCAGTGCATGGTGGGCATGCTCCCACACCCGCACTCAGAGCATCCTGCTGCACCTCTCCCCACCTATGTGTTTCCTTGGCTGCAGAGCCCCCAGTTTCCACTAGGAGCCACTAAACCCTCAAAGCCCACAACCCACCCACTCCAGATGAGAAGAGCAGTCCTCCAGACACTTGATCCTCCCTCGCCCTAAATGACCCCTGAAGACTTGTGTCCGCTCCTGAACACGAGTCGCCGGTGTTGAGCGAGGTAAGGTGGATGCCTCAGCCCTCAGCACCACCAGGCCAGCCACAGTATGTGCTTATTTCATGAATTGTTCTTGCAGTTCCAAGAAACCTCCATCTATTTTGTGTTAAGTTGCTTGCAGTCAGATGCCTGCTACATTCAAAGTCTGGTGATCATACACTATTACTAACACACAAATATCACCTTCCTATTAAAGCTGACAGATGTTTTGATATCAGATCTCATTTGTTGTATTTATTCATTGATGATGGCAAGCAAGATACAATGCATGAATGCAATTATGCAACCAACACATCAAGTCAAACAAACTCAGTATTGTTTTGTATGTTGCTCATGTTTATATCACAACATGTTGTGGAGTATCACCACCACTTAAATGGGGAAGCCACCACAAGGACCTTTCACCACCAGTTTAAGGCACCAATATGGTCAGGTTCCCATGTCTGACACCCACACCACCGAATGCCATGGCCATCTCCTGTGATATGCCTGCCCCCACCAACATGGTAGCTTCCCACACATATGCCTGGTCCCTTCCACTGCTAACATGGCAAGTTCCCCACACATACACCCGGCTTCTCCTTCAATATCCACTATCCCCCATCAAGATACACACAGCCTGCTCCCCAAACCCACATACCCGCTCCACCCTACCAACATAAATACAGACACACACTTTCTCTCTCTCTCTCTCTGAAAAAATATAGCTGAGTCCCCATTCCCCAGTAAGTTCCCCTCCATCAAAGTATCCTGCTCCCCCAAAAAGACCACAGCCAGCTCCCTCAGCCACTTCAGCAACATAAACAGCCCTGAACAACAATACAGCCAGTCTACCCCCAGCCACCCCACACCCAAGTGAACACAGCCCTGGAATCAGCACTGCCATCCCCACCCCACCCAAGTAAACACAGCCAACCCAGGAACCAACACTACTAGAGCACACTCCCAACAAATCCAAGTGAACACTGATGGACCCAGCACCTACACGTCCAGTCACCCACTCAAGCAAAATAGCCCACCTTGTGCCAACACTGCCAACCTTGCACTACCCAAGTGAACGCTGATGCCCTTGGCACAGCACATCCAGTCCTTCCAAGAAAACACAGCCAGCCTTGGCACCAACGTGCAAGCCCCTACCCCACCCAAGAAAATCTACCCAGATCTCATACCCACAGCCCCAACACAGACCATCACTAGACTGGGAGGAAGCAAGTAAGTTTTTTCTATTATTTGGTAACCAGGTAAGGCCTGCTAGACACAGGTGCCTGTTTTCAGGGGTGAGCTGGGAGCACTGGGGAGATTATGTGACTTGTTCAGAGTCACACAATAAGAAAGTGGATGGGGGAATCAAATCCAGGTCTACTGGATGTACCAAGTTCATTCACAGGCCAGCTTGTTACTCTAACCTCTAGGCTATACAGTGCTTGGCCAGCCCAATTATACAAATGCTGCTCCCCTTTCTTGTCCATGCAGATATAGGCAACTCTTGTCAACAGGCTTCTCGTTAGTCAAGATCGGATTGTAGCGTTAACTGTTTGAATACTCAGCCAAGTTTGAATGTAATAGAAATGGCCCACAACAGTTTATAAAGTGGGTAATTTATTAAAGTTACTCAGTTCTGTAATGCATTTGAATTTTACATAACACATCAGTTAACATGATCTACAGAAGTCTGCTCAAGTTTAAAAGTAACCTACTATTGCAGTTTATTAGGGGATTTAAACCTATTCAAAGGGTGCACTGTGTCTTAAGTTTGATGTTGGATCTCCCCTGCTCTTGGCAGTAATAGCCTATCTTGGTACATCTCTTAGCTAAAATACCAGATGTTAATAACCCCCACATGCTGTAACATGATCATACTAGGAATCATACTAGGAAGATAAGGAGCTAGGAGGCTTTGAGGCCCATAATTGCCCCTAAAGTTAATAATAATTAATATTGACATTTGAGAGAATTAGCATATCCAGTCTGTTCTTAAATATATTTTTGGATTCACTAATAATAATTTCCAGTGGGAGTGAGTTCCAGGGGTTGATAGTTCTAACAGTATATCAGGAGTATGACCAACACTAACTGTAATAATGATGTGTACAGTATGCCTATGTAATTGCCTGCTGAAATGACTTGATTAATTGAAGTTATAATCAATAAATGTGTTTTAAAAAAATAGGCTTCTTGTTCCTCTTTTTTTGTAGAAATGAACTGAAACACACACTGGTTCACCAGCACAGAGTCATGTCAAGGCTGGCTGTATATCATTCAGCTTTCTGAGTCGGAGACTGCCACAGAACATAGATAAAACATACTCCTCCATGCTAAAGCTGATTAGAAGGGTTGCAAATAATTTTAGTTTAATTTAACCCCTTCACATCACACCTGAATTATATAAGTCAATGCAAATTGAGTTTCAAAAGTGTGTTTTTGTTAGGTGAGGGGTTAAATTAAAAAGAGAAAAATACATCCACAGTAGAAAAAAACAGACATCAGCCCTTAACAGGGTTCTTATATAAGGATGTTAGTTACTCCAAGCTGTCTATTTCTGAACATTTTGCACACATTTCTGGAAATAAAATATGTCTAAAATCCACCTATCTGAAGCTCTGGTGAATGCCGAGAATGAGCAAGGCACAATGACGGGGATGAACAAAGAGGCTGTTCATGGGGCATCGTGGTGCCATATGTACCCTTGGGATGAGGGTTCATGGTTTGCTTATGCCTGGTGAGGTAGCTCTCCACATTGGTGATGGATGTTGATTTCACTTGGCTCTTACATGCCTCATGGATAAGGTATGAGGATAGTGAAGGCAGAGAAGGCGCAAGGAACGATACCGGTGATGGAATAAGAGGATAGGTAGTCATGGACAGAGCTTTCAGAACTTGCTTGTGATGCTGAGAGTTCACTCTGTAAAATGGAGTGGAATGTTGATTTCATTCTACTCTTATCTGCCTCATGGTGAAGGTATTAGGTAGCTGAGGCAGAGAATGAGCAAGACACAGTGCTGGGGATTGACGAAGGGGCTGCTCCTTTGGCAATGGGCTGCATGCGCGCATCCACACATATGCATGTCAGCATATTGTTCCATAGGGATAGAGGATAAAGAAACAGAACATACATCCATTACACCGGATGACAGACCCCCACCACCAACCTTACTGCTGGTGACCCAACACCCGTCGACAGAACAGCACATGTTGGAAGTTCTTTCCTGGTCAACATTTGATGAACATTGGGAGACCAAAATGGGTATCCAGGGAGGGAGAGAGAGAGACCATGGTGAAACAAACCACAAAAATTGGTCAAAAAACTTACCTTCACAGCATTAGCAACAATATTAAAAGGAAAATAATAGATAAATTATTAGTGCAAGAAACTGTAACCGGTGTTATTGGATTAATAAAAAAAGCAAGATGTTGAGGCCAATATACACAGAATGATAAGAGAACTAAGGTGGTTTCAAATGTATTACTCCTATGCCTTCACAGTATAGACTTATAGTGTACAAGACAGTGTTTTCCATATTGAGTTCCATCCCTTTATAAATGTGGTGGTATCAGAGTTGAAAGATCCCAGACTGTGGTTGTACCATTTTGTGCACAACAACATTCTAGAAGATATAGAATGCTTTTGTAACACAGAATTATGCAAACACGGTCAATGACATTTCAACTGTGAGACAAATGCATTTTCAAAAATGGAGTACAGCCTCGAGGAAAGGAGGAAGGGGGGACATGATAGAAACTTTCAAGTACCTCAAGAGAATCAACAATGTCCAAGAGGGTAGCATCTTTCAAAAAAAGAAGTGTGCAAGAACAAGGGGGCACAATTTGAAGATAGAAGAGGGGTGGCTCAGAGGTAATTTAAGGAAGTATTTTTTCACAAAGAGGGTTGTGGATGCATGGAATGGCCTTCCGGAGGAGGTTGTGGAGTCAAAAACAGTGGTGGAATTCAAGCATGAATGGGACAGTCATAAGACAATTCTAGGGGATGGGGGTAGGAAGAAGTAGGCTGCTGGTTAACTAGGATCTGCAGCTTATTCATTAGGTAGGGAAATGGGCAGACTGGGTGGGTCAAGCAGTCCTCACCTGCCGTCAGAATCTGTGTTTCTATGTTTCTATGATTGATTTCTATATAGAGCAATGCTGCACTATGCACGATATCACTCATTGAAGCCAGCATCACATAATGAATGTAAGTCAATTATAATGCAAACAAAATGTAACATCAATAATGTTTTTTGGTCAGATACCGTTGATCCACAGATCCTGGTCCCAGTCTTTGTGATTGATAAGCCTCTGCACCATGGCAAGGTGTCTAGTTAAGCAGAGGTTATTCCTGATAACTGAACGTTAAGGAACACATATATGACACTGCTGTAGTACAATAAAAAGGATATGTTAGGGTTCTTAATACCAACTGATTAGAAAATAAAAATGTAAAGAATGATTAGTAATGTTTAAACTGAACATGAAGTAGGATGCTGGACTAATGAAACTGAAACACTGTGAAATACAAACCATTCTATTTCCTTAGCAAGTTTATGTGCTGCTGCCGCTATTAAGTCCTCACCTGGACTGTAATCAGAGTCATTACGAATGTATTCATCATCCGTCAGGGATAATAAAGACATATGTAATGGAGTAGAGCAGTGCTGAAAATTAAAAATTCCTTCATCTGGACTGTCATATGGGCATCTGTTAGCAGATCATACTGGATACCAACAGACACTGTATTTGGGCGCACCATAACTTGGTTTATGGACGGATCATCACTGTAATTTTTAGTTGCAGTCAAGATGGGGCGGTGAAAATATAACTGGGAACTGTAGTCGCCAGCATCGTAGTTGCGGTCAATGTAGTAACCGCGACAATACTCACCAATTTGTAACAGTAAAAAAAGTCTAGAAAAAGAGAGCAAGGTGATGTTTTTTTACTTGCCTGTCATTTCACTTAAGTTGTCAAACTGGTGGTGGTCGCACTGATGATGACATAAGCAGCTACCAATTTCAGGCAATGCTGGTGATAAAACTTTACTTAAGGTCAGGATTTGAAAACAGATAGCATCGATTGCTGATATCTGTGTCATGGATTTCGTAACTACGCAGAAAGGTCGGAAGAAGCTCTACTTGGACAACTTCTTATATACCAAAGAAAAGGATGGGTCTGATGGAAAAACTATTTGGCGATGACAGCAACAGACATGCAGGGCTCGCATGCACATCTTGGGTGACAGCATTGTCAAAGCCCCTATAGATCATAACCATGCTCCCATACACAGTAATGCCCAAGTGATTACGGTGTGCAGTTGCATGAAGCATAAAACTGCTGAAACAGAGGCGGTACAAGAAATGTCATTCAGCATGCACTTCAAGAGGTGGACATTAGAAACGCACATTTATTGCCAAGACAAGAGACTTTGTGGCGAGACGTAGACTCAGCAACTGTGTTCCCCAACTGATTCTGACATCTCAGAATTCTCAAAAACAGTGAATGGGAAGTGTTTATTCAGGTTCACAAAGAGAACCTTCTAATCTTTTGGCGAGTCTGATTTGCAGGTGCTACGAGACCATCAACACTGGTTCTCGCATGGTACTTTTAATGTAGCACCACAGCAAGGCGACCAGTTGTACACCATACATGCACTTGTACAGGGGTCAATTGACCTTGCATGTATGCCTTACTGCCAGGGTGTAGTGAAGAGTGTATAGGAGGTTGTTTGTGCACCTAAAACATTGCTAGGTAGCCACATAACCAGTCAGTTAAATGACTGATTTTGAAATTGTTGCCATAAAATGTTATCTGAGGTCTTTCCTTTTCTGAGCTGTCGGGATGCAACTTCCACCGGGGCAAGCACTGTGGTGACATGTACAGCAAGAGGGATGCAGCGAAATATGTACAGGATGCAGAGTTCTCTTAAAAGGTCACCTGTCTGCTGGGGTTGGCTTATGTTCTTACTGATGATGTCGAACATTACTTTGAGGTGCTCAAGATGATTCGGACTTTGAAGAATTAGAGTCTTTATACATAGATACATAGACAGTGTCAGAAGATAAGGGCCTATGGCCCACCCAGTCTGCCCATTTGAGCTTGTAAGTTCAGTTTGTTTTCCTAGAAGTCTGTTGCCCCTTACCCCTGACCTCCAGAATTCCTTTATGTCTATCCCATGCATTCTTAAATCCCGTGATTGTTTCCAGCCCCACCACTTCCTCTGGCAGGGTGTTCCACTTGTCCACCACCCATTCTGTGAAGAAATTCTTTCTTATGTTCCTCTGAATCGTCCTCCTCCAACTTCATCCCATGCCCTCTAGTCCTGGAACATCTTTTCACTTAAAATAGTGTTTTCCTGCACCCTGTTCCTCCTGTAAGATACTTGTATGTCTCTATCATATCCTCTCTCCCTCCTGTCCTCCAGGGAGTACATGTTCAGTTCCTTCAACCTGTCTTCATAGGACTTGTGATGCAATCCATGCACCATCTTTGTTGCCCTCCTCTGAACCTTCTCTACCCTGTCTATGTCCCGCGTGGGTATGGTCTCCAGAACCGTACACTGTACTCCATGTGGGCCTCACTAGTGTCTTGTATAGCGGAATTATGACCTCCTTTTCCTGCTGGTGATGCCCCTGCCTATACATCCCAGCATCCTATTTACTTTACCTGCTGCCTTGTCACACTGTTTCCCTACCTTGAGGTCATCAGAGATGATAACCCCAAGATCCCTTTCCTGCTTGGTGCATGCTATATCCTCACCCCCAACTGATATATTGTGCCAGGGTTTTTGTGCCCCATATGCATTATCTTGCACTTTGCATTGAATTTCAACTGCCAAACCCTGACCATTCTTCAAGTTTCTGCAGGTCCTTCTCATTCTGTCTACACCCTCTGGTGAGTCTACTCTGTTACAGAGCTTTGTGTCATCAGCGAACAGTGAAATTCTGCCTTCTAGGTCCTGGCATGTCACTAATGAAGATGTTGAATAGGACTGGTCCCAGCACTGATCCTTTATTAGATTATTTTGAGGCTGTTTATATCAGGAGGATGCAAAGAAATCAAAAAAGTGCAGACAGCCCCAATTTGCCCATCAATTTTGGAATCAGCACAATCGAGTACTGCAAGATTTGCCACGGAGCAATAATGCCATTGAGGCATGGCACCATGTATTCGCACTAACTGTAAATGTTAGTCACCTAACTAGAGAGAAGCTTGCTAAAAAGCTGTGCCAAGAGCAACATGCCATTGCATTGCAACATCGACAAATGGAGGTAGGACAGCAGGCACCAAGAAAAAATAGTCGCTATGTACGCCTCAACATGGTGTACAAATCCATATGCCTTCATTTTGAATCACGTAGTCTGAAAAAGTTTCTCATGGATATAGCATCAGTAATCGAGATTAATGTTGCATAAAGCACTAAAACTACTGTTTACTGTTCCCTGCATCAATTAAAGAAAAAGGCACACTAAGCACACTATTTACTGTTCCCTGCATCAATTAAAGGGACAGTTTTAATAAGTATAAGCACCTTAATCTCAGAGTCGCATAGTTTTCGGTTGCATAGTGTAAGCACATCGACCTACTAAACCACTCCATTTTGTCCCCACGATGATTATTGTAGCAACAAAACGTCCTGTCGACTATTTGTCTACAACAACCTCACCGCGACGTTTTGTCCAGGGACCAAATGCCCGTATGCACATAACTCATACCAAACAACACCACATGCAAGTTCTTATTATGTGTAGAAACATAATTACAGTCATGTTGTTATGCAATTTGATTCATTGTTAATGTGTTAATATTCTTAAAACAGTCAGCAATGTACTGTACTTGTAATCATCATCTGCAAAGGAACCACATAAGCAGACAGGCAGATTAAAGTGGTTTGACATAGTTTATGCAGTTGTATGCTCAATCAAAAATCCAGAGAAGTTGGACAGGAAAGTAGTTATTAAGACTGGGTAACTAGACAAATGAACCATGGCCATGCAGTGGCTATCCTTTAACTGACCTTCAAAAAGGCATTTGACTGTCTGCTGCTTGGGAGACTAGGAATTTAGCTACTAAGTACAGGGGCAAGAGAAAATATGATGTGATGGGTAATGATCTGGGTACAGTGAATAAGGCATTAAGAGTTGATGAGGAAGGAGAGCTATCAGCCCAAAGGTGGTGACGGGAGTTACGCAGTGTTTGATGTTAGGACAAGTGTTTTGGGTATGCAATACATACATTTCAGTTGAATTTGTAGTAAAACCAGCCTGTTTGCAGATGACATCAACATGGGAGGGTGGTAGCTGACATAAGGGTTTTGGCAATGGTTGCAGGAAGGCAAGTCAAGCTACAGTGTGCATTGGAGGTAGGGGCAGCTGCAGGATAAGTGAAGGTAGCTGCACAATAGACAGACATGGTAGATGGTAAGGTCTTTATTTTATTTATTCAGTTTTTGTTGACTGTTAAGTGCACTAGAAAAATTCTGCCTATTTTCAAGCATGACCTGGGGAGGGGATATAGATGAATCCCAACTGACCTTGACACAGATTAAGCTGCTGGTGGTATTTTTAGTGAATGGGGAATTTGGCCAGAGCACCAGGAAATCCCCTACTCTTTGTAGGTGGCACTGTGAAGCCGAAAGATGGGAGTCCCAGTTGGAAGGAGACAGTGGAAGAGGATGGTCAAGTGGCTGCCTGCCCATTAAGAAGCTTTTGCAAAGGGGAAGGTATGGCTGGGATGCACCCAGGATGAGGCCAGCAGAGCATACCTACACCCTCGCATCTGGAATTGGCATCGGTAGGTGTTGTTTACACCGACAGTTCTACGCTGACAGAAGGCCTTATGAGCCTGGACCAGGGATTAGGATATGGCATCAGATGGATGGTAGATGCTCCTAGAGCGGAGGTATTGAGTGCCTCACAGCAGGAGGAAAATGGATCGTGTTCCCTATTAGAGGAGAAATGCCACATTTTGGAAGCGGTGGCAGCAGACTTCAGGCTAGCTCAGATAATCGCTGAAGAAGAGCTACGAAAAGGAAATGCCCTGAGGTAGATTCTCCTCAACAACTCCAGGTAGTAGCATCAAGGTTTTTATCAGTTCTAGATCCCCACCTCGGACCCGTGGCTCTCATTCTAATATGCAGTCAAAATGGTCCCCCAAACTAGCCCTAGACTGTGCAGGCTGGATACAGTTGGAGACAGGGCAATGGATCTCCGATCCAACCCTACCAATACTAGGGGTTTCAGCTATGGAGGGACAGGGGTTGGGAGCAGTGGATATTTCATCGGGAAAATGCTCACAGACTGTGTATCCCTTATGTAAAGAAAAGGCCCCCTCAGCCCCAAGGGCCCTCTGGATGATACATTAAACTTCCACCAGGGAGAGGTGCAGAACTCCACATCAGAGCATGGACAAATAAATGAGGAAGACATTTCCATTTCTTGTTCACCTCGAGAAGGTCTTTCTCAAATGGATATTCCTGATGTCCCCTTGACAGGGGACCCCACAACCTTAGTCATAGAACTGGCTCAGGGTCTGGCCCCAGACTTAGGGGAGGATGCCCCTACCTTATAAAATCCTGCTCCTACACATGCACGTTTATTTCAAACACCTGTGGCTCTAGCAAAAAGAAGGAACATGGTACGACTATGCTTTCTGGGGCCCAATGATATCATGCCAGACAGGTTCTATGTTGGCAAAGTGCTAATTAAAAAAATGCTGGGCTTTTCGCCCAGTGAAGTGTATGCACTAATACATACCCCTGGTGACAATACCTTCAATAACAGTTTTAGAACCCCAGACTTACTTAACCGGTTCTAGATGAAGTATGCCTTATTAAAACCAATCTGGCTTAGACTACCTGAGTAGAACCTGTGACACAATGAAATGTGCCCACTGTGGAGAACTGTGGCACCTAATGACAGACTGTCACCATCCCATAAAATGCTCTCTGTGTGAGGAAGGGCATGCCTATATAAAGTGTCCATGGGCAGCTCAGAATAAAACTAATGGTGATTTCTGTATATAGGATTCCTTTATTAATTTGGCAGTCCATGTAGTCTAACACCTGAGGCCTTCATCCCCCTTCCCTCCTGGGAGGGTACAGCACCAAGTCCCACCTATACAGTCCAACCCCCCTGGAAGGATTCAGGAAACAGACATACATATGGCAAAAGAGGTTGAACAGGCCCCGGAAGTGACCACCGTGGCAGTATCACCTAAGGAGTTGGTCCTTCAATCCACATCTATGCCTCCCACTTACCACCAGAGGAGGATTTTCAAGTTGTGGCAAGCAGATGGCAGAGTCTGCGTCTATGTCCTCTGTGAAACCACTCATGGAGCAGGGCTTCCACTGTACAACTCTTATATGGCGCTTCAAGAAGATGGAGGCACCAAGTCAGACTCAACATCTGTGCAGTCATCTCAACCAGAGGGACCATCTGATGTGGAACAAATGGGAGATTCAGGAACTGTTAAAAAAAAGAAAACCCATTTGGGCACACAAAAATGGTTAAAAAAGAAACAATGACAGGTCATAGGTTGTTATTTTTTAGCAGGAATTTGAGCCTTGCCCTGTGGTGTGCACATTTTTCTTTGCTGATGACCAGGCTCTATACAATCACTGCTGCCTCACTTAACACCAACAGCATACAATCAGAGAGAAAGAGATTGTTAATCTATTCTTTATTCTACAAAGGGGGACAGGAGATTGTTTTTCTGCAGGATACTCGGCTTCACACCAAGATGGATATAGACCAAGCATCTAGAGACTGGAAATGGTGGGTAATGTACTGGTCAATGGGAGAGGATTTGTGTAGTGGGGTAGGAATTGGAATAAATCATCCCTCAGCATGTCTCATCCAATTGGTAGAGATAATTCCAGGAAGAGTGCTATTGCTAGATATGATGTTATGTGGTCTTCAGTGCCGCTTGATAAATGTTTATGCTCCCTAGTTGAAATCTTCTAGGGTAGCTATGTTTAGGGTGATTCAGCCGTACCTGTTTATTGCAAAACATGGTTTTTTTTGGGGGGGGGATTTTAATTGCAGTAGATGTTTGACAGATAGAGGAAGTAAAACAAAGAAAATATTTTGTGATGTTAACTGTTTAAATGACCTCCTGGTTCAGACTGGCCTGGTAGATGTGATGACAATGTCAGGAACCCCACAGAAAACCTTTTATCAGGGAATAAAAGCCACCAGGATTGATTTTTGGTTTCTGTCAGACTCTCTGGGGGTAGTGAAGTCAAAAACTGTCCTAGTAACACCATCAGGTCATGCCATTATTGAAGTGACAGTTTCCAGCCATGAAATTATGCACCATGACCGAGGATACTGGAGACTAAATATGGCTCTCCTATTCCTCCCAATAGTAGAGACTGGCCTGACCTCCCTCTTAGAAGCTAGGAAATCGTTTTTGGGGTTATATGATTCCCACTGTGACTGGTGGGAAGATACCAAAACAGACATAAAAAAATACTTCCAGTCTATATGAAGATTAAATGGTAAATAAAGAAAGGAGTCATATTTGATGTACAGGGCGAAATTTCAAGATTTAGTCTCTCTTGCAGCTCTAGGTAATCACATGGTTCTTCCGGAATTGGACTGTATTAGAAAACACCTGAACGTGGTACAATATGACTGTTTGAAATCCTTAGACCAAGAACAGAGGTTCAGGTCGCAGGGGGGGAAAAGCTTTCATGAACCCTTTTCACTTTTTGTGCGCAACAACGGCAGCAAAAACACATGGTCCATCTGAGAAACCCACAGAGGGAAGTGCGTACATCCAAAGCCGAGATTTTACAAGAAGTAGACAGGCACATTGCCCAATTATTTCACCCATTTGAAGTATCTTCAGGCTCCCATAAGATCTGGTTAACAAAGACTCCACTACCCCAACTTCCTGTTTCACAAACTCAGTTGCTGATAGCCCCACTTACCCCCCTGGAGGTCTCCACAGACCTTTTACAAACAAAAGAAGAAACGGCCCCAAGGAAAGATGGGATTCCTTATGAACTATATAGGTCGATCTTTAAGGTCCTTTTACATGAATTTACGGCAGTGTTACAGGAAATTTTGGACTTGGGGATCCTTCCACTTAGTATGTCTGAGGGTCTGGTCCTTTTCATGTTTAAAAAGGGAGATAGAGCATTTCTGTCAAACTGGCGACCCATAACATTGCTGAATTCTGATTTTAAACTTATGACTAAACTCCTGAATAATCACCTTTTGCTTTCCTCTGAGTCTCTCATACATCCAGCACAGACATGTTCTACCCCAGATAGGAGGATATCAGATGGCCTCATTTATTAAGGGAAATACTTCAAAGGAGGGCAATGGAGAACTAACAGGCTTACTCTTTAGCCTAGACCAGGCTAAGGCCTTTGATAATGTCTACCATGATTACTTGTGGGACTGTTTAGGTAGTTATGGGTTACCAGGTGGGTTTATTAAGTGGATAAAGACCTGTTATGCCACTGCTTGCACAATCTTATTGTAATGGTTGGATGGAACAAACATGTAAGTTCACAGGGGTGTGACAGGGTTGCCCTTTAAGCCCTCTTTTGTAGTTATTCACAATAGATTCATTAATTCGTCGAGTTTGTGCCATCCTGATTATACGAGGGGTTTCCTTTTCCAGTATGGACCCAGAAATTAATGTATCGCTTATGCGGATGATCTATGTTTTATAGTTAGTGATATGGTTTCCGCTCGGATTAGGGAAGGTGTTAAGTGGGTTTTTGAGGCACACGGGCCCAAATAAACTACACAAAATGTAACTGTGTCCCCTTGCGACAAGAGGATGTGTCGGATACACAAATAATTGGGATTCCAGTAGTCACAGACACTTGCACAATATTGGGCCTGCAATTTGGGGTGGGAGATTTGGCCTAATTAATTTGGAATGCTAAATTACAGATAGCTCAGTGAATTGTCAACTTGTGGAATAAATGGCGACTTTCTAAATTAAAGAGGTCTATATAGTAAAAACTTTTTTGCTCCCTACTTTTTTGTATTTAAATATGGTTTTTAGTCTTCCCCCTTTATTAGAAACAAAAATGTATGGGTGCTTCTTCTCCTGTATTTCGGGGAGTAGACTTAACCCTGTCAAAATATGTATTTTATTAAGAGAAAAGAAACATGGGGGGGCTAAAGATGATTCAACCAGTAGTGTTTTTCTTTATGAAGTTTCTTTAATTTTTGCCCTGTAGTGTGCTCTGGTAATAAGGTCTGGATACCCTGGGTAACTGACTCCATAGAACACATCTTTACCATTTGGCCGGTCCATATGCACATACCCAGACAACAATCTTTACATCTTCCTGATTCCTTTAAGGTCTGCTTTGGGAAAATAAAGTTTTGGGCGATAGCAAAAGATAATCTTCTCCAGTTCTCTAGGAAAGAATTATGCAGCTATATCATTTAAAAGTTTTTTCAGGATTCTGCTCATTTTGACACCTTGCCTCCCCTGAATAAGGAAGCATTAGGTATTATGTTAGTATACCCCGAATCCCGCACTACATGTGGGATGTGCTATGGCTTTCCCTACATGGCAAACTTAATGTCAGGGGAAACCTGAAGCATAGACAGGTTTCAGAAAGGTACTGTTTTCACGACTCCTGTTGCGCTACGGTAGAAACATTGGCACACTTGTTTTTAGATTGTCTTTTTGTTCAAAAGTTCAGGCAGAATATTAAGCAAAAATGGCCTACTTCACCTTTTTACCCTATGGATTTAGAGATACGGGCCCAGATATTCAAAAGGGTTGAGCCATGCGCAACAGGGTTGCGCATGCTCAACTCCAAAAATGCGCCATTCTGCGATATTCAGAAGGGGCCAGTTGCACCACCAAAAACATGCTGAGCAACAGCGCAATGGAAATGAAGGCATCGCGCAGCAGAGGCGGTCCATGCATAAAGTCGCAATCGATATCGAACACTGCGCACTCGCAAGAGGTGGCTCAGCCGGAAGTTGGCAAGTAAGCGGAATTGAGCCAAAATAAAAAGGCTCAAGGAAGCGGCACAAGAACCCTAGCAGGCCGCAAACTGGGGGAGAGAGACAGAGAGAGAGAGAGAGACAGGAGCTGGAAGGGCAGAGAAGGACAGTGGGTCCAGGAGGACAGAGAGGCCAGTGGAGGGTGCCCGGTGCAGTGGAAGCAGCAGTGGGGGCAGCGGGGGTAACACAGGAACAGCAGCCGGGGGGGCAGAAGCCAGGAGATGGATAGTGCCAGCTTCACATGGAAGCTGTAATGAGGGTGAGACACCATCTGCTGCAGGGGACTTGGCCGTGGAGGAGCCCGCGGTGGTATGCCCCGACAGGTGGTATCGTGCTCGCATCAGCTTCGAGCTGTACACAGACGTCAAGATTGTGGGCTGGTACCGCCTGAACAGGGCAATACTGAGACGGCTCTCCGAGCTGTGCAGTGATGTGATGCAGGCACCCTCACGACGGAGTCACGCTCTGTCCGTGGAGACCAAGGTGACAGCCTGCATGTGCCTGCTCACCACGGGCACCTTCCAGAGGCCAACAGAGGACACCACAGGCATTACACAGTTGGCCACATCACGCATCCTCACCCAGTTCCTCAGCGCACTGCTGCCTCATGCTCGCGGAGTACATCCATTTCCCCAGCACCGCCGCAAGAGCCGTGACAACAAACATGCAGGAGTTCCACAGGGTAGCACTATTCGGCATGCTAGGGGCCATAGACTGCACCCATGTGGCCATTCACATGCCACCTGGCCCCAATGGCCAGGCATATCAGAACCGAAGGATTTTCCAGTGTCAACTGCCAGGTGGTGTGTGATGCCACTGGGCGCATTATCAATGTCTGTGCCACACCCTGGCGGAGCACATGATGCCTTCAATGGCACCAGTCTGCACTGTGCCATCGATTCGAGAGTGGGGACATCCCCACGGGTCATCTAGTGGGTGAGTACACATGTATGGAATGCAAACCTGGGCAAGGGTGGAATGACACAGGTGCCATGGTAGTGGCACACAAGGATATGGGCAATATGGACCTGACATGACACTGATCTCCACTATCTCCACACAGGTGACTGCGGATACCCACCGTCCCTGGCTGCTCACACTGTACAGGCACCTCATGACCACAGCGCAGCTATGCTTCAATGAGGCACATGCCGCAACACGTAACATCATAGAGCGGTGTTTGGGATGCTCAAGGCATGCTTCCGATGCCTGACACCTCCGCGGAGCCCCAGTAGGCTTGTGGGATATTCCTGGCCTGTTGCATCCTGCACAACATGGCCAAAGACCATGGGATAGCCATACAGGTCCAAGAGGGGGACAGCGATGGGGACGCCAGTGGCGCTTGTGATGTTAGTGATGAGCAGCTCCCTAGGACGGAGGGACCCCCGACTGACCCGGCAGGCCCAGCTGCACCGGGACACCATTGCAGAAGAGCACTACGCCCAACACAGGTAAGTCAAGGGGACATGCAGGCAACACTGTCCATCGCAAACCACAGGCACACAGGGGAACACACTGTGCATGAAGGCCAGGGAGTTGAAGGTTCCAGGCATACCAACAGACCATCAGGAGAGGGTGAGCACTCAATGGACACACACACACCAGGAAGCGTACATGGGCAGCAGCACAGCACTGCGGAAACGACATTGCCAACACACAGCACCACCAACCACCCCACCATCTGGACTGTCCACGTATTGTGTCAGGACCTGGGCACCCTTGCACCTTGGTGTACAGTGCAATGCAGGCATCATCATGCACACGCACCTGTGGACAGCAGTTGGGAGAGTGTGCAGGTGGTCCGTGTCAGCGTGGTGAGCAGAGCACCCAGCAGTGCACTGCCCACCATGACACACATTGCACACAGGGCAGCACCAGACAGGGCCTGCACTGGGAGACAGCTCAGTCAGGTAGCACTGTCCCACGGCCACCACGGATGCGTGGGGCCCCGCCATGGCCCAGCAGCACTGGCAGGCTGAGCAGGGTTACATCGGGTGGTGCTGGTGCACCACCAGGGGTCCCACTGTGCTAACGCCACCTTGCCCGCACAGTGGTCTCGCATCCTGCCAAACAAACTTGCACCAGGGGTGCCCTCGGATGCCCACAGCAGAACCCGACGTCGACAGGCCTGGTGTCGCACGACACTGGGAATGGGGAGTGAGAGCACACTGTGGGTGTGTGGTACAGGGCACCTGACTGTGTGGCCACCGCCTGTGACAGAGATCACTGCCTGGGTCAGCCTGTCAATGGCAGCGTCACATCCGTCCGCATAAGGACCAGCTCGGCTCGGTCCCCAGCACACTCCCTGCTATGCCGCCTCACGGACACAGACAGTGCCTCCATGGACCTTTGCAGCCTCGCCCTGCAGCTGTACCGAGTCCTGCAGCAGGCGGGTGTGACGCTCAATGGGTACTCTGCCCCAATGGCATCGTGACCCCCAGGGTGTGGACGGTCCGTGCACAGCACCCTTGAGGGGGGGGCTGTTCGCCAGGACCAGGTATGGGCGGATCAGGGTGGTGGACATGTGCCACTGCTTGACACTGTACCCCAGCACCTGGTGAGACTGCTGCTGCTGCCCCTCCAACTGCTGGAGCCCCCAGGTCCACCTGTTCCACCCCGTGCTGACAACAGTGCCAGACACCTGCACAGCCACCGGTGCTGCCCCACTGTGCTGACAGGCACAGCCTGGGACTGTGCCAGGATGCTGGTACACAGGTGGAACCAGGAAGGCCCAGGGCAAGTGCTGGCCTGCCATGTGTCCGTCATGGGACACACACTTCACTGCCCATTGCAGGCCTGCTATCATCAATGGTGCAGGTGCGTGCCACTGCCATGGCACAGCATGCTGGCATACCTGCATGCCAGACTGCTGTGACACAGGCTGTGCACCCCTGCACCCGATCACTGACACGGAGTTGTTGGCCCAGCGTGCATGCTGCCGTAGTGCTGCAGGCTGGTGGCGGAGGTGGATGGTCCTCCTCCACGCTCCAGCAGGTCTGCATCACTGTCTGACCCACCACCACCACCGTCTCCTGAAGACGCACAGCATCTGTAACAGAAAGAGAGTACATGTAGTGCATGTGAACAACAGCCCCCAACAACACCACCATGTCATACCGCAGTGATGGGCTTCCACCTGTCTGGAATCCTCCGCCTGGTACGCCCCGCAATGGCACTTCGGCTGCATGGCGCAACCAGTGTCTCCTCTGTAGTGGTCAGCTGCAACACCACTGGTGGGCCCCCACCAGTGCCAGCACGTGTCGCCCTGAAGGCTGCCACCTTCTCCTTCAGCCTCCTGCGGTCAGTCCCCATCTTCTTCTTGCATTCCTGCACGGAGCACTGGTGGCTTCCATGCAGGTTGATGGCCCAAGCTACTCCCTCCCATGCAGCTGCACGTTCCTGAGGGGTGCCTCCGTCCACTCACTAGTGGCTCATCCTCCAGGTAGGCCTGGAGAGGGCCTCTGTCTCTGCCGCGGTGAAGTTCGGCTCCTCCCACACCCACCGTCCACACCCTCAGCTTGGCTCTGTCATGGTGATCTGTATGGGTGGAAGTGGACACCTGTCACTGTGCAGTCGTACAGCATTTCAAGATGAGCATAGCTGCCGGCCCGGAGGTGGAAGCCCCCACGTTCCTCCGCGCGGCAGATACTGATAGAAAGGGTGCCCTTGTCCCTTTCTAGTGCCCTTTCATGCTCAGCCCCCTCTGCCTTTATCATCCTCCGCCCATGAGCATTGTCCTGAGCATCACACAGCATGTAACTCACCTCTCACCTGCAGTAACCAAATCTGGCCAGCACAACCCACTGTCGCATTTTTATAGCGCAACACATGCAAATGAGGTGTGGCGCAACTTTAATGACATGCTAATCGCGCTACTGCGCCTTTGAATGGCTGATCGCATGATTTGCATATGTCGGCTGAATATCGCGTATTTGCGCTTTGCTCAATACGGAAGGTCCGGCTGAGCCAATGGCGCAGGTTTGTGGCTGTGTGCCACACTGCATTGCGCATGCCCAGACAGCTTACGCATGCGTCTATCATGCTGCAGACCTGCTGAGCGCGATAGGCGATTCAGACCATGGCCACCATTGTGCCAGTGGCGCTACAGCACTGGGCACTATATGGCGCTGTGGCACTACTGCGTGATAGTCCACTGTGGCACTGGTGTGCAGCTTGGCAGTTGTGCAGGATGCCTATACATACGATGGCTCTGTGCGTAGCCTTGCGTCATTGCCGTGACCTTGTGTATGCCCTCTGACCCCTGGCGCTGTTGGCATGCCATGTGTACCTCCCTATTGCGCTGTCTGGTGACAGCACCATGTGAAGTGACGGCGCTGTTCGAACAGCGCGATTGGAGCCTGTGGTGGTCTATTGTGCAACAACTCCACGTGGGGTTATGGCGCAGTGGGGTGCCACATTTCCTGCTGTAAAGTTGGTGCCATGGCTAGGAGGAGGGCGGTGTGCTGGAGCCAGATTGAAGTGGCCAACCTGGTGGCCCTAGTTGATTCACACTATGATGGCCTCAGGGGTGAGGCGCCTCACCAGTGCCAGGACTCAGCTGTGGCAGCAAGTGGCCACTGACCTGGTGGAGATCACTGGATGGGGCCGGTCTGTTGAGCAGTGCGGCACTGTACAGTGACCTCCGCCGGAGGGAGCCAGAACTGTCGCTGCTGCGTGCGCTGCCAGGCGGGCGTAGTGCCTAGGCCAGGTGAGTGTACCATCTATGCACCTATATTCTCTGTAGGGGTGTGTGTGTGCTTGGGTGGCTGTGCATAGGTGCGGCTCGGACACGGTTGGCTGTGTCAGTGTGTGCAGCTGTGCGATGGATGGTTATGGCTGTGTGGGCGGCACTCTCACTGGGGCAGGGGCACTCTGCTTTTGAGTCACACTGATGTTTGTCTCAACATATGTCTCCCACAGGCCGGAATCTGAGGGCGCGGGGGCGATGGTGACATGGGCGTGCCAGGGCCCGTGCCAGGGGTGTTGTGCCCCAGCAGCAGCAGCAGCAGCAAACAGCAGCAGCAGCGGCAGAGCCAGCTGCTGGAGGAGGTGAGTATATTACTTCATGGATGCTGTTGCATGCTGGGGCAGAACCACCAGCCATGCACAACACAACCATGCAGGAAAGGGAGGTCATAATTCCACTATACAAGACACTGGTGAGGCCCCACCTGGAGTACAGTGTACAGTTCTGGAGACCATACCTATGTATGGACATGGACTGGGTAGAGCGGGTTCAGAGGAGGTCAACACCGATGGTGCATGGATTGCATCACAAGTCCTATGAAGACAGGTTGAAGGAACTGAACATGTACTCCCTGGAGGAGAGGAGGGAGAGGGGGATATGATGGGGACATACAAGTATCTTACAGGGGGGAACAGAGTGCAGGAAAACACTATTTTTAAGCGTGAAAGATGTTCCAGGACTAGAGGGCATGGGATGAAGTTGGAGGGGGGACGATTCAGTGGAAACATGAGAATGAATTTCTTGACAGAACGGGTGGTGGACAAGTGGAACACCCTGCCAGAGGAAGTGGTGGGGGCTGACTTGGTCACGGGATTTATGAATGCACGGGATAGCCATAAAGGAATTCTGGAGGTCAGGGGTAAGGTGCAACAGACTTATAGGAAAACAGAGTGAACTTACAAGGTCAAATGGCCAGACTGGGTGGCACATAGGCCCTTATCTGCTGACACTGTCTATGTATCCATGTATGTAGGCACGACACAGGTGACATGCATCACTGTGCAGTATCACAGCACGTCTGTGTGTCGTCACTGGTGGTCAGACATGCACTGGGCACATAGCTGTGTAACTGGCATCGACTGCGTTGCCACATCACTTGCCAGCCTAGTTTGTACTGTGATTGATGTGGGCAGTGTGTGTGGGCGGTGGTGCGCATAGCTGGTGCCGCCTGTTTGTGATGGCCATGTGCATGTTCACTGTGGGTGGGTGTACGCCATCACAGGTGCGGGACATTGGGCTATATGGCTTGCAGGTTGGGTGGTGTTCAGGGTTGTGGTCAGTCACAGCCATTGACTGTGTTCCCTTTTCCTAGGCCTCATTGTGCTCCGCAGAATGGAGCAGTCACTGCATCGGCTGACCTGGTGTCCCAGGAGAACCAGCACATCCTCCAGGACATACAGCGCCATGGGCTAAGGAGGAGGCGAGCCAAGAAAGACAGCACCAGGCAGCAGTGGACCAGTCTGCTTAGGCCTTAGGCCAGATCCCCTCTCTCCACCCATCCTCCCACTCTGCCTTCCCTCTCCAAGTTCTTCATCCCTACCCTTGCCCACCCTACCTTGTACCCTCCCTCTTGTAAATAGTTATGTTGTTGTGGATTTTGTAATTACATTTTCTAATACATTTATATTTTGATATGAATACTGTGTTGGTCTCTGATTTGCAGCTGGCTATGGTTGCTCAGTTGCAGTGGTGTGCATGCCATCTGGGCTGGTATGGTCCTGGGTATGTGTGTGTGTGTGTGTGCATGTGTGTGCATGGGGAGGTATCTCCAGCATGGCAGTGGCTTTCGGTTGGTCTTGCCATCTGCTGCCACCCACTGCTGGGTGCACAGGGTGTGTCTGGCTTGTAGGCTTCTGTGTTGCACGGGGCTAACGTGTGCTGGGGGGACTGCATGGTTTCCTGCAGTGCCAGTCACTGCACATGGGTGGTGTCTTGGGGTCACAGTGCAGGGTGTGCTGTGCATACGGGGGGCTGATGTGCACTGTGGTTGTCAACCCCCTGTGTGTGGCACTCTCCGCCTGCCAGTGGTTGTGCTGGGGTGTCAGAGCTCTGCTATGCTTTGTTGGCTTGTCCCCATGGGCACGTGGATCATCCGTCCCACCCCCAGTGATGCTGTGCTTGGGGTGTGCAGGTGTGGTGTGGGTTCTGCAGTGTGTTCCTGTGCCCATGTGTGGCATGGCTGGCGGTGGGCCCCAGCCTGCCTCCCTGGATGTGCAGTTCCATTGCTCTGGGGGGCTGTCCTTGCGCTATGGCAGCTCTGGGATGCTCAGCTGAGCTTCCCTGGTTGCGCCATAAGCGCAACATTCCCAGCTCAGCTTCTCCTTCCTGGTTGCGATGGCGCGGTATTGCGATATTCAGGCGTTGGTTGCTTCGCGCAATTTGCTCTGCTCCATGTTTGAATATCGCACCAGTGCCATTTGCGCAACTGGTTTGTGCTGTTTCGTTGCTGCGCTTACTTTTGAGCGAGTTTGAATATCTGGGCCACTGTGTCTAGGTATATTACTCTATCTGTGGACGAAACAAGACAGAACCACAATGTGGCTGTTTTTGGTCTGCCTTAAATTTTATATATGGTTCGTTCGGTGTTGACTGACATTACAACAACTGAAATTTACTCCTGACTACCAGTTTTTTATGGTAGAAGCCTCAATCAAAAAGTTGAAACAACAAGAAAGGTATGTAGCCTCTGCTTCCTTAATGTCATCTAGATGGGGGTCAATAGACTGGGTATAATTGACATTCCGGCTAGAAGGTAATATATCATGTTATGACATCAAGGCTTTGAAGGATACCCCGTGTGTACTGGAACATTTATTTATATAGGCTCTGATCCCTGGTTTAGAGTCACAAATTACTATGGGGGAATTAACTTTGGTTTTAATTACAGGTTGATGGGAAAATCCCCCCTCCCCTTTTTCTTTAGAAAAAGGGATGGTCAGGGTCCTGAGATTTGTTTATTATTTTGTGTGAAATTAACACTGTTTGTTACCATTTGTTGGGGAAAGAAATAAAACTCCCCTACTCTTTTAGTGGGGGGCTGGTTTTAGCTTTAGCTCATAGGTTTTGGGGTTATATAAATGCTATATTGTATTGATGTATGAATGTATGACAAAATACTTAGTTATGTCTATGTTTCTTTTGTATTATGATTTAGTGTGAAGTAACACTACCATGTATGTATTTTTGTTTTGAGTTATAATAAAATTTCCCCTTCTCTTTTAGTAAGGGGGGAGGGTTCTTCTAGTTTCAATTTTGGGTCCTAAAATTTAGTTGAAAGAAAATCTGACCATGTATGAATGTAATACTTATTTGAGTTCTCTTGTCTTATGATTTGTATATTATTTTAGGTCGTGAGGGCTAAGCTGAATGAAGCCCTCCCCAGGTTTCCCTTGCTGCACACCAGGTCCGAAGCTCCCCAGCTGGCCATCGTAAGGGTCATGAAGTCTAAGCTGAAAGAAGCCCTCCCCAGGTTTCCCTTACTGCATACCCGATCCGAAGCTCCCCAGCTGGCCATTGGAAGGGTTGTGAGGGCTAAGCTGAAAGAAGCCCTCCCCAGGTTTCCCTCGCTGCACACCCCATCCGAAGCTCCCCAACTGGCCATCGGAAGTGTCATGAGGGTCAAGCTGAAAGAAACCCTCCCCAGGTTTCCTTGCTGCACACCCAGTCCAAGCTCCCCAGCTGGCCATTGGAAGGGCATGAGGGCTAAGCTGAAAGAAGCCGTCCCCAGGTTTCCTCACTGCACACCTGGTCTGAAGCTCCCCAGCTGGCCATCGGAAGGTATGAGAGAGAAAGAACTATGTCAGTTTTAATCTTGGTGCCTTTTTCCTGCTCATCCCGGGCGCTTTACTGAGAGACTGTGTGTTTTTTGTAGCTAATATTACAGTTGCTGCAACCTGTGAATTTGTAACTAAATCCTGGCTGGTTAATTTTATTAAAGACAACTCTTGTTGCAGCTTGTTAGTTTTTAAAGAAAATCCTGTCTGCTAAGTGTAATTTATTGAAGCAGATGCTGCAGCTCACTCGGACCTGCTGCTTGCTTGATTTTTTCGTGCCCGCCCATCTCCCACCCCTCCACAGTATTAAATGCACCACCTGATCCGCCCATTGCGGCTCTTTGCCAGTGCACCTTCTGTCTCTGCCTTTTGCTGCTCTCTACCTGATATTCATTGGGCTAGGCAAACTTTCCACTCCTCTCACTACTCCAACCTATAGGCCTCTGAATTCAGAACTGCACAAAACTCATGCCATAACTAAATTCAAAAGGGTGTTTCCTGTTTCCCTTCTTATTACTCGGCTCAACTCGAACAGGACTCTGCATTTCTTCTACTCTCTCCCATAATTATTTTTAAAGACATACCTTCCTACTTGTCCAGTCAGTGCCTTAATTTTTTTAATTTTTTTTTTTTACTTTCAGTCACTGGATGCTTTAGATACCTTTCAACTGCCCCGATCTTAATGATAGGCACTATCAAAAAGGCACCATTTCTGCCTTGGACTCTAGTCTTTTGATCTAGGGTTTCCTCCACCTCTTGTTATTCTAGTTTGGGACCCTAATATTTTTACTAGCTTCCACTCTCACTCCTGCTGGGTTGTTTGTTTGAAGTGCTCTTTCTCTCCCATTACAAGATGTTTTCTCTTATGAGGCCTAAGGCACTTTTGATTATTGCAGGACTGGTACTCTCCCTAATTTCCCTCTCCCACCTCTCGCTTAATATAACTGCTGGTGACTCTGGGTTCCACTCGCATGAAGAAAACTCTTTTGTCTACTAGAATCTACTTCCCTATAGAAATCACATCCATTCCTTAACCTGGCCCTATATCTAACACGTCCTGCCAAACTTGGTCATTTTCTTCTCCGTCACTCCCCTGTCATGCCCAAATGCCTCAAACTCATCTATTGCCTCACCAGAGAAACTTGGGTGACTGTCCTGCATTTATCCCTATCTGGGGATATTGAAACAAATCCTGCCCCCCCACAATGCTTGATCAACAAATGACTCCTCCTGGTTCTCCACAAAAGGCATCAAAATTGCTCATATGAATATTAGAAGTGTACCTGCTAATTTCCCTGAACTGAAAGCCTGGACAGCCCACTATTGCCCAGATATTCTAGGATTGACTGAAACATGGCTTAGGCCAGACATTCCTGACAAAATATACAAAATAAATGGCTACTACCTTATGAGATTTGATCAGCCCTCTAAACAGAGGGGTGGAGGGGTTGCTCTCTATTATAACAAACATCTCAATATCTCTGTCCAACACTCAGTGTTATCAAATATCTGTGAAACTCTGCATACTGTTCTGTTCTAAGGCAGAGAAAAAAGGCTAAACCTGATATGTGCTTATAATCCTCCAAAGGGAGCACTCCCTGGCCTAAATGGGCTCTTGGACTATATCTCTACTCTAAAGGGTAAATCTGAAATAATATTAATGGGTGACTTCAACCTTGACCTATCAGGTACCCAGTCTGGTTTGTTCATGGAGGCTCTCGCCCGACGTCACCTATTGCAACTGATTACTAGCCCCACTCGACTCTCGGCAAATAGCGAGCATCAATCTCTCTCTGGACTGGATAGCCACAAACAGAGCAAATAAAATTATTGCTGCAGGCACCTTTCTGATTCCATCAGTGATCACCTACCTTCCTTCTGCATTTAGAATGGTCACTGCCCCCATCCCCCGGCCAGAATTATTCAGTTTTGAGATTTTGCCAAACTGAATTCAAGCGCACTCCTTGAAGATATTAATAACATCAACTGGTCGCTTACCTATATCACTGAGGATGTAAATACAGCACTTGACTACCTAAACTCTCAGCTACTAGTTCTATGGGATCTGCACGTCCCACTGAAAAAAAGGCATCTTAGGGGCTCTGCAAACAGATGGCTGCATAAAGACCTCCTTCAGACTATGAGAAGAAGGGATAAGGCCTGGGCCCTGTCCAAGAAATCTAATGGACAGATGACTGGGTTAATTATAGAAAATGAGGAATGCCTGCAAAAAGATATTCGGAGGCAAAAGGAACTATTGCCTTAAGTTTCTCAATCTTCAGTGGGTGACTCCCAGAGTTTTTGGAACCACATCAAAAATATCATAGGCCAAAGGCCCAAAATGGCCATAACTGAAATGATGCTAAATGACGCCAACTGTAACAATCTACCTACTATTGGAAATGCCCTGAATGCACAATTCTCTGATCTCTCTGAATACCTTGCAAAATTTAACCAGTCCCCTGCACCCCATCCTGATATCCACCATCCTTCAGGGTCCTCTTTTCTGCTCAGATCACTCTCCACTACCGAGGTGCTGCTTCTTCTTAAATCAATCTCCCCTTATGGATCTGCCGGTCCAGATGGATTACTGCCCTATTTCATCAAAATTGCAGCTCCAGCTCTTGCTACCCCTATTGCAAGATTGTTCAACCTATCTATACTAATCAAGACAGTGCCTACACTATGGAAAATGGCTCGAGTTGTTCCTGTACACAAACAAGCATTTGTCAATGCCGAATGTTGATTGCGTTGGTCTGCTGAGCTTGCCCAGTGGCCCTCTGTCACTGGCTCAGTCTGTTTGTCCCAGTGCTGCAGGCTGCTCTGTTGTATGGGGCTGCTGCCTGCGTTGGCACCTTGTTCTGCCAAGGAAGAAATCCGCAGCTGTCCCGACAGAGCTCCATTGAGGTGGCCCACTCCCCCTCTCTCACTCGCTCATTCTGGTTCTCCCGGCACTGCAGGCTGCCCTTTTGTATTGGGCTTCTGCCTCTGTTGGTGCCTTTTTCTGCCCACAAAGAAATCTGTAGCACTCCTGACAAAGCTCCATTGAGTTCGCTCACTCCCCTTCTCTCACTCACTCATTCCATTTCTGCAGGTGCTGCAGGCTGCCCTTGTTTACTGGGTTCCTGCCTGCATTGCTGCCTTCTTATGCCCACAAAAACTTGCAGCAGTTACAATACAGGTCCGCTGGCTCATTCACTTGCTCATTCTGGTTTTCCTGCCAGTGCAGGGTGCCCCTTTGTACTGTTCCCTGCATGCATTGCTGCCTTTTTCTGCCCACAGACAAATCTGCAGCAGTCCCAACAGAGCTCCGTTGAGCTCACTGACTCCCCACCCACTCGCTCATTCTGTTTCTCCTGGCGCCAGGCTGCCCTTTTGTACTGGGCTCCTGCCTGCATTGGCAGCTTTTTCTGCGAGAAAGAAATCTGAAGGAGTCCGACACAGCTCCACTGAGCTGGCTCATTTCCCTTCTGTCAGTCCCGCATTCCACTTCTGCCAGCGCTGCAAGCTGGCCTTTTGTCTAGGCTCTTGCTGCATTGCCACATTTCTGCCCACAAAGAAATTCACAGCAGTCACAACAGAGCTGCGTTGAGCTTGCTCACTACTGCTCTGTCACTTTCGCTCATTCCGTTTCTCTTGGCGCGCGAGACTGCGCTTTTGTATGGGGCTCCTGGCTGCATTGGCACCTTTGTCCAAAAGAAATCCGCAGCTGTCCCAACAGTGAGGTTGCTCAGTCTCCCTCTCTCATGCATTCATTATGTTTGTCCTGGTGCTGCAAGCTGCCCTTTTGTACGGGGCTCCTGCCTGCAATGGCGCCTTTTTCTGCCCACAAAGAAACCTGCAGCAGTCCTGATAGAGCTCCGTTGAGCTCACCAAGTCCCCCTGTCTCACTCACTCGTACAGTTCCTCCCACAACTGCAGGCTGGCCTTTTGTACTGGGCTCCTGCCTGCACTGATGTCTTTTTCTGCCCACAAAAAAATCCGCAACAGTCCTGACAGCGCTTCAGTGAGTTCGCTCACTCCCCCTCCCTGAGTCGCTCTCTCGTTGTGTTTCTCCCAGTGCTGCAGGCTGCCCTTTTGTACTGGGCTCTTGTGTTGGGGCCTTTTTCTGCCCACAAACAAATCCACAGCAGTCCCGACAGAGCTCAGTCACTTACCCCTCTCACTCAGTCAATCTTAATCTGTCCCATAAACTGATTTCCAAAAGGTGGCCGTGCTATTCTCCGGCAGGATGCAAAAACATATTTTAGCCAGGATGTGAAAATGACAGCTGTAGTGTTCATAAGGAGGTGTGAAAAAATGCCACTGTTGAAAATGTGGCATGACAATATTACAAATTTGCGAAGTTACAAGGGTGCGTGGAAACAGTTCAACACACGCTTGTAACACAGTCATGTTATGGAGTTTCGTCCCCAATTTTTCCACAGAGGAATTTTAAGACCTCTGCTCATGAACAGTGCCACTGTCATTTTCTTAATCTGTCCCAAACATTGATTTCCCACAGTGACAACGTTATTCTGCGCTGGAACTGTGAAAACACATTTCAGTCAGTATGTGAAAAATGACAGCTGTACTGCTTATGAGGAAGTGTGAAAAAATACCACTGTTGAAAATCTGGTGTGACAATATTACAAATCTGCGAAGTTACAAGGGTGCGTGGAAAAGTGCACAATGCACACTTGTAACACTGTCAATTGATGGGCTATCACCACCAAATTTTCAACATAGGCATTTTAGGACCTCTGCTCATGAACAGTATCATTGTCATTATCTGTCCTGAACAGCGATTTCCCACAGTGACCGCTGTATTCTGTGCCTGAAGTGCGAAAACACATTTCAGCCAGGATGGGAAAAATGACAGCTGTACTGTTCATAAGTAGGTCTGGGAAAATGGCAATGTTGAAAATCTAGGTGAAAATATTATAAAATCGGCGAAGTTACAAGTGTGTGTGCCAACTGCGCATAGCGCTGCGCTCAGAACCACAATTTTTATGAATATCATTACAAATTTTCAACATAGGCATTTGGGACCTCTACTCATGAACAGTGTCACTGTCATTTCTTAATCTGTCCTGAAGACTGATTTCCCGCAGTGACTGCGCTATTCTGCGCAGGAAGTGCGAAAACACATTTCAGCCAGGATGTGAACAATGACAGCTGTACTGCTCAGAAGGAGGTGTGACAAAATGCCAATGTTGAAAATCTGGCATGAAAATATTGCAAATTCACGAAGTTATGAGTGTGTGTAGTAACTGCGCAATGCACGTTCATAAAACAGTCATAGATACATAGATACATAGACAGTGTCAGCAGATAAGGGCCTATGGCCCACCCAGTCTGCCCATTTGAGCTTGTAAGTTCAGTTTGTTTTCCTAGAAGTCTGTTTCCCCTTACCCCTGACCTCCAGAATTCCTTTATGTCTATCCCATGCATTCTTAAATCCCGTGATTGTTTCAGCCCCCACCACTTCCTCTGGCAGGGTGCTCCACTTGTCCACCACCCGTCTCTGTGAAGAAATTCTTTCTCATGTTTCCTCTGAATCGTCCTCCTCCAACTTCATCCCATGCCCTCTAGTCCTGGAACATCTTTTCACTTAAAAATAGTGTTTTCCTGCACCCTGTTCCTCCCTGTAAGATACTTGTATGTCTCTATCATATCCCCTCTCTCCCTCCTCTCCTCCAGGGAGTACATGTTCAGTTCCTTCAACCTGTCTTCATAGGACTTGTGATGCAATCCATGCGCCATCTTTGTTGCCCTCCCCTGAACCTTCTCTACTCTGTCTATGTCCTTACGTAGGTATGGTCTCCAGAACTGTACACTGTACTCCAGGTGGGGCCTCACTAGTGTCTTGTATAGCGGACAGTCGTTTTTGGTTTTTTCCCACCAAATTTGCAACATAGGCTTTTGAGAGCCCACCTCATGAACACTGGCACTGTCATTTTGTTAATCAGCCTCAAAGGATGATTCCACGCAGTGACCACGAAACCACCTTTGGGGCCAATTAACGCTATGACAGTTCAAGAATTCATGAGGAGGGGTCCTAAAACCTCCGTGAATAATTTGTGTAAGCATCCCAAAAATGCCCGAGATATGAACTAAAGTTGAAAAAACCCTATTCATTACATTTATATAGCTTACCAGCATTTCCTCAGTTCGCGGTCGGCTTTGAAGAGTGCAGACGTGTTCCCGGTCCACTGAAGATCGTCGCGCCAGACTCCGAAGGTAAGTATGGGGTGAGGGGGGAGTGTGGAGAGGCAGGGTGCGCAGTGGGTGGGTGCGGGTTGTGGGGGGGCCTGGGAGAGCTCCGAGGGACCGTTTTTTTCTTCACAGGGTGAAAAAAAAATTAAGACATCCGGGGACCGTTTTCCTCTTTAACAGGTGCTTTGGCACGCTGGGGTGGACTCCCAGCATGCCACCTGCGTGGGTGGTGGTGTGTTAGCGACGGGGGATTAGGCACCCCATCGGCAAACAAGGAAAGGGAGGGAGCTGCAGAGCTGAGAGGGATTGGGCACCCTCGGCTATAGAAACGTAAGGGAGGGTATCATTATGCCAACGGGCATTGGGCACCCGTCGGCAGGAGCAACATGTGGGGGTATCATTATGCTGACGGGGATTGGGCATCCTGTTGGCAGGAACAAAATGGGGGGATATCATTATGCCGATGGGGTTAGCACTTTATCGGCAGGAGCTCTTTCTGAGGGGTTACAAGTGCCAATGGGGGTGGGCTCCCTGGTCGGCAAATAAACACGGTGGGAGGGGGTATATTATTTATGAACACAGTGGCAACCCACCGCCATGTTCACAAACAATATCAGGGCTGTCACATCCCAACCTGCAATGACAGTTCTCCCTCATTGCAGCGGATGGCTGATGCTGCAATGAGCGGCGGCCCCGATTGCAGCGGCTGATTTTTAGAAAGTTGTGGCACGCTGGCTGAATTAGTGTCAGCAGCAGTGCCATGGCATTGGGGAAGTGGGAGCCGTTTCAATGCTGCGGGGTCATTGGGCAATAGTGCCACGCTCCACAACCTGATTGTGGAGAAAGCTGGACGCAACATGTTTCTTGCCTGCATGCAATCAATATAAAACAGATGCACCAAAAACATGGCTAACTACAGACCGATCGCCATTCTCCCTACCTTAAATAAACTACTTGAGAAGGCTGTTGCCACCCAGGTCTCAGAGTGTCTGCACCTTCACAGCTTTCTATCCCCTGCTCAACATGGATTCCGAATGGGGCACAGCACCACAACTGCACTACTTCAGATATCAAATGAAGTCCTCACAGCAATGGATAAGGGCCTGCTCATGGGGGCCATTTTTATTGACCTCACTAAGGCTTTTGATCTTGTGAATCACCCCCTTTTACTCTCCACACTGTCCGTTCTGGGTTTTTCCCAGTCTGCCATCTCCTGGTTTGATAGGTACCACACTAGGAGGAGGCATTTTTTTCAAATTGCAACTGCTGTCTCTGACCCCTTCATAACCTCTGTTGGAGCTCCCCAGGGATCTATATTTGGCCCTCTCCTTTTCTCTCTCTATTAACAACCTGCCCTCACTTCCCTGTGTCTCCTTGCTGATCCTTTATGCCGATGACATAGTGCTTCTCGCTAGTGGTAAGACCCCACATCAGTAAAGGCGAATCTTCAAGCTGACTTTGACAACTTCTGAATCTGGCTTCAACAAAACAAAGTCATATTTAATGCTAAGAAAACTGTGGCTATGCTTTTGCCTCCCTCTAGAATCAAATCCTGTACTCTGGATCTTTCAGTATTATGTCTTGATAGCTCCGCATTGGTATCTGTTAACTCCTTTAGGTACCTAGGAGTCACACTTGACCCATCTCTGGATTTAACCTCCACCTCATGGCTACTTGCAAGGCGGTTAACTCCAAACTGGTATTGCCTATAGAATTAGGTCCTCTGAATGATGCTGCCAGGCTTGCTACTGCACAAGGTTTCTCCTTCCTCCTTACATACTGCTGACAGGTATATCTTAATGCTAACAAAGGATCCCTCCATAAAATGGAGCACATGTTATAACAGCATATGCCGATTTGTCCTTCTGCACACAGACTGACTCATCGCTGTGAACTCTACTACAAACTAAATTGGCTCTCCCCGACTTCACACAGACTCTACTCTACCAGATGCTTGATTGACAATATCATCAGAACGGGGACACCTGAGTATCTCTCAAGGCTGCTATCTCATCCCTCCCAAGCATATCTCTTTAGGTCATCTGTACAAACCCAACTTGAAATTCTCAGATACCTCACAAAAAGGGGGGACTATCCTTTGCTACATCAGCTTCCAGAATCTGGAACTCCTTCCCCCCTCACATTAAACTCTCTAAATACCACCTAGCCTTTAAACTGGGTCTCCGCACCCATCTGACTGACTCTGATGGCTGCTCCTGTGCTGTAACTTGAGACTGACTCCCAGTAGCATTCCTTACCTACATGGCACTTACTGTTTCCTCCACTGTATAAAATCTGTATGTTCTCACCCTTCACAAAAATTGTTACTTAAACTGTTATTTATTCTTTAGTGGTTGTCTATGTCCTTAATTATTATTGTTGTTTCATCCAGTGCAAGTAGCTAATGTAAGGGTATTTGTTTGCTCTCAATTTCCACAGAAATATGTCTTGCTTTTGTCAGCAATCTGCTAATTTGTTTTGTTCCACTTCATGCTCGCCATAAACAATTGTAGCTAATGATTGTACCTTCTTTGTACCTTTCTCTACTGATTTACTCTCCTGGGTCATTGCCTGAACATAGCAATACTCTTGTCTAGTGTACCCACCGGTAAATAAAAAACAAACAAACAAACAAATAAATAAATAAATCAACACTGTTAGTTATCATTTGTTGTTGAAAGCTGTAATAAAAATTCACCTACTCTTTCAGCTAGAGGGCACTGTGCCAGAGTTGTTGGTGACCTGAGAGGAGTGAGAGAGCACAGGAGCAGGACATCTGGGTGGCTGGGGAGTTGATCTCCTCCTAGGACTACCCTTTACGAGACCAGTGCTATCACCATGGACGCCACGGTAGAAGAGAAGTTCGTTTTAGCCATGGATCGAGTGGAGGAAGTGATCGCAACTGAGGATGATGTCCGCCTAGTGATGGGCTGGAAAAGGCCCGATGGGGCCTACAGCAGTACCACCAAGTGTTTTAGCAGTGGAGATCTGGAAATCGATAGAGGAAGAGGAACAGAAACTTAGTTCCCTATGAGAATGTCTCATGCAGGAGCTTTTCAGCAGCAAGACATTTCAGAGCAGCCAATGCATCCAGATTCAGCGTGAGTTCAGGGACTGCATTAAGCATGCCATTCGGGAGGTCCAAAGGATGCTGATTAATTACTTGCAGGCACTGATGGCTACATTCTGCTATCTGAGCATGCAGGTAAATAATGTTACTGTGGCAGTCTCGGATGGGAGCATGGAGGTTGTACAGTCTAATCAGCAGTTGGATAAGGAAATGTTACAGGATGGTGTGATGCCAGGCATTAGCAATGACAGTAATGTGGGGGATATTGGAAGTGGCAGAGAGGGGCTGTCAGTGAAAGAAGTCCACTTTAATATAGTTGTAACAACTGGTGGAGGGGGTCGAAAAGGAGCAGGGAAGGATGGGAATGGAAAGCAGAATAAGGGGACGGCTATGCTATTTGATTCTGGACATCACTTTCCTTCCCAAGAAGATAATACCAATACAGAAAACACTGTTAGTCCCTCAACAACTCCAGCAGGCTCGGTAACCTCAGCTTTAGAGGCAGCAGGCTGGGTATGAAACTTATCAGGTTCTGGGTGGGATGCAAATCTCACTAAATCACAAGAAGGAGTAGTATTATCAAAGTCAAAAATGCAAAGCACTGATAGGCTCTTCATGGCCGAGCAACCTTCTACATCCCTCATAACACCTGGACAGACTTCCCCTGTAACTGAGATACAGGTGGTAGATATTTTGGATCAGAATCCAGTTCAAAATGTGATCCAAGGCTTGGAAGACGATACTCCTTTGATTGAAGCTGGGCCCCACTCATCCCCCCCCATCCTGAAAGAGAAGAACAACGGTTAGTACAGCAGTCAGGAGATGTTGGAACCCTTAGACACTGAGAGACTAGGTGGTGCCATGTCGACTGAGCAGTGTGTGGCATGAGACAGTTAAGGAGCAGCTCTTTCCTGATGATGCACGACGTACATCAGAGCCAGCAGCTAGGCGGAATGCTGTCCGGTTGAAATTCTGGGGTGACATGTCTGATGTTCTTGACAGACATTTTGTGGGCAGAGAATTATTGAAAGGCAGCATGAAGTACTATGCTTATGAGGTGTATGCCTTGATATATGTATCGGGAGATTCACAGCCTGAAGGGGTGCAGGAAGTAGTTGCGGGGGATAAGCCAAAGCCTAAGAAGAGGAAAAAAAGGAAGTGACTGAGTTAGCATATTGGGTCCCTATATGTGCTTAATTCTCCTTACTCTGTATGGCAGGGTTTTTTCTCCTTTACTATTATTAATGTTAATAGCATAAAGTCACGGAAAAAGGAAGGTAACCTTTGCAAGTTTAGCCACCAACACAGGGCAGATTGTTCACCTGCAAGATACTAGGTTACACATTGCTTGGCAGAGATATTAAGGCAGCAGAGAGATTGAGTGGTGGGGTCCGCCTTTTGGTCTTACGGGAAGAACACCATTCCTGATTAGGTTTCTTGTTTAAGGGTCTTGAACCAAAAATTTTAGAAGTTTTGGATATTCACACGGGTAGGGCCTTTATAATTGATGTAGTCTTAAATGGCATTGTGTACCACTTGATTAATATTTATAGTCCTCAGATGAAGGCAGATCATTCAGCTCTTTTTAAGGAGATTGGGCCATACTTGCATACTGCAAAATTAGTGTTATGAGGGTGATTTTAATTGTGGAATTGCAGAGAGAGATTGGGGTAGAAAACCAAAAAATATCTTGTGACACAAATACTTTAAAAATATTCTGGGACAGAATAAGGTATGTAATATATATGATTTATTACAGAAGGCCCCATGTCATACTTTCCATAAAGGGTGTTTGTCCTCTAGAATAGATTTCTGGTTTGTGTCAGACAGATTGACAAGTGAGGGTTCGGTGTTCCCCTTGCAACATCGGATCATGTGGCGGTACAGGTGGTGATTGGACAACAACAGAGACTCCACATGGGGAGAGGGTTTTAGAAACTGAATGTGGAAATGCTACAAATCATGGACATGCAGTACGCAGTTACTGGTATACTTAAGGTATGGGCTGATGTAAACTTTTTATATGATAGTCCCATTGAATGGTGGGAGGACACAAAGAGAGACCTGAGAGATTGGTTTATCCAGGTGTCAGGGGAGAGGTCCAGATCTCAATGTACCCAGTACTTGGGGTGGCGTGCGCAATACCTTTGACTCCTCTAACAAATGTATGGGAGGGGGAGTATTGTCCCAGAGCAGCTATGCTTATTTAAGGAGAAAATGTATTCCTTTCATAAAGAGAAAGTGTCAAAAACAGAGAAGCAACAACAGTTCCAAACCAGAGGTATGAAAGAGCAGGTTAGTCCCTATGATGTGGAATTGCAGAGCGGGAAAAAAATCTTTATTACTGGTTTAAAGAATAGCACAGGGGAGTTAGTACAGGTTAGATGGGGAATACAACATGTGGTCCAGGACCACATATGGGATAAATTTCAGGTACTGAACTCGGACCAGAATTACTCCTTTTTTTGAACATCTAGAGAATCTGATTCTATCAGCAGAGGAAAAATTGTAAGTAACAGCTCCTATTACAGAAGAGGAAATTAAATTGGCAGTCAGTAAATTATCGGCTCAAACTACGCTGGGCAAGGATGGTATACCGAATGATTTTATAAAGTTTCCATAGGCATTCTGGCTCTTGGTTACAATTGATATATAAGGCTATTTGGCAGGGCCATAGATTAGTTCCTAGCATGAAGGAGGGAGTGATGACCATTTTGTATAAAGGAAGACCCTCAAGACATAAAAACTGGAGGCAACTTAGTCTGCTCACCTCTGATTACAAAATCTTGACAAAAATATTAACAGTTCGATTGGCAAACTTGCAGAAAAATTGATATTACCAGCTCAATCATGTGCCACCCCAGGACAGAATACTACTCAGAATCTAATTACTATACATTAGATAGTGGATCAAGGACTGCAGTCAAATTTGGATGGATATATATTGACCGCTGATCAAGAGACAGCCTTTAATGCCATTAGGCAGGAGTATGTTTGGGCAGTACTACGGTACTATGGCATTTCTGAAGTACTGATAAATTTACTGAAGACCTTATATGCTGATGCACAGGTCATACTCCTAATTAATGGACATCCAGGGATCTATATTTGTTTGGAAAGAGGTTCAACAAGGTTGTCCCATGAGCCGGTTTTGTATGTGTTTGGATTGGATCCACTTTTAAGATTGATAGAATCTGACGAGGAGATTAGATCTATCCAGAACAAGGCAGGGATAATTTTTGGTAAAGTCTCAGCCTATGTAGATGACTATATCTTTGCAGTAGCAGATCTGGACTCTAGGAATAGGGTATTACAAGTTATACGACAGTTGACACGTGACTGGTATACAGATTAATATGGGGAATAGTAACATACTGGTTTTAGGGGCAGCCAGGAGATTGATACCTTTCTATTTCTATGATGAAAGGTAATGTTAGGATCTTAAGTCTCATTTTGGTACGGGAGGCAGAGGTCTCAATTGGGGAAATGTGTATGATGTTGCTTCACAGAAAGTGACTTCCTGACAGAACTGGAAAATGACAAGGAAGAAACTTTCTTTTTACTAAGAGTATACATTGCTCCAGTCTTTCTGTATGTCTCCACATTTTCCCCGACATACAGTATGCATACCAGGGTGATGGGTCTCTTCTTTTGTTTCTTATGGGAAGTAGATTGAACTGTGTTAAAAGAGCACACACATATAGGGCATGAAAAGACGGAGGGCTGAATATATTACACCCCTGGTGTATCTTTTATAAATTTTTTTATAGTTCAATGTCCTGCACAGCCAGTATAGTGTTATGCTTGTGCAACTGTATTCATTTGGTTTGGCCATTCACTCTCTATTCAGAGAAATTACCACCTGTAGGGAGTACCAAAGGCAAGGAACCCTCAGAGGGTTCCCCCCCATAGGTGCCATGAGACGATTCCCATGGCTAAAGGTACCTTAGGAATCCTCAAAAAGAAATGTAGTACAAGCATATCCCAAAAAGAATGAGGTGACATGAAACATAAGCAAGCAGTAACTGTGATGTAGTAGCAGTAACTGTGATGCAGTAGTAGAAAAGCATAGTCAGTTTGATAACGTAATGAGATGCTCAGTTTGATAACATAATGAAATACCTAGTTTGCGTAGCATGATACTGATGATTTATGTTGAGAATCAGAGGAATCCATAAGGAAAGAAGGAATGGCAGGGGACACCATCCACCTCCATCCAACAGTGAAACCTACCTAAAGAAACTAGGGACACCACTAAGCTAAATAACAGTTATGACCTGAGGCAATGGAGAGAGAAAAAAAACTTTTGAGAAGGAAGGAGAAGCAACGACTGCTGAGGCACTCACCAGGCCTACCCCCCTAAACTCAAACCAGGTGAACCAGAGGCAATTGTGCAGGAGAATCACGGTGAAGGTGCCTTGCTGGGAAACCACTAAAGCAAATGGGTAATGGTTATAGTGGAACACTACAGCCAAAGGAGATCACAGTAACCACCCTTCACCAATAGTCTTATTTCTACACCAGGAGCTGCTGTTACATAGCAGGTAGCTAAAGTCAAGCCTGGGGTGAGGACATTCTCAGCTATGGGCCAGGTGAGAAGGATCCCGCCCCAAGCTGGACACTCTCAAGATGTGGACTAAATGTCAAGCGAGACCATTGGCTGCAGGAACCCTGCACCAGAATAGAATTTCTGGCATGCCCATAATAGATTGAGAGCTGAAAAGCTGATGAGCTGACTAAGCAGTGATGTGCTGAGATCGTAATGAGCATTGAGTGCTGAGGCCTTGCAAGATTGAATGCAGAATTGAGTGCTAGAGATCCCAGAGGCTGAAGCCGAGGGGATGGCAGTAGGCATGAAGCAATGAGCAACAATTGCATAAGCAAAGTATGGACCTGCATGTAGGTCAGTAAACAGAGTAGTAATAAGTGGACCTGCATGTAGGTCTGCATAACATAGTAGCAATGAAACATCACTGAATAGTGGGGCAAGCCAGCCAGGCATTTAAAAGCCAAATCAAGGTAACAAATATTCTAAGGATTTTCAGTGATGAAGGCAGGATGTAAAACAAAAAGAATTAGCCACATGGGGCCAGGACTCCCCAAACACTTCCCAGTTCCCACTGTAGGACAAACAAGAAAGTGATGGAAGGGCCGAGAACCACCTGCAGATATTACAACTAATTTAATAGCCTCAGCAGGAACTTTAGCTGACTTCAGAGTGAAACAGCAGTGTACAAACAGGGAATAGCATGATTGAACTGCATGGCAAGGTTCAGAGCTTGAATTAGGTGAAAACAATTGGACTTGATAGCATGGGGAGCAAGTAATTCTAGCAGGGGAAGCAGTAATACTGAGAGCAGAGTGAAAACAATTGAGTATGAAACATGGAGCAGCTATGGCCGAGCTGAAACTCACAGATAGCGATTGCATTTGCATTGCAGTAGGTTGAGAGTTGTGAGCAACAGTGCAAACAGTAGGAGCTCAGGAGTGATATGCTAGGAGCTTGGAAACAAAAGCCCCCAGAAAAAAACAAACCAAAAACACACAGAGAAAACAGGGAACAAAGACAGGAGAAGCACACACAGCAGAAGACAAAATACAAACCAGAAGCAGGAAAGAAACACAGAATCCAACAGACAAGCAGGAGCAGCCAGGTGGGGGGGGAGGTAGGCCCCAACCATCTCAGAGGACAGATGGACAGAGCATTTGGCTGAAAAGAAAAAATGCTTCCCAACGAGGCTGAGGGGAATTGCTTATATAGCTCAGGAAGTGGGAGTGGCTGGCTTCTTGGCCATCGAACTCCAGGCAAAGCCTTTCCAATTCTCTAAAACCAGTTTTAGTGGAGAAACATATATGGGAGTTCTTTGTATGTCATTGTGGGGAACTCCTTTTTTGCAAGCTTGGGTAGGGGGAAATGGCACATCTCTGACAAAAGCCTCCTCCTACATACAAACTACATTAAAATATATTAGGACATAGAAAATTTAACTTAGTTGGTTTCTAAATCAAGAAAAAAACAGTTTTATAGAAATATTGTAGACAGATGTTATTTTTGCAGAGCCAATGTTTCAAGCAGCTACCAATGTTAATACAGTGCAACTGTTGGCCGGCATCACAGAGCCACGAATTCCTCTGAAGATGCAAGACACAGACTGGTTATGTGGTAACCAGAAACTAAATGTAAAAAATAGCCAGAAGCATAAGCAGTTAGGAGAATGGGGCTGTACTGAACCAAGATGTCAGGGACAGCTGGAAACTATGAGACACTTATCTTTTGACTGCATACATATACAAGGTTTTTGGCAGGCGTTAGCAGCAATATGGGGGGAAGTTCAGTTCCAGACTATGACATATGAAATATTAATATTAGGACAGATACCAGCAATATGGCAGAAGTGGCATAGGAGTGCTGTGTATGTAATTTTTGCCTGTATTAAATGGTCCATCTGGCAGGTTAGATGGTTTCGATTCCTGCAAAATACAAATGTTTAGTTGAATGAAGTCTTGTTTAATATACAGGATGAATTGGACCAAGTTTGTGGTTATGAACAGCATACTCTAGGAAAGGAAGTATGTGCCACTCTTTGGCAGAACATAGACTGGGTGGGTTGATTTATAATAAATATAGGTCCACACTGTGATGAATTGTTATTTACCTTTAATTTAAATATGATAAAATGGGATATAAGATTATTTTTTTTGGTTTTGATTGGTTATATATTATTGGTGATGGGGAAAGTGTATAAAGATTTCACTGGATTTTTCTTATTTTGGAAGGGATTTTTTATGACAAGTCTGGTAAGTCACTGGCTTTATGTGGTATTTGGTGAAGGGATTACTGTATGTTACTGTATGATATCATAATGTATGTGATGGTTTTCCTTTATGCTTGTTTTTGTTTTCTGAATAAAAATGGCCCCTACTCTTTTTGAGAAGTGCCATGGGATCTTTAACATCCACCTAAACTACCACCAGAACAGGCAGATGGGACCTCGGTTTAATGTCTCATCTGAGAGACGGCACCTCAGGAGTGCAGCACCCCCCTCATGCTGCACTACAGCGTCAGTACTGGGATTTAACCCAAGTGCCTGGTGTGGGCATAGAACCTACAGCCTTCTGCTCTCCCAGCCTCAGAGGCGAGTGTGCTACCTGCTGAGCCACTGACACTGCAGGTGTTAGTTTTTGTATGTACGTATAATCACAATCAACAACTCAGACACAAACTTTTTTTCACCATGAAATACACGTATTTACAATGGGCATTAACAAATTGTCAGTTGACATCTTCACTCTAGACAAAAAAAGAGTCACATAACCATTCATGAATGCCACGATAGACCAACAGTCGGCATGCATATCATAACATAGAGGATAAAGTATGGACAACAGTTAACAACAGCACCATGTATGCTTCGGGAGGTTGCCATGGCAACCTGATAGACATGAGGCGCGGCTTGAGAGGTCTATTTTGCCATGTCAACCTCGAGAAACATACATGGTGTTGTTAACTGTTCTCCTTTATCTTGTATAATGATATGGCAAATGAGGCAAGTTTACTACAGAGATACTACAACACTGAGATGATGCTGACTGAACCCTTGTGCTGTGGGCCGCCAGACACCACCAACCCCCCCCACACACACACACAAGCAGCAAGAAGCTTAACAGAGGATGAAATGCCATGGAGTTGGTAGTCTATTAAACTTACTTTTGTTATCTGAATTCCACCAAACATAGGCTAGCAAGCTTTTTGATCGCAAGGAAAAAACAAAAAAAAAGAACTACTACAGTCCAAGGCATGCAATGAACATAGCGTGTGACATTACTCGCCGTTACAGGTCACAAGTTGAAGCGGGTCAAAGATTAGAGGATTCAGTCACTTCCGTCTGTTTGAACAGATTTCACGAGGTCAGAGCTGGATGGTGTGGTGTAAAATGTATCTCTGAAAATGTGGAAAATAAAACTGTTTCATTTAGGAAATGTTTGCATTTTACTTAAAATACTAAGGCTAAATGTGTGGGGAAATGAGCATTCACTCACGCTTTGTGAATATTTAGCATGTGATGGCATTCTATTCTGTTGTACCATCGTGGTGTCATCCTCAGGATGGTGCAACACCATCCTGATGTTGCCACGATGGTAGAACAGCTGTGTCTTTCTACTGAATTTAGCCAACAACAATGTTCCACCATACACTATAAACGTTTTTTGGGTGGGTGGTGTTTACAGTTATATAGCCAGTTTTCTAAATGTGATAATACCACAAAGTAAGAGCATGGGTGTACCAGGGCATTAATAATTCAGTTCAAGGCAGGTTGAATTCACTCTGTGGCTTGCTTGTAACACAGGTCGTACGAGAGCATACATTAATGCCACAACACACCCATGATCTGTTGGATTATAACATACAATGCTACCATACACTATATATAATTAGAAAAACATTCAACCACAACAAAACAGTCTGTTTCAGAAATTACACAGCTCTACAGGACCATATAAAGACAAAATTAAATGAAATACTAGGAACACAACAAAATAAATGTAAAGTAAATCACAAACCTTTGTCTTCTTCAATACACGGTCTGGGTAGAAGCCTTACAGTATTTCTTAACAGCAGAAGTGATGGAACTGGGAGGTGTGTTCAGATCTTCAGATTTCATTATGTAATTCAGGGGCAGTATGACAATCAGCTAGCTGTTATCCTGAGTGGTACAGCATTCATCAGTCCTTAACACCTCGCTCGATTCTGATGTGCAGGACTGCTTTGGAAAAAAAAAACATTATTAAATTAATGTTTTTTTATTTTCAATTTCTGGGTTTCTACTGGTTTTCTCTCAATACCACCCCACACATCCATAACATGATGCACATGTGTGGCGGCATGTGCACACAAGCTGTATGGGATGCCACTCCATTCCAGTCACACCATAAACTGGCTACAACATATACAGCGCACCTCCATACGTTGGCAGCGAGACTATGGGCAGGTGACACCACACCACATCAAGAGATGATAGCCAATGCTTGATCATGATCCCACCCTCCATCTCTCCCCTGCTGGCACAACGGAGGACCAAGCTTGTTCCCAAACACAGATTGCCATTGTAGCGCAAGGTAAGGCATCCAGTGCCTCAATCCTCTAGGACACCAGGACACAAAATTGTTTATTCTACATCATATTTTTCACAGTAATGGGATGATGTCAGCTACCACAGGCTACTTTTAATGGAGGACACTCTACCTACAGCCTCACCTTTACCCATCCAACATCCATGGCAATCACTAATGGGTTACCAACATATGACAGGGCCAAGATGAAGGGCAGCAGTTATGCCTACCCTGGGAACAACAACATCCACATTTTATCAATATCATCTGTCTCCTTCCACACTATCTGAACTGTGGGCCACTGGTAGCCCATGCTCAATGTCAAAACCAGGTCACGGGCATAGACACCATTGTAATGTTAGACGCTTCACCCTCCAGTGCCTCAAGACAAGTCGCATTCTAGAACATTTCTAAGACATCAAGAACAAAGAGTGTATACCAACCATCATCTCGTTAAGACAAATGTCCGTTGGCATTCAGATGGTGGTGTGTTTTGACTTTGCTGCATACTTCATTCTACTGCATGATCACTGAGCATCTGCATTCAAATTATTGAAATAAACAAAAATATTAGATAAAAAAGTATGATTAATGTTTTCAAACAAGTCATACTGTTTGCAATATTACAAACTTATCAACGGGTATCACTTAATGACATTACATGTATACAACAACCTCTGCCAGACAATGGGGGGTATCTTGGCATTTATTCATGACTTAGGTGCATTTTGAGACATGAGAAAGCACACAAGTAACATCAGCAAGACTGAAAGTGCATTAATTCCCTGATACACCAATGGGCTGCAGTGTGTTATCACAGTTATAAAACTGGCTATGTAACTGTAAACACAACCCCCCCCCCAAAAAAAATTACATTTCTCAATACATGAGTGCCAGCTGTTGCTCTACCAGTGCATCCATGAATGGTCCTGTTAGATTTACTGAAAAATGGCAAGCCATTGTTAGAACATTACTTTAGGCAAGGGTCAGAACTGACAATATTGTAAGTAGTTAGCGACAGCCTTATCAACAATGAATACATAAATTACATACCCATGAACACGAACAATTATTTGTGTACTTCTTGTAGCAAGGCACAACATGATTACATTAGTCGTTAATAATAACATTGAGAAGTGTCAGGTAATAAGTGATATTATTATTATTTGGGGGGAGGAGGGGGAGGAAGAATCAAGAAACTGACCAGTGTGTAACCATTACAAATGTCAGTAAGTGGTGACTGTGGAGTTCCAAACACACCTACAAATGAGGGAACAACATTGTGGTGCAGGGGCAGATGCATCAATGACATAATTAGGGAGGAGGTGATGACATTGCTCTAAGCACTGTTTAACAATTCTAATATGGCAGTTTCAGCTTTTAAAGGGTGACGCACCGCCCTGAGGACATTTACATGATAATCAGCAGTGTCTCAAACTAGGATGCTTCATGGAAACTGTAATATATCTTGGTGGTGACAGGTGTATTGATCACATTGAAAGTTAGGCAATGGTTTAATCATCGTCAGGGTCAGGGGTGATAACAGTGGCTGCTTACTGTGTAGACGGTGTAGCAAAACAGACTGGGCAACTGTGTAATAACACAAGATGATTGCATTAAAGACATATAACTTACCCTGAACACTATTAAAGGGGAACTTGTTTAACCAGGCGAGGCACACTAAGCAGAAGCTTGTTTACAGTTGCAACCTGGGAGCACAAGAAAAGTTACTCGCTCAGGGTCACACAATATGCAAGTGGAGGCTGTGGAATTCAAATCCAGGTCTACAGGTTTGCAGCTCAGAGCCTTAAACCACTGCACTATACTGCCTTCTTAGTTTATCCTTTGCATGACTTCTTCATTTGCTTGTGGGATCTGTGCCCTTGCCTTCAATACTAGGCCTCTTGTATGGATTATCTGTCTGCAATAACTTCTATGGTAGAACAGGATGTAATGTATGCACTGCATCTTTTGTTAGTTTAAGGGACTTACAGAATTTTAAATGGAATTGCATGCCATCTGTGAAACACTTGTCCTCAAAGTGGACATAACAAAAGATTAATAATCAATTAACTAGCCTGGGAGTGGGTCCAAGGGTGGTAGCCTGAGTGAAACATTGGCTGGACAACAGGACACAGAAGGTAATTGAAAATGGAGTGCACTCTGAAGAAAGAGGGGTTACAAGTGGGGTACCGCAGGGTTCACTACTGGGTACAGTCCTTTTTGACATCTTTATAAGTGACATTGCAGAGGAACTGGAAGAAAAAGTATGCCTCTTTGCAGATGATACAAAGACCTGCAACAAGATTGATATACAAGGAGGTATGGAAAGTATAAGAAGGGACCTGGCAAGGTTGGAGGAATGGTCAGAAGTATGGCAGCTTGGATTCAATGCAAAGAAGTGCAAAATAATGCATCTGGGAAATAAAAACCCAGGGGAAGATTACACAATGGGGCGAGGTAGTAACAACAACAAAAATGGAAAGGAACCGGGGGTAATCATATCAGATAACCTTAAGGTTAGCAAGCAATATGAGCAAGCAGTAGGGAGGGCTGGGGGGATACTGGAATGTATAGGGAGAGTCATCACCAGCAGAAAACAGGAAGTTGTTATCCCTCTGTACAGGCAATTGGTGAGACCCCATCTGAAGTGCTGCATCCAGTTCTGGAGAGCCCATCTCTGCAAGGACATAGACAGGATGGGGGTAGTCCAGAGGAGGGCAACTAAAATGGTGCAGGGTTGGCAAGAGAAGCCATATGAGGAGAGACTAAAGGAGCTTAATATGTATACTCTTGAGGAAAGGAAGGAGAGGGGGACATGATAGAAACTTTGAAGTACCTCAGTGGAATGAACAAAGTCCAAGAGAGTAGCATCTTTCAGAAAAAGAGATGTGCAAGAACAAGGGGACACAATTTGAAGATTGGGGGATGGCTCAGGGGCAATGTGAGGAAGTATTTTTCCAGAGAGAGGGTGGTGGGCGCATGGAACAGCCTTCCTGAGGAGGTTGTGGGGTCTAAAACTGTGGGAGAATTCAAGAATGCATGGGATAGACATAAGGCAATTCTTGTGGGGGTAGGAAGAACTAAACTGTTGGTTAACTAGGATCCGCAGCTTATCCTGTAGGTTAGGAAATAGACTGACTAGGTGGGCCAAGTGGTCCTTATCTGCCGTCAAAGTCTATGTTTCTATGTTTCTATGAGGCTGCAGACTGCCATTCCCACTTACGATCAAGCAGCACAAATGAACACCACTTTTTAAAGCAACCAGATGACTTATCACGCTTAGGGAAATCAAATACTGTAGTGAGACATCACCTGATGGCTTGTTACTACACCCACCAACAACGCAATAATTCACCATATTGAACTATGCAATACCAAACATACAGTAATAATTTACTATTCAATCATGAATGTAGTGCTGTGACAAAACAGAAGTAAAACTAACTCACTTGCACAGTAAATACCACAGTAATGTACTACAGAAACTATTTATTTGCACTGAACAAAAAAACAAAACCTGTATGTATGAAATAGCTTGCAGCAGGTGTAATGAAACTCAGTGCCACAGAGAACAGAACATTTAATATATATAAAGAATTAAATTATGGTGCAAAACAAAAACACCTCATATATCAGAAGACTATGATTCCTCAAAATAGGCAGATCACTGGTTTTAAACTGATTCAGAAAAGAAAGGAACACTACAGCACATTAGGCAAATCACAGAACAAATATCTGTTCCACTAATAGGGAATGGAATGACACAGACAACACTAAGGATTGTCTGCAGCTGCCAGCATGTGCGGCTCCACCTAATATAATCTCCTCAATATCACTAAAACAAAGCTGTTTACTCACACTGACAGCCTACAACTAATTATCTGCCATATTGCAGTCACACAGCAATATATGTCACTTATTTGCCACTGGTGCACTGCGAAGCTATCACTTTGTCAGGCAAACACCACAACTGTCACACACTGAGAAACTTCAGTGTTCAAATGCCTAAAAGTGAATAACCGCGGCAATACAGGACAGCCTTTGATTTAGAATCAGGTGCTCCTCATGAAACACTTTGAAAGGAGTTTATTTGGTAAAACCTTTGACAGAATGGCAATAGAAATGAGGCATGAAACGTTGTGGTGCACTTGAACCTGAAATCCCTGAGTGGAAGGTTCGCTGTCCTGGCTACGCACCGCACGCCTGACTCATGTGCGATATGCTAAGATGGTGGAGGGAAAAAACACTCAGTTAAATCACGGTCAATAAAAGTTAAAAAACTAAGTGCTGGATTAACTTTGGGGCTCCAAAATGATCTGGTTCTTCACAGCTCCACCCAGTGCACATCACAGCACTGCTATAACAGGTAATTAAAAAGATTACTGAATCACTTGAAACCTACCCCCTCCACCCTTAGTCTATGCCCTCTAGTTTTAGTGCCTACCTTCCCAGTGAATAAGTCCCCCCCCCACTTTATTGATCCCCTTCACTTACTTGAACGCTTCTATCACATCCCCCCACTCCCTTCAGGTTTCCAGCTGATTCAAATCCAACACCTCAACCTCTCTTCCTTTGGCTTCTACTTAGCCCATGCACCATCTGTGTGGCCTTTTCTGTATACTTTCTATGGCATCTATGTCTTTGCATACATAAGGTCTCCACAACTGAACCCCATACTCCAGGTGGGGCTCACCATGGAACTGTAGAGTGGCATCAGCACCTCCTGTCTTCTACTGGTTATAACTCTCCCTATGCACGCCAGCATTCTGTTTGCTTTACCCACCACCTTGCTGCATTGGATCCCTACTTTAAGCTTGTCTGTGATTATGATTCCTAGATCCTTTTCCTGCTCAGACTGCTTTATTTCCTCCCCATCCCGTGTGTATTTCGTATGTGGACTATTTCTCCCTATGTGCATCACTGTGCAATTCCTGGCATTGAATTTTAGTTGTCATGTTTCTGACCACCCCTCCAGCAACCTTAGATACTGCCTCATAACCTCTACTCCCTCTGGGGTATCCACCCTTTTGCAGATTTTCATATAATCTGCAAACAGGTAGACCTTCCCATGTGGTCCCTCTGCTATATCACTAACATAGACATTGAAGAGGATGGGCCCCAGCACTGACCAAGATTTCTTCTGCCTGTCTCTGGTCACTGTCTAAGTGAATGTTTTAGACCCCATGGCATTTACAGAAGAAGAGTTGAGGAGATTCCCGCATGTCATAGCCAACATTCCCCTCTATCAACAAGCATTTGTCAATGCCGAACGTTCACTTGCAGGTATTTGCAGTGGTGCTTTACCCTAAGGCCCTGTGCGATTGCTGGTATTTGCACAATAAATTGTCAGCATGACCTGTTTGTTACCCCCATTGTGCGCTACATAGGCGGAAACACGTTTTGGGCAGGATGTGAAAAATGACAGCTGTGCTGCTCATAAGGAAGTGTGGTAAAATGCCAATGTTGAAAATCTGGAGTGGAAATATTGAAAATTTGCAAACCTACGAGAGTGCGTGGGAACTGTGCAATGCACGCTCGTAAAACAGTCATTTTTAGGATTTTTTTCACCAAATTTTCAACATAGCCATTTTAAGACCTCTGCTCATGAACAGTGTCACTGTGATTTTCTTACTGTGTTCCATACATTGAATTCGCAGACCGACTGCGCCATTGTGTGCTACATGAGTGGAAACACGTTTTGGGTGAGATGTGAATAATAACAGCTGTACAACTCATAAGAAGGTGTGATAAAATGGCAATGTTGAAAATGTGGAGTGAAAATATTGAAAATTCACGAACTTACGAGCCTGTGTAGGAACTGCATAGCAGCTGGCGCAAAACAGTCATTTTGGAATTTTGCACCAAATTTCAACATAGGTTTTTGGGACCCTTTTCATGAATGATGTCACTGTCATGAGCTTATTAGCTGAAGGGTGATTACGCGGATGACTGCAAAATCACTCCTTCAGGCCTGAATAATGCCATGACAGTGACATCATTCATGAGAAGGGGTCCCAAAACCCATGTTGAAAATTTGCGCAAAAATTCCAAAAAATGACTGAGATATGCACTAAAATTGAAGCCCCCTATCTAGCCCATTATACAGCTTACCGGCATTTCCTCTGTTCACGGTTGCCTTTGAAGAGTGCAGATGTGTTCCCGGTCCACCGAAGATCGTCACGCCGGAGTCCGGAGGTAAGTATGGGGTGGGGGTGTGTGGGGAGGCTGGGTGTGCAGTGGGTGGGTGCGGGTTGTAGGAGGGGGGCTGGGAGGCGCGCCATGGGACCGTTTTATCTTTGCAGGTAAAACAAAGAAAAGGACTACGTGGGACCGTTGCCATGCTGGGGTGGGCTCCCAGCATGGCAGTAGAAGATGGCTGGGGTTGAGAGCTGACGGGGATTGGACATCCCTGGCCAGCAAAAACAAAGCGAATGGGACCATTGCCACGCTGGGGTGGGCTCCCAGCATGGCAGAAGATGGCTGGGGGCCGAGAAGCCGGCGAGTTAGGGCACCCCTCGGCTGAAAACTATGCGGGGCGCGGGAGCCGACGTGGATTGGGGCACCCCGCTGGCAAAAGAAAGCGGATGTTTGCCACGCTGAGTGGGCCCAGCGTGGCAGCAGGATGGCTTGGGGCCATGCAGCTGACAGGGGATTGGGCACCTCATCGGCAAACAACGCTTGTGCTGTAGAAAGCTGTGGGGCGGCATGACGCTGGTGGGGGCAAGGCAGACGCGATGGGGACGTCAGGATAGCAGTGCTCAGTATGGCAGCAGTGCTTTCGCTTTGAAGCAGAGGACCACCGCTGTCATGCTGAGCTCCTGCACCCACTGGTGCAGGACTGCCCGCCTGCTCAATGGAGTAGTGCATTGGATGGGAGAGGCACACCTCAAATGTGCTACTGTCCCAAAACGTTCCTTGCGCATGCGCGCAAGTGAACGTAATAAAACAAGTTCCTGTAGTAGACGTGCTAGGATGCACCTGGAAATTAGCTATCACAGCTCCATGTGCCTTTCCTGGTCCAAAATTACATATGGGATAATGGATGGGGTCACTGTGTTACATTACTTTTTTTAACACCCTGAGGTGCATGCTATTTTGTAAACCATGAGAGAGAAGCTTGAGTTGTTTATAAAAGAAGCACACACTGAGGGGGGCACAAAAAACATAGTGACACACTGACCCCCATCCATCATTGCATATAACGTGCTGGAAGACCACTCTGCCACACCCAAAAACAGAGCCGAGATGATGTACGGATTAAAACAGACAAACAACATCTGCAGCATCTTTTTTTTTTTTTTGTTAATCACCAGTACCAATATTAGAATGCAGGTTGAATATTCAAAGTAAAATGACATTTTTTTTATGAATTCCCTCAGTGGAACTGATGTGTAAGTGCCCAGGAACACCAGTTGTATTGCTTAACCAACCATCTGGTGCCTATGTCCACCATAAATATTGTATACCAAACCAAATGGTGCCTTTTCTCATCACAATTATTGTATACCCTACCAATTGGTGACTATACTCTGCATTATTATTGCATACTGAATGAACTGGTGCTTTTGCTACCTTGAATATTTTATACCCAACCAACAGATGCCTATGCCCACCATGATTATTGTATACCCAACCAACTGGTACCTTTGCCTACCATGATTATTGTATGCCCAACCAATTGGTGCATATGCCCACCATGATTATTGTATACCCAACCAACTGGTGCCCATGTCCACTATGATTATTGTATACCCAACCAACTGGTGCCTATGCCCACCATGATTATTGCATACCCAACCATTTGGTGCCTATACTCCACATGATTATTGCATACTGAATCAACTGGTGCTTTTGCCACCATGATTATTGTATACCCAACTAACTGGTGCCAATGCCCACCATGATTACTGTATACCCAACCAACTGGTGCCTATCCCCCATGATTATTGTGCACCCAACTAACTGGTGCCTTTACCCACCATGATTATTATATACTCAACCAGCTGGTGCCTATGCCCACCATTATTATTGCATACTCAAGCAACTGTTGCCTATGTCCACCATGGTTATTGCATACACAGCCAACTGGTGCCTATGTCCACCATGATTATTGTGTACATAACCAACTGGTGCCTATGCCCACCATGATTACTTCTTAACCACCCGACTGGTGCCTATACCCACCACAATTATTGCTTACTAAAGCAACTGGTACCCATACCTACCATGAAAGTCATTACATTGCATGAAATACAGTATTTGTTTATTAGCAGTAATTTATTTGTTTATTCATTAACAAATTGGTTTACCATGAAAACATGAGATAACAACCAACTTCATGCCACGACTTTATTGGGAGGTACATACAGTCTGGAGGCCTAAGGCAGCTACAAGGTTTCCATAGTCAAGCAATCTTCATAAACAAGATAAAATGCAATTAAGGTAGTTACAAAGGACATTTAAATATGCAGACAGTGCACAAGGGCTAAATCTCCTTGAGCATCATAAGTGGTTCCAATTAGCAGGACTCCTGCATTTCATAGACAGATTATAAGTTGCTATGCGTGGTCGGGGACAGATAATAAGCCTTCTGAAATGGATCTAAGGGTGTATTTAGAGTCAATCATGGGTCAGAGTCACTGCTTCAGATAATTGGGGGCTTTACCACACATCTAATTATATAACAAATCTAACTAGTGAGAATTCCATCTCTTCAGCAATGAAGGCCTACTCTGTTTATTGTACCACTCCCCACAGAATTCTGTAATTGCACAACTGCAAAATTACTACAGAAAAAAGGTATGAAGAAACATTTTATGCTGAATGGAAACAATTTGTCCTACTTGTAACTTTTTGTGTGAGATACCACAGAACTGACTGATGTAACTAGGTATACATATAGAGATTGTCTCAACAGATTGCATGCTTCTATCTGGGGCTAGAAGATTGGAAGATCATAGGTTCAAGTTCCAGAATGGAAAGATGACTTATACCCAATACAGACACTGTCGTGCAGTACTAGGGGGGTGCTGCAGTGCTGAGCTGCCCCTCCAATAAGATTTTAAACTGAGGTCCCTTCTGCTATATCTGATTTTTGTCCATGTGGAAGATAAGGATCCCACAGCACCTATACTAAGAAAAAGGGATTGGTCATGGTGTCCTGGTCAACATTCTTTCTGTCAGTAAAATAGGTTCATTTAACATCACCAACCCCAGATGCACCTGGGTATGAGTTGACAGAGCTCAGTGTGTCTTTGCCAGTAAAAAAAAAAAATAATCAAACTATCAATGGTTTTGATACTGAAATTTCAGTGTGCTGGTTGTTGGGAGACTGATGTTTGTATTTAAACCCAGGAATCTCAATAAGGGGCTGACTAGTAATGGAGACATCACAGAGGTGAGGCACTTTTCTCCTAGGGGGGACAGTATGGGTAACCCAGTGTTCACACATACCCTGCCAAGTGAAGCAAAAGAGTCACTGGCAATGTCTGTGAAGGTAATCATTCTTGTGCCTCACAGCTTTATCCCTCTCCCACTTGATGGCTTATCTTGCTCCTTCTGGGGTAGGATGCCAGCTTCACCAACATCCTCCCACTCCCTCCTTGTCCCTATTAGACATTAGTAAGGGACCACAGAGCTCTGTCACTTGCCTGCTATTCCAAGCAACACTAACAGCCACTAGTGTGACTACCTCCTCTGCTTTTCCTTCTCTCCCATCTGGCTCCCACTAAGAAGGTGATTTGGGGCCCACATGTCCCAAGTATTTATACAAAATCTAGAACCCCACATGTGCAGCACAGACAAGGCATATATATTTAAAATGTCCTTTCTTATCTTTCTGGTTCTTACCTAGTGGTAGTTAACTGCATGTTACAGCTGAAATGTGGCACCTCTTTCAAGGTCACCCCATCTTCCACATTACAAACTGTTCTAAATTCTCTAATACATTGTTGCATGTTTTATTAGTCATTAATGCAATACTTTTGAGTTTTTCTTTTCTATCCCAGATTTTCTTTAATGTTCCTATTGAGCTGACATATTGTGATTTTCTCTCTGTTAGCAATACAGAGCTAGGAACCTCCCTCCGTATTTTGTATACTTGAGGAAAATATATCACCTGTGCAGCCAATTTGGGAACAAGTTACACGGAGAGGACAACTTCTTCCCTTTTAATCAGTTAAACACAATAAAGGTAACAAGTTCAACTCAAGCTTGCTCATAAGTTTGAGATACATTTTATAGAAATTATGTTTTTACTATCAAATTTGTTTAAAACTAACAATTAAGCCTGGATTGTGCTTGTTACATTTAATGCATTTATCCAATTGATAACAGAGACAAAAGCACAATTCAGTCAGAATTTGTAAAAACATACTGTATGTTGTGCAAAGTGTTAAAATTTGTGTGCATAGTCCAAGTGTGTCCTTCTCTTTGTTATTAGAAGTTTTTTATAAATTTGCTTACTAGTTTTAAGGCCCATTGGGATCTCTATGTTAGCATTGTTTATTGCTCTTCTTTTTCCTATAATGCCCCTTGTCCCCTGTGACAGTGATGTACCCAGAACTCAGCAAGTACTGGTTTAGAGTCAGTTTTACAGCAGTAGAGCTCTGATTTTTAAGTAACTTTTCTTATCCAGTGAGCTTTAATAAAGGCTAAATTTACAGTTTCATAAACACCTGAGGTATAAACGAGTGAGTTATTTTGTAAGAAAACAGCTAGAGTCTTCAGTCATTACAGCATTGATGACCCACGGTGAGGTGCATGCTTTTTATGACTGTGTGTAGTTTGGTGAAATGAAAAGCTTTAAAGACAAAACATTTACTACTGCTGCTAGATACATACCCAGAAAACAAAAGTATGGAATTAGAGATTTTTAGTTGAGGCTAGAACATCATAACTAAGTCAGTGGCCCTGAACGCATCACTATCACATGAGACAGGAGGCATTGTAGGAAAAAAGACCATTTCCAGTGCTAACACTGAGATCCCCAGTGCCATAAAACTAGTAGGAAAATGTACAAAAAACTCTTAATAGCAAACAAAGGGAAGGACACACTAGGACTACACACACAAATCACAACACTCGGCACAGCATCTGTTTTTGCAAATTTTGACTGTAGTACTCCTTTAAGAAAATCTTGACTAGAAGAAAAAAACAAGAGGGCTGTATTAATGACAGAGAGAAAGCAAAATACTGCAACGCATTATGACTATTAGAATTTAGAACAGTTTAGGGCATGGCAAATGAAGTGACCTCGTTAACGGGGCCATGGTTACTCATTTTTCAGCTGACACATACAACTAACTACCCTTTTTTAACTAAGGAAAGAACTACAAAAGTAGGAAAAGACAGTTTAAATATGCAGGCCTTGTTGGGGTAGTACATGTTGGAGGTGGGTGGGCTGGATTTTTTTTTTTTTTAAGATTAAGTGTCTTGCCCAAGATCAGGCAGTGAACATTTGGCTCTGCTGAGGTTTGAACCTCTGGTCTCCCAGTTCCAAAGCCAGTGCTCTAACCATTAGATCATACTGTCTCCAAAGTGTAACTCGTAAGTAAAACATCATTACTGTAAATATAATAGTGCTAACCATTTTTATTTGAGTAGATTCCTGCTGTTTAACATAAGAGAAAGACTTCAGTAGTAGCATGTGGATAGGGAGCAGATGAATCTCATCCACAGCTTAGAGGCCAACTGCTCCCTCTTTGTGTCAAAGGGGCTTCTTGCTCCCTCATTTGTATGTCAGTGGTGTCCAGTGCAGCAAGTGGAGGATCAGACCTATTTCATTAGTGTCTGGTATCCATTGCTGTACTAAACCATGAGTTGCAGAGTAATTGGAATCCCACTGTGACACTAAGCAAATAGCTGTTGTGTAATAGATGGGGCACCTTGGAAAATTAACACTTACAAATTGCTGTAACATTTAGTTAAATGTCAGTCCTTTACCAGCAACCTGCTTCGCCTAATGAGCTTGTATACCACCACACAGTCCCCTCACTGCCCAGATGACATGCATTCATTTGTCTCCCACCCCCCTCACTTCACATCTCTCATAAATGGAGGCAAGATGCACAGCAGTAATTATGAAAAATTTAATATTTAATTGTTTTCTCGAGTATTCAATGATTTCACCTGATTTGATTTTGATGCTCTCATGAGATGCACCGTCTCTTTTAGGGGGAGTCACAATGATTAAAATCAGTGCTTGTGTCTATGTTTGTGTGCACGCATGCATGTGTGTGTGTTTTCTTTCTCTTCCAACCTCTTTAACCCATCCAGTGTTGGCTTCCTTTTCACATGACTTACTCATATTCACTAGCTAGAAGATACTCTTCTCCCACACAGAAAACAGTTCAATTGAAGTCAATAGTCTGCCTTAAAAGAGGTAATGTCATGATGAACAGTCTTTGCATTTGTTGACCTACAATTTACTAAACTATAAACTGTCCCAAATTATGGGTTGAAGAATTGTTTATTTATTACATTATTTAACCTTTTTGACCAGGAAGGCACACTGAGCCACAACTGATTCATTTCAGGTGGGTCTTGAGGGAGAGGGTAACAGAGGGAATCATATTACAGGACAGTGCAGAGTTTACAATTACATGAAGCAGTATTTCAACCATACTGTGGCAAAAGCAATTACAATTCACAGAACATTAAATCAATATATATGTAGATATACCAGTTTATACAACTTTTTTTGTAACTCTAAAGCCATTAAAATAAACATGTTTTTTTCACTTTTGCTTACTCAAGTGAAAACATAAACATCTAGTTTTCACTTGGGTACATAATTTCCATTTATTTCACGTTTGGATATGTAAATTGTATAAATGAACATATCACAGTCTGCCTGAAAATACGTCATTTATTGCATTCATAAGGAGCAGGATTTCTGTAACTCACTCATGGACGTAAATGGCATATTTTTAGTCAGGCTGTTGTATATTCCATATATAGATGTACTATAGATTACATCAATATAAATGTAGATTATATCAATATAGATGTAGATTACATCAATATAGATGTAAGTTATACCACTAAGGATGTATATTATATGTACAGTTACTGTGTCTCTTGTTTGAAAGCTTAAAACATTCTGTGAATCTCTTTTTGGTCTAATAAAAGGTATCAAATCATCCATTTTGTTCATCTTTGGGTCTCTTGTGGTTATAAGAATGCATTCTTGAGTTCCTTGGGTCAGAGAAACTGAGCAGTTATGGCAAACAAAGGACTTCAAAAGAAAGTCTTATAACAATAAGAGACTAAGGAACTGTATATGTAAACATATTTTAATTACTGGTCCTACTTTTTTATGTCTGGATAACCACCAGACTTTTAAATCATATTACAACCACCCGGTTGATAGTTTGCGTTACAACCGGGTGGTTGTAATCAGTTCCTGTCAATAAAGCTCATGTTACAGAAAGCGCGAGCAAACTGTGCTTACTAGTTAGTGTGTACCTGTGAGGAGCGTCAGCGGTTGGGAGAGGGAGCAGAGAGCAACTGGAAACATTGTGGGTTTACCTGGTGTTGAAGCCATCCATCCCATCAAATAGTCTGTGTCCCAGGTCTCCTTTGGTCTATGACTCTGTCCTTGTTGGCTTCTAGTGAAGCGGTGTTGGTGATTGGAAGTGGCAGTTTCGATCACCATTGACATGAGTTGGCAGCTGTAGTTTGAGCTCTGTTTGCCATTTTCTTTTTATAACATTAAGTCTGGTTCTCAGTGGCATGATAGAGATGTGGTGCAGTAAAACTTTGCCGGCGAAGTTTGCAGAAAGTGGTGAACATTTGTTTGTGATGCTTCCCCAGAACTGAGAAGCTTTGACTTCACCTGAAGTGTAAAGTTTTTGCCATGAAGTGTGGAATTTCACCCACAAAATGTCACACTTTGCAGTAAAACTTCATGATCAGTCTGCACTACGTAAATTGTGTGAATTTTGTGAATTGCACTTTGTGAATTGCATAAAATTTGCAAATTAATTTGCAGAGCAAATTTTGCGAACTTTACCCATCTCTAGTGATAGAGTCGCAGCTGTAAGAAAGGGAGAAATGGAGCAGAGCTGGGGTGGTCAGACATAGAGAGAGAGAGAGAGAGAGCATCAGGGCAGAGCAAGGAGGACACCAGCTTACCTCAGAAGTGCCAGTAACTACTCCTCCCTCCACCACAGTTAAATAAAAATATGAGGACCAGTAATTAAATAAAATAAAACATGTGTGTGTGTGTGTGTGTGTGTGTGTGTGTGTGAGTGTGTAACCGGAATTTCACACACACCCTTGGTGAGGGATGTTTTTATAAACCCCTTGAGCTTTGTTCTTGGAGGTTATGTAGCATCCCACACCTCAGGTGTGCATAAAATTCTGGTTACACACACATACACATACACACGCTGATATATTGTTCTATAAATAATCATGTTGAAGATTATTGTTTTCAAAAAAGGGAACTTGAATTTAAGATCAAAATGTGTTACTTTGCAGATAATTCGAGAAACTCCTGTATAGGAAATGGACTAGAGCAACTAAACTTAGAACTTTAGCATTTCAGAACTTTTTGCACGAGACACACTCTTCTTGTAAGCGTATCTAGAATGTTTAGAAGCAGAGTCTTCGTTGACCAAGGATGATGTCATGATTTATTAATAAATCAATACAGATATCAGTATAATACATGAATGGGAACTTTTTCCCATAGAAAATGTCATTATTTGTTCCCCTGTATACAATACCTGTAACCAAATAATCAATTAAAAGTATACCTGTGAATAATCTATCAGTTCAAAGTATATGCTTGCACTACTTAAACAATTACAGCTACAATATATACCTCCACTAATTAAAGCTATAAACCTACACTAATCAAATAATTAAAAGTATATACCTGCACTAATAAAAAGTATACACCTGTACTACATTAAACCCTATATGGGACACCACTAATAACACAATTAACACAGCATTAGGAAGCTAGCCAAACCAATTTGCAAGCTGCAAAGGAACCTGGGGGAAAAAAGACACTTGCATAACACCCTTCCAAACCCAGAAATCCCCTAAACTCCTACCCGCACTCATTACACGCCATTCCCTCCATGCTGCAAAAGACCTCCAGGTGCCCTAATTGAATGCAAATGCAATCTCCATAACAATAACCATTCTAATATATTATATTCAACTAACAATGAGTAAGGATGGAACACTCAAAAGTATACCTATCTTGGGGTCTAATTAGGGCAATAAAGCCACTTGCCCTTTGGGCTTGTAGCCTTATAGCCATAATTAGCCCCCTCAGTGGGTGTGTATCCTTATATTCCAATGAAAAATAACTGGATGAACTCCACTGTATGTCCATTTAACACTTCTTTATTAATTCACTTCACACATCAAAAGAACAATAGCTTTGTGGTGTTGCCACTTCCTCAGGCCCCACTGTGTTGCACTGTGTAAAAATATAAAAAAGTAGTAAGTCACCTGAATGCTGTCATATTTCTTTGCAACTACATAGTGCTCCCCTCCACTGAAAAAAGGCCACAATATTCATAGTAATTATTTTTCACCATGGTCACCAATCCCCACTTCCCAAAATCAGCCTTTTTAATCACAGAAATGCCATAGAGTACCCACATATCTCTAGTTTGCTCATTCTATGTAACAATTCTTGTGTTTTACACCTCATTTCAAACAGTATCTCTTCCTAATTCATTTCAAATAGTTTTTGAATATATTCAAAAAACATTTTCCAAAGTTTACCTCGTGTTCCTCGATATTCTATCATTTATAATTCCTTTTCCTGATGTTTTCACCAATATCTACAAATAACACATCATATTAATTCTTCTAAATGAATGGTCATTTCAAACACTTAATCATCCAACAGTTCTCTTTTCTTTATGTATTCAAAAACAACTTATATGCATAAACCAATACCTCACCTATTCAAGGTGTATGCCCTAGTCACTGCTGGCTTACTGCTGTTAATATGTTTTGTTAAGTTTTATTCTTTGTTTAAATCAGCCTGGTAATCTGTGAAAACAAAATGCACATATCTAAATGCCCTGTGTTTCCAAAATACTTCAGAAAAATAAAAATAATTGATTGGTTGGTTACTGGGACTCTCTTTGTTCCACTACAGCATGACAGCCAGCTGACTCCCAAGTGTTGCTAGGAGTGGCCGCTGCCTGCACATGCTCGGTTATATACCACATTGCAGTGGGGGCAACCTACGTCACAAGTAATGTCACACTGTCTCTGCTACCCAGTTTGTGTCTGAGCTGCCTGAGAGAACAGACAGCAAAGTATGTTTCTGTGGCTCAGGAGGATGCTGTACCATGGAGTTACCTGGCCTGAAAACACACCCCAACAGATGGCTCCCCCTCCCCATGCAGGGCTAAAGTCCCTGAATTGGCTATTTTATTGTTTCTTTTTTGCCATCCCATGCATCTCATTGCCATTTCTCCTATTATTTATAAATAGACTTTGTTTTGCATTGTGAGAATATCAGGAGGTCACAAGGAATCCACTAACAGATACAATTATCAACCGACAGTGTCGACCAATTAGTACCTTGAATACACACTCTATATACACATAAATACATTCTTGAACAAACAATCTTACCAGAACATACAGCATTGTGTATTAATTTGAAAACCTATAACATTTTCACTCAGAGTTTGTACAGATTATAGTGCTGTTACATTTTATTTGTCCCTGTAAAGCAACAGTGAACCATGCAGGGACTTTACCAATAAGGGTTCCAATCACAGTCTTCATTCGGCTCCATATTTGGGTTGAGACAGTCCAAGGTAAAAATGCAATAAACCTCTCTTCTGTGCAAGGTTGTGTCCCAGTCCATTCCACTTTTTCCAGGTTTATACACATATTCCAGACCCCCAAAATGGAGTGAGGAGAGTGCCCCACTGCATTGTAATGTCTTCCCTTACAGAAATAATTATATGAAAGGTTTTCATGCTGCACACATAAAACTACCAATGTGATATGCGTGCTGAAAGCATGATTTAGATGTTAAATTGGATCCAACTGCAAGCATGTGGCATGCGTGCTGCAAGCAAGTGTGGAAAGCATACTTTTTATGTTAAATTGGAGCAGACTGCATGTATGTGGCATGTGTGCAAAAAGCAAGTGGTCACCGACTACTGCACACGAAAAAGTCAATTGAGTTCCTCAGGATCACACCACATACAAGTGGGGGTTGATGAGATTCAAACCCAGGTCTTAAGATCTCCAAGTTTCCTGATTTGCAGTTCAGTGTCTTTAACCATTAAGCTATACTGCCTGCACTCATATGGCTAGCTTGTACTTCAATACAAATCTGTATACCTCTGCACAAATGCAGCATGCTTGTAGCCACTTTATACTTTTTAGTTTTTTTGTCCCCTCTCACCTCAGCTATACAGCTGAACTGTAGCTCACATACCTATGGAAACATATGTGGTTCATCCCACCCCAATAAACACAGTTACTCACAAAACTACTTAATTACTTCTATCTGGCCTGTACTCCTATTATTTTCTCTCCATAGTTTTGAACAGACTTTAAGTAACAAACACAAAAGTAGCAATAACTCGATACCCACCACATGGTCAGTCCCCACCCATGTACACACACTGCAGAAGGTGTGGCCGCATTGCTACAGACAACCAACCAAGTACAGATATAAGTCAAGAGTCTCTTACCTGTTTACTAAGGAGCCAGAGGCAGGAGTCTTTAAGAGATGATATCCATGGGTCAAAGTGCTGGGGTGCACCCCTTGAAATGAATGGAGTTTTTTTATTACTATTTTATACATTATGATGGTGAGCTGGAGAATAATGAAGGCCACTGTTCTACTAACAAGGCCCTGTTAGTTGAGTGGTGGCCTCATTAATCTCCAACTCCATCAATAATGTATAAAAAAAAGAATAAAAAATACCCCCATTCATTTCAATGGTGTACACCCCTGCAGTCTCCCTTGCCCTATATCATAATCTGCTTGAGAGTGGGGATGTGGAGGTCAGCTTCACTGGTGGTGGGGCATAAACCTGACTATAGTGGGGCTCCAATAGTCATCGCTTAACTGTCTCTGAATGCAAGGGACAGCCCTCATTTTACCCCTGAAAACTGCTCAACTCCTCATCCATCCCTCATGGGAAACATGCTGCTCACACTGAGGATGTTCTGTAAATTTAGACTTTATGGCAGGGGCATCATTTCACTTTTCAGCAGGGGGAGAAACAACCAGTGGAGGCCAGGTGCTTGTTGGCCCCATTGTGGCAAACTCTAGAATGTCTGGAATGTCTCTAAAAGGTAACATTTATTTGTTGTTACTGAAAAGTGATATGCAAATCAGGAAAAATCCTAATGTATAAGATTCATTTGTCTATATCCAGGAGCAGTGCATCAGATTTGAACTTACCCCACCCAGTTACTAACCATTTTTTTTCCTGGCTGAAGTTCTGAGCCCCCGTCCTCCAAAAAAAAACATTGTCCCAATTTGTCTCTCCCTCACTCCATTACATTCAACACCCTTCTAATATGTGTCATGAAGCCACCCAAAGGCACAAAAACATGAAAAACACATCAATATTTCAGTCCTTCCTCCTTCCCCAATCCCCCTTTAAAAAAATATTTACTTTTATTTATCCGGCCACTTGGCGAGAACCTGCAGCTTGGCCCAGTGTGCCACCAACCCAGTTTTCAGTCTGCTCCTCCTCCATCCTTCTGCCAGAAGCTGGATTCTAGACCCAGCCATCCCAGGTACCCAATGTTGTCCTTGGCCATGTCTCCTCACCAACTGAACCCACCCAACCTGTAATTGCTTGTTTCTTGCCTAGCTGCTGCCATGGCTGCTGCTACACTGCACTAATCAAGGTCTATGAAGGCTGTCCACACCGCTGTCACCAGTGCTTCAAGGCCTAGCTTTCTGCCGTAGGTGGGGCCTGTGTTTTTTTTTTGTGTGAAGTGAGCCAAGTTGTGTAAGCAGGTAGCCTAGTCTCGAGTTAGCTTCTAGCTCACCCTCTGCCCCTTCAACCACCAGGGAAGATGAAGACTCACTAAGAATAGACCAACAGAAATATGCTGCCACAACATTGCTATTTAGAGTTCAGTGCTTATTGACTCCTCCAGTCTGTAGTGTGTTGCCTGTCTACCCTCTGGCAGGAAGACAGTGTCACACTCGTGGGACTCATGTGCTCTTGCTTGGCTGGAGCTCCTCCACATCATGTGTGATGGTGCAGCCTCTAATATATGGAGAGAATGGACAACACAATACAGACATAGTTGAGTTAGGAGTGCACCTGTAGTGTCAGCGTATACAGGCCGGGGGGGGGCACTTGTTGTGCAAAAGATTAAATCCAAATTTAATGCCATTATTGCCACACCATAAGATCAACCTAAGCACAATTGCGGAGAGTGGGGTGGGGGGTGGAACCCCTGCTTTATGACAGAAATTCATTCTCAGGTGCTAATATCAGTACAAGTAAATACAATGGTTTCCACTGTGTTCTGAGGTACTGTATCTCCATGTTTCAGGATGTGTCCTGATCATCATGTGAGGGTTGGTGTCCTCATTGTACCTCATTTTGAGTGTCCATGTTCCTCATTTTGGTGAAACACAATGTGAGGTATGGTGCATGCTTCCAAGATCCTATTCAGCACAAAGAGTGCTAAGCATGACCATAGTGTATATGCTTCATACACAAAGACAAAGGGAAAGTAAGTGAGCCAAATCAGTCATGGAGAAACACATTTGTAGTACTAAATATGCATAAGGGGATTTGCTCGGCCCAAAACAAAAAGGTCAGACTTTGCAACATAGAGGCTCCTCTTCGCATATCTGGGATGGAGGATGTTGGCTGACTATATCCCAGGCATTTAATGCAAAGCAAACAATACTTTACATATTAATGGAAATTTAATGACCAAAATCAAAAGCCATTAAACAACTTGCAAAAGGTTCTGAATTAATGAGTTTACCTAACTTGAATGGGAAATCAATGAAAAATGTATTTTAATTGCTCTAATAGCTAGCAGTAGTGTGAGAAATAGAAACTGATGTGTTTTTTAGATGAGATTTGCACCAGTTTAGTTGCTGTACACATGGCAAGCATGCAGTATGTGAACCTGATGTGATTTTTAAATGATGTTCACACCAGCTTAACTGCTGCACTCATGTCAAGTGTGCAACACGCGAACCTGATGTGATTTTTAGAAGATGTTCCCACCAGCATACCTGCTGCACACATGTCAAGCTTTCAGCAAGCAAACCTGATTTGTGTTTTAGACCTGGTTCACATAGGTTCACTTTGTGTATGCGAACAGCATGCAAACATTGCACAATTAGGCATGTGACATGCATTCTGCATGTAAGCAGCACACTTGTATTTCTGTAAGGGTTACCAGAGAAGAATTCTTATCTTTTAAATGAATATCACTTTTGTGTTCACTAATCTGGGTCCTTAATTCTCTGGTAGTCTTCCCCACATAGAGCTTATCAGAGGGACAGTGCAAGACATAAACCACATGATCTGTCTTACAGCTGATATGCTGTTGAATCTGAAATTTCTTGTTTGTATAAGGGTGTTAAAAAATACTTTTTTAATTTGTGTTGCCACATTGAAAACAATGGCCACATGGAAAATTTCCATGCAATAATGGTCCCAGTAGAAGTTGCCTTGATCCTGGTTTGGGAGTATAGTGTTCAGTATGGACTAGCTTGCCCCGATGGTTTAATTTTTCTTAGAAGTAAATAGTGGGAAATATCTAAAATGTGCAACTCCCATATTCCTTGCATGTATTATGTGCCAATTATCCATAATAATCTTCTTGATTTACCCACTCAGATGACTATAAGCAGTAGAGAAAACTATTCTGTCTCCCACTTACCTCTTAGGCTGTTGTTGCAAAAATCTATCTCTTGATTTCTGTGATCTCTTGTACGGTCTCATTGACAAAGGAATAGTCATATCCCCTAGCCACAAATCTAGAGGTCATGTCTGCAACCATTCTAGTGCATTCCCCTTCCTCACTACAGTTTCTCCTTGCTCTGACAATTTGTAACTTATGTATGTCTTTTTTAAGCCTCAGATTGTGGTGACTTTTAAAGTGAAGGATCATACTTCTATCCTTTTCCTTTCTGTGTAATGTTGTTTCTGATCTGTTTTGTCCTTTTTAAATCAAGTCCAAAAATATTCAGTAATTGTCTCTGTCAGCTGTCATTGTAAACACTAGATGTTGATTTCTGTGTTTAGGTAGTCATGAAATCTATTTAAGTCTGTCACTGTTCCTTGCCAAATCATAAAGATGTCATCAATCAAATGTTTCCATGTCACAATATTTCCAAAAAATGGGTTTACTGTTGGTGCCAATGCAAATGTCTGCTTTATGTCCCACATGTGGAGATAAGCATATGAGGGGGCCATCGTGCTCCCCCATTGCTGTCCCCCTGATCTGGAGATAGAATTCTTCAAATTGAAAGTAATTTTTTGATGAGACTATCTTTGCCATGCTCTACAGAAATTCACTCAGAGGATGTAAATCTTCCCTTCCCCTTAATGATTTTAATAACGCCTCTAGACCTTCTTCATGCTCAATACTGGTATAATCCTTAATATCAAATGTAACCGGGCATAGATCTTCCCACTCAATTCTATTCCTGTGATTAAAAAAGCTGAATTTGGGAAGTCATGATTGTTGACCATGGTGACAACTAACTACTGTAAATATTGTGGCCTTTATTTGGTGGAGAGGGGCATTATGTAGGCGCAACAGAATCTGACAGTATTCGGGTGACTTACTACTTTTTTACATATATTTTTACACAGTGCAACACAGTGGGGCCTGAGGAAGTGGCAACACCATAAACTGCCCCCCTTTTGATGTATGAAGTCAATTAATAAAGAAGTGTTGAACGGACATACAGTGGAGTTCATCCAGTTATTTTTCAGTGGAATTTAACTGGTCCATTTTGGATGACCCAACAACATTAATTAAAACTGGAAAAAATGAGGGCAACCTGATCCGGTATCTGACCTCTGTACATCCTTGTATACCACACTTACCCATTATTTATTCTATATATAGATATAGATTTAATCAATATAGATGTTGATTTAAACAATATAGATGTAGATGATATCAATATAGAGATTGGTTATACCACAGTAGAAGTACAGTAGATTATATTAATACAGGTGATGATTATATCACTATAGATGCATTATTGTACAGGCATGGTAGAGCCAGTATATAAAGTTTGAGTTAGTACTTTAATGTTAAACCCTGATTTTTACACCTGAAATTCCACCTCTGTTAAACTGATTTACCTGAAATCTGAACAGCTCAATGAAGGGAGCACTCACTCGCACACACCAAGTGCTGCTGAAAATTATGAGAACAGAAAAACATTTGCTTGGCACACACAGTGAAGCACTGGCGATTCAGGTAAATATAAACTGTGGGTAAGTTTATTCAGCTACATCAAATGAATGCACAGCCATGAACCCCAGTGCTTCACCTCTGTAACCGGAAACTTCATCAGGGGGATGGGGTCAACACCCCACACATCAATGCCATTTATACAGGTATACTTAAAAAATATACTACAAAATTTGAATATAGATCAGAAGAACATCTTTAATTCCAGTTCATAGCAGTCATATTTGATCTAGCATACAAGTCTAATAAAAGGGAGTCTGTCTTATATGTCCTGAGATAGTAGCCAACCTATTTTACTGAAGTGAAAATTAAAAAAAAATTGAATATAAAAAGGTGTGAAAGAATGTGAGAAAAACAGACAGCCAAAGAAGAAACCAGCTGCAATGATACTAACTGCATCACTTAAACACATATTCTAGTGGGTCATAAACTATCATAATAGTTCTAAAGCCTAGAGGACCATTATCGGTGTGTCAATATTTAAAGACACAGTGTAAGAAAGTAACATGTGAATGAAGGGACACGAGACTGTAATGTATGGAAATTCAGAACCAGTGCATTAGGGTAGCTGTTAATGTTGTTACTTAAAAATAACTGGAAGAAATGCAGAAACAAAATTAGACATAGATTCCATAACATTTCATCTCAAATCAAATCATATTTTTTTTGTAAAAAGCACCTTTCTAAAAACCAGGGTGCTTATACATGAACTAAACAAACATAACAATAATAAACAATCATAACAAATCAAAATATTTAAAATTCATAAAACTGCAGCTCAATAAATATCAGATAGACTAATCTACAAAGAATCTGGATATGCCAGGCTGAATAAATATGTCTTAAGTGCTGTTTTAAAACTCTGGACGGTCAGGCACACTCATACCCGATGAGGTAGAGAATTCCACTGGGTCAGGGCCACAAAAGCAAAGGACTGGACCCCAGATGTCTTTAAACAAACCCCGGGAATCTCCAGCAATCCCTTGTCGGTGGATCGGAGAGGACGGAGGGGGAAGAAAGGGCAAAGGAGATCTTGCAAGTAACGGGGTCCCTGGTCATGTAGGACTTTGCAGGTTAGTAACCCAACCTTGAAGGTGATCCACCACTGTACTGGCAGCCAGTGCAGTCTGCAGAGCACAGGCATAATATGATTGGTCCTGGAGGTGCCGTTCAATAGCCTGGCTGCCGCATTCTGCACCAGCTGCGGGTGGCAGATATCAACCCCTGGTAGACCTAGGTAGAGGGCATTGCAGTAGTCAAGGTGGGAGGTTACAAAGGCGTGGACCAACATTGGAAGATCATCAGGAGGAATCAGGTGCTTCACCCGGGAGAGATTCCTTAGATGACAAAAAAAGGTCTTGACAATGACCGACACCTGAGATTTAAGGGTCAAGCTGTCATCAAAAATAGCACCCCATTTCTGCACCCAATCTGAGGTAGTCAGCTGAACACCCCCTAGCTAAAGCCCAGAGGGTTGTCCTGCTGACAAACCCACCTCCCGACGATCCAGGTCCACAACCAGCACCTCAGTTTTAGCTGGGTTCAACAGCAGCCAGCTGGCGTCATCCAGTCCTCGATCTCAGACAGGCAGTTGTTAAAGATAGAGAGGATCACATCCTGTCCGGGCACAAAGGGCATGTACAGCTGAGTATCATCTGCATAGCAGTGAAAACTCAGACCATGCTGCCTAAGGATCTCTCCTAATGGCAGCATATACACTGTGAACAACATGGGTGACAGAATGGAACCCTGCGGTACCCCACAAGATGGGGGAGAGGGGCTGAGGAATAAATCCCAGAAACCACTCTCTGAGTCCTAGCCTTGAGGAATGGTCAAAACCATCTGAGAACCATGCCAGACAGTCCACAGATGAACTACAGGCACTCCAGCAACACACCATGGTTGGTCCACAGTGTCAAATGCTGCAGAAAGATCAAAGAAGACCAAGACAGAATGAGTCCTCCAATCTCTCATTATTAGGAGGTCATTTAACACCCAAATAAGGGCCGTCTCAGTACTATGCCTTTTCCTAACTCCTGACTGGAGAGAATCATAGACATCGTGGCTGGACAAATGATCATCCAGTTGCAGTGCAACCACCTTCTCAATAACCTTACCCACAAAGGGTAGGTTAGAGACAGGTCTGTAGTTAGCTAGACAGTCCAGGTCAATAGAGGGCTTTTGAAGGAGGGTTAAAAAAAACACCTCCTTTTGGGGGGGTCCGAAAAGACCCCCTCACCTCTAGTGACTTCCAGATTATTATAACTATGTACAGCATAACTCTGGTCCAGTGTTAAACAGTACAAATCCAACTTAATGTATAAGGGCAGAGCTTTAAGTATATCACTTACACCTGATTAAAAACAATCATAGAAAAGAACCAATATCAAGATACTGTGAACTGGAACTAAAGATGTTCTTTGATGTATATTTAGATTTTGTAGTATACCTTTAAGCATGCCAGTATAAACTGACCTACAGTTAATTCTTAGTGGGATCACCAGTGCTTCCACTATGTGTGCTGAGTAAGTGCTTTTCTTACTTGAAACTTAACAGGCTAATAGTTGGTGCCAGGATCTCTGGATCCTGAAAATTTTGTGGCAGCCGAGTTACTGGGGGGCAACGCGATAGAAGTGCAAAAAATGTAAAACTGGCCAAAATTAAGACCTTTTTTGCTTACCTATAACAAAAAATAAAAACAAAAAAAAAACTAGGAGGATTTCAAACACGTTACTTTCCCTGAAGGTGTGTGCTTGTGTGCTTTTTAAGTCACTAATTTGCTCTATTTTTGAAAAATTAAGGAAAAAACAAGTGCATGTTCAGTTTAAAAACTGAACATTATCACTAATTTTTTATGATTGCATTTTTAAATGTGGTCACTTGATGAAAATGCATCTATGTCTGAGGGAGCAGGGCTGTAAGTATCACCTTGAGCTGATGCCTGACTCAGTAAACTGCATCCATTTGTGGTTTCTAATGTGCTCATTCAGCAGGGCAGGGCTATGTGTCAGTGCGTAGCCCTGTTGTCACTGAATGTAGCTGCTGTGAAATGTGTTGAACAGCAACCATTTGCCAAATCATGCTAAGCGGGTCTCATTTCTGGATACTGGGGTGTCCAGTTCCCCATGCCACATAAATTTAAATAATATGCCAGACATTAGGGTGACCAATCCCTGGTGCCAACTATATTAAATAATGTCTCAGATACTAGGGTGCCTTCCCCCAGTGCTAGTTAGGACCCACCATCTGTGTTTAACTCCCCCAATTCCACCTGCCACATGAACAATATGGCACCAGGGTGCCCAATCGCTAGTGCAATCTGAGACCATCTCCCCTTCCTCCCCCTTAACAGTGTGAGACACTGGGGTGCCCTCCCCAGTTCCACCAAACATCAAACTGACTTGGGTGCCCAATCGCCAGTGTCGGTACCTGTAACATAAAAACAGTTTTTGATGTCTTTTTTTTAAAAAAAATGTAATAAAGAAAATTGTCCATTGCTGTCTGTTGCAATGCCATTTCCCTCCACCACAGTCATCCCCTCCCCACACCTATTCCACCGTGAACCCCCAGTTAGCACCCACCATCCCACACTCTTCATTCACCTAAACAATGTCCAGCTCTGTAGATCCAGAGTCTGGTAAGAAACCGTGACTGTGAACCAAGGAAACAAGTTAAGTGCAGTTAATGTATTTCCAATGCATTTTGAACTTTTACCCATAACATTGTCATTTTTTAATATTTGTCCCCCAGATTTTCAACATGGCCCATTTGAGACCCTACCTCATTAACTAGATAGGTGACATTTCTCAAATCAGCCCCAAAAAGTGATTTTGCAGTCATTCCGTGAAATTACTGTACCTTTCAGGGAGGATTTGAAAAATGTCACCTACTGGGTTCATGAGGTGGGGTCATAAAAAGACTATGCTGAAAATTTGGAGTCAAAATATTACAAAACAACAAAGGTCTGCAGGTACATTGAAATATTTCAATGCTCACTTCTAAATTTGGTAATTTGAAATATTCTGACTCCAAATTTTCAACATATCCATTTTTTCAACCCACCTCATAAATGAGATGGCTGTCATATTTCAAATCCTGCCCAAAGTGTGTTTTCACACTTGTGCAAGATGACATTTCAGCCAGTATTTTATAAATGACACCTGTCATGTTCAGAAGGAGGGGTCATAAAATGTCTACATTGAATTTTTGGAGTCAGAATGTCAAAAGACAAGTTATGAAGAAAGGTTGTGTGCCGGGCTATCTGATGGCACCGTGGGTAGCATTTTGTGTTACCGTGCTGGTGACTCAAGTTCAGGGATGAGCTCAGGGAGCCAGCTGGATGGCATTAGGATGTGGGCTGCTACTGTTGCATGTCACCACGCCTGTCCTGGGAAAGGATTGTGCAGCATTCTGCCACATAGATGACACCTTGTGGCAGTCTGGGGAGTCTTCCCTCACAAGTAAGTAAGTAAAATTTATTTCTCAAGCACCTTTCAAATACCAAGGCACTGTACAATAAAATAAACATTCAATATAACAAATAATAACAATAAAATTCTAAAAACCATCAGAAAAAGCCTGATAAAACAAATACGTTTTAAGCTCCGATTTAAAACTTGAGATGGTCAGGCATTCCCTCAACCAATGAGGTAGAGAATTCCACAGGGTAGAGGCAGCATGAGAAAAAGCATGTGCCCCAGATGTTTTTAACTGAACCCTGGGAATCTCTAACAATCCCTCGTTGGCGGGTCGGAGTGAGTGGGAGGGGTAGTAGGGAGTAAGGAGCTCTTGCAGATAATGGGGTCCCTGTTCATGTAGGGCTTTGTACGTCAGCAAATTGACCTTAAAGGTGATCCACCACTGTACCGGTAGCCAGTGCAGTTCGCGCAGCACAGGCGTTATATGACTAGACCTGGATGTACCAGTCAATAGCCTGGCTGCCATGTTCTGCACTAGCTGCAAGCGACGGATATCAACCCCCGGAAGCCCTAGGTAGAGGGCACTGCAGTAATCAAGGCGGATGGTTACGAAGGCATAGGCCAATGTAGGAAGGTCAGCCGGAAGCACTAGGTGTTTCACCTGGGCAATATTCCTTAGATGGTAAAAGGAAGATTTGACAATGGCAGACACATGTGATTTCAGGGTCAAACCACTGTCAAAAATAATGCCCAGGTAACGCACTTGGTCTGAGGTCATGAGCTGGACACCAGTCAAGCCATAAGCCCGAAGGGTGCCCTGCCCCAAGACCCACCTCCGGATGACCCGGGTCCACAACCAGCACCTCAGTCTTATCCAGATTTAACCTCAGCCAGCTAGTGCTCATCCAACTCTTGATCTTGGCAAGACAGCTGTTAAGCATGGAGATCGCATCATCCTGTCCAGGAATAAAGGACAAATACAGTTGGGTGTCATCTGTATAACAGTGAAAACCCAAACTGTATCGCCTAATGATATCTCCTAATGGTAGCATATACACTGCAAACAACATGGGTGCCAGTATGGAGCCCTGCGGCATCCCACAGGACAGGGGGAGGGCATCAGAGAAATAAATTCCAGTGACAACCCTCTGAGACCTGCCCATGAGGAAAGATCAAAACCAACTTAGGACTGTTGCAGACAGTCCACAGAGAAGCTGCAAGCTAAAGAAACTGGCGGATGTCCTGGTGAAACACTTGGCTGAGCTTTTCAGCATCTCTTTGAGGACAGGGTGGGTGCCCCAGGACTGGAAGGTGGTGCATATAGTGCCTATCCATAAGGGGGGGGATCAAGGGAGGTGGCAGGGAACTACAGGCCCATCAGCCTGACATCGGTGGTGGGCAAGGTGATGGAGGACATTGTCAAGGAGAGGCTGGGGGGGACCTGGAAAAGTTGGGGTGCCTGGATGATAGGCAGCATGGATTCATCCCAGGGAAATCGTGTCAGACATACCTTGTTTGGTTCTATGACTGGGTGACAAGTGCCTTGAACCTGGGTAGACCGGTGGACATCCTCTTTCTTGACTTCAGCAAGGCGTTTGACTCTGTTCCTCATGAAGGCCTGTTGGATAAGCTGATAGAAATGGGTGTGGGGAGCCAAATGATCAGATGGATAGGAAATTGGCTCCAGGAATGGACCCAGAGGGTCGTGGTTAGTGGGATAGTCTCATCCCCAAGGAGGGTCATTAGTGGGGTCTCTCAAGGATCGGTCCTTGGGCACCTCCTGTTCAACGCTGATGTCTCTGACATAAGGAAGTGTATTAGGAGTGAGATGAGTCTCTTTGCAGATGACTCAAAACTGGGGATGGTGGTGGATGGGGAGGAGGGGAGGGTGGCCCTACAGGGGGACCTGGAGGCTCTGGAAAGGTGGTATAGAAAGTGGAAGCTGAGGTTCAATGCAGTGAAATGCAAGGTACTGTGCCTGGGAGCCAGAAACCCAGGCCAAGTATACACCCTGGGGGGGAAATGCTACAAGTCTCAATGGCTGAGAGGGACCTGGGGTGGTGGTGGATGACAAGATGAACAACTCTGAGACTTGTAGAAGAGCAGTGGCCAAGGCTAACAGGATGCTGGGATGCATTGCTAGGGGGATCACCTCCAGAAGGAGGGAAGTGATACTCCCTCTGTATAACTTCTTGGTGAGGCTGCACCTCGAGTACTGTGTGCAGTTTTGGAGGCCACACTTAAACAGGGACATCGAACTCCTGGAGAGGGTCCAGAGGAGGGCAACCAAAATGATCTGGGGCTTGGGGGACAGGACCTATGGGGAGAGGCTCAAGAGCTAAATATGTACACATTGGAAGAGAGAAGGGACCAGGGGGACATGATAGAGTTCTTCAGGTACATGAAGGGGGTAAATAGGGGAGGAGCAGGCAGGGTGCTCCGAAGGAAGGGGGGCAACTAGAGGGCATGGGTGGAAGCTGGAGGGGAGATTCAGGGGAGAAAGGAGGAGGTGTTACTTCACTGAGAGGGTGGTGGAGCCATAGAATGCGCTGTCCAGGGGGCTGGAGGAGGCAGAGATGGTAGAGGGGTTCAAGAGGGGGTGGGGCAGGTACAGGGGAAGGATTCTGGAAGCAAAGTCCTGTGCAGCAAGAATATCTGGGACTGGGATGGGAAAAACCAGAGAGGGCGAGGGGGGCAGCAAGGTCAGCTCCCAGGGTGAGGGCTGACCAAATGAGCAGACATGAAAGACTGTTAGGCCTATTCTGCTGGCATTTTAGTATGTTAGTAAGCACTTCAAAAGTACACCATGGTCAACAGTGTCAAATGCCACTGAGAAATCAAGAAGGGCTAAGGTAGTACGAGCCTTTTGATCTCTTGCTATTAGGAGGTCATGTAAAACTCAACAAGGGCGGTCTCGGTGCTATGTCTTTCCTAAACACAGATTGGAGAGCATCATAGACATTGTGGGCTGTAAGATGGTCATCCAGCTGCAACGCAACCACCTTCTCAATAACCTTACCCACAAAGGGTAGATTACAGACAGGTCTGTAGTTAGCTAGACTGTCTGGATCAAGGAGGGTTTTTTAAGGAGTGGTCGAATGACCGTCTCCTTGAGGGGATCAGGAAAGACCCCCCTTCTGCAAGGAACTCCAGACAATTTCAGCAAGGATCAGGCAGATAACATCTATGCCCCCTACCAATAGTGGCGTAGGGCCCGGATACAAACTACAGCTGGTTGGTCGCAAAGTCTGGACAATCCTCACAATGTCCATGAATTCTGGCCGGCTAAAATCAGACCAGGCAGAACGGGCGCTCACCACCTCTCGGCAATCTCCACAATCCCTCATAGAGAGAGCGGGGCCGATACCAGACCTGATGCTGGCAACCTTATCTGCAAAATCTGAGCGAGCTCATCACACTGGATTTATGAAAAATCTCTTCCAGACTAAAGACAAACTGGATTGCACAGTCTGTCCACAGTCCAGAAGAGCTGAGCTGGTCAATTCCGTGCAGCAGCAATCTCCCCGGACAGGAATTCTGCCTTCTTACAGGTGATTGCTGATTGATAGCCCTTATGATGTTCCATCAATCTAAGCCTGTCAGCATCAAGGCCAGATTTCCACCAAGCTCTCTCTAGCCTTCAACCCACTCTTCTCAGCTCTTTCATGAACCCATCAAACCAAGGGGTCCTTGGGTGCAGAGTGAGTGGGTGAACACAAACAGGAACAATTGAGTCCAAGGTGTCTCCCACCGCCTTATCATAGGCCAGTACAAGACCCCCTGGACTCATGCATTCACTCGATAAACCCGATAGGTCCAGCACCGCCGATAGGCCCTCTAAGGGAAAACACAAGGGGTTGACATGCATGTTGAGGTCAGATGGGGCCACATATTACATCAGGAGAAGTGAGTTTACATGAAAAAAATGGAGCTTAAAATACCCCCACTGTTGTTTTTATTCCATTGCTTCAGGACCTGTGTGACTATCAGTATGAGGCAGCTATCATAAAGAGAAGTGAAATTCAGTCCAAAAACTACACTAATGCCAACATTAGGGTTAAAGAACAGAAAACGCATAAAGTAGGGAAATGAAAAAACATTATGGTTTTGGTCCAGTGTCTTGGCAAGTCAGTGGTTTGGGTGTTCTGTGGGATTGTCAACCCTAATGCCCATCCCCTCCCCTTAGCAAATAAAGTCATCCGTGATCACTTCTCCTCAGGTAGGGCCCTCAAGACTCTTCGTGAAGAAAGCTACAACTGATTGTTTTGGCACCATGTGGCAAGCCATTGTTTTGGCAACATGTGGCAAGCCATACTTCTTCATCTCCAAAATGTATATTACTATGAGGCACTGGCTTGGAGCTTTAAGTTGTGGTTTGGACTAGAGCCAAGGGGGTGGACATGGGGTTGACAACCCCAAGGAACACCCCACCACTGATTTGCTAAGTATCCACAAAATCACCTTTCTGTTGGGATTTTAAAATTTTCATCTACCCAGTTCATAAGGTGGGGTCATAAAAAGGCTTTTGAAAATTTGATGGGAATATATGGTAAAATGACCAAGTTATGAGATAACTTAGAAATATTTCAGTGTTCACTCATAACTTTGTTATTTTTTAATATTTTTCCACCAAACTTTTAATGTGCCTTTTTTGGGAGCCCATCTCACAATCAAGGTAGGTGAAATTTTTTAAATCTGGGCCAAAGGATGATTTTGTAGTCACTCCGAGAAATCACCTTTCAGGTGGGATTTAAAACTTTTTGACCTACCGGGTTCATGAGATGAGGTCATAAGAAGACTATGTGCTAAATTTGGGGTCACAGTATTAAAAACAACAAAGTTATAAATGTACATTAGCATTTTTCCATATACTCAATCAATCCATCAAACTTTATTTAACCAGGCAATTACATCATTGAGTGAGCTCATTTGCAAGATGGTCCTGGACACACAGAACAAATTCCAATTACAGTTTATGGCAGCATATCAGAACATAACATGCAAGAAAAACAATATAAATAAAAATAACATTACCGGGTAGGTGATATTGGAAACACCACTCAGATAGCAAAGATTGTATACATATGTAATTACTACATAATAGAGTATTTGGGGACAGTAGGTGAGCAAGGCATGAGATGGTGGCGGTGGCACATAGGATACAGTGGGAAGGGGGGATAAAAAACACATAAGGGGAGGAGGGGTAGCAAAGCTACATTAGAATCCCCCAGGGAGTCGCCACAGTGAGGGAAGCATGGAAGACGCTACGGGAGCTGTAGTTGCTCTAGAGGCTATCGGTCTACAGGGGGGAATAGGTAGGCCAGGAGAACCCATGAGCTAAGGATATGTTCAATTTGTGTAACAAAGATTACCTGAAACAGTCGCTCGCAGTTTACTGGCATCTGAGGAGCAGCCGTTTGAATACATAAGGGCTGGGCAGACAGGAGAGTTTAAGAACTTTTTGTGAATTATTCCAGAGTGATGGTAGGAAGGAGCTGATGGCAGCTGCGCCAAGACGGGTCCTTGTTCGTGGCACATTGAGGAGGACAAGAGAGGAATTCCGTAAAACATATATGCCTGTTGACCATTCAAACAGATTACAGATGTAAGGTGGGAGTTTGTTGGAGAGCACCCTGAAGATCCATGTAAGGGCATTTATTGGCCCCCTCAGAAGCAGGGGTGGCCAACCAATAGCCTAGTACAATCGGCAGTGATGGGTTCGAAGTGGCATATCAAGTATAATTCTCAGAGCTCGGTGGTAGAGTGTATCACATTTTTGTAGTGCATGCTGGGGGCAGTGGCTGTAAAGAAAATCTATGTAATCAAGCAGGGGTATAAAGGTTGTTTGAACCAGCTGCTTCCTGGCTTCAAGATTGAGAAGGTGTCTTATGTGGAAGAAAATGTCAAGGCGCTGTCTTAGTTTTTTTGTTAAGTCACACAGAAGCATGATGGAACTGAGTTTGTGATCCACCCAGACTACCAGATATTCGAAATTATCCACTATTTCCAATGGTTCACGAAGGAGGGTGGTGATCTGGGGGAGGCCAGAAGTTCCCATATTATGGGAAAGGTGCAGAGAGAAAATTGTGGCTTTTATTTTTTTTGCATTGAGCAAGAGCTTAAGGTTCAGTAAATTATACTGGAGGGTGATAAAGTCTTTCTGTAGCTCCTTATGAGCAATATCTAAGGAGGAGTTGGTTGTGTAAAGGACTGTGTCGTCTGCAAAAAGATGAATGTTTTCTGAAAGGATGCCAGAGTCGATGCGGTTAAAGTAGAGTGCGAAAAGGATGGGCCCCATGATAGAACCTTGCGGTACACCTCGGGGCAGAACTTTAAGTGGGGACAATTCCTCGTGTGTTTTAATTTGTTGTCTTCTATTCATACTTCATACTTGCTCTCAACGTTGGTCATTTTCAATATTTTGACTCCAGACTTTCAATATAGCCATTTTTCACACACCTCATGAACTTGACAGTTGTTTTTCAAATCCTGGCCAAAATCTGTTTTCCCACTTGTGGCATGAAATTACATTTTAGCCAGTATTTTATAAACGACACATGTCACGTTTATAGGGGTGAGCAATAAAACAAATATGTTGAAAGATTGGGAGTTAAAATAAAAAAAAAATATTAAGAAATATTGGGCCCTTGATTGGGGCTGGCAGTCTAGCCCAGAAGATAGAGTAACAAGCATGAATGAGCTTGGTACAACCAGCAGACCTGGGTTTGATTCCCACTACTTCCACGTGCATACTGTGTGACTCTGAGCAAGTCATTTAACCTCCCCAGTGCTCCCAGGTCACCCGTGAAACAGGCACTTGCACCTAGTGGGCCTTACCTGGTTACCAAAGAATAATAATTATAAAAGGGCAAACTTTGGGGCAAGATGCCTGTGCCAAACAGCTTTTTTTCCCATAATAGTTTTTTATTTATGTTTACATTTCAAGATATGTAAATAAACTTTTCTGAAATACATTCAAAAACACACTTCAAAAAATACAAAATATAAGTTATAGGTTACAACAACATTCTAGCATTATTTAGAGTTCTAAATAATCTATATACTGGAAGAATATCCTTAAGTTTAATGCTTTAAGAACATACATGAGATGAAAAAAAGAATTAAGTGTCCATATCTTATAGTAAATGTCTAGTCTATCCTGCATGGAGTAATACATTTTTTCATGGTTAGAAATGAAGCCCATTTGATTATACCATTAATGTAAAGAGGGTATGTGGGGGTCCTTCCAATGTTTTAGAATAAGTCACTTGATACACCATGAGGTGTGGCACATCCAAATTTTTCGATGCATGTCCAGGTCTGCATATTCAGGGAATATGCCCAAAATAAATATAAGCGGGGAGATTGGGATGTGGGTATTTGTGACTCTAGAACACATTTTACAATCTGTGACCCAAAGGCTAGAGAGTTTGGGGGGCAATTCCAGAATACATGTGCAATGTCAGCTTTGTTACAGCTGCATTTCCAACAACATGGTGTGTTCAGGTGTCCCAATGCATGCATTTTGATGGGACTCAAATAAAACCTATGCAAAACTTTGAACTGAATTTGTCAACCTGCAGTTCCTTGTAACTTTGGATGCCCATTTCCCATGCCTCTTCCCAGTCTTCCATATTAAGCTCCAGGGACAAATCCTCCTCCCAGGACTCTTTGGCCTTGCAAGTTAAACAAGAAGACCCAACAACATTGGTTAGCAATGTATAAGCAATGCTAGCACCCTTCCTCAGGGATCCCAGTTTAACCATTTGACAACATTCATCATTATGAGATATAACCATCTGACAGCACATTTTCCCCAATAGTTCTCTTAAAGATAAACAAAGTGAAAATGGTACTTTGACAGTTTGAACTTTTCTCTGACCTCTTGAAAAGAAGACAAAACTCCAGATTCTTGGCTAACCAGATGACCAATTTGAGAAATACCTGCTGCCAACCAGGCTGTGTTTGAGAGCCCTTTATTGCCTTTTGTGATTACTGTGCTTTCCCATAGGGGTCATGAATGGAAAGGCTGTTTTCCATGGGTTTAGGATTTTGTTGATTTTTTTAATAGCTAGTACTGATCCTCTTATACACGCGTTGTCCTTTACCTATGGAGGAAGAGGAAAATACATGAAGTCTGTGAGACAATTAGGTTTCAGAAGATAATATTCCATGTGCAATCATAAGGGGCGGGATTGGGAATCAATTGATGAGTTAACTGTCTGATCCCCCATATGTTTCAGAGATTGCTTAAAAATAAAAACAAGCTGATACTTCTCCCACCAGGGTAAGGCAAATCCTCCCATACTTTGAGGCACTCTCAGTTTTTGCAATTCCCAATCTTGGTGGTTTCGTTCCCCAAATGAATTTCCTAAAAACTATATCTAAATGTTTATAGAGCTTCGCACTAAGTAAAATGGCAAGTTCTGAAACAAATAAAACATTTTAGGCGCCACTAAAATTCTGACTGTGTTTATTCTGCCCCATAAGGATGGGTTTAGTTTATCCCACCTGTCTAAATCTAATTCTATGCCTGCTATTAATGGTAGATAATTAATATCACAGATTTTATTCAAATAAGTCATAACTTGCAACCCTAAATATTTAATATTAGACTTAAACCATTCTGGATCTAGACTATTCTTTCAATGAGCGCTAATAGCTTGAGTCAAGTTGTTCTGCAATACCTGCATTTTCCCCCAGTTGATTTTAAGCCCCAAGTTATCTTCAAAATCACATAGGACTAATTGGACCTTATGGTATGACTGCATGGGTGATGTAAGGATCAATAACAAGTCGTCTGCAAAGGCGAATGATTTGTGCTCGTGCTTGCCTATCTCGATGCCCTTGATTCCAGTATTCTTATCTATTGTTCTGATTAGTGGCTGAAATGCCAATATAAACCGATAAGGTGACAGTGGGCATCCTTGCCTTGTACCACAGGTTAAATCAATTTGAGGGAAAAGAATACCATTTGTTATTACCTGTGTTTTTGGCCTCTCATAAAGCATGGAAACCCATTTAGTAAATGTTTCCCCAAACCCAAATTCTGAAAGCATTCTAAACATATAATTCCATTTAACTGAGTCAAAGGCTTTGAGAAGCCTGCACATACAATCTACTCCAGATCTGTTTTTAATAAATCCTACCTGTTGAGGCCCAATCAGTTTAGTTATGACATTTTGTATTCTTGTGGTCAGAGTTTTGGTTAGACTTTTGTAGTCAGTATTCATTAATGATATCGACCTGTAACTGGCACAATATAGGGGGTCTTTGTCTTTTGTGGTAACAAGGTTAGAAAGGCCTGTTTCACGGTGATAGGTAGAGTTCCCTTAAACCTTGCTTCCAAAAAAGTACAATGTAGCTGGGGGGCAAGAGTATCCATAAACTTGGTATAAAACTCCCTGGGAAACCATCCGGTCTGGGCGTTTTACCAGTGGGTACGTCTGTTATAGCCTGCTGTACTTCAGATAAAGTGATTTCCCTTTCAAGTACTTCTTTGTCTGTGGGTGAGAGTGTTGGAAAGTTAATGTTTTCATAAAGATCCTCTAACTTTCCTGGTTCACTGGTATCCTTGTTAGCATATATGATACTATAGAATCCATGGAACTGTCTATTTATATCTTTATTACTTGTAAGAACATCCCCTTTCGCAAACCTGATGCCTGGTATTAGGTTTTGTTGTTGCATTTTTTTTTATCTTGATGCCAGAAGTTTACCCGCTTTCTCCCCTGCTTCCCAGTATTTCTGCCATGTCCTGAAGAGAGCATATTCTGCCTTTTGAGATAACATTTTATTAATTTCCCCTTTGACACAAGTGGCACCCTGCATCACAGTCTGCAGCAATTCTGATTTTCAAATGCAGGCTGTGTCGAAATCGGGATGCCTTGCACTCAAGCTGCCCTGCGCCACCATTGCAGCAGAAGTACTCTTGCATCAGGTTGCAACAGGGCTTGTGCCATCGTGGGGCTACAACGTTTCCTTTTTCAGAATTCTAGAAGCCCTGCCATGGATGCAACAGGGGGCTCATCTTAGACCAGGCAGGAGGTGGTCTAAGGGCCATGCACCACTGGCAGACACGGTGGCAATTGGGGGGCCCTGTATGTAGGCAACTGGTGCAGAAGGATCATGGGAGGGTGCCCTAGGGGAGTCTGGGACACGTTGGCAATGTCAGGGTACTGAGGTGGCACCCAGCAGGGTTGCCCTACAATGGTAGTGAGCCAATCATCCCGGGTAAAGGGGGGTTGGCAGGGACAGTATGTGACCCTGCCCCAGGTAGGCACAGCCCTGGCACTTGCCCCATAGGTGCTACAGTCTTCAACTCTGTAGGTGGGAAGCTGTGGCTGCAGGTTGGAGGGTGCCAATAGTGGAGGGGAATGTTTCCTGGGCAGTGCAACAGCTGTCTGGTACCCAACCCCCCACATGGTGGCAAGCTGCTTCCCGACTACACAGCTGGGGACTGTGGCACCTATGGGCTAGGTGCCACAGCTCTGCCCACCTGTGGCAGGTCATGGTTCATCCCTTCTGCCTCTCTACCTGGGCAAATTGGCTCTCTGCCATTCCATATCAACCCCACTGGGTGCCACTTCAGCAATCTGACATTGCGGAAATATCCCTATGTCACCCATATACTCCTTCTGCCCCTGATCCTCTACTAGCCAGCATATTAACCCTCTCTTACCTTCCCAGCCCCTCTGGGGTTATGCTGGGTGGGGGGGTTGACAGATCCCTGTCTCAAACCCTGCAGGTATGCCAGATGTTTGGCATGACCCTGCAGCTGTGGTAACTCCTTGGTCTTTGGCACAGGGACCCCTAGTTTTATAAAATAGGGTGCAGAGTCCCTGGCATACCCAGAGTTTGCTGCAGCCCTAGAGTGATGCAACTTTGTCCCAGCGTATAGTACTTTGTGATCCTGTGCTGGTGGAGCTATGTTCAGGAGTGAGCTAGGTAGATGGGCTGAGGCTGGGGGGGATGGTGTTGCCATGTGGCACCATCTCCAGCTTGGGAAGAGAAGGTGCAAGGTTGGTTGCATGGGCCCAAATGTCATATAGTAAAGATACCTATTCTCTTGGCATAGGGCCCTACACATCTGCACCCATGGCTGCCAGAGGGTCCTGCACTTTAGCTGACAGATGGACTCTTTGCCCTGTGTGTCTGTAGCCACATGGAAGTGCAGGGGTCAGAGGGCCCTGCACATCTGCAGCCCACCAGACAGCTCCACAAATTCTTTGCATCTGTTGCTGCATTTCCACTGGCAGACAGACTCTTCTCCAGAGGGCCCTTTGCATCTGCATCTGTTCATGCAGGTCTCAAAGTCAAGTGCATGTATAAGGACATGAATCCAATATCTCAAAAAGTGTTAATGCAGCAGTTAGGGTTCAACTTAGTGCCACAAAAGTAGGGAAATTAGGCATTAGGGTTTCCAACCCTAACTCCCCCCATACAACAAAAGGACAAGACCACACAGGCAACCACAGACAGCCATCATCAGGAAATGCAAACAAAATACAACTGTTTCCAGATGACACAAATGCAGTAGCACTGATGTTCTACCTTGCTGGATTTGTATCTGCGACCATGCTTCTAGAGCTACAACTGTGTGTGTGTGTGTGTGTATGTCTTACAGCATGCATGAGTACCTGTGGCTGCAGAAGTGCTGGTCTTACTGGGGCCTGTGCTTCTTTTTTTTTTTTTACCTTTTTTTTTTCAATTTGGATTTTATTAAAGTTTCCATTACAGAGAACGAATCATGGTGGAGTACAATGTAAACCCCAAAGGGCAGACACAAAATACAAAATGATTCCTCTCCCCACCTGCCTGCCCAACCCACTACCCACCCGAACAACCCAAGCATCAGTACTCTTTAGCATAACACCAGAGAATATAGCCTGGTAGTACTTATGCCTGTAGTGCATAAAGAGTCTACAGTAGGCCCCAGATCTTGTCAAACTTTTCCAGTTTGTTGTATAGACTGGCAATTGTCCTCTCTGTTCTGAGGTTCACCAGCAATTCCTGAAGCCATTCAACATAAGATGGTACCTCTGTGTCCTTCCAGTGCCTCAACACCACCTTTTTAACAGACATCGACATCAGTGCTATGTGATACCTCCTGTTCACCACTGAAATAGAGGAGAAATCCCTGAGAAGACATATTTCTTGGGTGAACAATTCTGAGAGCCCTAAAAGAGGATCAGCATGCTGATTAATCATGGTCCAAAGTGGGGCGATTTTAGGACAACTCCAGAAAATATGAAGGTGGTCACCTTCTTGAGATTGGCATCTTGTGCAAAGGAGGGAAGACATCAGACAGGGGCCTGTGCTTCTGTAGACAGAAGTACTGTTGTAATTTGGGTATTATGGATTTCTATATGCAGCTGTAGAAGTACAGGTCCCACACAGGCCTGTACTTCTTCAGTCAAGCGGTGTGTATGGATGACACAAGTGGCACCTTCTGTCAAAGTCTGCGGCAATCCCAATTTTTGAATGCAGGCTTCATTGAAATCGGGATGCCTTGCACTGAAGCTGCCTTGCACCACCCTTGTAACATATGTGCCATTGCACCAGGTCACAAGGGGGTTTGTGCCGTGGTAGGGCTGCACCATCCCCTTTTTTTGAAATTTTGGAAGCCCTGCCATGGATGTAATAGGGGACTCAGGTTAGACCAGCCAGGAGGTGGTCTAAGGGCCATGCGCCACTGCTGGACACTATGGCAATTGGGGGAGACCTGCCAGGAGGGGGCCACGGGGAGAAAGAGCATGGGAGTGCCCCAGGAGGCATCAGGGATACAGTGGCAATGGCAGGGTGGTGATGAGGCACCTGGTGTGGGTACCATGCACAATGGAAGACAACTGATCAGGTTGGGTAGTTGTGGGTTGGCACAAATGGACTATCACCTGGCCCCAGGTGGACACAGCACTGGCACCTGCCACACAGGTACCAACAGCCTTCTCCCAGTAGGCAAGAAGCAGTTGCTGCAGGTTGACAGCTGCAAGTGGCAGAGGGAGACATTCTATGGGCACTGCAACTGTCCCCTCATATCCACCCCCCCATGTTGTGGCAAACTGTCTCCTGCCTACAGGGTTGGGGATGTTGACCCTATGGGGCAGGTGCCAGGGCTGTGCCCACCTCAGGGTCAGGTCATGGTCCATCCCTGCCAACCCACCACTACCTGGGCCAATCAACTGTCTCCCATTGTGCATAATGCCCCCATCAGCCTGATTCCTCACCATCTTGCCATTGCTACCATATCCCTGACAGCCCCAAGGCCATTCTGCCCCTTCTGACTCTGACCCCTTCCTGGCAGGCATATTCCTCACCCACCCACCTTCATGGACCCTCTCGTGTTGCACCAGATGGTGGGCACCGGATCCCTATGTTAAGACCCGTGGGTGCACTACATGTTTGGTGGAAGCCTGTGGCTGCAGCGACTCCTGTTTCTTTGGCACAGGGACCCCCAGTTTTGTAAAATTGGGCACATGGTCCTTCATGCACCCAGTTTGCCACAGCCCTGGAGGGATGCAACTTGTGTCACTCTAAGGGCTGTTTTAAAATTGGGCTCTATGTCTATAAAGGGCCTATGCTTCTGCAGACAGAAGTAGTGTTGCAATTGGGTTATCATGGATTTTGTCGGGCCAGTGCTTCTGCAGACAGAGGTTGGTGTGTATGTCTTGCACCTGTGACTGCAGAAGTGCAGGCATCTCAGGGCCTGCACTTCTGCAGGCAGAACTGTGTGCATGTTATACAGTGTGCATAAGTATCTGTGACTACAGAAGCACAGACCCCATAGGGGCCTGAACTTTGGAAGAGAAAAGAAGTCTTGTAATTTGGGCATCATAGATTTGTATCTGTGGCTGCAGGGGCCTCTGCTTCTGCACACAGAAGTAGTGTTGCAATTTGAGTATTGTGGATTTCTACCTGCAGCCAGAAATGAGTGTGTAAGTCTTGCAGTATGTGCACCACAGATACAAATCCATGAAGGTAGCACATCAGTGCTACTGCATTTGTGTCATCTGGAAACAGGAAGGCCTGAGTCACGAAGGATAATGCAGGGCTTGCACCAGGCCCTGCTTCTTCCATAAGTTTGGCGCAGCTGCACCAAAGCCCTTTTGAGCAATGCAGCCCGATTCAGGAAGGGCTGGCGCAATTTGTGACTGTTTCCACAGTTTAAGTCAGCTTGCACCAAAGGTCTGTTGCAAGCCCTTTAAACTGGATCCACCCTTAATGTAAAGTAAGACTGGGGGGAGCAGGTCTAACTTGTTGCACCTGGTGCACCTGATCGTGAATTGCGATCAGTGATAAATATCTGTCACAAGCCTCCTGTGCTGTCTCTTTGGCACACCGGGGACTTGCGGCAGATGCAACACTTCATGAATCAGGCCCAGGGAGTTAGGATTGAAAACCCTAATGCCACATTTCCCTACTTTTGTGGTGTTAAGTTGAACCCTAACTGGTGAATTAATGCAGTTTTGTGCAATGAATATCTATTGATCTATCTATCTGTCTGCCTATATCTTCATTGCCAAAAAACTATGATAATGAATATGTTAAGGCTGCAAGACCACAAAAGGAAGGGAAATGTGGTGGTATTTCTTTTTTCGACCCTAAAACCCACCCATCCCCTCACCAGCCTTAAACTTGTGACCAAAGGCCAAGCTAAAGGTCCAAGCCATGCCCTACAGGTCTGCTACTTCAAACTACAGGTCTAGAACTGTGCCCCGCCAGTCTGCTCCTTCATGTATAATTGACAAGATCAGTCATAACTTTCTTTGTACATGGCCCTGCACAAAATAAAGAAATCAGTCATAACTTTCTTTGTGCTGGGCCCAGACTGAAACAGACGATCAGCATTAGTTCTTCACACAGGCCCCAATACTTGAAGAAGCAGACCCATGGGGCATGGTCCGAGACCTGTAGCTTGACCTTGGATCATGAGGATAGGGGCTGGAAGATAGGGTGGGCATTGTGAATGAAAATCCCCTAATGCCACATTTCTCTTTTTTTTTGTGACTCTGTAGCCATAATGTATGCATTAACATAGTTTTTCATTAATCCTAACTTTCTTTGTTCAAGGCCCTGTTGGCCCTGCCCAAAGCAAGAGATGAGACATAGCTTTTTACTATTTTGTTTGTGTATGACTTCAGTTGTAGTACAAAATGCATGTGATTTTTTTCCAGTAGTGTTCTCAATCTCAACTATTTTTCACATTTCATGACTTTAAATATTTTGTTTGTGTTGGACTAGGAACATTTTTATGACAATTTGCACAGTTTTTCCCAAGTAACTCACAAATGAAAAACAATTGTGTCTTTTTAATTTTGGTCATGATTGTGATTATTTCTATCTTGGTGAGTTTTTTTTCCTTTGGGTATACTATCTGTTATGCATGCATTGAGTCAGTTAAATTCCATCTCAATTATTTTTCAACACAATCATAAGTGTTTTGTTCTCATTAAAATATTAACTAATTAATTGTTTTGAAAAATCAGCTCAGAGGTCTCATTTTTAGCTTTCAAAGTTTTTGTTCATGATCAATTTTCACACAGACAAAAGGTTCTCATTTTATCAGCATTTTTATCAAGTGGTCCACACATGTGCAGAATTTTAAACTTAAAAAATGTATAACTTTTTCATGGAAGGAAAATGTCTGTCTTTTTAAGAATTTAAATCCAAATTTGGGGCTAACCAGGATCTAGGCACCCTATATAATATAGTCAAAAAGGACTACAGGTCTCCACTGATACTATCCCAAGTTATTAGGTATTCAAAGTTAGAAAGGGAAATACCAAGTAAAGCCAACCAATTTATAATCAAGCCAGTGTCTGAATTATATAACTACTTAAATAAATTGAACATGGAAGCTATCCTAGCAAATGTGTCTAAATAGGAGAAATTCTTAACAAACACAATGACATTAGAAGAGTGGGAGAATTTGTTTGAAAATATAAAGTATTTTATTCTAAAGGGGAGTTAAAGATTGATCCAATATAAAAATTCGACACCACTCTCATTATGCTCCATGTGACTTTAACAATTTGGGAAATGTACGTCAGCTGAACATTGGAAATGTGGCAAACCTAATGCTGACTTATCTCTATCTGTCGGTCTGTCTGTCTGTCTATCTACCTATCTACAGTATCTATCTATTTATCTATCTATCTATCTATCTATCTATCTATCTATCTATCTATCTTCATTGCAAAAAACTTCATTAATGCATCAGTTAGGGTTTAACTACAGCCACAAAAGTAGGGAAATGTGGCGTTAGGGTTTCCAACCCTAATGCCCCCACCCTAATGCCCCACCACCACCCACAACCTGCATACACTAACAGGCATCAGGGGTGTGCCTTGGGCTTGTTGGCTCTAATGCTCACCCACCCCTACCTTCATCCTGTAGACACTGACAGGTGATGGGGATGTCACCCTGTTCCATAAGTAAATAAGATGGAATGGGCACAGTATAGAAGAGTGGGGTGAGCATTAGGGCCGATGACCCCAAGGAACATCCCTGATGCCTGTCAGTGTCTGCAGGATGGGGATCTGGGTGGGTGAGCATTAGGACCAATGAGCCCAAGGCAGACCTCCAATGCCTGTTAGTGTATGCATGTTGTGGGTGGTGGTGGGGCATTAGGGTTGGAAACCCTAATGCCACATTTCCCTACTTTTGTAGCTGTAGTTACAACCCTAACTGATGCATTGATGATTTTTTTTTTGCAATGAATGTCCTTACTTTTTGTGAAAGCATCACCATATCTCATACAGCAGCACAGTGTTCCACAGCCCCTGTGCTACAATGTCTTTATGGGTGGGAGTGCAGGGTCCTTCAGACCCTGTGCTCCCACAGTATGTCAGGTAGCAGCACAGTGGCCCACAAACCCTGCACTACATCTTTAAGGGTGGGAGCACAGCATCTCAGGCACCAGCACAGTGCCCCACAGAGCCTGTATTGACAGGTTACGTTTAGAAAATGTTGCCAGTGGCATATATCTTGGCACAGTCTTTTTTCCAAGAGGACTGAGCTGAGCATCTGGTGAAAATAAAGAACATGGAAAACAACACAACAGAGAAAAGGGATTCCAAACACCTGACACATAAAAAGGATTGCATCTGAACCTTAACTTTCAATGGATTTTCATGAAATTTGGCATGCTTACTGTTCAGGGATAGATCTCTTGATGTGCCAAATATATGTGAATCTTTTGTGTATTTTTGAGATACGAGTGTTGAAAAACATAATCTGTGTTTTGCCATTTCTTTGTTAACATGTATGTCAGAAATGGCTTTAGGTAGTGGTCTAGAAGTTTTCAGGGTAGAAAACCTGTGCCTCATAGATGTTCCTTTTGAAGGTTTGGTGAAAAATGTTAATCCATTCAAAAGTTATTAAATTTTAATTTCCAATTTTTTCCTATGGGAAAATGTATACGTCAGGTAGGAAAGTTTGTATTTTGCGCAAATTACATAATTTACACAAAATAGATTAATATTTTTTGATCAAACCTTCAAAATGTTCAACTGAGAGGCAAAGGCCTTCTACCCTGAAAATTGCAGACCACTACCTAAAGCCATTTCTGAGATCCAGGTTGACAAAGAAATGGCAAAAAACACATATTTCTGCTTTTTCAACACCCTGTATCTCATGAACCACACAATAGATTAATATGCAATGTGGTACGTCAAAAGACCTACCCCTGGCCATTATGCATACCAACTTTCTCGAAAATCCATTTAAACAGTTCCAATGTTATTAAGGTTCAAACATTCAGGTTTAACATACGCAAAATACGGTTGTATTTTGTGCAAATTATGTAACTTGCACAAAATCCAACAGTATTTTGTGCAAATTATGTAATTTGTGCAAATTACAAACTTTCATCCCTGACATACATTTTCAGATAGGAAATACTGTGAACTTAAAAGTTTAATAACTTTTGAACTGATTAAGTATTTTTCACTAAACCTTCAAAAGGCACATTTGCGGTAAAGGCCTTCTACCTTGAAGATTTCAGACCACTACCTAAAGCCATTTCCGAGATCCAGGTTGGCAAAAAATGGCAAAAAACATGGATTTTTCTGTTTTTTCAACACTCTGTATCTCATAAACCACACAACAGATTTGCACATTTGGTATGTCAAAAGACCTACCCCATGCCACCATACATGCCAAATTGCTTGAAAATCTGTGAAGCATTCCAAAGTTAAGGTTCAAAATTCAGGTTTAACATAGGCAAATTTGTACAAAATGCAACTTTCATGCCTGGCATACAGTATACATTTTCCCATAGGAAATAATAGGAAATTAAAAGTTTAATATCTTTTGAACTGATTAATATTTTTTCACCTAAACCTTCAAAAGGCACATCTGTGGGGCAAAGGCTTTCTAACCTGAAAATTTCAGACCACTACCTAAAGCCATTTCTGAGATCCAGGTTGACAAAGAAATGGCAAAAAACACAGTTTTTTTCAGTTTTGTCAACACTTAGTATCTCAAAAACCACACAACGGATATGTACAAAATTTGGCACGTCAGAGGATCTTTCCCTGGCCAGTATGCATGGCAGATTAATGACAATCCATTGAATGGTTCCAAAGTTTCTAAGGTTCAAAAATTCAGGTTTATCATAGAAGTTAGGTTTCTCCCCAAATAAATATATATATATATATATATATATATATATATATATATAGAGAGAGAGAGAGAGAGAGGAGTGAGTGTGAACATGTATACATGGGGTAAAGCTCTGGACTTCCATAGGACTGTTATCTCTTTGGACAGTTATTGATTTACATTTTTTATATTTTACCAGGTAAAAATGCAGAGATTCAATAAAAAGAATAGTTACTTTCTGTGACAGAAGATTTTCAAGAGAATCTCCTCCACTGAGCTGAATCATGGAACTGTAAGCCATCAGTGTCAGGACCACCTGGAAATTTTAACTAGCTATAGCCATCCACATTGACGTGTATCATCTATGTTGTGTATGTTACATTTGGTGGAACAGCAGTACTGTAACACAGGAATGTTTTCTTTATTGTCGGGAATGTCTGCAAAATGTCTCCTGTTTTATTTTTGTCTGTGAGATACTACTCAAGCTCATGAAGACTTCCACCATGTTTAGGTTGTTGATTTTCTTTGAATTTGAAGAAATCATCATCGTCCTTCAGATGATGTATTTCCTTAATCAAAATCTTCCTGATATGACAGCAATTCAAAAAGCAGGTTTTTAGCTACACATGCTCCATCCTCATTGGCAATCCACCAAATGTGAAAGTTGTGGTAACATGATACTGGACAGAGTTAACTCTCTCTGTTCAAAACTGGTATCAAACCGAGTGTCCACAGCTCTCATAATGGCATCAAGAAGAGGAGTGGCATAATGCAAAAGTGGTCTGATATCAACAGAGGTTAAATTGGGCAGGAACTCACATGAACTCGGTTCCACCTCCTCTGACACTTTTCTCCATTGAATACTATTAGAGAGTTCCACCCCCTAGGGGTGACAGTTCCATCTCCTACAAATGTAGATATCACAGTTCCACCTCTTAAACACTTCAAATGTAACCACTGGATATCAAGCAACTTCTTTTTCATTGCCACCAATGTTGAAAGGAGATATCCCATGTAGCATTTTGTTTCTGCTTGCAGAATATCCAATGAGTTTGCAAGAGATTGCATTACTTTGTAGCACTCAACCACAAAAGCAATTTCAGTTGTTCTGCACCTTGCTAGGCCAAATTTATCACAGGTGTTATGCATACCATCTTCTTTTTTTTACTTTTGATGTGCACCTGTGCACCAAACATTTTGTCAGGAGTGACTTGGATTCAGGAGTGCGGCACTGCCAAGACTATTGCAGTTCACAATAGCAAAGGCTCGGCAGTCTAAACCAATAACCACACACTACGGTCCTGATATGATTCTCTGCTTCGTGGGCATAAACATAATGTATTTCAAAGAACCGAAGCTGCTCCAATCAGAAATGGTTTCAGTCCTTTGATTTCCATGAAGCCAGTCAGCAAACAGTTGAGTGACTTTTCATGTTATCAGGAGCCTGTCAGCCTATAAAAAAGAAAAACGTCCATCGTTGTCATTGCAGCCACCACCATAACTATCCTTCCCCAGCCTAACCCACATTACTATAACAGCACAGGGGTGCCCAATTTCCTGTGCCAGCTGCAACCCCTGCCGTGCCTGTTTTAGTTACGCAGCACCAGGAACACCCCTCGTACTGCCAAATATAACAGTGACACTGGGGTGTGCCCAATCCACCAGTGTCCATCTATCATCATTTCTTTATTATTTCAAACGTATAACAAAGAAAACCATGCATCAATGTCTATTGCAGCCCCTGCCATCACCGTAACTCACCCCCACCCCAACCCACATTATTATTATTAGGGTACCCAATCCCCCGTGCCAGCTGCCACTCCCCACCCTGCCCTTTTAGTAATGCAGCACCAGGGAGCCCATCCCCGGTGCTGCCAGATATAACAGTGATAATGGTAGGTGCCCAGTTCCCCAATGTCACTGCCTATAACAGAGAAAGCATCCCTCATTGTTTTTTTTATTTTTTTTATTTTGTAAACTTTGAAAAAGAAAACTACCCATCGATGTCTGTTGTGTCGCTATTCCACCCCTACCTGACCCTCCCACTCAGCACCCCCAACCCCTTACTTACCCACCGGGGGTCCGACACTGTAATCCTTTCTAGACCACAGACAGGTCTTCACTCTTCAATGCTGGACCCCAAACTGAGGAAATCACATATGAGGTTCAATGTATTTCAATGGGGTTTTGAACTTAGTAGCATAACTTGGCCATTTTTAAATATTTTGCCCCAAATTTTTAACATACCTTTCCTGGGACACCACCTCATGAACAATGCAAGTGACATTAGGAAAATCTGTCCCAAAAGGTGGTTTCATGGTCACTGTGTGATACCACCTTTCAGGCAGGAGCTGAAGATTTCCAGTACAGCCTAGATGTTAGAGTAACAAACTGTGAATCAGCTTGGTACATCCAGCAGACCTGGTTTTGATTCTCACAACCTCCGCTTGCATATTGTTTGACTCTGAGCAAGTCACTTAACCTTCCCAGTGCTCCCAGGTCACCCCTGAAAACAGGCACTTGTGCCTCTTGGGCCTAACCCAGTTACCAAAGACTAAAATAAAATAAATAAAAACATTTTTTTCCCATTGTTCATGAGGTGGGGGTCATAAGAAGGTTATATTGAAAATTTGGTGTAAAAATATTAAAAAACTACAAAGTTATGAGCCTACATTGAAGTTTGCGAATGCAGGCTTGTAACTTTGGTAACTTTCAAGATTTTGCCCCCAAATTTTCAAAATAGCCATTTCATCACAGCACCTCATGAATGTGACAGCTGTTATTTTTCAAGTCCTGGCCAAAATGCATTTTCGCATCCTGAAAGGTGATTTCGCAGTCACTGCACAAAATCACTTTTTAGGCAGGGGTTGAAACTTTTCTCCACTGTTCATGAGGTGGGATCATAAAAAGGCTATGTTGAAAATTTGGCATAAAAATATTAAATATCAACAACGTTATAAGCCTACATTGATGTCTATGAACACAGGCTCGTAAATTTGTTAATTTTGAATATTTTGACCCCAAATTTTCAACATAACCATTTCTTCACAACACTTCATTAATGTGACAGCTGTCATTTTTCAAATGTGTTTTCCCCTCCCGAAAGGTGATTTCACAGTTGCTGTACAAAATAACCTTTTAGGCAGGAGTTGAAAATTTTCTCTGCGCATGTTCATGAGGAGGGGTCACAAGAAGGCTATGTTGAAAATTTCGAGCCAAGAATTAAAAAAAAAAAAATACAGTTATGAGCCTATGTTGGAATTTATGAATGCAGGCTTGTCACTTTAGTAACTTCCAATATTTTGACCCCAAACCTTCAAAATAGCAATTTTTGCACATCACCTCATAAACACGATATGTCATTTTTAAAATCCTGCATGAGATGTGTTTTCACACCTCTGGTGAGAAATGATATTTCGGCAAATATACTATAAATGGTACATGTCATGCCTGTAAGTCGAATCCTAAAACAAAACTCTTCAAAAGTTGGGGTCAATAACAAGCATCAAACGTTAGGCATTGACAAATGCTTCTCTACTATGGATCTTATTTTTTCTACAGTTCTTTAGTAAGAATGCTGCCTTGTGTCTTGGGGATAAGGAGCTTAGTATCAAGTTTGTCTGAAACATATGAACATATGAAAAGAGCCAGCAGAAGAAGACCATCTGGTCCATCACGCCTGCTTGTAATGTTGCAGGGTCTGGTCTTAAACTTATGCCACTGACCCTGCCCCCAATCACCCCTCCTTCTTCCCCCTCCCCCCACCTTGGCCCCAAGGGTTCCCTTTGTGTTTGTCCCAGGTCCTCTTGAATATTCCTACCATCTTTGTTGATATTACCTCCTTTGCGCAGCTCATTCCAGGTGGTCACCACCCTCTCCATACAGAAATGTTTCCTTACATCCCTCCTGAATCTGCCACCCCCATCAATTTTAGGCTGTGCCCCCTAGTGGTGTTGTTTTCACTCATTTTAGAGACACTCCTTTTGCACTCTGTTAATTCCCTTCATGTACTTGAAGGCCTCTATCACATCTCCCCTCTGCCTCCTCTCCTCCAGGGAGTACATCCCCAGGGCTCTCAGCCTCTCCTCATAGGACCTATTCTGTAGCCCCTCTATCATCTTGGTTGCTCTCCTCCGGACCCCTTCCAGCATGCTGATGTCCTTCTTAAGGTATGGTTGCCAGTACTTCACCCTATATTCTAAATGTGGTCTCACAAATTACCTGTACAGTGGTAAAATGATCCCGCTCTGCCTGCTACTGAATACCCTTGCAATACACCCCAGCATCCTGTTAGCCATTGCTGCTGCCTTGTTACACTGAGAGGTGTGTTTCAGGTCACTTGTAATCACCACTGCTAGATCCTTTTCCTCTTCAGAAGCATTTACCGGAACCTCTCCTATGTAATACATCTGCCCAAGGGTTCTTGGTCTGTGAACATTGGTGAACTTTGTTCCAAAGAGCTGAACATTTTGCCATTGTGCTGGGGTATATCTTGTATGCAAGATTTGTAGTAGCAGAGTCTGTATCCTTCACAGCTATTAAGTTCAAGCTATGTAATGCACATTGCTGATGTGAAGAAAGGTGGTAGGTCTTCATGTCTTCATCTGTATCATCCAGAATCCTGCATATGTCAGCAAAGGTTACTTCATCTCTGACTGCAGATTCATCATCTTCATGGCATGGATACAGCTTCCTCCTTGCCACTGCTGGTCATGATGATCAACATCATCATCATCATCATCATCATCATCATCGTCACCATTCAGAATTCCATTTGTGGAACTGATAGGTGTGGTATTCTTTGTGCCGAACTCTTTAAATGCTTAAACAAAATTTAACCCATTGTCAGTCAGTTTCAAAAACCTCATTCTGGGTAAAGTATTTTAGGTCAACATTTTCAATTTTTTTTTTTGCAATAACATCATACATGTTTCTTGCTTTTATTTGCATGCACGCCAGTGCTGCTGACTTTCTAGTCAATGTTTGCTGATCAATTGAATGCACCATAACACCTAGGTAGCTTGTTTCATGCTCAGTCCAAATGTCTGTAGTACTGCATATATGGCTAACATTGCTGAATTCAGATATCAGATCTGTCTTCATGTTTTTGGTACATTTATTCTGTCTGTCAATGTTTTTCATGTCATTACATTTTTGTTGGGTTGTAGATCAGTAACTAATTTGATGAACGAAGACTGTTCAGCATTGTTGAATGACTGAAGATCTTCAACTACAAATTTAACAGTGAAATTATTAACCAGAGACCAACAGATAAATGGACTCTTTGTAGAATCAAATAAAGGCAGGGAGGCAGTATAGTGCAGTGGTTTAAGGCTCTGAGCTGCAAATCTGGAGACCTGGGTTTGAATTCAACAGCCCCCCCACTTGCATACTGTGTGACCCTAAGCAAGTCACTTAACTTCCCTGTGCTCCCAGGTCACCCCCTGTAAATGAGCTTTCAGCTTAGTGTGCACTCCTGGTTAAATAATTGGATTAAAAAAAATGTTATTGAATAAAAAAATGTCTTCATCTTGCTGAATGATGAGGATGCCATTGGCAATAAATTACTGCTGCTGCTGCTGCATGGGCTGGAAAATTCATCTACCTCTTCCTCCTCTTCTTCTTCCCATATCATTTTCTGATGAGGCAGGTGATGGCTGCTGGTGGACTATCACTTCTACTGCTTCACAGCTTTTTGAACTTCTCTAAAGATGCTGGCTGGATGGATGGATGGATACCTTCCATATATGTTTTCCAGTTCAATGTACTATTTTTGGATGTTGAGAAAAGCTTCAGTTTCAGTAAACTGAACTGAAATATATTTTCCCTTTTCAGGGTTGACATTGAAAAACTCACCCAGATACCAGTTTTGAAAAGCTGGCACACTCTGGCATGGTGACTCAGGATGTGGCAAGGTGAATATGGTAGAAGAAGAGGACTGGGAGAAAGAGGATCTAGCTTGAGAGGTTTCAGGAGCAACTTGCTGAGCCATGTTAGATGTCAATGCCATTTTGTTTGTTGTACATAAAACAGATAATGTCTGTGGTACTTTTGTAAATTTATTTAGTTACAAAACAACACAGCTTAGTTCAAATTTTTTTTTGTTTATTGTTGCCTTGTTTGTTCAACAAAAGCAATATCAAAAAGTAAGAATACCAGAAAGAAGGTATATATGTCTGAATCCACAATAATCTCTGTGATGATATACCAAAAAATGTACATTTGCATAAATTAACTACACGTTGAAATAATTCTGATGCAGCCCTCCTTTAACACATTTCATGTGCCTGTGCCTTGGGAGAGGGCTGCTGAGTGATTTACCAACAGTGGGTGACAAGTGACACTGCACATAGCCACTATAAGAACAAACTTGTACCAAACCATTAAGTGGCATGTTAGTACTGCTGCATAATGTAGTTAATATTTTTCACTGTATAAATTGAAGGCAAGAATTAGAATTGAGTGAAAATAGAAAACATGATGAAATAATATTACTTTTACATTGAACTTCTGAAATATCATCACTCATAGACACCCTGGCCGCCTTGGATGACAATAATTACAATTTTGGCTGTGTACAGAGTTGACTAATACGATACAGTCATATTATAACATAGTTTTTAACAAGATTTATTATTCAAATCTATTAAAGTCAAAAAGTTATTTCTGCAACAGTAGAGAACAGATGTCATGTAAACAATCACTGTATTTGAATTTTTACTGGCTTGTTGTGGACTAGATTGTGATGATTTCATTAATGTTCTGCTTTCTTCCTCTGTTCTGATGTCTGCCTTGCTGAGCTGATGCTGCCGATGGACTGATAGTGGACAAATTCACACTGCAAGTTAGTGCTGCTGCGATGCTCTCTCATACTGATCAAAGTCAGTTTGGCTGTCTTCTGCCACCCAGCAGCCACCTAGGCCTAGAAATCTCTCCTTGCAATGAACTCTTCTTTTTTTTCTTGACTAATGACCCCTTCTCCCTGCTGTCTGTTCTTTGTCTCTACTCTCTGTCACTGTATGATCATGAACAGTTCCTGTAAAAGAACAAAAGCAAATAATCATTTGATGCACACAGGCAATAGACAACTGCATTGCTACACCACATCCACAGTTCTATATTCTATTTGTAAATGACAGTGTTGCTCAATGTATCTTACTGTTAAAAAAGGGTGTACAACTGCGGTCAGGAGGAAAAAACACTCCAGGCTTGTCATACCTGCCCCTGGGGCCTCTAGGCCATCTAATATATAGATAGAGGCACCACCACAGACCACGCATCGATGCTAGGCACCATTTTTCAGGGCAACACATTTTAGCCCACTCCCTAGTCTCTCCTGAGTCCCAGTGGGGCATCCCAATAGGCAAGGCAAGGAAAAGGAGGGAGGAGGCACCATAACACAGTACAGGGTGGAAAACAATCCCAATGGCAGAATGATCCACCGGAGCACCACAGGCTCTCTGCTCCTGCTCTACTTCAAACCTCTTGAGTGTTTAGGGCAGTGTTGCAGGGTGGAGGCTTTGTGGCAGTAACCATTCCCTTATCTCCTGCCCCCAGCTGTCCATCACAACTCATTTAGGTAGAAATGGCATTCAGGATCTTCTTGGACCAGGTAAGTTTGTTAAGTGAGAAAAGAAGAGTCTGACAGACTGGCAGGGGTATGGGTCTGGACAATCTGGTCCAATGGCTGGGCAGCAAACGACAAATTGCCAGTGACAAGCAGTTATAAAACCTGTATGCTGTAGCAAAACAAATCACACAAATTTCAATGCTAATAGTGGGAAACAAATTCAACTAAGAAATCCCATTCTTAGAAACATAGAAACATAGAAAGTGATGGCAGAAGGGGACCGCATGGTCCATCTAGTCTACCCATAAGCCTAGCCCCCCCTTAACTGCTATTCAATGTTATAATACCTTTGTGCCTATCCCATGCCTTCTTGAACTATCTGACTGACAAATTCACTGGCACTGTCAGAACTGTCATCACAGTGGCATAGATATGATCAATAAATAAATAAAAATATCATATCAGGTCATCATTAAACATCGTGACAAGTACTCGGCAGTGATAAATATTCATTTTGATGTCTAACCCTGCCTCTCCCACCTCTCGGGTCTATGTCATTTCGCTCCCGCAATCTCGCTCCTCGACATTTCGCTCCTGATGTCTCGCTCCAACGGCAATTAGCTCACACTAATTTCACTCCTGTCACTTTCACTCCCACTAACTACACTGCTTTCACTTCTGATACAGCAAATTCATCGCTCCTTCATTAAAGTACAGCAACATAGATGCAGCCAGCCACTGCATGTGGCAGACTATGAAAGGATGCCGTGGCAACTATATTTGTTTACAGTAAGGCTGCCTCACTTCTGTCCAGCACAGTTGTTGAAAGAGCAATGCTGATGTAATCTGATATTTATCCTACTTATATTTCAAGGCCCCAGTGTAATGTGGGGAATTTTAAAGAATCATTATTCTAAGACATTTCAGCTGATATGTTTCCTGTGTTCATAACTATACACTTTACCTTGCTTTTGTCATTTTTTGAAAGGATACAATGCAAGCAGACACAAGCCACACACAAGAGGGCACTGCAGCAGTGATGCACGTAGACTATGCAAATGTGATCTAGTGAGGGTCAGTTCAACTCAGGGATGGAAAGGCAGAAATCTTTGCCATGTGTCTTGTCCGTTATTTTATTTATTTATTTATTTAGTTTTTGTTGACCAGGTAAGTGCACTAGACAAATCCCTGCCTATTTTCAGGCACGACCCGGGGAGGGGGATACAGATGAATGCCAACTGACCTTGAACCAGATTAAACTGTTGGTGATATTTTCAGTGAATGAGGGAAATTTGGCCAGAACACCGGGGAAATCCCCCTACTCTGCTGGCGTTGGGAGGCCAGTAGGGGCATGCAAGGGTCAGTTATGGCCACTGCAATGCAGGAGAAGGAGGAGACGGTTGTGTTGGATGGTGTTTTGGAGGAGAATTGTTCGTTTGCAGTAAACGAGCAGTTCGATGTAAAAATGGAATTGGAATCATGCTCTAGTTCGTTACCTCAGGTTACATCAGACATATGTGAGAAATTGACGTCCATGGAGTCGGGGAGTCTTAATTTGGATGCGGAAGCAGAGTTCCCCGTAGATGAGAATAACACATTGGCGGCGCCTTTAAATCCGGAGGAGGAACAAAAGACAGTGTCGGACCGGACGGAAGAGCGGGGAACCAGAATGAAGGTCGAACAGCTTTTGCGCTTGGCACTGGAAGCGGTAGTGGCTGCAGGTTGTTTACGGAGAACGAAGCAACTTAAGAGTTGGAAGCAGAGATTTCCAAAAGGCAGTCGGACGGAGAGTGCATGTGCTTTAGAAGATGGGACTTTGTGTAGCAGCACTGAGTAAGCTTGTACGCCTCTTAAGGCGCCTACAAGCAATGAACAGACTAAAACTGAATCTGCTAGTTCGAAATTTGCTACTTTTACGCTAAATAAGGAGGTTGGGTTTGTTTTTAAATCGCATACTCCTGGTCTTGGGGTTGTTAAAACTACCGATACAGTAGTGTACCAAACTAACGAAGGTACCCAAGATGGAGTAACTGCTTTTTCTTTTTCTGACAAACTTAAGGACTGCAATACCTCCAAAATTTCAAAGGAAACAAGGGTTAGTGATTTTGAGAACTTTCCTACCCTTTCCCAGGGTGAACATGATGCACATTGGTCCCCTCAGGCAGCTTTAACAGCTGCAGGGTGGAAATCTTTGGGGAAAGGGATATGGACACCAGACTCTGAATGGGACAGTTCTTTTGACATTAACAAAAATGTGCCCAAGTGGCAACCAGAGAGTAATGAAGCACAGGCTCTAACTGGAAATAATTTTGTTAATAATGTTGGTTTGGAAACAGAGGCGAAAATAGCATACAAAGGTCATCAGCACAATCTCACTTAAATGAACAAAATAAGGCAGCAGAGAACAAGATGGAAAAACCCCTTATGTCAAGTCTTTTTCACAGTGCAAAAGAGAAGCAGCTCCCAGGAGGAATGCTATGCGCATTAGGTATAAGGTGGGTTACAAGAAAGACCAGACAGGTATTATATGGGTAAATTATTGTTGAAAGAATCTTTAAAAGTTTTTGCCCAGATGTTTTCGCTTTTATTAATATCTCAGGAGAGACAACTTTGATGTTAGTTTTCGTTCCCCAGCATTATTAGACCTTTTTTGGGATAGATATAATCAAGTCAAGTTTTCCCCCTTATGGTCACCCTTCTTGGTTATTCCTTTGTCTAAACCACTGATTAAGTATGTGACTGTTATGTTCAGAAATGAGAGTGTGCAGGTTGAGGATATTATTTTTTGGTTAGCTCAAAAATGTGAAATTCAAAGTGAGCCAGAACCGATTTTAGATGCTGAGCAATTTTGGACAGGGGGGTGGAAATTTAAAGTGAAATTGCGGCAAACATCTTCCGGTATTGAGCATATACCTAACTCGTTTATGTTAGGAAAGGATAGGGGAGTGGTGTTTTACAGTGGACAGCCGAGAGCATGCTATAGGTGTGGAGCCAAAACACATTTATCAAGTTCATGCGATCAGCCAAAATGCGATAACTGTGGTGAAGTTGGGCATGTTACCATGTTTTGTAATAACCCAATCAAGTGTGACCTATGTGAGGAGCAAAATCATGCCTTTAAGGAATGTCCATGGGCAGTACAAAATAAAAATGTAAATGGCAAGTCAGAATTTTTTGTACAAAAAGCACAAGAGGCCATGAAAGATCAGGAACTAGGACAATCTGTAATAGGCCCTCCCATAAATCCGCATAGTTCCCCAGTTACATTACCAAGTGTGGCTATTCCTGATAAAGCTATAAACCTTGTTGATTCTAAGGGAAGGGAAGGAGGAGAATGTCTCAGAACTCTTTCAGCCAGTTTGTTATACTGATCGAAGGGTGAAATAATAGAAAGGTACTGTTACCTTAAAACCTCCACCAGTACTTAGGAGATCAAGTAGGTCTCTAAAACCACTGGTGATTCCAGAACCTGAAGGATAGAAACTAAAATACGTTTGAGGCTCTAAGTTGGGAGATTCAGAGGTCGAAATGGTTGATACAGACTCTCAGGTTTCAGTCCTAGAAGGCATGGTGACATCTAGAGAAGATTATAAAAGAAAAAAAAAGAAAAGGAGGAAAAAATAATTTAGGTTGCTAGATTTTGGGTTCAGCAAGTATGGAGTTAAATTTTTCCTGGGCCACCTTAAATACTCACATTCTTTTAAACACTAAGAAGAGACAGGCAGTTTTTCATATGATTCACGATTTAAAAATTACAATTATATTTTTACAAGAAACTTGGATGTTTGATAAGAATCAGTGTTCTGCTTTTGCTAAAGACTGGCCGTGGGGACCATCATATTGGTCTTTTGGGGAAGATAAAGCAGATGGTGTAGGTATTCTTTTCAACTCATTTAACTTTACTTTACATAAATTGATTGATTTATGTCCGGAGAAACGTTAATTTTAGAAGAATTGGTTTTCTTATACCCTTCGGCTCATAAACATATATAACCCCCAAACTAAGGCCGGAAGAGTAACATGCATGAGACAAATTCAACCCTTCTTAGTGACCACTATCCCTATCCTGTGGGGAGGGGATTTTAACTGTGGGGTAGAGTTAAAAAGAAAACGTGAGAGTAACAAAAAAATGTATTGCGATTCTGCATGTCTTATAGACATCATTAAAACAGCTGATTTATTATCTTGCATGGATAAACAGGTAGCGGGACCAAAAGGTACCTTTTACAAAAGCAGGAAAGGGTATACTATCGATTACCTTTTTGTTTCAAAACAAATCTTATTTAACCAACTACAAATTATGCCGATAGAATTTTCAGACCATGCCCTACTACAGGTTAACATAGGTCTCACGAGTAATAGTAGAAGACAAAAGGTAAGGTGGAAACTTAATTCTTCCATGTTACAAGAGTCGTTGGTCCTGAACTCCATAAAATTAATATTGCAAGCCAGACTTTCAGTAAGCTTCTTATATCAGGATATGGGGAAATGGTGGCAGGAAACTAAACTTGATTGTATTAATTGGTTTAAGAAGCAGGGTAAAATATGTCAAAAGAACAAGTTTTTCCACTATCTAAAATTAAGGAATCAGTTACAAATCTTATTATCAAGAGCCAATACCTCAAGAGATAATTATACATCACAAATTGATGAAATAAAAAACAGAATGAAAATCTTTCAATATAACCGAGCTAAAACATTGCAAGCTGTTATTTCAAATCATATGAGAAAATCAGTATTTGGGGACCCTTTTTAATTATGTAAAGAGGTCAGAGAGCATGGGTCATTAATTTCATTAAATAAAGGTACTAGGAAAGTCTCCTCGACTACAGAATTAGAGGATTTAATACATAATCACTTTAAGGATTTAGAGTCTCTCCAGATTCCATCCTTAGCTCAGATCAATAAAGTGTTAGGACCCCCTATAGAGAAGGACCTTGAGCCAGATTTACTTAAGGTTCTCAATCAACCCTTTTTGCAAGAAGAAATTATGATGGTTCTAAAGTCTTTAAAATCTAATGTGGCCCCAGGACCAGATGGTCTTTCTAATTCATTTTATAAATCCTTTCCAACAGAACTTAGTTCTATTCTGGTAATCGTATATAATTTCTTTTTGGAAAATGGTGTTAGTATAGTTTCCTTTTCAGATAGCATACAAATTTATATTCACAAATCAGGTGATAAAGGGGTCTTTCAAAATTGGAGGCCGATAACTTTATTGAACTCAGATTATAAGATTCTGATGTCATTAATTAATAATAGACTGAAAAAATTAGCAAAACAAAGTTTTTCTCCAATTCAACATTGTGGCATTCCTGACCGTAGTATTCAGTCTATCCTATGTTTGATCAGAGATTTAATTGAAAAAATCAATGAGTTAGGAGATAGTGGTTTTTTAATTTCTTTAGATCTAGAAAAGGCCTTCGATAGAGTGAGCCATGTTTTTTTATTTTATGCCTTAGATTTTTAAAGTTCCCCGAAATTACAAAATTTAATTAAAAATCTTTATTGCTCAGGAGCAGTGTTTCCTTCTATTAATGGGAAACTGGGAAGAGGTTTTCAAGTAAATGCGAGGTAAAGGCAGGGTTGCCCGTTAAGTTCCTATTATATAATTTTCATTAGAACCCTTGTTAAGGGCTGTGAGTATGGTCCCCTATGGCAAGGAGTAAGGATTCCGGACTCTAATGCAACAATAACCATCAAGCCTATGCAGATGATGTATGTCTGTTTCTTACAGATCACACACAGCTTGAATTATTTTTCCAAATTTGAAGAGTATGCATTAGTAGCTAATGCTAAGATTAATTACTTAAACAGAAGGGCTTATTTATAGGAGGAATTTTCAAAAGCCAATAGTATGGAACTCTATTAATATAACGAGCTGAACCTATAACAATCTTAGAGGTAAAATTTGGCCCACAGAACTGCCGGAGGATAATTGGAACCTAGTGTTAGAAAAATTGAGAAGAAAATTTCTAGATGGAAAAGGTTTAGATTTACTAAAATGAAAAGGATTCAGGTTTTGAAACAATTTATACTACCATGTCTTCAATACATTGCAGCAGTGTTTCCTTTACCAGTTAAATTGAGACCAGATTATACAGTATTTGTTTTCAGTTGCTCTGGGGTAATAGACTAAACCGGTTAAAAGGTGTTACATACCTGGTAAAAAAAAAGGAGGATTGGGAATGGTAGACCCAGTTTTTTTGTTTTGCTATTTTTTTTTCGAGTTCATTAAAACATTGTTTAGGTGGAGCTAATAGACAGGAGGCTCCTTTCTTTAATAGCTTACTGAATCGTTACTTTACGGCCTGGATACATTGTGCTCCAAAAATGTCTAGTCATTTTGCCTTACCAAATTTTTTTAAACCGGCGGCACAGAAATTATTTAAGTGGCAGGTCACAAAACATCAAATCTTAAGATGTTCCTCAAAAGCATTATATAGAGAATTAATGGCAGTAGTCTATTCGGAAGCCCCATGTTTTAGGAATTGTCCTAGTAATCACAATGAGGACATTTTAAATCAATTAAACAACACAAGACTACCAGAATTTATGTGGGAAACACAATGGCTTACTTTATACGGTAAATTAAATGTGAGAGGAACAGCTAAATATAAAGCAAAAGCTGAGAGATTATGTCCCTACATCGATTGTACAAATCAGGAAGAAACAATGGAACACTTTTTTTTACAATGTTCAGTGGCCACCAAAATTTGGGATTATTTGGCCAAAGTTTGGAATTTCCCATGGTTAGCAGACATCACCTATGATATTTTGGTTATAGGCACCTTCCCTGTAAGCTTACACAGTTTTAATAAAGGGACTTTACAGCTCTTCATCGCTAGTTTAAGACACTGTCTATGGCAAACAAGATGCCAATGGGTTTTATATCAAAAGAAGCCTTCAGTTCAAGGATATAGAACATATGTGACGAATACATTAAATAATATTTTTCTTTCAGAATTACAGCAGTTTAATGTAAAAAAAGTTAGAATGTGGTGGAAAGGTTTCTCTCACATCATCAAATTTAAATAAGGTGGTTTGGTTTTCTTTACTAATTATTTAAGATTTATTAGAAGTTAATTTTCACTTATGGATAATCAAGAGGTTATTTTCTTTTCGGTTTTCTTTTCTCTTACAATTAAAAGATTCGACCTACTAGGATAATGGGAGATCGGCTTAATGTAAGATATTGTTGTTTCAGGTTAGGTCTTTTTTAGTCTATCTTTTTTCTTATAAGATAAATATTCTCAAAGTACAATGTTAATTATGTTCTATTTTGATGTTTAGGTTTTTATATCATGATTGTTTCTGTATTTTTTCTCTTATGAGTTATGATTGTTATGTGCTTATTTCAATAAAAATTGCCCCTACTCTTTTTGATAAGTGCCATGGGATCTTTAACATCCACCTGAACTACCACCACTCCAGGCAGATGGGACCTCGGTTTAACATCTCATCTGAAAGATGGCACCTCAGAAGTGCAGCACCCCTCTCATGCTGCACTACAGTGTCAGTACTGGGATATTAACCCAAGTGCCAGATGTGGGAACTGAACCCACATCCCTCTGATCTCCCGGCCTCAGAGGCGAGTGTGCTACCTACTGAGTCACTGACACTGCTAATTTGACCTGTGACTTGCTCCATCTTAGTTACAGACATTTGGCACCACTCCTTATTTGTGACAATGTTTTCCCCAAAGTAACTAGTTCATCTTGGGTGGGTTTGGGGCTGGAGATGATGCATCCATGGGGGGGGGGAGAGTATGCTGCTGAAATTTTGGTTTGGTTGTGATGTTCCCTTGTTATGAGCTTATGTTTGCACCAAGTATTTTACGTTAACATTACGGAATGAAATGACAGGGGAGTGAGTTTACAAGGGAGTGAAATTAACAGACGCGAACTGTCAGGAGCGTAATTACATGGAGTGAAATTACGGGAGCGAAAAGTCGTGCTCCCCCACCTCTCATTCTCTCCTACTGTGCTGTGTGTCAGTCAGATGAGATGCATGATCTGGCTGTCTGATCCCCCAAACTCCTGTATCAGTCACCTTCAGCTTCACACATCATCATGCGACAAGATGCCATATTAATAGAAAAAATGAGGAGGACTGGAAAAGATGAGATATTAGTTACATGGATGGAGGCTTGGTTGAGTGGTAGATCGCAGAGGGTGAGGATACAAGGTTACATATCGGACGAGGGAGCAGTGACGAGTGGAGTTCCACAGGGCTCGGTACCGGGCCCTGCTTTGTTCTCCTTACTGGTAGCGGACATGCACTTAGGAACAAGCTGCACCTATATCAGATTTGCAGATGACACAAAACTGGCTGCAGAGGTGGATGGCACCAATGGTACCCATAAACTACAGCAAGATCTGTTACTCTTTGAAGATTGGCCTCATAGTAATAACATGTTTTTCAACATAGATAAATGCACCGTTATTCACCTGGGAAAAAATAATACTCGGGGTACTTACTGGCTAGCTGGCCAGATGATGAAAACAACACAATCAGAGAGGGATCTGGGTTGTACTAATCACAAATGATTTAACTTTCAATGCTCACTGTAATGAGGTTATAAGAAAAAGTAACTGCATTATGGGATGTATTAAAAAGACCTTTGTGTCCAGAGGTAGATCATATATGGTTCCCCTGTTTAGATCATTGGTTAGGCCACCTTTGGACTATTGTTTCCCCCTGGGAAGTTCTTATCTTAGGAGGGATGTGATTGGGTTGGAGAGGATTCAGAGGAGAATCACCAAGATGATCTATGATATTAGGGAACAAACGTATGAATCAAGGCTACAAACACTGGGGCTGTACCCCCTGGAGCAGAGGCGTATTAGGGGAGATTTATTACTGATGTATAAACTGATAGGGGATAATATACTAATGGAAAACCTTGGAATATATCTGGTAGAAAGAAACAGCCTCCTAAGGAGCCATAACCAGCAACTTCAGCTTACATATCCCAAAAGGAACCTGAGGAGATATTTCTACACACAGAGGATTATTCAACTTTGGAATGAACTCCCTAAAGAAATAGTGGAGGCATCAACATTTATGGCTTTCAAAACTAGATTGGATAATTACTTACTAAAAAAAAAAATATATATATATAATAGGGACAGATGTCCCAATCATACAGGAGACAAACGTTATAGACTTCAGTCTTTTGTCTGCCTAACAAACCAAGTATAAGTATGAAAGATGGGAATGCAGCAATTCCAGTCATCTTCAGCTTCACACATCATCATGGTACAGGATGGAAATGCAGCAATTCCAGTCAACTTCAGCTTCACACACCATTATGGGACAGGCTAGGAATGCAGCAATTCCAGTCACCTTCAGCTTCACACATTATCATGCGACAAGATGGGAATGCAGCAATTCCAGTCACCTTCAGCTTCACACACCATTACGGGACAGGATGGGAATGCAGCAGGTCCCAATTCTCACATTAAGAAAAAAAGGAATTTACAGATGATTAGAAGAGCAGCTGCTGCATCCTTTCCAGAAATCATCATTCACCCCCCCCCCCGAGCTGCTGCCCAGGCAGAGACTGCTGTGTTTGCTCCTCGCAACACCCTCCCCATTGTGGCAATGTGGCACAAAACTAATGTGTTACTTAACACTTCACCACACAATTCTGGAGTCCAGAGTGGACACACTATTACAGATGGCTGTTGGTTGTGTGGGTGAATCAAGCTCAAGCACACAGCAGGACACACACACACACAGACTGTCAGACCCAGACCAGGCTCCAACTCACACCTCAGTGCACACAATACTGATCTCCCTCCACTCAGCTGATCACAGTCAGTTCATGGTAGATGGTGACAGAAGGTAAGATAGTATCACACAGACAGATAACAGCAGAGTTGTAGATGTTGGGAGAAGTGAAGCAACAGCATTACAGTTGCCCAGTTGAGCATTTGGAAATGAAGCAGTGAAGACTGACTGACTGATGTGACTTTAGTGCTGCCTGGCTCTCTTTTCTTCTGATGATGCGGATCCCATTCCTCCCTGGTCTCTCCAGCTTTTCCCCCATCACAGCTGGCCTTCGCTCTGACTCCAGGTTCACAACTTTGTCTCCAACAGTGCCCACTCCACCCCACAACAATGCAGCAGGCCTTCACTCTGGCTCCAGGTTCACAGCTTCCACCCCATCACAGCAGTGGAGCTCCCATCCCACAACAACACAGTAGGCTTCTGCTCCATCTCCAGATTCACAGCAGCATTCCCCCACACCTCATCAGGTTACAGCAGGCCTCTGATCTAGCTCCAGGTTCACACAACTTTGCCCCCATTACAGCAGGCCTCGTCTCTGGCTCCAGGTTCACACAGCTTTGCCAAATTGCCCCTCCACTCCCATCCCACAACATACAGCAGGCCTCCACTCCATCTCCAGGTTCACAGCTTTACCCCCAACAGTGGAGTGCCCACCCTGCCCCTCAGCAACACAGCAGCCCCCTCTCTGGCTCCAGGTTTGCAGCTTTGCCCCAACATACCATCTGATCACAGCAGGCCTCGGCTCCAGCTCCAGGTTCATGCAGATTTACCAAATTGCACACCCCCCCACAACAACATAACAGGTCTCCACTCTGGCTTGAGTTTCACAGCTTTGCCCAAAGACTCATCAGATCACAGCAGGCCTCTGCTCCAGACGCAGCATCACAGCTTTGCCCCAACACAGTGGAGCGCCCACCCCACCCCACAACAGCACAGCAGGTTCCCGCTTCAGGTTCGCAGCTTTGTCCCCACACCCTCTCAAATCACAGCAGGCCTCTGCTTCAGCTCCAGGTTCACACAGCTTTGCTCCCCCCCCACCATCACAGCAAGCCTCCACTCAGGCTCCAGGTTCATACAGCTTTGCCAAATTGCCCCCTTCCCCACAACAACACAGCAGGCCTCCACTCTGTCTGCAGGTTCACATCTTTACCCCAACAGTGGAGTGCCCACCTTGCCCCACAGCAACACAGCAAGCCCCCTCTCCAGTCCCACATTCGCAGCTTTGCTGCAACATACCATCAGATCACAGCAGGCCTCTGCTCAAGCTCCAGGTTCACAGAGCTTTACAATATTGACCCCCCACAACAACATAGCAGGCCTCCACTCCAGCTCTAGTTTCACAGCTTTGCCCCAATACCCCATCAGATCACAGCAGGCCTCTGCTCCAGCCCCAGCCTCAGCTCCAGCCCCAGCATCATAGCTTTACCCCAACACAGTGGAGTGCCCTCCCCACCTCACAACAACACAGCAAGCTCCCGCTTTGGCTAAAGGGTCACAGCTTTGCTCCCACACCCCATCAGATCACAGTAGGCCTCTGCTCCTCCTCCAGGTTCACACAGCTTTGCCCCCTCATCACAGCAGGCCTCCACTCGAGCAACAGGTTCATACAGCTTTGCCAAATTGCCCCCTTCCCCCACAACAACACAGCAGGCCTCCACTCTGGCTCCAGGTTCACACCTTTACTCCAACAGTGGAGTGCCCACCTTGCTCCACAGCAACACAGCAAGCTCCCTCTCCAGCCCCAGGTTCACAGCTTTGCCTCAACATACCATCAGATCACAGCAGGCCTCTGCTCAAGCTTCAGGTTCACAGTGCTTTACAATATTGCCACCCCCCCGACAACAACATAGCAGGCCTCCACTCCAGCTGTAGTTTCACAGCTTTGCCCCAACACCCCATCAGATCACAGCAGGCCTCTGCTCCAGCCCCAGCATCATAGCTTTACCCCAACACAGTGGCGTGCCCTCCCCACCTCACAACAACACAGCAAGCTCCCGCTTCGGTTGCTGGGTCACAGCTTTGCTACCACACCCCATCAGATCACAGCAGGCCTCTGCTCCAGCTCCGGGTTCACACAACTTTGTCCCCTCATCATAGCAGGCCTCCACTCTAGCAACAGGTTCACACAGCATTGCCCTCCAGCCCCATCACAGGAGCCTTCTCTCCTGCTCCAGGTTCACACAGCTTTGCCAAACTGCCCCAACTCCAGTCCCCCACAACATAGCAGGCCTCTGCTCTGGCTTCAGGTTCACAGATATGCATCAAAACCACATTGGATCACAAGACGTAGTCCATAACTTGACCAACTGGACACATAAAGGGGTCCAGCTGATTGGCAGTATACCAAATCAAAAAATGTTTCCATTTATGCATGTAGGTGTATCTAGTAGATGGCTGTCAAGCTGCCAGCACAACAGCTGCAACTGCTGGGGAAACTCCAAAGTGGAAGAGTTCTACATCCTCAGCAGCCAGGCATGGAGGTGTAGGAATCAAAGATCTGGATGAACCAGAGATCCCTGCTCCTGTGATGGAAGTCCCAGCTGTAGAGGGAGTGAGACAGGGGCTCCACTTCCAATTGCTAAAACAGAGGGAACCAGATTTCTCTGGGACAGTATAAAGCCACCAGAACAGGGTGGCTGACTCGGCCCACAGCTTGACCAGAACCCTCTGTATTAGAGGGAACGGAGGAAATATGTACATTAAACTTCCTTTCCAAGACAGTGACAACATTTATCACCAAAAAACTCCAGGCTCTGGAACAAGCAAGCAGAAAAAGCAGCAGTTTTGTGTTTTATGGAGACACAAAGAGGTCAAGTTCTGGGTGATCTACTTTATGAAGAGATCACCCATGAGGGTACCTAGGACTGTCTGAGATGGTCCCCGTGGATGTTGAGGGTACCAACGGAAAGATGTCTGACAGGAACATGTTGTGTTACATGGCCCAGTGACAGACTCTCATTGCCTCTCTGCATAGAGGACATGACTCCATCTTGGTGGTTGATGTAGTACATCACTGAAATGTCTACATGGATCAACAGCTGCTGGCAGCAAAGTCCTGTAGGCCAAGCAAGACAGACCTCTTCTCCAGAGTGTTGCTGTGCAGAACCATATCCAAGGGGGGCTATTGACCCTGAGTCCAGAAGGGGCCCAGAAGGACACCTCATCCCAAACCCAAGACATCTGTTATCATCAGTAAAAGAGGAGACAGATGGAGAAATGGGGATCTTGTCTCCAGATTGAAGCAATCCAACTACCAGGGCAGGGAGCGGTGAAGAGACGGGGTCACTTGTATGAGATACCCCAGTTTGTCTGAATTCTGAGCCCACTAGACATGGAGGAACCATTGAGGAATTCTCATATGCAGACGTGCCAGCAGGACAGTGAGAATAGCAGTAGCCATGAGACCTATCAATCTGTGGAGGCATGTGGTTGAGACATAGTTGCTGGAAGAGACCAGCTGAGTCTGGTCTGAGGAAAGAAAACCTGACCCGGATCCATATCCAGAACCACCTTTATCTATTGGAGATACTGGCACAGAGTGAGCACTGACTTTGGCTTGTTAACCAGAATATTCCATAAAAAATAGGACAAACTCCATTCCATAATGAAGGAAACTTCTTATATTTATTAACATTTTGCATAACACACGGGATATATGAAGTGTTAATAAATATAAATGTTTCTTTCATTATGGAATTGAGTTTGTATAATTTTTTATGGAATGTTCAGAGTGTCTTCTGGATGACCTAAGACCAAGACTGATTTGTTTGTATCACAAATGCAGGCAACCTGGACACCCTACCAATTGACTCATTCACCAGAATACCCAACTGCTAGAAGAGCTGTTTGGTGCAGAACAGTGTGTAAATGATTGCCTCCTTCGATGGAGCTTTCAGAAGCATTTGTCGAGGCATTGGAAAACATAAAGGCCCTTCCTTCTGAGGGCAGCTGCAATCACTGCAAAGTGATTGGAAAAGACAAGAGGTGCACAACACAAGCCTAAGGGCAATATATGAAACTAAGAGTGAGAGCTCTGGAGCATAACTATCAGGTGTTGTCTGTGGGACTTATGATCTTGATATGAAGGTAAGTATCTTTTAAAGCCAGTCACATAGCCAATCTCCTTGTAGCAACAGGGGGAGCAGGGACTGCAGAGAGACTGTGCAGAACCTTTTGTATTTTATAAACAGATTGAGGTCGCAAACGTCCGGGACAGGATGTAAATCTCCTGTCCATTTTGGTACAAGGAAGTGCCAAGAATAATAGCTCGATTCATTTCCAGAATTTGGACACATTCTATCACCCCCTTGTGAAGGAGGGATTGAATGCTCTCCAGCAGGAGGGAAAAATGTCCCAGAGGGTAATGGTTCAGTTAGGGAGGGTTACAGGAGGTACAGAGAGGAGTTCTAGGGTGTATCCTTGCAGAACCACCTCTAGCACCCACGCATTTGTTGTGATCTCCCTCCTCTTTGGAAGGAAAAGGAAGAGGTAGCTCTCCACAAGGATGCCCTTATCTGCAGTGGTTGGGGAGGCAGAAAGGAGTCAGAAGGCTTGGGGGTAGCAGGTGCATAGTCAAGACCTGCACCTTTGGTGACCCTGACATGAGAACTAGTAGGCAAAGGGGCCTGGAGAGTGCTGGGGTCACTGTGAACTACAGCTGGGTCCCCTGGAAAAGCCTCTACCAGGGAGGACATAGAGCCTATGAAAGGAACCCTGGCCCTGACCCTGAGGCTTTGGATTAAGGGTATGAAGGGGCATCAAAGTTATTTTAGATGGGTGAAGGGCCCGCAAAGCATATTCAACATCGGAACCAAAAAGCTGCTTACTTCTAAAGGGAATATTAAGGACCCGCTGCTGGATATCAGTGGCAAATCTAGTCACATGTAACCATGAGTGGTAGCACAAGCAAATGCCAGAAATAGCAGCATGAGCATCAGCATCAGAAGCATCGGAAGCTGACCTTAAGAGGTGATTACCAGCCTCAAGACTATGGGCAAGAGTCTGCTGGACTTCAGTTTTATCTGGTCCATAAGGCAGCTTGCCAGTTATGGCAGCCATAAACTTACACAGGCAGTTCTGATATTTAACATGTAAGCCAAGTAGCTGGCAACCGTCCTCTTGTTCATTACATCTAGGTTCCTTGACTGACTCCTTGTTAGGATGAAGAGCCCTCATGTCATTAGGAGCTTTGGTCCTGTCATGTTCAGCCATGATAACCACAGTCATCCTTTTAGGTTGTGCGGCGTAATAGAGATTATTGAAAGGGGCAGAATATTGTTTATCCACCTTTCGAGCACGGTAGACAAATCACTGGTCCTGTACCTAGCAGCCATTGTGGCATCCTCCAAAGCCAAATGGCTAGGAGGAGCAAAAAAAGCAGGCAGTGCCGGAGCCTTTAAGAATTTATAGATGGTCTTCCTTGAAGAATCTCCCCCTCAGCAGTAAAGTTCAGCTTGGACTGAAGCTGCCATAGGAAAGTCTAAAAAGAGACATCCTGGATCTCATGAAGGGATATAGGTATGTAATGCACACTGTCATCACTACTGAAGGATAAAGTGAAGCTGGATCCCACCACATTATGGGGATAATTCCTTCCTCCTCTTCCTCATATTTCTCCTCTGTCTAGTCTGGATTATATTGTGGTTCCTTCTCATTGATAAGACTAGACAGCAGGTCGAAGACTGGGAAGAGTTTGCACAAGAGGAACCATTGATGGACTAGGCATTGATGAACAAAGCCCTGTGCTAGGAAGATTAAGCTACATAGGGAGTGTTGACAGCAACAATGAAGGTGGATCTGGCATTGACAATGGAGCCAGGGGCAGAAGCGTTTGAAATAGTTCAAACATTGAAACAGCATCTGTGCATTGACAGACCTGACACTGGCATAGGTGCCGGAACCGGGGGGGGCGGAAGGGGCGGTAGCCCCTCCACTTTTTATTTCTGTATGGCAAAAACTAGTAGAAAAAGTGCCCTTTGTTCCCTTATAAGTGCCCTTTTGATTCTCAGCCCCCTCAGCTTTTACCATCTTCCGGCACCCTTGCCTGACAGAGTTATTGCCAGCTGATTCATCGACACTATTGTGCCCAATTGTGGAATCAGATATGAACCCCCAGTGGCAGATTAGAGTCAATGCCACACTCTGACCTTGGTGTCTGAGAGATAGATGGGAAGCAGCAGAACCCAAGGACTTTCGCCTGCAGGGATCTATCTTTTTCAGCAGACTTACCTCTTTTAAGAGGAGAGCAAGATCTGGCAGGAGGGTCATCTTTGTCATGGTGCCACTGCTTTTCCTTTATAGCATGTCAGTGTCTTTCCACTGGCTTAGAAGCTTTGCCTTTTCTTTGAACAATCTACAGGCAGCACCATTTACCCCAGGGAGCAGTGGATAGGCAGCGAGATGTGGGGAGAAGAAGCTGGTGACGATGGCTACGCCGTCTGCAATGAACATTGTATGTCGTCCATTGCCTTGAGCTTTAAATAAGATTCTAAGACTTTCTTGCAATGTTTCCATGTAGTCTGCTAAAACCCTGACAAATGCTGTAGGCTTTCACGTCATGAGTGATGGCTAAGCAGTGGCTGCACACAGTGTGAGCATCATCCCTATATATCTTAACTTTACTGCAATGACAGTAGTGGAACAACGGTTCCTTTTCTTTCATTGGCAGCATAAACAATTATTTTTATTTTAAAATAAAAAAGAGAAAGAAGCAGTAGAGTTGAAGACACTTGCAAAGTCTGACAGCATTCTTCAGCAGCAGTGAACTGATGAGCAGTTGACACCAGGAGCAAGAGCTGAGGCATGATGTGGCCACTCACATTATAGAGGCAGTGACCATGCACATCGTTGTGGGTGTCAGAAGCCGGTATAAGTTTCAAGGTGGTCCTGACACATAAGGATTACATTTCCATGATGTGGCTCAATGGAGAGAGATATATCCTTAAAGAAGATTCTCATTTACGGATATGACCTGAGGGGGGGGGGAGGGGATTGAAAAGGTTGGAAACGTAACAGATGGATATCATCTCAGGATATCATGCATATCGAATAGATTTCAACCCGTTTATGGTAGGATGGTCAAATAAACTACAATGTAACAAATGAACAGTTATGTACTTCATTTAACAATCGGTGTTGCTGTAGGGGGATTTGTCAGAGAACTTTAAATACCTCACTGAGGTAAATAAAGTACAGGAGGAAAGTATTTTTCAGATAAAAATGTGCTCAAGAACGAGGGGACATGCTATGAAGCTGGAAGGGGGCAAATTCAAGAGTGATATGAGGATGTCCTTCTTCACAGAAAAAGTGGTGGATTCCAGGAAAAACCTACCAGTCGAGATGCTGGGAGTGAAAACAGTGGTGTAGTAGACATAAGGGTATCTAAGTGGAAAGGAATGGGGTTGGGATCAAATAGGGTCTGCAGTGATTCTGTAGGTAGGGAAAAATGGGACGCCGGTCCTTATCTACTGACAAATTCTGTTTCTTTTTCTGTCTTCCCCACAGATCTGTTGATGTTATGAATAGATGCCTTATCTGTTCATCATGTCTTGTGCCATTTTTTTCTATAGAATACAAAGGTACAGTTCCATAACAATACAGGTGGCTAATATACAGCTTCCTATGTGTACATACTGTATGGAATACATTTTTTTTTAAATAAGTTGCCATGTACTGTTCATTCAATGTTAAGAAAGTACACTTTTCTTGCTGCAGCAAAATGTGTTGCTCATGGTGATAATACCTATGTCAGTTATTTGCTTCTATGTAACTCACAGATGTCTGGTCTATATAATTAACAAGGACACTGGTTTTCAATTTTTAGTGGAAAACCCAGTAAAATTCTGGAATTTACACTGCCTGAACACCAGTAAATACAAAGAATTTCACTTGTACCAAATCAGCAAATCTACAAAACTTGTAGTTTCTTATTATTGCTTCCTGTACAAATTTTAAATTTGCGTCATATAATGTTGTATATTCATTTTTCTTTTATTCTGAATATTTATAGACATATTAAAAGAATACCAGTAGAATCCCAGTAAAATCTGGAAATTAGACTAATAATCACCAGTACAATTCCCCAAATTTCAAGTCTTGAAATGGAATTTCTTGACTTTAATCGCTGCAAATTAGTGACCTTGATAATTTAGCAAAAACAACTGAGAAGCCAGGTATCTCCAAGGGATCAATGACCAGTTGAGCGGATGGATGGCCCGAGGTGCAACCAATGGCTACCTCCCTTCAGCCAGCCATTAATTCAAGGAAATGACTAGCTTAGAGGTTGTTACTGTTGTAAGTCTAATCACAATAACAATTTTCTTTTTTCCTGTTCATTTTTAAAGTACTTTAAGTAAGGTTTTAAGCAAAGTGCCGCGTGGCATCAGTTGGCAGCTGGATCAGCCATTTCTAAAATTTTAATGGCTGATCCAGTAGCCAATCAGAAGCCCTACTAGGCTCATGAATAATTAATTAGACATAATGTTTAACTGATGAAATAACTTTTTAACTGAATAAAACCTTATACATTAAAAAGAACAACAAATTTGTTCTGAAACCACAAAAAGGTCCTATTCTGGGCCAAGCTCAAGGAAACCTTTAAGTTTCATAAATTACATCCTTGTAGTTTTTTTCACTATTCATTGTCAGAAACAAACTCTGGTCATAGCCAAAATGGCTGCTAATGCATTAATCCGATAAGTGATATAGAATTAATGTGTGGATTGGATTATACTGAATAGTCTCTCTCACACACACACACACACACACACACACACACACACACACACACCAGATTGTGATGAAGAGAAGTGGATTTTTTTGCAGGAAGTAGTACTTCAAGTCCACTCACTGTACAAACACAGCTGTGCTGCATTAGGAATTCTGATTAGATCCCTTACTTTACTTCTTTTGTTCGCAACACATCAACATTGCTCTCGCTATGCAGTCATAAAAATCAATGTCCTCAAAGTTCATTCTTCTCATTGTCTCTTAATTCCGATCTCAACATAGGTCACAATAGCAGTTCTATTGCAATATATATATATTCATTTCTGCTTGAGACATCATTGAATTGTCCAAATCATCAGCACAAAGTCCCATAATGGCAAAGATATCACAGTGTCAATTTTTATCTTTAAAAAATACTTTCAGGTCTAGGTTAGGAATTAACTTGAACACATCTACCTGCAAACTGAAATAGTCTGTTTCAGCTGTTGGCATAAATGATAATCCTTTGGATAATATGGCAGTCTGTGTCTCAGTTCAATACTTGAAATGTCATTACCTGCAGTGTCCTTAAATCTTCCATGTCACACTTCTTATGTGACCTCCACCTTCATTTCTGACTCCTCCACCTTCTCCTCTTTTTCTTTTTGTTGTTTGTTGGGTGGCTGGGGTATCTGACATCAAGACCTCTTTTTCTAAAAAAATGACATTTCTTTGTCCCTCTGTATTATCCCATGCTGTAGAGCTAGACTTGTCTTTCGAATGGTTTTCAGCCTCTAGCTCTGCGCTGGCTTCACAAACAATTTTTTATCTCCCAGCTGAAAACACTTCCTACCTCATAATCTCTTTGATCTGTTATGAATTTATTGTGTTTTCAGTCTTCGACCTACCTCTCTCTAATTTTCAAATCTTTGCTTTTAAATTAGCATCAAAGTTCTTGAATTCTGTAGTTTCCGGATACTCTTGCAACAGGGTTTAAACTTCTTTTAATTCATTTTTAACTTTTGGTAATCACATTTATCATGCTCCATTAAAATGGTAACCAGATTTTTGGAACAAATTTCTAAACACTGTTTCTATCTCTCTCTCTTTCAAGTCAGCATCACAATTCCCCAATGAGAGGACTTTGAAGATTCTTAGTCCTCTTGGGACTCAGCAGACATGCTGATATTGTTCTAAAGTAATTTGGTCAAACCAGATGTTTACTTCTTATGTAAGTTTTTCAAGTCTGTGAAACAGTTCTTTCATTTCTGGTTTTAAAGTACTGTTTTCCCCAGAAGAATTAAATAGTCTGCCTCTCACCTCCTGCCATCTGGCACTGTTCTCAGCATTTCTGAAGTAAAATGCACCTTCATCTTGCCAATTACTGCTGTCCACTGGATCCTTTTCCTCTGAATCTTCATTGAAATGCTGGTTGGTGGCCACGTACTGTTCTGTACTTGCTACATTCAGAGACTGAAGGGGAATTCGGACATAGGGTAATTATGTTGAAGGCTGACTAGCATCCCACTGGGTGCTGGTTCACTGATGTTTAGGATACTAGTTGGGAAGGAAGAAGAATACTTTTGACCCCTTAAGGTACTTCTGTCCACAAACAGACAAGAAGAAAAAAACAGCACACACAATGTCCACTATACATGTTAAGAAATTGCATTAGTGCAAAATATGCATAAGAAATGCTAGTTAACTACCCTACATATCATCACTATGTGTCTTCCTCGGGGTGTGGTGTGGTTGAATCAGAAACACAGTCATTAAATACCCCATTCAATTTATAAAACATGCAAATTAATTTCAAATTACAGTGCAACAAAAGTGCTGAAGTGCCAATAAAATCTCCATATAAAACCATGGTAACACACCATAATTAGAACAATTGTATTACATTTGGAGAATCCCAAATGAGAAATGATGCAAGGGACATTCAGTAAATGGCTATATCAGTTATAAGGGGTACTATAGATGGCTGCAACATCTTCATTGTAATAGAATGATCATAAAGAAGGAGGCTATTCAGTTCTTCTATATTTAATTCATTTTTGCACAACCAATACTATCAGTAATTCACACAAAAATAAACCAATTCCTGCTACTAAATTTATTTATTTATTTAGTTTTTGTTGACTGGGTAAGTGCACTAGACAAATTCTGCCTATTTTCAGGCACGACCTGGGGAAGGGGGATACAGATGAATGCCAACTGACCGTGAACCAGATTAAGCTGTTGGTGGTATTTTTAGTGAATGAGGGAAATTTGGCCAGGACACCGGGGAAATTCCCCTACTCTTTTTGAGAAGTGCCATGTGATCTTTAACATCTACCTGAACTACCACCAATGAAGGCAGATGGGACATCGGTTTAACGTCTCATCTGAAAGACGGCACCCCAGAAGTGCAGCATCCCTCTCATGCTGCACTACAGTGTCAGTACTGGGATATTAACCCAAGTGCCAGATGTGGGAACTAAACCCACAACCCTCTGATCTCATGGCTACTGTATTTCAAGACATGTCACTGACTCCTGATTTTTTTGCTATCCACCCGATTCACTTACAGGGCAGAACTATACTTGCTACTTGGCCACCTACTCAATGTAGCACTTTCAAATAAATCAAATTAAACTTACTTTGGATGCTGGAGAGGTGCATGCAGCAATTAAAACACAGAAATGCATCCACATTTGCTGATATGCTGACTCAGTTTGACATACAGACATGCTGACTTGATTTGCATTCACCCCACCCCACCGCCCCTCACTCCCGCATTCTACTCCACAATAATCAAAAAAATCCACAGTGATCTCTCTAAACAGAAACTGTCCAGGATGCATATTATAAATGAAGAAATAATTATGTACTTACTCAGGTAGGGCATGATATTAGAAACTACAGGGAAATAAAACTAAATAACAAAAAACTACTTTTTTGTCAGGGAAAAGAAACAAAAAGCACCTGGCAAACCACTCAGTTAAATATGCTGGCAGTTTGTTCAGATGCTGTCTCTCTTCTTTCCCACTCATATAAAACTCTCAGACTGCTCACTAACTTACGGGGTACATACAAGTGGCAAATAAACAAAAACAAAATGCTCCCTCACAAAATGCTCTTAAATGTTGGGAAACAAAGAAAATAAAACACACCAATTGAGTGCTCACTACTTCAAATGCTTGCAACAGAGAAGCAACGCAACTTAGACTACAGCCAGCAGTAGCACACCTGAACATTTACAGGGGGTAAAGTAACTGATTCTTCTTTTTGTTTGTTTCTGCTCAGTCAGGTTTTTTTCTCACTCAGAATTACAAATAATTAAAAAGCATGCACACCGGACTGCTCGCTTGAAAACGTTACCAGCAAATTGAACAGCTCATACTGCTGATGAACACATGGGACATCATAATAATGTGAGATCATTTTTAAATAAACAAAGAAAAAGTTAGAGTAACTTGATGTTTTGAATAACAGTTACTACTGATAAGTTCAGAGGAGTTGACAAGCCTGTGGAAAACCAGTATCCAGATATTTCTAGTTTTGGCAAAGTAAAGGAAAGCAGTAGCACCCTCATCAACTACTATCAGATACTGCTCTGCTTAATGCAAGAAAATAGTGCATTGGGGAGGGGGAGAAGAAGAAACACATTTTAGTGAATGGGGAGGACACAGACAGATTTGCAGGAAGATGTGCTTCAACTCCACTCCACCATAACAACATAGCTATGTTGTGTTAGTAATTATGGTCAGACCCCTTACTTTTCTTCTTCTGTTCACAATACATCAGCATAGCTCTGGCTATGCAGCCATAAAAAGGACGGAATTGTTGGATTTTAATTTAATTTCACAAATAACTTTTGAACTGCTCAACTGATTTTAACCAGACTTGCCAACAAATTAACCCCATGACTGAGACTTTGCACACCAAAATTTCACAGTCCTAGAGACTAAGATCACATTAATATGACCTGCCAAAACCCCTGTTTTGTCACAGACACTAACTCAACCTTAACATACAGGTGCTACCCCTTGCTGAGGCTTTTTCTGGCAAGAAATGTTCTGTATAATTATTCTGAGCACTGCCTTTTAGATTATCTTAACTGAGCTGGAGTATAGAATACAAATGGAGATATTAGACATATAAGAATAAAAGTGCATTGAAACATTTAATCTTGTTGACCACATATTTTATTTGATGATTTAGAACCACAGAAAGATACAATCACAGGTCCAATCCAGTCTGTCAAGAAAACGTACTGTATCTAAAAGCAATATCCTGTTTCAGCTCCTGGTGTCGATATTTGAATTAGTCTAACAGACTAATACTGAGCACATCTGCTATTTCTATTTGATTAATTTTCATAACATTTTTGCTCTGTCTCCCCTGGTCGACCTTCATATTTTCATTACCATTAATATAACCTTACAGCTTCCTTTTTTAACATATAATTTTTCACAGATGATTCCATATTGAACAATATTTTTTCCATATAGCTTTTTGCTCCCTGGGTGGCTCATCTGCTCCTATCCCCACCTCCCCTCAGCTGGCACCAGCCTCCCCTGGACTTAGTGTTTCCATTTTCTTCCCAGACCCCTGCCTTGGTGTCACCTCAGTATGTGCATGTGGAGGTGTGCATGTCCTGCAGATCTGTGACCCCTCCATTCAAGCTGCTCGCTACCTGCACTACCACCAGACCTTCACCCAATGGCAGTCACAGGCCAAGATGACTGGCCACCCTTCCCCGGGAGAGTAGTGCAGTGCCTGGGATGCTAAAACCTCTCCTACACTGCTGACTCCTAACAACCTGTACTCATTCCCAAACACAGGTCTCCAGAGTGACAGGAAGTAAGGAGTTCAGCACTTAGACCTCCATGCCACTGGGCCAATTCTGAATAATATTTGTAAGGAAGTTCTGTATATGTCACTTGCAGGATGTGTATTATACAGATAGGTAGTTTCTGATGTGTAATGATTATTTGGGGGCAATTAATAAATTACAAATTTAAATAAAAAGGAGTTTAGTTTATGTAACACCCTTCATAAAACAGAACAGAAGAAATACAGTTGAGGCCCATAGCATGTTGGAGTCTGTCATTTATTGTCTGGTGGCTAGGGCCATAAATTTTCAGCAGCCTGTGGATACTTATACTGATACTGTGTTGTTGCCATAACCCACTCACAATTTCAATCTTTGAAGAAGAATAAGCATTTATATAGCACTTTTCATACATCCAAAGCACTTTACAAGCAATGCTAGACTGGTAGTGAAGTGACTGAATGTGTGGTGGCGGCCATATCGCACATCATCACTCACACACAGCCTGGATAATTGCATGAACCGGTTTATGGGAAGGGGAATGTTGGCCAGGACACTGGGAATGTTCCCTACTCTTTGCAAAGAGTGCCCTGGATTCTTTTACTTCCACCTGGACACCCACCAGGACAACACCAGGATGGGCAGAAGAGACCTCGGTTTAACATCTCATCCGAAGGACAGCACACCCCAGCAGTACAGCACCCCCCAATACTGCACTCGGATGCCAGCGATTTTTAGGCGCAAGTCCAATCCCAGTGTGGGACGAGAACCCGCAATGTTCTGGTCCAGAGGTGGATGTGCTACCAACTGAGCCATGCTGAGACCTTTGCCAGTAAATGTCTCCTGCCATTCACTTTGCTGCTGCATTATCAGTGCACATGGATTGCTGATTATGAGCACTTGGCAGTGTTGCCTTTTAGTAGTGGTTATGTAAAGATTTATGTGGTTGCACTTGCCCTGTGACCACTGACATAGCATGTGCAGTACTGTATGTGATATGCTGTCTCAGGTTGGTAAGGAGTGGGCTGGTGATTTCTTCAGATTACATTGCTCCCAGATCCTTCTGACAGTTTCCGGTAAATTCAGAGCAATTTCCTTGTGTTTTCCTGTAGATTTTCTATTGAATTTTCTCTTTCTCATGTAATAAATGCCAGTCTATGTGACCTGGTCGTGTTTCACACATTCTAGGAACCATATTTCAATATGGCAATAACCATGTGGTGCTATTTTTAAAGACTTTTCTAAAGGAAGATTACACAAACAAATATATAATGGCTAACCAACCCCCCAGTGTTTCTTAAAAGTCCCTTCCCCCCACCAAGAAATACAAATATACTAAAACATAACAGAAGTACAAAGGCCACCCAGCACCCTCATGTTCTCAAATGACTCTTCTCTCCCCTGAAAAAAAATAAATAATTATGGCTAACCCAGCCCCCAACCAAGTTTCTCAAATGTTCTTACCCTCCTTGGAAAGAATATAAATATACAAAAATATAACAAAAATACAAATAAGGGCCTAACGGGCCTGCCCCGCCAAGTTTCACAAATGTTCAGTGGCAGAAAGATACAGTAACTAATCTGGTCCCAGCAGGACACCACTGGCCTATCCTGAGGCCTTCACTATCCTCCTTCCTTCCTCCCCAAGGGCATGAGGCACCAATGGCAATGTATCAGAATCCATGTCCTCCTCCTCCTGGAGCCTCAGCTATAGCTTCTTCACTTCACATCATGGCTGCTGAAAAGGTTGGAAATGGTGTTTCATTACATACTGTACAGTACTCTGCAATGGTGTGCCAATTCTATAAACTAAAATTTAACCATGCCAGGGACACTTGGTGGCACACATCCCACATGATGGGATATGGGGATTAACTTCACATATTTGGGCCTGTGTGACCTGATGCCCATTAAGTGCCATACAGTGACTGAAAAGGTGTGCTGAGTGACCTACTGTATGAATCAATGTGAATTGTACAGTACTGGTGGCTGCTTGGGACCTACTCTTGAGAGGCTTATTCAGTGAATTGCCTCCCCCCCCCCACAAAACCACCATTAGGGTCACTGTTCTGGATTGCAGCATACATGGCTTAATTATTTTCCTTGTTCACAGACATTACTCAATGATGATGTCAATGAAGCAAAGTGACTGCAGAAGGCAAGGGACCTCATAGCTTCAAGGAAGATGTTCCAGGTCATCATTTTTATAGATGAGATGATAGTTTCTCTGGGGCAGTTTGCTTCCATGATATTTCAAAAGTAGGGACATAAAAACATTCAATCATATTTTGTGAGCAGGAAAAGACCCAGAGGTTCATACCATTTGTTCATTGTCTGTATAACTCCATGCTCTGCCTATTTCCAAACTAGATTTAAAGATCTGGTAGCCCCAGTGGCTGATCACCACCACTCCCTTAGATATTCCTTTTCCTCTTCTGCTTGTGGGTCCTACTATTCCCATATACCTGTCCCACTTAAGCTTAAATTCTCTAATGATCATGGATTCAACCACTTCTTAGGGCAGTTAATTCCAAATGACCAACACCTGCTCTGTGAAGAACTTCCTCATGTCCTCTCCTGTATCTCCCCCACCAGTTTTCATCATTGTCCTTTAGTTACTGTGCCCTTGTTCCTCCTGAACAAGTCTTTACAATCAATCCTGTTGATTCCACACAAGAAATTGTATGTCTCAATCATATCCTCCCTTTCTCTTTCCTCGAGTGTATACATGTTAAGATCTGTAAACCGCCACTTATGCAGCCTGCCCTACTGCTCCTGGATATCTTCATGATCCTCTCTGGATGGTCTCCATGCAGTCCCTGTCTTGAAGTGTGGACTTTGCAATTGTGCACAGTACTCTGGCTTTAGTTGTAACAGGGCCATGTAGGGGCAGTTTCAGCTCTTTCTTTCTACTATCAAATCTCCTTCCTATACATCCCAGAATCCTGCTTGTCTTCCCACATGTTTTGTTGCACTGAGCAGTCTACATAAGGCTATCACTTATGAATAACCCCTTGGATCTTTCCTCAGGTGTCTGCACCACCCTTAGTCACCCTAATAGTCTAATTTAGGCTTTTTTTTTCTAATAATTTGCATGACTGCACTTTTTTGCATTGAAATTTGCTTGCCATAGTTTGAAACACACTTCCAAGTTTTCCAGGTCTCTCTTCAGTGTTTTAACTCCCTCTTTAGTGCCCACTCTTCCACAAATCTTAGTGTCTTCTCATCTGCAAAGATACACATTCTGGTTCTTGTTTCCAGGACTGGAGTCAATGAAACTGTGATCAAAGCCCCCTCTGAAGAGTAAGGGAGGAGCAATTTCAATGTGGAGTCACGGGGCCAGATTCTAGAAAAGCTACACCTGGTGTAACAGCACTTGCGCCAAGTAGAATGGAGCAAGTAGCAACATACACCAGCAGTTACGACTTGCGCTATTCTACAAAGTGACCTGTGACATGTCACAGGCCACTTGCGCCGAACAGCAGTTATGCGTCAAGTAGTTAGCTGGCAAACTCTGTGACATGGTGCTAGGGGTTTACTGCATGCTGTGCCACATTCCAGAAGGGCAGCAAAAAAGACCCAATGTCGGGATTCTACAAGAACCCCCGGAGGAGAACCAGCATCGTTAGTTACACCTGCATTTAGCTGGTGTAACTTACATACGTCCTCCAAGGGTTCTGTAGAACGCGGTCCATGTGCCACCATGCCCAGACCACCCCTGTTGATGCCTCAATGGGCACCGCACAAACAGTCCTGGAGTCAGGGCCATGATCCTACCCCATCCCCCGACTGTACAGCCCCCATACAGTAAGTGCCCTGCAGGGCTGCCCACACCAACTGCCCCATCCCTGTGCATGTAATGCCCCACAGGGCTGCCCACACCCCCGGCCCCCTGAAGTGCCAAACAGAGCCATGCAGGGCTTCCCATACCCCCAGCTCCCCAAAATCCCCATTGGTACATGCCACACAGGGTGATGCTGTCATCCCCCTACCCATGCCCCGACCCCCAAATCACCAGCCGCAAATGTGGCAAAACCCTGCCCTGGTAGTATAGTGGTCCCACACCCCCACCCAGCCATGCCAGCCCACCCAGCACCACACCCTACCTGTCCCCAGCCAGCGACTGGCACAGTACATCTCTCACCACCATGGCCAGCTGCCGACTGAGTTCAGTATGAGTGCATATTGTAAAGACATGCTCAGAAATTAATTTCTGAGCATGTCTTTTCAGTATGTGCTCATACTGAACTCAGTCAGTGGGGCTGTGGTGGTGAGAGGTGGTTGTGCCAGTCACCATCTGGGGATGGATGGGGGTGCTGGGTGGCTGAGATGGCTGGGAGGGGGGCTACTAGACTACCAGGGCAGGGTTTTGCTGTATTTGGCTGCTGGCGACTTGGGGGTCAGGGTATGGGTGGAGATGACAGTGTCTACTTGCAGGGCATGTACCAATGGGGAATTTGGGGGCTGGGGTATGGAAGCCATGTGGGGCCCTGTTTGGCACTTTGGGGGCTGGGGTGTGTGTTCATGGGCTCTGTTTGGCACATCGGGGGGCTGTGGGTGTGTGCAGCCCTGCGGGGCAGTTATTGTAGGTTTCAGGGGGCAGGGGGGTGGGCAGCCCTGTGAGGCACCTATTGTGACTAGATGAACGGGGGGGCACTTGCAAACTGTGTTGCAGCTTGCAACATGCTCACCAGGTGAGCTCGCAGTTCAGTGTACCTGGCCACATGTCACAAGTCACAGGACTTAGCTGCGGAGACCCTGCCCCTTCTAGAATAGGGCACAGGGTAAATGTCACAGTTGTAGGTGGCGCAAGTTGCATTTGGCTGCAACTTGCTCCACCCTTCTAGAATTGGGCTCACAGTCAGGCCCATATTTTCATGGGTGAATGTAGTTTACTACCATACAGTACTGCATGTGTAATGCAAAATGAGAGATGATTATTTCATACTACGGTTCGTACTAAGGTGGAAGAAAGAGCTAGAAGGCCAAAGGCCTATATTGCTCTTATACTAAGCCAGAGGATAATAGGAAAAAACACATCCAGAGGTTAATAATTTGTCAAGTTGATACTTAAAAATGCTCTTGGTTTCACTTATGACAACTTTCAATGGTAGTTTGTTCCATGGCCCTATGGTTCTTAAAGTGAAAAAATATTTTCGGTTGGAGGAGTGAAATATTTTACCTACCAATTGAAGTGGATGGCCTCAAGTATCATGTGAGTGATCTTTGAAATTAAACCCCAGTTCACGCATCAGATAAGGGTCTTGAATTATGTCACAGGGCAGTAAAGATCACCCCTAAGGCAACGAGTAGCAAGTGGCATTACATTTAGAAACTGCAATCTGTTGTCATATGAGACTGTATGAAGTCCAGTTAAATGTTTTGTATATTTCCTCTGAACCCTTTCAAGAGTGTTACAATCTGATTTACGATATGGGCACCAAAGTTGGGAGGCATACTCCAGATAAGGCCTAATGTATGCCCTAAACAAAGGCATCACTACCTCTGGGATCCTGGAGCTGATATTCCTGAAGATAGACCACATAACTCTATTAGTTTTGTAGATAGCTTCATGTAGATATTAATGTATGACATATCATCCAAAATAATAATCCCCAGATCTTTTTCATCAGCAGTTTTGCATAGAGTTGAACTTGCTAGCGTGTAAGTATTATGCAAATTATTGGTACCAAGATGCATAACCTTGCACTTTGAGGGGTTCAGCTTCAACCCCCAAGTTATTACCAAATCAGTAATGAAGTCAAGATTGTGTTGAATATCTTTAACATGTAAAGGATTAGCGCATGATCCCCCTATTTTAACATCATCAGCATATTTGGTTGTTATAGAGAAACAGTCAGTTGTTAGATGGGCAATAAACACTTGAAAAAAACAGGGGCCCCGGACAGAACCCTGAGGCACTCCACTGCTCACCAACCCTTTGCTAGATTTAATACCACTGATGAGAACCTGTTGAGTCTGATTATTGAGCCAGTTCTTGATCCACCTAATGATAAAAGTATTGATTTTAAGTTTATGTAATTTTAAAATCAAGGCCCAAAGGGACATGACGTCAAACGCCTTGCTAAAATCAATGAAAACTATGTCACAAGGTGTACATTTATCGAGCATAGTGCTAATGTGTTCATAAAAGCATGATAGATTGGTGAGGCAGCTTCTACCACTCTTGAACCCATGTTGCATAGGGTTATGATTATCGAGGGTAGGAGTGATGCTGTCCTTAACAAGACTTTCAAAGAGTTTACATGTTAACGAGGTCAAACTGATGGGCCTATAATTCTCCCAATCATTTTTTGCACCCTTCTTGTGAATAGGTATAACATATGCCTCCTTCCAATCTTTAGGAACATAATCGTTGGCCATGAAAAAGTCAAGCATTATTTTTAGGGGACAGGCAGGAAAATCGGCTAGCAAAAATAAAAGATGACCTGCAATGTTGTCTGGGCCAGGACTTTATTTTCCCTTAAAGGACAGCAACTTGGTTTTAATATTTTCAGCACTAAAACTGATTGGCAGATCTGTGTTTACTGTGTCATAACATGTGGTATTGTGGGGAGTGGCAGAAAACACATTACAAAATTTGGTGTTGAATAGTTTTGCCATAGAGGTGGTATCATAAATAAGCTGATTATTTTCAAGTAAGGGGCCAATCTGACAGCTAGGTTTTTTAAGGGGTTAATGTATGAGAAAAAATGCTTACTGTTTGATTTTTTAGCATATATGGCCAAATTATATTCCCATCTACTTTTGGCTCTTTTAATCATAGATTTACATATTTTTTTAACTTTTCTGTAAGAGTTCCAGTTCAGGCTGGACTTGTTTTTAAGGTAGATGTATTTTTATCTTTTAAGTCTGATTCATTTTTTAATGGATTTATTCATCCACTTGGGGGCCCATCTATGATTAATAATTTTTGGCTTAGATTGAATGAAAGAGCCTCTAACATGACAGAGTGTATGCTTAAAAATATCCCAGCATTGCTCGGGGGATAGGTTAGAGAAAATTGTATCCCAATTAATTTTACTCATGTAATTATTAATTGACTGGTGACCTGCCCTGCCACACAAATATACTACCGTGGGATTAGAATGGTATACACTCTCTTTATGGATTGTAAAAAGAATGGTGTTATGATCGCTGTTACCAATGGGGTCACTAACTATGACATTATCAATAGCCAAAACATTACTACAAATCACTAAATTGAGAATTTTATCACCTCTAGTGGGAGAGAGTACATTCTGTTTTAGATTTAAGTTTAAACAGGTAGACAAAAGTTTGTTGCATTTACTGCCAGCTGCAGTGTAGTTATGCCAATTAATATTACCCAGATTAAAGTCACCAGTGACAATAATATTCCCTAGGGAGCCTGCTTGTTCTATTTCACAGAGTATAGTATCCAGGATATCTGCTGAAGAATTGGTAGGGCGATAACAAGACCCCAAAATCAAAAACTCGTTGGCAGATAGAAACACTTTTACTCAAATGGACTCGGTGTATTTATCATGTTTTTTCACATAATTGGAAGCATCGATAGATTTAATTTGATTATTAATAAATAAGGCAACACCTCCTCTTTTTCTATGCAACCTGTTTAAATTGTATGTAGTGTAGCCGGGGCTAATAGTTTCCCAGGATGCCTTGTCATCTCTCCAGGTTTCACAGATAGAAATTATGTCGATATTATCAGTATGGACTTTTATTTTTAAATCATCAAGTTTATGAGTCAGACATCTAGCATTAAAGCTCAGACACTGTAAAAAATGACTAATACATTTACTGGGGTTAGAAAAGGATTTTTGAGGTAGGTGAGAAGTTCCCATCCCACCCCCTTATTTAGTTTAAGTGTTTGTGTATGACTGATAAGAATTTTTGTCCCAAAAGAACATTGTCCTGTCTACTAAGATGTAGCCCGTCCACACAAAACAAATCATTTACACTGTTAAACTCTTACAAATGGGTAACACAAGTGATGCCTTGATGTAAACACCACTTGTGCAGTCATTCGTTAGTGCTCTTAATTTTATGGTTATGTGATAGAGAAAACCGAGGAATAGGGAGGATTTCGGACAAACATATGTCATATCCAAGTTCAACAAGTTCGTTGGTCATAGCCACAAAGGATTCCTTAATATCTTGTATGGAGTCCCGGTACATATTGTTAGCACCTACAAGTATTATTGTGAGGGGGTTGAGCCTTTTATTCTTAAAGATATTGTCTAACATACCAGTTATGTCGGCAATCTTAGCCCCACTGAAACTTGAGCATGTTCTGTTCACCTTGTCTGGGTTGCAAATAGATCTGTCCAAGTCTCCATTTAGTAATGGAATGGCCCAGTACATAAATTTGTTTGGGGCCAGGTAAAGTATTATTGATTGGGGGGGGGTGTAATTCTTTAGATAAGTCTATTAATGGTTTACTACATGTAGATAGATTAATTAAATTTGAGCAAACAGGGGGTGGTCCCTCAGTAGTGGGCATTAATGTATTAGGCAATGGGCCAGTTGGGTTTATCACAATGTCATTAGCCTGACTGAAGTCATCAGAGCTAGATCCATCAGTATCAACAAACAGGGGGTCAAATCTATTATGTACTTGGATGTAATAAAGTTGTGCCTTTCTCCCCCTTTTGCAGGCTGTAGAACTTTGTACAGTATACCAGGCATCATTTTTGTCATTATCATCATGATTTAGCATATCATCTTCCATTGCTCATGTTCTGGAGGTATCAGATGGTTCTTTTTCTTTTCCAATTGTTTAACCAGGTGAGACACACTAAGCTGAAAGCTTGTTTACAGGTGCAACCTGGGAGCACAGGGAAGTTAAGTGACTTGCTCATGGTCACACAGTATGCAAGCGGGGACTATGGGATTCAAGCCCAGGTCTTCAGATTTGCAGCTCAGAGCCTTAAACCACTGCGCTATACTGCCTCCCTTTTAATGCAATGGCCTGATGTGCAGTAAGAGGAGTGTATATGGTATCTGAAATTGGGGCAATTGTAGAATGTGAAGGAGTTATGACACTAACCACCTGGGAAGCTTCATTGGAGTTTTTAAACCTGTTGTGCATTTGCAATTGGCTAACTTCTAAGGCTGCTAATCTAGAGTTAAATGTGCTAATTTCGAGCTGTAATTCCTTGATCTCAATGCACTTTATACACAAAAAGGGGCGGGTGGAGCACTCTCCAGTCACAGCTGCATACGTAAGGTAGTCTATGCATTCCAAACCGGTAAGCCCATCAGATGTAGTAATAGTTACATGATTAGGCCTTGGGGGGGGGACACCTCCATCTCAGGAGAGTAAGACAAAACTGCAGTAGGAAAACAGAGAGGTGGTAGGTGGTAAGGACCAAGTGAATCGGATACTAATAGTAAGGCAACAGATAAAACAATAGCACTTTTCTGTCCCTGGATGGCCACTAAAACTTCAATAGTTTAATTACTGTATCCTCAGCTCTAATCCACAGGTCCCGCTGTTCACGCTGAACACACTAGACAAGTGCAGATGCTCGTGTCTCTTTACACATGTTTCCGAGTGCGTAGCCACGCGCTCGCCCCACTTGTGCTTGCCCCACTCGCAGAGGGGCAAGTACTACTGTATATACCATGTGACCTGGAAGGCACAAAATGTTATCTTTTTCATGTACTGTCATGATAATGGATGCTCACTATATTAGAGAGGAGATTATAAGGCTGGCTACTGTAAAGTTTGTTCAGACAGTACTTTCCAATATCCACCACTTTTATCAGGACAGTAATATGTAGCACACTGCCTCAACACAGTTTATTACTGAGCACAGGAATAACTGGGTCAAAACACCTCCATAGAACAGTGTAATATGAATACTTGTATTGGAATACAATTTAATTTACTGTAGTTACAGTGCATTTATGTGACAAACTGATCTTAGATTTTCCCATGGGTTGCCTTATCTACTCCCAAAATTGGTCTCCAGATGTGAACCCAATAGAGATGGTTTGACATGCAATGAAAATGTGCATAAGGAAAAGGACTAAGCCCAGACTGAAACAGGAACTGACGGATGGAATCAAGTCAATTTTATGTTGGCTGGCGCGCTTGTGCGCCAGCCAACATCTTGCAGTAGTGGCACATTTGGAGGCGCGGTCACTGTTGGGCGAATGCAGGACACGCATCAGAAGGTGCGTCCCTCATTCCCCAGTCAGCCAGCAGCAGGCAGTGACCTCATGCATCCCTAATGTGGCCAACACAACAAAGAAAAGGTCTGCTGCAATGAGAGTGAAGCTCTCATGCAGCGTGACCTCAACATGCCTCCCCAATGTGCAGACAACATGGCGGCAGTGACTGCGGCAGCTACCTGTTACAATGCCGATGGGGGATCCCACTCCCCATCAGCATAATGTGCCCCCTGCCATTTAGAATGTATGCCGAGGGGGTGCCCAATCCCCCTCGGCATCATGTACCCCCCCCAACAGTTTTTCTTTGCCAACAGGTGGTCCAATCCCCATCGGGATTTATTCCCCATCCTTGTATTTTGCCAGCAGGTAGCCCATTCCCCATCGGCATAATGCATCCCCCATTGTTGCTTGTCGGGGGTGCCCAATAGCCCTCGGCTCGTGTTCCCCTCATTCTATGTGCCGACGGGGTGCCCAATCCCCGTTGGCTACAAGTCCCCTGAAAAAATTAGGTGGCATGCTGGGAGCCTACCTCAGTGTGCCAAATGCCCTTCCCAAAAAAAAAAAGTCCTGTGATGTTTTTTTTTTTAAGCTGTAAAAAATGAAAACGATCTCTTGCCATCTCCCTGCCCACCTCCCTCAACCCGCGCCCACCCACTGCACACCCTACCTCCCCACACACCCTCCTCACCCCATACTTACCTCCAGAGTCTGGCATGATGATCTGCAGTGGACCAGGAACACGTCTGCACTTTTCAAAGCCGACCGCAAACTGAGGAAATGCCAGTAAGCTGTATAATGGAATAAATAGGGTTTCTTCAACTTTGATGCATATGTCAGGCATTTTTTGGAATTTTGGCACCAAATTTTCAGCATGGGGTTTTTGGGACTCCTCCTCATGAATTCTGCCACTGTCATGGCATTATTTGGCCCCGAAAGGTGATTTTGCAGTCACTGAGTGGAATCACCTTTTGGGACTGATTAATGAAATGACAGTGCCAGTGTTCATGAGGTGAGCTCTCAAAAAGCCTATGTTGCAAATTTGGTGGAAAAAATAAAAAAAATGACTGTTTCACGGCGTGCGTTCTTTAACATTGTACTACACACTTGTAACTTCGCGACTTTGCAATATTTTCATGCCAGATTTTCAGCATTGGCATTTTCCACACCTACTTGTGGAATAGTACAGCTGCCATTTTCACATCCTGGTCAAATGTGTTTTCGCACTTCCGTGCAGAATAGCACGGTCGCTGTGGGAAATCAGTGTTTGGGACAGATTACAAAAATGACAGTGACACTGTTCATGAGCAGCAGTCCTAAAATGCATATGTTGAAAATTTGGTGATGAAAGTCCATAAAATGAGTGTTTTACGAGTGTGCATTGCGCAGTTTGCACGCACGCTCATAACTTTGTGAATTTGTAATATTTTCACTCCAGATTTTCAAAATTGGCATTTTTCTACACCTTCTTATGAACAGTATAGCTATCATTTTACATACCCTGGTCAAAATGTGTTTTCACATGTCTGGCGCAGAATAACGTGGTCGCTATGCGAAATCACTTTTCGGGACACTTTGAGGAAATGACGGTGACACTGTACATGAGCAGAGGTCCTAAAATGCCTATGTTGAAAATTTGATGCTGAAAGTCCATAAAATGACTGTGTTACAAGCGTCGCGTTGTGTAGTTTTCCGCGCCCTTGTAACCGCCAAATTGCAATATTTCCATGCCAGATTTTCAGCACTGGCATTTTTTCACACCTCCTTATGAACAGTACAGCTGTCATTTTTCACATCCTGCCCAAAATGTGTTTCCACACCTGTGGCACACAATGGCGTGGTTGCTGTGGGAAATCAACTTTTGGGACAAATTAACAAAATCACAGCGCCACTGTTCATGAGGGGAGGTCCCAAAATGCCTGTTAAAAATGTGGGTGACAAACTCCCCAAAATAATTGGGTTACTGATGTGTGTTGCACAGTTTCTATGCATGCTCATGACTTCACCAGTTTTCCTTATTTTCACTCCAGATTTTCAACGTTGCCATTTTTTATGCCTCCTCATGAACAATACAGTTGTCATTCTCCACATCCTGCCCAAAATGTGTTTTCGTCCCTGTGCCGCCAAATGACATAGCCACTGTGCAAAACCACCTTTCAGCTAACAAACTGATTGTGCCGCTTTTCATGAGGTGGGCTCACAAACAGCCCATGTTGAGAATTTGGAATGAAAATACCACCGCACGCCTACGGTGTTAGGGTTTCCAACTGTACCACCCCACCCAGTACAGACTGGCAGGTGCCAGGGGTGTGGCTTGGGCTCATCAGATGTAATGTTCGCGCCATTCCATCCCCACCCTGCAGCCACTGACAGACATCGTGGTGTGCCTTGTGCTGTTCGGCCACAAAATTCACCCCATTCTCCTATACTGCACCCACGTCAGCATATTTCCTTATGTAATGGGGTAAGTGTAATGCCCAAAGACCCCAAAGCACACCACAACACTTGTCAGTGCCTACAGGGTAGGGTGAGGTACAATGGCATGAGCATTATAGCTGATGACCCAAAGGCACACCCCAATGCCTGTTGCTCTCTACAGGGTGGGGTTGGCGTCACTTCAATACTTTACTGCCATTCCTATTATGCATCTCTAGCTCTGGCACTACCAATGCCAATGCCAGCGAGACAACATTCGGCATTGACAAATGCTTGTTAAAGGCTATAACACTGACACAGTGTAGGCAATACATGAGACATTTCAATAAAGTGTTGCTGGTTGTGACTGCCAAGCATGCAACTGGAATGTAATAGATATTACTGTAGCTATTAATATTTCTGTGTATAGTATACAGAATGTTAGTATTGTATGTATGATAGGACTTTTTCTACTGTATCTTCAATCAATAAAGTTATCCTTCCACCAAGTTTCCCCCAACCACAACAACAAACAGCCCATCACATGTGCAGGCTAACCAAACTAAAACAAGCCTTGACATTTGTCCACTAAGATTCCGGGCAGGTTGTTGCCCCACACAATTCTCACAAACAGCACACAATAAGTATGCCAAATTAAGTGCGGCACATCTAGAAGGAACAGGACAATCCAGAGCTTTGGGTACCCAGAGTTTTCCATTAAAGGTGGTTTATCCTTTACTCCATGCATGGATATAATTAGCATACTGTACCTCTTGCTCACTGGCTCCCAGCTACTACCCACACACTAAAATCAGTACCAATAAAATGGGGGAACTGAACTTAGCTCTTATTTATTTATTTGAAAACTGATAACTAGGAAAGGCACACTGAGCTGAAGCTCTTTTCCAGGTGAGACCCAGGGGAGAGGAAACAGAAAAATACATGTTACAAACAGTTGAGATGACCCATCAGTAAGTAGTGTGTACAATCAAACATGGTAACAGAGAGATGTTAATGACAACAGAATAGAGCAACAATTCAGCAAAACTGACAATAGCAGCAATACCAATAAAGGCTGTCACTGGCTGAGGACAGCAGGTTAGAGTCAGGTGAGTGAGGACAGGTACAGTACACGCAGGAGAGAAGTGGTCACATAGAAGACAGAAACATTTTAAAGGACAGATGGGAGAGGGAGGTGTAAGAGTGGAGAAGTGAGTTCCAGACAGAGCGCAGATGAGTGGATAAGGAGGCTTTACCAGAGGATAAAGAGCAGCAGGGAACAGTGAAAGAATGAGGAGTAGAAGAGCAAATAGAATATTGTATGTGGAAGGCAGAGCAGTACAGTAGAAATCAGGTCAGAGAGGTAGCAGGGTATGGATGAAAAACAGAATTTGGAGTGAAAGGAAGCACAGTGTACTAAGCATCATGAAGATAAGGAGGGAAGCAAGAGGCGCTGATACAGAGAACAGTAATGAGTAAGAGATGGGGAACAAGTAGCAAAACAGCAGAAGGACTGAAGGATAGGATCCAGTTTCACTAATGTGGATTTGGGTGCTCCTGTACCCCACATCTGTGTAGTGAAACAGTGGGAGGATCATTTTGATAATGATCTTTCATCAGACCAGTGGAAGTAGACAGGATTTTTTCCCCTGTGACGCGTACCAAGTTTATGGTGTAATTTCTTGATAATGACATCAATGTGGATTGACAAGTCAAGATAACAGTTTAACCACCAAGGTACAGTATTTGAAACAGGGGTCTTGGCCCTGGGGTCTTGGCTCTGATGAAGTCAATAAATTTGCCTTTTTGCATTTACTCAGAGTTTTGCTCTTTGTTGTGTATGCCAAAGCTCTAGGAACAGTATTTGTAACAGGGGACTCCCTCCTGGGGGGGGGGTGCCATTGAGGATTTTGAATACAGGTGTCCTACTAAACCTACTAATCCATTGATGGGGTCTGAATAGCACAGAGAATGTTTTAATTGGCATTAAGGGAGAGCTGGTTGACAGAGAAACTGCACTGAACAGTGGCAAAGTCCCGCTGTAGGGGCTGTTCCAGATGAGTGATGGAGGCTCCAGTGGCAAAAAGGATAGTGTCATCAGTATACATATGAATGTTGACTGAGATACAGGCCAACAGTAGGTCATGTAAGAAAATGGAGATGGGGACTGAGTCCAGAATAGAGCCTTGTGGCACACCAGAGGTGCAAGGGGAGATAAGAAGGAGTTCCCCACCAAGACCAGCTCACTCTGACCAGAAAGGTAGGAAAGGAGCCACTCGAGGGCAGAGATTGAAAGCTCAGCAGCCCTTTATTTGTCAAGAAGTAAGGGATGGGCAATGAAGCCAAATGCCTTGCCCAAGTCAATAATGATTGTAGCTGATACTTGACCCTGAAGCATCCATTTGAGGATAGATCTAGGGACACATAACAGAGAAAACTGAGGAATGGGCTTTACAGTTCACAGACTGAAATGGGAGAGGAAGGCACAAGTGTCAAGAAAGTTGAAGAGGTGGGTGAAAACCAGCTTTTCCTGCCATGCAGACAGAATAAGAAGGAGGGAAATAGGTCAGTTGTTCCCAGGGATGCAGGTGTAACCTCTTTTGTTTAGGGGTAGGACATTAGCAATATTTCAGCAAGCAGGAACTGAAGAGAACCAAAAGGAGAGGCTCAGATGGAGGAAAGAGGGGCAGCAATGGCAGAAGCAGACATGTACAAGAGTTTGGGTCAAGACAATTGAGACTATGACCCTCAGAGAGATTTAGAGAAAGAAGGGCAGATAGGTCATCAGAGGTAGTGCCTGGAGTGAAAGCGAACGTAGTTGAGGATGATAGAGTAGTAGCAGCTGCTATAAAAGAGGTGGCAGAAGATGGAGGAATAGCAATGGCAAAGGTGGAAAAGTGCATATTGAAAGCAGTAGCCACCTCAGCAGGTCTGGAAATGACCATATAGGGTTGCTGAGCTTGTGGGTGGGAATGGAAGCAAGTGAAAGGGGATTACAATGGAACAGATAACTCTCCAGAACTTTTTAGGACAATTAAGATTGCTCTGAAGGTTCAAGGTAAAGTCATTGACTTTTGTCTGTCTCAGAGACTGGGTGTTGGAATGTCATAATTGATGATACCTCAACCAGTCCTAATGGGATCCAGAAAGCTCATGGAGGGACCAGGCTGAGTCATGGGCCCTGAGCAGAGAGATGAGTTCCTCAGAGAGCCATGGCAGGTGGACACCATGTACATGAGATCTCCTAAGAGGGGCATGCTTTTCCCAGGCAGATATAACATTTGAAATAAAGTGGGGAAGGCAGCATAATGTTCAAGCAGTGGACAAGAGGAACCAGCTGGAAGACAACAAGTCATCTAGGAGGTTGTCCAAGCTCAGTGAGTTGAATGACCAGGTCCAAATGTACTTTGGTGGGGGAAGGGGGATTTAGTGTGATGAATTTTTCTGACACAGTATACCAATCAGTGGTCACTGAGAGAGTCAGAAAGGATACCAACAGCATAGATTCTGTGCGGATGAGCTGCTACAATCCAGTTCAGAGTGAGTGATTTGTGGAGTGGGGGGTTATTCTGGGTGGGATCAGAAATGAGTTGAGAAAGATTAATAGACTTGACTTTCTGAGTAATAGACTTAAGAAGAGGAGAGAGACTTAACATTAAAGTCTCTGAGTACAAACAGTTCCCCCAAGGAAGCAAGAGTAAGAAGGAAGGAGAGCAGAGGAATGACCGAGACAAATTTGGGTTCTATGTCATAAGGGTGATTGCCGAAGAGTGATCGTCCTTATGACGAGTGTACATCACCGATATTTAGTTTCGGTGATGCGCAACTCCAGCATCAGTGGCGCAGGGAGGCTTGGCACACAGTGCATTCTTCGCACCTTGAGCCAGCCTAGCAGACATTTGTGAATCGGGCCCATGTAGTCTAGAATTCATACAGTAGCACAAACTGAGTAGCAACAGAGAAGCATGACTGGAACAAGTTCTTGTCAATGCGGAATTATTTGCTCGCATGTTGTGGGTCAGCAATGTCAGCATGGACTCAGAGCTATGAAAATGCTTGCAATAGAAGAGTGGTGGGGGGTGGAATATTAGATCACAGGCTACAATTTAAACAGCACAACAGGAGTGACTCCACCATCATTGGACCCACTGAGACAGGCTGCTGGGATGCTCATGATGCACTGAAATGGCATGCACTGGTATTGTTGTTTAGGGACTGCAGGGTCACTTTAGTGACTGCTGCTGGACGTGCTCTGGCCCTCACTAATTGTGAACTCTGACTGTTGCTGAGCTGACTGATTCTGTTTGTACGTGACCATGCTATTATTTTATGCTAGAAGCTAGCTAAGCAGAAGCTAAATCAAAAGCAAGCCTATTCATTTCTTTTTTGCTTATCAGGTCTATCCACACACAGTTTTGGAGTAGGGTAATAATTAAATAAAGGCCCTCATCACCCTTTCTTATGAATCTTTCTCCCAATCCCCTGTACTTGGAGTCACACCATTGATCACGCATTGTCTGCTCCACACTAGGTCCAACTGCAGTGCGCAGTCCTGACCTCTGATAAAGACTTCACTTGCACTAGATAACACAACACAACTGTTTTATGGACCAGTTTCTACATTACTTTTTTAGTTAAACTCTGGTAATTCTTCATAAAAAAAAAAGACAGAGTCTAATTATATAAGAACTATAACAAGAAAAACAAGCATTTGTCAATGCCAAATGTTGTCTTGCTGGTGTTGGCATTGGTAGTGTAGGAGTTAGAGAGAGATGCATGATAGGAATGGCAGTGAAGTATAGAACTGGGGTCAACCCAATCGGGTGGGGTGAGATACTGACAACAACAAAACTGGAAAGGGACCTGGGGGTAGTTATATCAGATAACCTAAAGGTGGGCAAGCAATGTGAGAAGGCAGTAAGGAGGACTGGGGGGATACTGGGATGCATAGGGAGAGGCATTACCAGCAGAAAGCAGGGAGTTGTTATCCCTCTGTACAGACAGTTGGTGAGACCCCATCTGGAGTATTGCGTGCAGTTCTGGAGAGCCCATCTCCTCAAAGACATAGACAGGGTGGAGGGTATCCAGAGGAGGGCAACCAAAATGGTGCAGGGTCTGCACCAGAAGACATACGAAGAGAGACTAAAGGAGCTTAATATGTATACCCTCGAGGAAAGGAGGGAGGGGGGGACATGATAGAAACTTTCAGGTTCCTCAAGGGAATTAACAAAGTCCAAGAGGGTAGCATCTTTCAGAAAAAGAGATGTGTAAGAACAAGGGGGCACAATTTGAAGATAGAGGGGGAATAGCTCACAGGTAATGTGAGGAAGTATTTTTTCATGGAGAGGGTTGTGGATGCATGCAACAGCCTTCCTGAGGAGGTCGTGGAGTCAAAAACAGTGAGGGAATTAAATGGACTGGTGGCACTGAGGTGCTGGACACCTTACCTTACGACATGCCGGCGACCTGGGTTCGGGAACAAGCCCGGGCCATCGGAGGTCAGCAACGGGGGGGGCGGAGCTTGATGGAACTGCCGACAGGCAAGCTCTCCTCTCCGGGGAGGTGTAAGGGCTTCCTCCAGCTGATAGCTGCTACCTGGTGGAGGCTGGGGACAGCATGGGCCAGGAGGAGTCAGGTAGTAGGCCTGGGGTGGGAGGAAAGGGGCCGTTACCGGTGTCGTGGGACTAATGCGTGCCCCCACACACATGTGTACCCACTCCTGGGGCCCCTGGCGTAAAAAAAAATGGAGGAAAAAGGAAACCGCCGGCAGCAGGATGGCAACCAACTCCCCACAGGCTCCGCTCCTCAGTTGGGAGTGAGGTAAACCCTGGTAACTCCGGGTGATGGGGCGGGGGTCAGTCAGATGGGGCTGTCTGAGGGGTGAAAAATGTTAAATGATAAAAAAAAAAAACAGTTGGGGAATTCAAGAATGCATGGGACAGACATAAGGCAATTGTAGTGGGGGGTAGGAGGAAGTAGGCTGTTGGTAACTAGGATCTGCAGCTTGTCCATTAGGTAGGGAAATGGGCAGACTAGGTGGTCCAAGCAGTCCTTATCTGCTATCAAATTCTATGTTTCTATGTAACCCCACCCCACCCTGCAGAGAGTGACAGGCATTGGGGTGTGCCTTTGGGTCGCAGGCCATAACGCACATGCCATTTCATTTCACCCTACCCTGCAGAGTCTGACAAGTTTTGCGTTGTGCCTTGGGGTCATCGGGCCTTATGCTCACCCCATTTCATAAGGAAGTACATTGAGATGGGTGCAGCATAGGAGAATGGGTTGAACTTTGGGGCTGAAGAGACAAAGGCACTCCTTGATGCCTGTCAGTGGTTGCAGGGTGGAGGTGGGAGTGCAGTGGCATGAGCACTACAGCAGGCAATCCAAAGACACACCTCTGATACCTGTTAGTCTATACAGGGTGGGATGTTATGGTTAGAAACCCTAACGCCCTGGGCGTTTGTTGATATTTGCACTCTACATTTTCAACATGGCCTTTTTGTGACCCCACCTAATGAAAGCATTGGACCTCTGCTCATAAACAGTGGCACTATGATTATCTTAATCTGCCCTGAATATTGATTTCCCACATCGACCCACGCGATTGTGCACCAGATGTGCAAAACCACATTTCAGGCAGGATGTGAAAAATGACAGCTGTACTGTTCATAAGAAGGTGTGCAAAAATGACAATGTTGAAAATCTGGAGTGAAAATATTAAAAATTCACGAAGTTACAACTGTGTGTGGACACTGCGCAATGCATGCTTGTAACATAGTCATTTTATGGAATTTTTTCACCAAATTTTCAACATAGGCATTTTGGGGACTCTGCTCATGAACAGTGTTACTGTGATTTTCTTACTCTGTTCTCAACATTGTTTTCCTACAGCGACTGCCCCACTGCGTGCCAGTTGTGCGAAAACATATTTCAGGCAGGATGTGGAAAATGGCAGTTGTACTGTTTATAAGGAGGTGTGAAAAAATGGCACTGGTGAAAATCTGGAGTAAAAATATTAAAAATTATCAAAGTTACAAGCGTGCATGGAAACTGCACAATGCACGCTCATAATGTACTCATTTTTGGGAATTTTTCACCAAATTTGCAGCATAGGCTTTCTGGGAGCCCACCTCATGAACAGTGACACTCATTTCGTTAATCAGTCCCAAATGGTGATTCTGCACCGTGACCACAAGATCACCTTTCGGGACTGAATAACGAAATGACAGTTACTGCATTCATGAGGTGGGGTCGCAAGAACCCCATGTTAAAAATTTGATGCCAAAACTCCCCAAAATGGCTGAGATATGCACCAAAGTTGATAAAACCCCATTTATGATATTATACAGCTTACCGGCATTTCTTCAGTTCGCAGTTGGCTTTGAAGAGTGCAGACGTGTTCCCGGTCCACCGAAGATCGTCATGCCAGGCTCTGGAGGTAAGTACGGGGTGAGGGGTGTGTGGGGAGGTGGGGTACGCAGAGGGTGGGCACAGGTTGGGGAAGGGGCACCGGACACATCAAGGGACCGTTTTCTCATTTTCCAGGTAAAAAAAAAATACAGACAACGCGGGTCGGTTTTCTTCTTTTGCAGGTGTGTTTGGCACACTGGGGTGGGCTCCCAGTGTGCCACCTGTATTTGTTGGGAGGGGTACCAAAGCCGACAGAGATTGGGCCCCCCGTCGGCACATAAATGGGTCTGGGGTGCATGATGTCGAGGGGCATTGGGCACCCCCTCAGCACTCAAATTTAATCATTTGGGGGTCCATTATGCCGACAGGATTGACTCTTGTCGGCAAATTGAACTGAGAAGGGAACCAAAGCCGATGGGGATTGGGCCCCCCGTTGGCACAGAAACATGTTGGGGGTGCATGATGCAATAGGGATTGGGCACCCACCAGCACACAACTTAAATTATTGGGGCCATTATGCCGATGGGGATTGGGCTCCCCATCGGCAAATTGACTGGGAAGGGGCATGCTGACAGGGGACTGGGCACCTCAACGCCGGGCTTGTTTGAGGATTGCGAGGTGGATTTAGCGAGCAGCCACCATGTTTTATTGAAAGTTACACCGCTGAAGGCACGCTTCCTGCAATGATGGGTCACTCCCTCATTGCAGAGCAAATCATTTCAAGTTGGTGGCACGTTTTGCAACTGCTATCATGGACAGTGTGCAATCTAATTTGTGCCACAGCGCCCAGCCTCAAAAAGCAGTAGCGCCACTGGCCACAACATGACCGCACAACCAAAACCCGTTACTCCACTTCAAGCAACCCCAATATGTTGTCTGCATTGCGCGCGCAAGACAACATAAAAAGAATGGTTCCTGGAATTTTAAATCAGGTGTTACGAATTCCAATCTTGATTCTTCGAACAGTCTGAAAAACAAGCCCTTCACCCAGCTCAGGCAATATCCCACACAGACTGGGCCTCAGTTTACTCAGTGCCAGAGTAATACCCAACTCAGACCAAGCACCGCCTTACCCCCAGTGCCAGCATAATGCAAGACTCAGATGAGTTTTCCTTGTACCCCACTACTAGGGTTATGCCCTAATCAAACAGCCCCCCCTTTCCCCTGGTGTCATATTTTTACACCAGTCCCATTCAATTATTGCCCCCATATGTCTCAACCTCCTGCCGCATCCTAAATCAGGGACAATGCTTAAAAACATGTGGGCAAATAACCAAAATCAGTACTATTAGCTCCAGAAGCTGCGTCCAGTGTTTAGTACATGAATGAATTTATCCTTTGAAGTCACAGTCTAAAGTGCAGAATGACCCCATGTCTTTGTATCATGATGCTTCCCAGGGGTAAAATGAGTGTGGTTTATTTTCTGTCGCAGACAGCTGAGAGCATACCTCTCAAATGTCCTTGATTTTCTCTCAAAAATGTTCCCTACCCCTCCTAAATTTGGCATGTTTTGTTACTAAAGATTGCCTATTTGAATCACAAAATAATGCCAGCCAGTGGTGTCGGTAAAGTTCTCATTATGAAACTGCTTTTTTTCCATAATTTATGGTTTCACACATTTTATTTTGGAGCAGACTGTGTTACAGTCCTTATGACAGGATGTGTGGAATGTGTGATCCATAATTTTATCACACATTTCACACATTTTATCACAAGGACACTGTAACCCAGACCGCTCTGGCTGTTCTTCTAGCCTCCCTTGACTTACCTGTCCTTCAGCTCATACACTGGCCCCCCTGCCCCTTTTCATCAGTATAACCCTGGGCCCTGACTGGCAGCTAACGCCCCCCCACCCCCTCAAACAAAGCCCATCACAGACAGACCTGATTGCTGCTGCTGACTCATCTAGTGCTGTGTCTGGCCTGGAACCAGCCTAGAACTGTTTAATACCAGCTGTTGCTGGTGGTGCAGACATCACTTCCTGTTCCCTGTCTTCTGAGTGCTAGGTCATAGTATAACCCCCATACAGTGACACTTCTACAGCGACGGTCTGCCCGGGACCCGGCAACACTTTCCCCATCCTGCACCCCTTCCCAAAGCAACTCCAACTTGGAATTGGAATCTACAAAAGTATGGGGGTGGGGAAGGAAACCCCATGGGGGTTTGAAACCAAAAGCCCCCGAAGAAGAAACACAGTCCAATGTGTGCAGCTCCCTGCCGACTGCAAATCAGGACGACATGGACCCTGGCGCTGTGATGCCACTCCACGAATCAGTTGTCGAACCAGCATCGTAGTGCCCAAGGTCACTGGTGGGTTGAGGTCCATTCTCTTCCTCTTCCAAGCACTGGGTGAGTGACGTGGGTTTGTTCCCTCCTCTGAACAGTTGACCACTGTCCGGTCTGGTGGTAAGTGGGGACTGCCAGGGCTGACTGCCTCCCATCCCATGATCACAGATGGTGCTTAATCCCAGTTCTTCTAGCATCCCTCTGGCCTCGGTTATTCAGCTTCAATAAGGTGCACTTAATTCCACAGACCACCACGAGATGACTGGTGAATGGCACCAAAGTAGAGCAACTGCTAACTACAGTCATCTTTGTGGTGGACACACGTGTGGCACACAAGTTTTACAGTTCGACTGAGGTGGGCAGGCGGGCAGGATGAGGGAAGGGAGGACCTGGCGGAAACAACTTTAGTGGTCAGTGCGGTGGAGCAATCATTTGCAGAATCCCCACATGCTTGCCAGACAGTGGCAAATGCCGGCAATGAACCCTCCCCATCACTCACTCACTCACTCACTCACTCACTCATCCACTCACTCAAAACTCACCTTAACCAATTCCAGCAATAGAAAAAAAAGCATTGTGCTGTTGCAGTTAAAGAAGCAACATTAAACTCAAGGGGCCCCAGAACACATGGACGTATGTACAAGTGTAGTTTTTTTGCTTTTTTTTTATTATTCTTTTCCTGGCAAGTCCTCTGTCAGCGTTGTGCCCTGGTCACAGCCCCTGGGCTTCCACCAACAATCAATTGCCAGCTTGTCTCCCGGTTATCCCTGACTTGCCCCCCCGGAGGGTGGGGCCGTGGCACTGGTTTCCCTAATTCTAGTATCGCGGAACCAGTATCTAGTTGGGAGTACTGCTGGCGATGGTGGCTAATTGAAGCCCAGGGAGGGCTTCATTTAGATGGAGGACCCACCCCTCCCTTTTCAGTTTTCCTCCGGGAGTCAGAGATGTGCAATGACATCCAGCATCTGCCCCGCCTCCAGTACATGCGAGCACCACTGGCTGCATGACTCCCGGCCTCTGCCAGGGATCTGTCTAGCACAGGGCACTTTCCCGACCCTCCCCCTGGAGAAGAAGAGCAGTCCATGGGACACTCTATCCTTCTTCCTCCAGCTGGCACTCCAGCGACCCGGGTCCATTCCCGAACCTGTGTCGCCAGCATCGCAAGCTGAAATCAAACCACAAGTGTAGTTTGCGTTTATGTAAATCCTGCCCTATGGGATGGGAAACTGAGAATGAGGGCTGGAGATCATGCAGAGGGAGGGAACAGGAGGGTTGTTGTTTTACATCAGAATGGGAATTGGAGGGCGGGAGTTGGAGATCATACAGAGGGAGGAAGTGAGAGGGCTTTTCTTTTACACTAGGATGGAGAACGGAGGGTGGGGGTTGAAGATCACATAAAAGGAGGGAGTGGGAGTTTTTTTCCTTTTGTTTTTTTTTTTACAAATTAGGTCTGATGGGGGGATGAGGTATAGGCTAAACATGATGCCAATCAGCCGGCTGCTGAGCAGCATCCTGTAGATAAAAGGGGCAGCTGCACTTGTCAGTGTGGCTGCCTCCTTTCAACTACATGAAGTTTCTACCTATCAGCCGGGCTGAACACCATCACGATCAGCCTGCTCCTGGTTGGGCTGTTAGGGTTGAGCCTCCTGTAGCCTGAGTCGCTTTGGAGGCTACATGGACACACCTCTGCAGCCTCTAGTCTCCCGAATAGACACAACATGTTCGCGTTGTGCATACATGTGCAAGCAAACCTAAAAAGGGAGCCCTGTGTTTGGTTGTGATCCCTTCCCCCAAGCAAAACACGACATACTGTAGTTGATGAGTTTCAGTTGCCTCACACTCCCACAACCCTTGTTGAGTACTATGAGGAAACACCAAGTGGTTACTGTTACAGACTAACTGAAAGTAAGTTTTAGAGGGAACATTAGTATGAAGTAACTTGGGCAATCATGTGCTTTCAATTGAAAATTGTTACATTTAACTCAATATCTGAACTGACTACCAGATATTACTGTAGATATCAGACTATCCCAATCTGACATCTGATATCCAGCTGTGAAATAATGAAGCCTCTAACCCCCTGACAAATACTGCACTCCCCAACCCTTTTGTTAAAATAAAGAACCCATCGCAAACCACCATCTGACCCCAGCCTTCCTCATTTCTCCCCAAGCCCCCATGAGCACATTCTTTATCATGCTCTAAAATAAAACTTCATGTTCCCTATAATAAAACCCATCCTCGACACCAGCACCAAATCATGAGCCTCCTCTCACCTCCTTCCACCCTGGTTTACCCAAACCCTGGAGTTCATGGAAACATAGACAATAATAGCAAAAAATGACCAATGGTCCATCCAGTCTGCCCAACGCACCCTATTCTATATTAAGAGCTTTTGTCCATATGGAGTCTTTGTCTACATTGTCCATCACCTTGTTCCCTGTTTTAATAGTACCCCACTGAGTAACTACTAAACTCTTAACTCTGACCGAACCATGCTGGAAACCACTAATGTGTTGGGCACCCATCACCTCCGCTGGCAGTGGCAGATTATTTAAGGTTCAACTACTCTCTGTAAAATATAACTTTCTCTGAACGTTTCTCCTCCAACTTCTGTGTCTGTCCTTGTGTTCTAGATTCACTACTCCTGTTGAATAGGCCCTCTCAAGTTCACCTTGTTCATTCCTTTCAAGAACCTGAAGATCTCTTCAAATCACTCTCTCTTCCCTGGCCTTGAGCAAGTATATGTTCAGTCCCCTAGGGCCTAGGCTAATCTTCAAGGGAACTGACCTGCTGGCTCTGAATCATTTTGATTACCATATGCTGTACTTTCTCCAGTCTGCCCTTGTCTTTCCTTAGGTGAGGACTCTAGAACTGGGCATAGGATTCCAGGTTTGGCCTCACCAACAATGACCTATTGAGAGGCAATACTTCTTTCTTCCTACTGTCAAAATCCCTCTCAATACACACCAGCATCCTCCATGCCTTATTATACAATGGGGTGTGAAAATCCTGTAACCTCATTGGTCGAAACATGTCACATGACCATTGATAAATCCTGCGTAACCCACAGCTGATGAATGGCATTTATAGAAAACACATTTTAAATTTATTTTACACATGGGTCCATTGTGTAATCACAATAAGGCACTCCGGTGTGAGTTATTGGGTGATTTACCACTTCTTGTGTGGTTAAGTCATGGCTGTGCCCTCATGACACACCACACAAGGCGTGGAAATAAATCTAATAACCACCTGTGTCTATTAGCAACTGTAGGCCTTGTCACACTGGTTAGATTGTTTAAGGGAGCCACTTATGATCCCTTTCCTCAGAGGTAGTGCAAGCTTATCCCCTCCCATCCAATGCTCCTTTCTTGAGTTCTTCTTTCTTATGTGCATCACCTTACACTTTTAGGCATTGAACTGCAGGTGCCAAACCTTGTATCACCTCTCCAATTGCAGGTCTTTCTGCATCTCCTTTACTCCCTCCTCGCTGTCTACTCTACCACAGAGCTTAGTGTCATCTGTGATGAGGCACTTCTTGCCCTGAATTCCTTCTCCTTTGTTTCTGATGAACATATTGAAAAGGACTGGATCGAGGACCATTCCTTGTAGCACCCCACTGGTGACCTCTCTCTCTCTCTCTCTCTCCTCAGATCAGACTCTGTTTAGCACCACCCTCTGCTATCTCCCTTCCAATAGACTTACCACCTATCTAACTATGGCCTTTGCTGCACCTAGATCCTGTAGTTCCTTCCTGTGAGGCACTTAGTCAAATGACTTTGGTTCAATAAATTACCCCCCCCACGCAACATACCCACTAGTCTGCACTTCCCTGCCCCCCATAGCCCCTATATCTAAAGGATATTCCAGGTCAGGAGGTATGGTGGAGAGAATAGATGGTCTTGTGGTGAGCAGCTGGCACTTGTCTTTGTATGAATGTCTCCGAGGGGCAGCATAATACACTGTGAGAAACTTGGGGGACAACCCTGATCCCTGAGGAACCCCACAAGACAGAGGGATTGGGTCTGAAGAATAAATCCCGGACACCACCCTCCGAGTTCTTCTGGTGAGCTAAGATGAAAACCACCTGAGGACTGTACCTGACAGGCCACAGATGAACCTCAGATGATCAAGCAGAACCCCATGGTCTACAGTGTCAAACACTGATGAGAGATCAAGAAGAACCAAGATGTAGCGGTTCTTCTGATCTCTAGCCATCAGGAGATCATTGTGCAGCCAACCCAGTGCTGTCTCCATACTATGCTTCTTTCAGAAACTGGACTGGAGGGGTTCAAAGATGTCATGGATGGTCAAATGGCTCTCCAGTTGTACGGCCACTACCTTCTCAATCACCTTCCCTAAAAAGAGAAGGTTGGAGATTGGTCTGTAGTTCGCATGGCAGTTTGGGTCCAAAGAAGCTTTCTTCAGGAGGAGTGTTACCACCACCTCCTTCAGGAAGCTAGGAAACTCACCTGTTTCCAAGGAGCACCAAACTATCCGTGCAAGGACCGGACCAATGGAATTAATACAACCCAAAATCAGGGAAGTTGGTCCTGGGTCCAAACTACAGTATGTAGGGCACGCACTCTGGACAATCCTCATGACATCCATGAACTCTGGGCAGTCGAAGTTACTCCAGGAAAGCTGGAGGCTAGTGGCCAAGTGCTGGTCATCAGCAGCGCCCATAGAGTGTGCTGGCTGGAGAGCTGCCCTGATGTCGGCCACCGTAATTGCAAAGAACCGAGCAAGTTCATCGCACTCTATTTGCGAAAATGCTTTCCGAACTTGTAGACAAGCCGTGTTGCACAGCCTGTCCACAGTTCGGAAAAGCTGAGCTGGTCAGTTCTTAGCAGCTGCAATCTCCCCAGAAAGGAACTCTGTCTTCTTACAGAAGATTGCAGTTTGATAGGCTTGGTAATGGTCCATCAACCTAAGGCAGTCGGCATCAAGGGCAGATCGCTGCCAGCAATGCTCTAACCTTCGTCCTTGTTGCCGCAGCTCCCTGAAAGTCCCATCACACCATGGAGATTGAGGGCAAAGGGAGAGAGGATGAACATGGACAGGAGCAATGACATCCAGGGCTGCCACAATGGCCTTATTATAGGCCACCACAAGGTCCTCTGGGTTGCTGTTTGCAACCGGAATGGATGATAGGTCAAGCACTGCCATAAGGCCATCAGAGTTAACATCTCGTAAAGGGCAGTACTTGACGATCTCCACAGGTCTAGGCCTCTGGGGTGGGTGCTAAAATTGAACCCCACAGTGTAGTGATCGGACCATCTGACTGGGTCCACCCCCAGATCTGAGGCTTCGATCCCCAGGAGGAAAACTAAGTCAAGGGAGTGATCATGTTTATAGGTAGCAGTGGTAACTACCTGTGTAAGGCCCAGAGATATCATCAACTGGAGGAAGTGTTGTCCAAATGGTGAGAGTTCGTCATAGACCCAGGCATTAAAGTTGCCCAGGACCATCAAATTGGGAGACTCAAATGCCATGTCGATGATGAAGTCCACCACTTCCTGAAAGAACCTCTTCCCATCCCCAGGTGGATGATAGATAAGGATGATCCTACAACCTACACCTGCTACTGCAGTACACTCAAATGACTCAGTCTCCTCAACTGGTACACTCATGAGGTCCAATTCGGTCTTGAAACAGACTGCAACCTCCCTTCCCCTGTGATCCAATCTCGAGCGGTGAATCACCGAGTAACCTGCTGGATTTGTGGCCTCTAAAACGGGGCCAAAGTTCTCATCCAGCCAGGTCTCGGTGATGCAAGACAGATCCACCAACTTTACAAGATCTGCAATAATTGCAGTCTTATTTTTAATGGATCTGGCATTGCATAATACCACTTGAGTTGGATGAACTTCCAGGGCAGCCCGAACTACATGCCCACCCAATTTGGTGGTGCCCTTGGGTATGGAAACCAAACACATAGGACCACGATCTGGATTCCATTTCACCCCAGGGTGTCTTCTTGTCCCTACAACCCCAATGTGATGGCTCTACTTGTTCAACCTCTACTGTTCACACCCCCAACCCCTCCCCTCCTCCGACGCACAATACCCAGTGCTCTACAACCCTGGTAGGTGGTGAAATGTAATGGGGGGAGACGGAGGGCCGGAGGGAGCAAAGGGCGGAAGATGAATAGCGCACGACTGTGGGGGTAGGCCTCCAGCACATTCCAAGGACTGAATTTAGCAAAACCTAAAACCAAATAGATTTAACATTAAACATAAAATAAACAAAATACCCCCCCCCAGTTCCTTTTCCCTATGCCTCCTATGTCTGTGCTTGTCCTTGTCTGCATGGCAATACTTATCCACCAAATTTTAAGAGTTGTCCTTTTTCTTGGTAGAAAAAACAGCGATTCCACTGACTGCAAAGAATGGTGGGTCAACAGTGAGCTTTGGAGAGACAGAGCATTCCACAGCCTTGGGTTTCAAATAAACTTCCAAGGCCTTCTTGCATCTCCTCCATGTGGCCTGGTTAAAGCCCTGTCAAACATTGCAGGCCTTCATGTTGTGAGCAAGGCCTAAGTAACAAATGCACATGGAGTGTTTGTCATTTTTGTAGATCTTAACTTTACCGCATTGACAATAACGGAACACTTCCCCATTTTACGTCGTCGGCATAAATGATTAAGTAATTTGAAATAAGCAGAGAAGTAGAAGCTTTGGTGATACTTGTGAAGTTTGATTGCATTCTTCAACAGCTGTGGACTAATGAGCAGCTGATAGCAAGAGAAGGAGTTGAGGCATACTGGGGCTGCCCATGTTATAGTCATGAAGATGCGTGTCGGTGTGGGTGGCCCCAGCTAACAACATTTTCTGGGTGGTTCTGATGCCGACAGTTCCATAATGTGGCTCAATGAAGGGAGGTATCCTTGAAGAAGATCAGCCTGTTCAAAATTGCTGTTCTGCACAATCTAAGTTGTTGTGCATATTCTAAACAGTTCACTTGAACTCAAAAAGCAGAGTCCCTCATTGCCTACAGCTGTCCCACTAGCTGTGCTCATGCTTGCATGTCACAGCATAATCTGGGCACTGGGCGGGTAGTAAGCTGCTGGGTGTGGGATGAGTCATTCTTCCTAAACAGAAACAGGTTCTTTTATGGGGGGGACACTTTTTGTAAGTTATATGAGGGAAACCTTTCATATGCTACAAAAAATAAAATAGTTGCAACCACATATAACAGCATAGGTTTCCATTTCTGGGCTGAAATGACATTCTGGACTTTTTGAGCTTTGCTCTCAAAGTCCATACTGTATGTTGTCATCTCAGTCCCTCAATGGAAACACAGTCTCCTTGTATATGGTTGCCCATGCATTACTCTACATATTCAGATAAATTTATTTCTACTTGCACAGGACCATAGTTGAGATTCTTTCACTTGTGTCATCTAGAGGACAACAGTCACTCATGTAGCACATTCAAAAACTGCTTGATGTTTAGTCTATCTATCTGCCTGTCTGTCTGTCTAGTGATCTGTTTGTCTGTCTATACAGCATCTCATTTTCAGTGGTGTCCTGCTTCTACACAGTTTTATAGCAGAGAGGTACTGAAGCACGAGGGGGGGAGGCAAGTGTCCCATTCAAGGCCATGCAGCAAGTCAGTTGCAGTTGTGGGATTTGAACCTAGCATCTGCTCGTTCACAGTTCTGTGCTCAAGGCACTGGACCACGTTGCCAATACTGGTCTTACAAGTATTTTAAAACTGTGAAATAGCCTTTTGGCCCCTTTTGTGTTTACTATACTATAAAAAAATAACAAATGGGTCCCCAAGGCATTACTGTACAAGATTTGTAATTACATCTCAAGGTCCCGACAGTGCTTGTAAATTGCTTGAGTGAATGATGCCCATAGAACACCTTGATGCAATTTAAGCCTTGTAATGCATCAGGGACCATCTGTTATCGTCTCCGGGTTGTATCTTCCTTTCACGAGGGAGGCAGATCCATCCATCTTCCATTTACTATTCAATATTTTTCTGATGACCAAAATCACAGGGCGTTCCATATATCACAGACCAATCTAGCAGGTCCCACAGACTGCTGGTGATATCAGAAGTGGTAACCTAGTTGAATTTTTCTCTCAGCATTAAATAAGAAGTCATGGACAGTAGCTGAAGAGAAAATTAAAATGTTCTGGTAACTGTGAGCTAAAGTGTTAGCACTCTCTCATGGCAATTCAGCAGTATGCCCTCCATCACATACACTGCACCTTTTAATCTTATTATAGGTGAAAGTGGCAATAATCAGCTCTGGTGAGTACCTGCCTGCTTTGACCACTGGTCAAATAAGGCCATTCTAAAAGTCATTTCAGGAGCCTTTTCTTTCCATGGATCGTAGCTGAATGAAATGGTGCATTTCAGCGCAAGGCCATGACAACAATAGCAGCTGAGAAATAACTTGACTGGACTTAGCACCAATTAAAATGACCCAGGAGTGACCTAAGGTTGATTTGTAGGGACAACAAAAATGTGCTTTGCTGGCTAGCTACATCAAAAGGCTGCACACATTCAAAAAAATGAAGTCAGAACAGTGATAAAGTGAATAGTTTGTGGGTTTATTGCAAGATGAGAAAAACCCTGCCACTTCAGACCTAACAGGGATCCCTGTGAAATCCGAAGTGTCAGGGTTTTTCTCATCTTGCAATAAACCCACAAGCTATTCACTTTAACACAGTTCTGACTTTTTTGAATGGGCACAGCTTTTTGGTGTAGCTTGCTGGCTAACCACATTTTTGCTGTTCCTCTGTTGGTTAAGTGCAGTCGCACTGTCGGTCATTGCACTGAGCTCTGGCTTATTTGTGACTTGTAGGAAGACTGCTGCCAAGTAAAAGTGAAAAAAAAAAAAAGAAAACTAGCATTCTGGTATCAGCTCCTCATTAGAGACAAAAGTGCTGGTACTGTGACCTGCAGTGGAAGACAATCCCATGAGAACTGGTGCTTTTGCATAGCTTACAGTACACCTTTTAATCATATAATATTTGAATGTGGCAATACTCTGTAATTCTCGGTGAAGAAGATCTAGTGCAGGATTTTCAAAGCAGGGTGGTGCGGATGCAAATGAGCGTTCTTCCTGCACCCACATCAGCCCAGATGCACCAAAATGCAACCATCACCATCTTGCAAGCAGCTGTACTCTTTGCTGGCTCTCTCTATACTAATGTACCCTGTCAGTTCAGACACTGGTCTTCGGGGCATCATCAGCATACAACAAACAAAACAAAATACAGAAATATAGAATGCTAAGATCAGAGAAAGGTGCAATGGGCCACCCAGTCTGTCCTGACCTTACCTACTGACATAGCAGCGAGTGGCTGCCCATTAGGTGGTGGCGGGCAGCCATTGACTTGTAAGTGATAGTGACGTTTTTAAAGGGTAAAAGAAAGCATTTAAGGTACTAACATTTTTTTCTTACAGGCTAAATATGTGAATTGGGGGTTTTCATTGGAGGGGGGGCTCTTCTATTTGTGTAGTTCTTCAAATCTGAAGATAATACAACTAGAGAGGTTAAAGAAAAAATGCTCACCATGGTAATGATGTTCCTTCTAGAGGGTGTATTTATAAGTCATACAAATTGAAGCATCTCAGCCCTGAGGTGTGTTTCTAGAAACAAAACAACAGAATGCTAACATTTGGCAATAGAATGTTAAAGTTTAAACTCTGCAGGGGGGTCACACTCGCCCTGACATTCTAGCAGTAGATATATAGCTGGAGAGCAGAAGACAGCAGTGACCATTAAACTAACCTATGCTATCCATTAAGAAATTCAATAAAAAATTACAGTCGGCAATGTCAAAATACTCCCTCTGACATTCCAGTGGCAGATGTATAGCTGAAGAGCAGAAGAGGGCAGTGACCATTTAATTAACCTTTGCTATCAGATTAAGAATAGTAAATGCAATATGCAGTGACAAATCGCAACATGAAAATGCTCCCTCTGACATTCCAATGGCAGATTTATAGCTGAAGAGCTGAGGAGAGCAGTGACCATTCAACTAACCTATGCTACCGATTAAGAAATATAAATGAAGAAGAAATGACAAATCGCAGTATGAAAAACTTGCAAAAACTGTTAAGTTTGAAACTGTAAAATGCTCAACCAAGAACGTTTTTAAAACATTAAATCAGGCTTGACCTGAAATACCCTTTAAATGCTAGTTCTACAACAGGAGAAGTGGAGGGGTTGTATGACTCACAAATACACCCTGTAGAAGAAACATCGTTGCTATGGTGAATAATGCTTTGTTTTAGCACCAAGTGTATATTTCTGATGTCATACAAATTGCAGACTCCATGTAGTACTTGAGAGGCAGGGTCTGGAATTGTTTTCCATGCTTAGCACCTGTTGACAGAGATCCCCACCATCCAGAATCTGTCACCTGTGCTCCAATCACCACAGCAGTTATGAAGATCTGTTAGTTGTAATATCTCAGCTTATCTCAACTGCACAGCTTTGGCAAAATGCCGCTTTCTGCATCAGCAGCTGCATCTGCTCCATCCAGGCTGGATGAGCAGCAGGAGATTTGAAAAATGTGTACTCAGCTGCTGATAGAAATCAGGGACCTTAAATCTTCTAGTATCAGAATGGGAGAAAACATTGTCACCATCTTGCAATGACAAACCAGTGAGCAGCAAACAGACTCCCACAACCTGGCTATGTACCACAAGGTGGCACACCTCAGAGAACAAAATCAGACAGTCCACCAAGTGTAGGATCACCGGGAGGGTATGGAGAATAGGAGGAGACTGAAGAACTTCCATCTGGTTGGCTTTTTGGAAGTTGTGGAAGGCAAGCACACTAACACCTTTCTTCAAACTGTGCTATCGGTTATCCTCTGCCAGCAATGTATCAGACCTCTCAAGCTGGAGCACCATCATCACTCTCTTGACCCCCCACCCAAACCAGGCCGGCACCCACAACCTATTTTGGTAAAGTTCTTTCATTTTCCTGAAAAGGAACAATTCATGCAGCTGGCCTGGGAGAGTGGTCCCTTGAATTGGCAAGGTCACAGAATCCACAAATACCTTGATTTCTCTCCTGCACTTTCCAAACATTGGTAGGCATACACCAGAGTAAGGTATACCTTAATGGAGCTGAAAATTCCCTACAGCTTGAGATATCCTGCCACACTGAGAATAACCCACAATGGAGTCCAACACTCGTTCTTCTCCCCTGAAACTGCAGAGTTATTCATAAAACAATCTTGGCCAGAAGCAAAGTTACCAGACCATGAAGACCCTCAGGGCATGGATACAGCACAGTATCCCTCTGCAGGACACACTGGTGCTCGAGGAGGCCCTACTCCTATATATGAAGACCTCCCCCAAGAACAACCCTTTAATTTCCTACCTTCCGATGAAAGGGCAGAGTTGCTGGTAAAAAGAAAAAATAAGGCCAACATAAAACAATCTTCATCTACCCAGCTTTGAAGTAGAAGCCAACATGAGGAGCAGGAACTTTCCTCAGATAGCTAGGAGGGAGTACCCACCGGAAGCCAGTGCGCTCAACTGCATAATCATCCATCCTCAATTGGTCAAGATCCCAGGTCACAACAAGAAAAAAAAAACTCCCAAGAGAATGCAGTGAAGGCATCCTCTCTGACTCAGTGCCCCAAACTTGCCCCTCTGCCACTGAGCACACCTCTGAGTTCGGAAGAACATCTCCACACATATGCAGCTGCAGAGGCTGATCCTTGCACTGATCCTTCTTCTGCCAGGGACATGGGCTGACGCACATTTTCTTTCTCCACCCCTTCCCCTGCATGACCTCTCCAGCAATCAGGAACTGCCATCAATTAAGGCTCCCTGAAACATTGCCTTACCTTATAGGTGTCATGACACCTTCTCACTGAACCAGTCTTATCACCTCATTAGCCCCATGTTCTCAGACTCATTGTCCCTATACGGATTGGTGTGTGATTGGTTTATGGCTGTTTCTTCTCTTTTCTTTTTATTTGCAAAGTACTGCAAGCTTTCTAAGGTCTTGGAATGGTAGGTTGGGGGGGCATCTTTCACGGAATGTACAGACCACAACCTGGTGTTCCTGGAGAAAATCTATAGGGGCTAGAAAAGTTACTGGCATCTACCCCGGTCCCAACAGGTATGTATGCCAACCCACTGATCTGAAATGATCTGGGGCAACACATAACAGTTTGCAGAGGCTGGCATACTCACATACCAATGATAAGAACTATTAATGCAAAGGCTATCAATCAGACATTATATGCAGCAGAGGTCTGGGGTACAGGCAAGTGTCAAAAGCTGGAAACAAGTGTGGTGGATGAGCTGTGGTGCTTCGTATCCCTATAGTTTAGGGTGATGCCAGATAAATCTGGAAGGAGAGGCTGGAGACGTACTCTAGAGCCAAGATGCAAGGCTTATTAGCCATAGTTGGAGCACACAGAAAAGACTTAGCATTCACTAACACTATACACATGAGAAAGAGTGAATAAGGTTACCTGAACCACAAACTGGCCCCACTAATGTCCTACAAAAGTCCAGGTTATTCAAGTCTTAAAGGTGTAGCTATCCAATGCACCAAGCTTGGGTTTCTAGTATTTTGGTCGGCCAGCTGCTGAGGGTGAACCTAAGGAAGCACTTCCTACACAGGCCATGAAATGGGGCATCCCCCAGTGAACCAAAAACCAAGTAAAACACTGTAGGCCTCCTGGCCCTGGGAAGACGGTGACTCCTGGCATCGCTGAGGCAATGTCAACAGGGCAGCGCTTGGTTGAGGATGAGTGTTGATGCCAGGTTGTAGGGGAAGAGATCCTCCTCTGGGGATGTTGGCTGTGGTGACCTTGGGCAGGTGATCGCCAGTCAAGGAAAGGATGCTGGGTGTGATGATCCACTGGACAACCTCTGGGCAGGTCCCTAGAACCCTTACCACCTCACCCCTGCAGCTTCAGAATCCGACAATCTTCGGCGTGACCTCTTGATGCATCACTGGAACATGAGCCACCAATGGGCAGTACAATCAAAAGTGTGACAAACCTTGGTGTGGCCTCTTGCGTGGGCCACCGGTACTTATGCTACCTCAGGGAATGGGGCACAGAGCCTGGCAATCCTCGGCAAGGCCATGGTATAGGCCACCGGTACTGTTGCCACCTTAAGACAATGTCTGTTCGGGAGACTGGGCAATGTGAATCCAAGTTCAGCAGACAACTTAAGTCCCTCGAGCTAGAGCCAGGGCAGCCCTTAATCTGACTCACTTTGGTGGGCCCTAGCTACCAGCTGGCTACCACTTACGACCCACAACTCGAACCTGGGGCATCGTGGCGAACATTTGGAGTTGTTGGAGGTCATTGGAAGTGGGTACAGGTGATAGTGGGCTTCCCAGGGACCTTTCCTGGGTCGAAGAAGAGACACCGAAGGACTTCTGGATGAGGTGTGAGGTGTGTGCAGGAGCCTGGAACAGAACAAAAATTAAAAACCTGAAAGGCAAATCCCCCCCCCGCCTTGTATGACCGAGAACCCTGCTATTTGGGTTGGGGTGGACCCAAATGTCTTCAGAGGGAGTAGCAGTAGGAAAGTGCAGTAATCAATTCCTCAGGGCAGTGCAGTCACGCAGGACAATTGAGAAAATAATTGGACAAGGTAGCAGCTTTCCTCCACCCGGGGGGGGGGGTACAATGGAAGCAGTTTAACAATTCTAAACAATAATTACACAGTGCAACAATACACTTGCTAAACAAACAATCCTTCTGGCTGGAGCAGGTCTAGCTAGGACTAATTATTAAAGGAAATGCTGGCCAACAGCCTACTCACCCTTGGAGTTCAACCAAGACTTCTGTACTCTGGGGAGTGCACAACCAGAAAGGAGTGATAAGGCATCTTCTCCTGGAGACTGCTGCATGAAAGGTGCACTGGGTCTGTTTCCCAGCCACATGAATTGACTTGACACACTGGGGGATCTGAGTAGAGGGCAGATTTCTGCAAAAAAACAACCGAGGCTGCTACAGGGATCTTCTGGAGTGAGTTACACCAAAGGGACCCAGGGGATTCGCTTCAATCTCCTAACAGGGAAGCCGACATCCATTGCCTTGCTGTCCTTCACCCTCCCTGGTCAAATTCTTTCTCCCCTCCCTCCAGCCTGGCAGAGCCTACCCTAGGCTGGGGCAGTCCTGGCTACCTACCAGGGGATTGGCTCCTCTATCCAGAGGTCAGTCTCCTGAAGCTGGGTCAGTGGCTTAAAAAAAAAATCTCCAGATTTGAATCAACCCTAGCCACAGGGATTGGCTGAGAGGGCTCAGCTTGGCTTCCTTCTCCACTGGGGACAGGAATGTTGCCCAACTGGTTTGGCTGGCTGTGTGTCGGTCTTGAGCAGGGGAAGGGGGAGGAAAGAAAAAAAAATGGTTTTCTTTTAAAACCCTGAATTTAGAGTACTAGGACTGTCTGCTGAAGTTGGGCCTCTTCTGTGTTTCAGAGGGTCACCAAAGCTTTTCAAGGGTTCCCCATTAAGCTGCCAGGGTCTCCATAACTGTCCGACCCCTCACATCTCTGAGGATCCCCTATTTTCTGTGGTGCTCCCAATTTCCCTGGGGCACTACACAAGTTTAAATAGTGCTTATAAAAAGCTTCTTAGTTTACCACTCAGTACACCAAATATCCTGGTCAGATCTCAACTGGGTCAGCCAAGCTATAGATATATGACTGAAGCCAGGATGATCAGCTTTTGGGTCAAAGCAATAGCTGAAAATCTGGACCCTTTGATAAGATTATGTATGAAGGAGAAGGAAAAACTATTGGAATATAATAAACAAAATTGGTTAACCATATTTAAAAAGTTAATGGAGGAAAGCAGTTTAACACATATAAGAAATTGGACAGAGCATAGCATTTATACAGATAAGGCATGTGTTGGGTTCATAACAAAGAGATTAAATCAAAAGTTCAAACAAGCTGATCTAATTGAGTTAAAAAAATAAAAATATTAAAATGGTTAGTGGCAAATACAAAAGAACATACGCTTAAACCATATTTAAACATTATGAAAACAATGGAACAAAGAGCCATGTTAACTAAATTTAGATTCAAAACTTTCCCAAGCAATGTTTTAGAGGCAAGGTTTAATAAAAAATGAAAGTGTTTTAAATCTTTGCTACTGCACCTTATAGGAGGAGGAGGAACATAGGCATGTGGTGCTTAGATGCCCACGGTACAATCCCCAGAGGGCGAAGTATCTAGGAAATTACATACATACTAAAAGCCAGCAGAATAGGCCTGACGGTCTTTCATGTCTGCTTGGCAGCCAGCTCCTATTGGGCGCTAGCTCCCCTTCCCCCAGTGCCCAAGAGGGTCAACCTTGGATTCAGTATACCCATGCATCTGTCCCATCCCCTCTTGAAGCACTCCACAGTGCCTTGCTTGACTAGACTCCCGGGCAATGCATTCCATGGCTCCACCACCATCTCTGTGAAGTAATGCCTTCTACATTCTCCCCTATAGGTTCCTCCCTCCAGTTTCCATTCATGCTGTCTGGTTGTGCCCCTTTACTTCAGCCTGAACATTTCTTTGGCTCTACCCATGTTAATCCCTTTCACATATTTGAAAACCTCAATCATGTCCCCCCATCTCTCCTCTCCTCTCCTCCAGTGAATACAGCCCAAGTGCTTCCAGCCTATTTTCATAGGTCCTATCACCCATGCCCTGGATCATCCTGGTTGCCCTCCTCTGGACCCTCTCCAACAGTACTATGTCCTTCTTAACGTGCGGCCTCCAGAACTGCATGCAGTACTCAAGATGCAGCCTAACCAAGGCATTGTAGAGAGGCAGGATCACCTCACTCCTCCTGGATGTTATTCCCCGGGCTATGCAGCCCAGTATCTTGCTTGCCTTTGCCGCTGTTCTTCTGCAGTTCTCACTGTTGTTCATTTTGGTGTCTACCACCACCCCAAGGTCCCTTTCACTCAATGTGGCATGCAGTGTGACCCCTCCCAAGGTGTAAACATGCCCTGGGTTTCTGACCCCCAGATGCAACACCCTACTCTTCTCTAGATCAAACCTAAGTCCCCACCTTCTTGATCAACCCTCCAGGGTATCCAGATCCCTCTTGACTGCCACCCTTGCTTCTTCCCCGCCAGCCAATGCTCCCAGTTTAGAGTCATCCGTGAAGAGGCTCATCCTACTTCTAACTCCTGTCCCTATATCGGAGACATAGGTGTTGAACAGGAGTGGCCCCAGTACCGAACCCTGGGGCACCCCACTGACGACCTTCCTAGGGGAAGAGACAATCCCTCTAACCACCACCCTCTGTGTTCTATCTGTAAGCCAGTTTTCCACACATCTAAGCAACTGTCTTCCACCCCATCCCCCCAACTTTGTCAATAACCGGAAGTGGGGTACTGAGTCAAACGCCTTACTAAAATCCAGATATAAGATGTTCACCAGTCTCTATCTGTCCAGGGTCCCTGTCACCCAGTCGTAAACTTCTATGAGGTTGGTCTGGCATGATCTCCACAGGACAAAACCATACTGTTTGTCATCCACATGCCCCAGCCTATCCAGTTGCCTCCCGGGCATCCCTTTGATGAAGCTCTCCATTAGTTTGCCTACCACTGATGTTAAGCTGACAGGCCTGTAATTTCCCATCTCCTCCCTAGACCCCTCTTTGTGGATAGGCACCACATGAGCCTCCCTCCAATCCTGGGGCACCCTTCCTGTCTGGAGAGAGGCATTGAATAGCACAGCTAGCGGAGCCACTAGTTCGTCCACCAGTTCCTTCAGCACTCTTGGATGCAGCCGATCCGGTCCTGGTGCCTTGTCCATTTTCAGTGCCCATAGGGCCTCCCTCATGCTGCCCTCTGTGATTTCACCCTCCTTAGCCCTCTCCTCAATAAGGTCCCTGTCCTCTTCTGGGCCTGGCCCACCTGGTACCCCAGCTTCTTTTGATCCTCTCGTCTCACTCTGCCCTATCCTCTCAGCTGCCCCTCCCCCCTGCTTTCCAGTTGAATGAAGCCCATATCTCCCTCCCTAAAAACCAAGGCAAAGTGCTTGTTCAGTACCTCTGCCTGCTCCCCCACCTCCTGAGCCCATCCTTCCCCTGTCCTAATCCTGGAGATTTGTGCTCTCCCCTTCCTCTTTTTCCCTATGTAGCTATAAAAACCCTCCCCCCCCACGGATATCCTTAGCCAGGTTGTGTTCCATCCTCGCCTTTGCTCCCCTCACCACCTTTGTGACCCTTCTAGCTAACAATTAGTACTCCACTCTCTCCTCCCCGGATCACTTAAAACATCGTAGGCAGCTTTCTTATCCTTACCGCCTCTTGCACCTCCCTGGTCCACCAACACGGCTTGCTGGCCCTGCCATTTTTACGCCTTACCCTTGCACACAAGCTAGTAGCCTCCTGTACCCCTTTTTTAATGGCCTCCCACAAGCTACCCACATCCATGTCTGGCCTGATCTGGCTCAAGCTCCTCCTCAGTATCCTGCCCATTCCCACAAAATATGCCCCCCTGAAATCCATTACCACTGTGTTTGAGCAGTTGTTTTCCCCCCCCAGGCACAGCATAAACCAGACCGTGGCATGGTCTCCTCCTGCCAGCGGGCTATACACCTCCAGACTCCTTATCTGGTCATTGTTTGCAAGGACAACATCCAGTATCCTCCCCTCCTAGTAGGTTCTGCCACCTGTTGGACCAGAAAGGCATTTTGAAACACATCCATCAGCCTTTGCTCCCTGGCCACCGCTGATGTCATGGTGTCCCAGTCTGCCTCCAGCATATTTAGGTCCCCCATGACCACCACCCTACCCTTTCCCCGGTCACAGTGCCCCTTGATGTTCTCAGCCAATTTTCCCTCCAGTTCCTCATCCATTGTGGGTGGTCCCCCACCAGTCCAAACTCTTCTTCCCTGCACCACTCCCTGAGCCACTGGCTCATACCTCTTAGTTTGTGCTTGGCATCCCCGGATGCCCTAGGCACCGGCAGGATTTCCGAGAAAGAAACTGAACTCCCCATAAAATGGCAGACCCTGGCTAGCTCCCAGAATTATATTGGATATTTGAATATTCCTCCAAAATATATGTTGGATTTACTATTTAATGCCAAAAATGAAGAGATACTGAAAAACATGGCAATGTATTTAACAGAAATAGGTAGAATTGGGGGAAAAAAGTTAACATGATAAAACCTTACATGGACATCTTATAATATGCATGTCTAAAAGGTTCTTCCCTTGTAACCATTAAGCTGTTAAATTGGCAGTATATATATTCTTTAACTGTGGAAATGAGTTAAACATAGGATGTTGTATAAGCTTACTATAGCTCTCAGGCCCTCTTTCATGGGGGGAGTATAACTTTAATCGAATGATTTGTGTATACAAATATATTGAATAGATTGCTATAAACCCACAAGCTGTTCACTTTAACACAGTTCTGACTTTTTTTGAATGGGCGCAGCTGTTTGGTGTAGCTAGCTGGCTAACTACATTTTTGCTGTTCCTCTGTAGTAACAGTAATTAGTGCAATACATTTACATTATACCACAAATTTCAACTTATAAGAGGTAAAAGTCTGCTTGATTTTAACAATCTGCAGCAAGAATTGTCACCATTGATCGGTATTGAGAACTATCACCATTGACTAGAATGAAGTGTGCAGTCCTGCACCTCGCCGTGCATACATCACGGCATGTGGCAGGCAGGGCCAGGGCAAGGGCCATGAAGGTAGGAGATCATCTGGATGGTTCATCGAGCCTAAAATAGTATCCCTTCCCACATGAATAGGGTGCAGAATAAAACTGTTAAACACCGCTAAGTATGTTTTTTGCCATTCTTATGGAGGAATGCATAATGAAACTTGTTAAAATGCTTTAATCTCTGTTATAATATCTTGTAATACCTGAGTAACATAGTCTATTAAATTTTCCTGTCAACAGTCTATTCTCTGTCACTGCTGAATGAGTGGAATGATTCTTTCTGATTCTGAACAAGCATTGTTAGGAATATAGAGAGTGAGACAATGCCGGCAGAAAAAGACCATTCGTCCATCCAGTAAGTACAATGCTCACTATCAATCCATGGGACCTAAATATCATCCAGGGTACTATCCCTAACTATCTAGTCCGCTAGTCTCCTGCTTGCTACTATTGCCCTGAGCAGCCGCTATACCCTTCACTTTGTCCCACCTGTGCTTGAAACAGTTTATGTTTCTAGCACCTACCACCTTGGCTGGCAGACTGTTCCAAGGTTCCACCACCCTCTCCATTAAATAATACTTCCTCATATCCCTCTTGAACCTTCCACCTGCCAGTTTCCACTAGCACTACTGAGACCTCAAGCTGCTAAATAACTCCTCACAGTTTGTTTTATTTCTTCCTTTCGGGAATTTGAATGATTATATCACATCACCCCCCCTCCCATCTGGTCTTCAGCTAGTACATGTTTAGCGCTTTGAGCTGATCCTCATAAGAGCTGCCCTGCTGGCCATGTATCATCCTGGTCATCCTTTGTTGCACTGCCTCTAGCCTGTCTTTATAATTTTTGAGATGAAGACTCCAGAAATGGGTGCAGAACCCCATTAAACAGTCAATGGATAAACTACTGTATTAGAAATCTCTCTCAATGAGGAAAACATTGTAAAGGCATGCCTTTAACACTTTTCTCTTGAAATCATTTTTTGTAATAGCAATAAGGTACTCTCAGGAGTTAGATTATCATTCTATTAAGGCCCCCGCTTGTGCCACCAACTGTGCTCATCCAGGTGAGATAACTTCAGAGGAGAGAAGGGGGCAGAAGTGAGAATTGTTTAACCAGGAAAGAGACACTATGCCTTAGTTTATTTCCAGGGGAGATCTGAGAGCACAGGGAAGTTAAGTGACTTGCTCAGGGTCATGCAGTATGCAAGTGGGGGCTGTGGGATTCAAACCCAGGTCTCCAGGTTTGCAGCCCAGTGCCATTAACCACTGCGCTATACTGCCTCAAAGCCAGATATACAAGAGGAGACCAGGCAGATTCACATTCTCAGTGAGACAAGTAGCTACTGGGATGCTCCACCATCCTCCCCCTGCTAGACCTTCAGTGACCCAGGCTCACTCCATAGCCTGGGCCACTGGTTCAGTAGGACACAGAGCCACATCTGCAACATCAGTATGGCATGGGATGTTCAATGACTTGCATAAGGGAAAAGGAAACTTACCACCTTCGGGGACCTGATTGGTCCTTGTCCCTCCTGGCTCTGATCCTGCCTCTGTCAGATGATGCTCTGTTATAGGAAATAACAGAAGAATAAAACATACATTAGTACGTATAGTATATTTAAGGATTATCAATGATCACGTTTTAATACATAACATACTTTCAGCGTTTTACTTTATGTGTCACCCCCCCCACCAAAAAAAAAAGAGATTCTGGAAATCAGTTTTGGGTGGATAGACTAATGAAATCTTTACTTCTTTTTTATTTGTCACTGTGCACTACAGTTACTTGAACAGAGTACTGCAAATAGACTCACTGTGCACTGGTGGATAGTGTGAAGCCCGGCCCCCACTTGACCGTCACAGACCCCACAGTGTGCTAAAGACAGCAACCACCCCCCCCCAATTGGGCCACGCACATCAGACTGTCCTATATTGTAAGTGTATGACCACCTCATTTCATGCAGATAGTGGTCATCTGAGGGTTGACTGAGTAGAGGTTGAATTAAAGTGGTATGTTTATATTTATACTGGCTAATCAGTAATCACCAAACCCAAAAACGAAAAACTTTCATTTCAAGATACAACCAGTAACACAGTTTTACAGAATAGTTAAGGACTGTGCTACACTACAGGGACATAATGAATTGCTGTGTTAAGCCAAGGGGCTATGCATGCCGTTTTTCAGCAGCCCTATTGTGGCATGCTTTTGGGTACCGCTGGAAAGGGCCTGTCATATTGTAGGGTGCAATTATAGCTAGTGATCTAACAAATTTACAGGACTTTTACAGTAAAAGTTGAACCTAATACCAAAATAGAGTAAATTATAAATATTGTTAAAATGTATCACTTACCAAGTGGTTCAGTGGCAGCAGCTTTTCCCTCCTTCCTCCTCGCTGCTGTCCAGGACCAGGACCAGCTCTCCTGAACCTTAGTGACCCAGTGGTAACTTTTAAAGGTCATGGCAGCAGACACTGACAAAGCATTTTTTTTAGTTGGAGGATGCTGCCCTCCACACCCCCGTGGCACTTTTAATTTTCTTTTGCATGTGTAACCCCTAGGTGGCGCTGTCCCAATGGCTACTACCCCTGCCTGGGTGACTAGGCACAGGTTGAGGGGCCTGAGCTCAGTGAATGGGTGCCTCCACCTGGAGGGTTGGTTTAGGGGTAGCGTAGCTGCTATGGGTATAGCCTCCAGGACACTAAAACACCCTCTAACCCCTCTAGTGGCTTAACCAGATCAGCAGATAAACAATCACATTTAACATATAAATACAATATTGAACCCGCTCTCGGTGTACTTATCACCAGGGCTGGATCAGTTGCAAAGGTCCTGGAGACTCCCTGTAAAATAAGACCTTCAGTATAACAGTTCAATGACAATGCAATATCCCCTCCACAAAGGTACACACTAACCAGGTTAGATGCAGAAAGAACAAAATCTGATTTATTTGGGGGAGTTGCACAGGGGTGGGGCAGTAAATCTAGCAGTTGATTATTTAGATCTGATTTATTCAGATTTAGCGTGCATGCACTAAGAGCCCCTCTGTCACAGTCACACACTCTGGGTATCCAGTTGTTACTCAGGCTAGCCTGAAGCATTGCCACATCATAGGCCGATGTTTCAGCTGTCATTAGGGTCTTTAGGAAGGAAAACTACCCACATGCACTTTAACCCAAAATTTGTATTCTGGAGTCAGGTGGCTCAGTTCGTGATGACAAACCCAAACAATTAAATCAAGTGACACACAATGATTGCAGCTTTGTTACAGGGAGCTACCCTGTTTGGTACTTATGCTACCCAGACCAGGAGGCAGGACTGATGAGATGAAGACCTCTGGATGGTGTTCTGGTTTGCCAGGGGAAGCAGGGCCCATACGACGCACCGTGGTGGTCGATGGCTATTCAATGGTGTTGAGCAGGGAGCTGAATTCCTGAGCAGGTCTTTCTTCGGAAAAGTCTCTACAGTGGGAGTGGTAGTCTAGGCCGAGATGGGTGGGTCCCAGACCAGAGCAGACAGTTTCCAGCTAGCATAACACATTCGATGCTGGGGGAACCAAATCACAACCCACACAGCACATTCAGTGCACTTATAAGCAAACAACAGATACAGGAGGCAGTATAGTGCAGTGGTTTAAGGCTATGAGCTACAAACCTGCAGATCTGGGTTTGAATCCCTCAGCCCCCACTTGCATGCTGTATGACCCTGAGCAAGTCGCTTAACTTCCTTGTGCTCCCAGGTCACACCTGTAAACAAGCTTTCAGCTTAGTGTGTCTCTCCTGGAAAGAAAAAAGAAAAAGAAAAAAAAAGATACCACAGTTCAGATGAAGTCCAATTTGCAAACAGGCAGGAGTGCTGCGCAATCCATTCACTCTGCGGTTCTCTCCGGGTAGTTGACAGGCCGATCGCTTCTGGAGCAAGTTTTCAGTCCACACTCAGGTGGAATTCACGCTCTCTCAGTTCAGGATTCAGGTCTCAACAAGATATTCGGATGCAGTCCAATTTAATTTGCAGGCTTCTTCATACTGGAAAATGGTAGCAGGCCAGACACAGCCTTCCCGCCGAATCCCCGCGCTACCACGCAGAAGCAGCTGCTCAGATCACTCAAGCTGTTCACTCTACTAACTCCAGCTCTCGATTTACACACTGCTGTAGGCAGCTCTTGGATTTTTAAGTGATCCAAAAGATACGGTTGGTTGATCCATCTGTCTGTCTGTCACAGAAAGGGCTCCCCCTCCAGGTCCGATTAGGCACCAAACACCAAAAACTACAATTCCTACATAAATTCGATCCTACAAGACCCCTGGGGACAGTCTCCATTTTAGGGTCCCCTGAGGTACCAATTGGTCCAAACTGGCAGTCCAGAACCAAAATGGTGGCTGTAAGCAAAACAGTCCATGCTGCAAAGGAAAGTAGGTTAGACAAACTTCTGTATTATTACTACTAAAGCAGATAATTAGCAAACAATCACAGATCCTATCAGTGCTCCCTCTGCGCATGTAGCAATGGCAGAATGGAGCAGCAATACCACAGTTTGGTGGGGACTCGAGCCTGAAACCACTCGGTCCCCACCCAGACTAATTATCCCATACAAAATAGATGCTCTTAAAGAGACAGGCACAGAGGCTAACAGGGCACTCTCATGCAGGCATATTCAAAACTACTGAAAGCACAGAACACCATCCTGGCAGTGGGCATTAAGCAGGCCCAAGAAGATATTTTAGGAACCCCCGTTTATAGGGGGGTTACACATGTTTGCTCAGATTTCATCTCGGTCATGAAATAGAAGGGCACCGATGCCAAATAGTTTGTTATGGCACCTGGACAAAAGGTCCAGAAATTCAGCAATTTCTTTAGTACTGAAGGTTTTTTTTTTTTTCTCATATATTTTTTTAAATGAAATAGAAATACTGCACAAAAAAATAATAAGGTCAAAAAATATACAAAAAACAAATATGTATGTATACAAAATATTTCTCTCTATCTATTTTGCTATCTGTAAAACTGCTGTATCTCTCTCTCTAGTCTCCTCCACAAAACTCACACCCTCACTCTCCAGACTCACACCACATGTACTTTCTGCATAGACAGGAAACCGAGTCACGTTTTTTCAAGAAGAATTGTACATTTTCACTGAAAGTGTGTCAGTTTCTTTTTTTAAAAGTGCAATCTCAAAGCAAAATGGTGCATTTTCACAAAATAGGCATGACAAATATAAGCCAGATTTTGGTGCATTTTCACAAAAATGGTGCCAAAGCAAAACTGGCAAATTCACACAATTTCGCAAGAGTATTAAAAATTCTGCCCAGCACTATTCTTGAGTTCTTTGGGTGAGAGAACTGCAAAGTGAGCCTGAGCAGTTCTGGCGCACAAAGCAAATGAGAAGAAACTCTTGTAATCATAAGAGACACATGAACTGTATACATAAACATATTGTAAACCATGTTGAAGATTTCTGTTCTTAAAAAATGCAACTTGAATTTAAAATAAAGCCATTTGACGTTGTAGAAAATTAGAGAACCACATGTGTGATGAAATGGAGGCTGCTATGCTAACTGAACTAGAACAGCAACATTTTAGAACTGTTTGCTTGAGAGAACATCTTATTGAAAAAAAAGTACTTGGAATGTTTAGAAATAAACAATCCTGATTGGCCAATAGTGATGTCATGATTTATAAATGTAACCGACCAATGCCTGGGGTTACTCGGATCCCATCAGTTTTAGATCAGGCAGATAGCCTGGGCAGTGTCAGAGGGTTTAAAACTCTCTGTAAAACATTACATCACCACCTGCTTAGCACTGCTGAGGCAGTGAATGATGTGATGGGATTTAGAACTCAGGCAGCAGCATAAGCCACAGTGCTCTGCTGTTGTTTTGAACTGTGAGTCAGTTTGGACTTGAGAGTTCTACAAGCAAGTGGAGCTTTACCAAAGGCCACTTATTAGAGGGAAGGACCCTCAGTTTATTTTCTGCCTTAATACAGTAACCATTGGCCGGTTTTGTGGGACATGGTGGCTACCAGATCCTTTGAAGCCCCAAAGGGGTGAAGAGTTTTCACAGGAGGAATGGGACTGAAGGTTCAGTGAGTACTTTGGGGCAACCCTCAAAAGACTGTTAGAGCTAACAGAACTGCCCAGAATGTAGAGACTGGGCCCAGTTTACAAAGGTGGAGGCACGACTTGCATCAAGCCTACATCCTCCCCGCTGCTGTGCCTACCACTTTGGTACCCCATGCACCCAGTTCACAAAGGTTGTGCGCGTTTGCAACACTTTACCCTGTTTACAGCAGCTTGCACCAGGCATGTGGCGCAAACCCATAATAAGGGCAGCAGCAGTAGACCAGTGAAAAGCTGGTCTAACATTGGCCCAGGGGCAAACCAGCTGTGAATCCCGACTTTTGGCAGGGGACTGCCACAAGCCCCATGCACCCTGTGTTCAGTGCACCTGGCGCTTGCAGCAGTCCAAATGTTCTCTGAATTGGGCCCTGTGAGTTTACAAACCTAAAAGCTATGGATTTTGTGTGAGAACTATGGAGTTCAAGTGTTCTTAACAAATGCCTTGGGGGGACACTACATGCTGTAAGTACTGTACGAGGTTCATTTGCTGTTCATGTGGGTTGGCTGGTGCCTGGTTAGGAGCCCAACAAGGCTAGGATGCAGGTACTCAGGACCTTTACACAAAGTTTGTGCTGCAAGGATGTCTCTTGTAGCCCCTGTGTGGTTAGGGAATCATGTATGTTTTTTCTCTAAAGGTAATGACAGAGAGAGAGTCTAGCTTTGGCCATAGAGAACTGACCACTCACTTTTGGTTTCAAGGGGACCTAGCTGATTACAAAGAAAGGTCTAAGGTGTTAACTTAGTTCACCTAGTGGTGCTTGAACTCAGTGTTGTGACAAGATCTACTATAAATGCACTGGTAAGTCCAGAGATTCCTAAACAAAGGGATGGAGGTCTGTGGGAAATGTTCTTGTGAGAAGTCTCTGTTCTGCCTGAAAGAGTTGTAAAATGTTTTTGCCTGCTGCCAATGTACCATCTGTGTTGTACAGCAACAAGCCCTGGGGGCACCACTGTATTTTCTGTTAACACTCTGTCAAGAATAAAAGCCATACAGTAAAATCCCAATTTCTGGTTGTGGACACTCCATTTCTGAGTACCTGAATGAGTGTTTGCAGCTCCCACAGAGAGGAGACACACCATAGACCTGACACCTCTCCTCAGACCTGGGTAAAATTAGAAATGTTGTTTTGTAACCCTACCCCTGACCTCTAGGATGCCCGAGCCAGGTATTGCCCTAATGCCCGGGGTGATACCTTTTCTGCCAATTGTGGTTGTTGCCTTGTCTGAGTACTAAAAGGGGGGGAGGTGATCCCTTACAAAAAGAGGGTAGGGTGGTTGCATCATATTAAACAAGCATTTGTCAATGCTGAATGTTGTCTTGCTGGCATTGGCATTGGTAGTGAAGGAGTTAGAGAAGCATAATAGGAATGGCAGTGAAGTATGGAACTGACGCCAACTCCACCCTACCCTGCAGAGACTGACAGTCATTGAGGTGTGCATTTGGGTTGTCAGCCATAATGCTCATGCCATTTCACCTCACCCTACCCTGCAGACTCCGACAAGTGTTGCGTTGTGCCTTGCACATGTAGCAGCATCATCAGGCCTTACGCTCACCCCATTCTATAAGCAAATACGTTGAGATGAGTGCAGTATAGGAGAATGGGGTGAACTTTGGGGCCGAAGAGTCCAAGGCACACCTTTATGCCTGTCACTGGCTGCAGGGTGGGGGTGGGGGTGGAATGGCATGAGCATTACAGCCGACAATCCAAAGTCACACCCCTGATGCCTGTCAGTCTCTACAGGGTGGGACATTATGGTTAGAAACCTTAACACCCTGGGCATTTGTTGGCATTTGCACTCCAAATTTTCAATATGGGCTTCTTGTGACCACACCTCATGAAAGCATTTGGGACCTCCACTCATGAACAGTGGCACTTTGATTTTGTTAATCTGTCCTGATCATTGATTTCCCACAACAACCGCTCCATTCTGCGCCAGATGTGGAAAAACACATTTTGGGCAGGATGTGAAAAATTACAGCTGTACTGCTCATAAGGAAGTGTGAAGAAATGGCAATGTTGAAAATCTGGAGTGAAAATATTACAAATTCTCAAACTTACAAGTGTGCATGGAAACTGCGTGATGCATGCTCATAACACAGTCATTTTGTGGAATGTTTTCACCAAATTTGCAACATAGGCTTTTTGTCAGCCCACCTCGTGAACAGTGACACTGTCATTTTGTTACTCAGTCCCCAAAGGTTATTCCTTGCACTGACAGCAAAATCAACTTTTGGGACCGAATAACAAAATGTCAGTGACTTGAGTTCATGAGGTGGGGTCCCAAGAACCCCATGTTGAAAATTTGGAGCCAAAAGTCACAAAAATGGGTGAGATATCCACCTAAGTTAACCCCCCATTGATGCCATTATATAGCTTACCGCGATTTTCTTCAGTTCGTGATCAGCTTTGAAAAGTGCAGACGTTTTCTTACTCCACTGAAGATCATCGCGCTGGGCTCTGGAGGTAAGTATGGGGTGTGGGGAGTCGCGAGGAGGAAGTGCACAGAGGGTGAGGGCGAGTTGGGGAGGGGCTGTCATGACCACAGGGACCGTTTTCTGTTTACAGGGTAAAAAAAAAAAATGAACATTGCGGGAAGGTTTTTTCTTTCAGGGTGTGACAAGGACATTTTGGCACACTGAGGTGGGCTTCCAGTGTGCCACCTGTGTTTTTTGGGGACAGGGGACTGAAGCCGATGGGGATTGGGCCATCTGTCAGCAAAAAAAGCATGTCTGTGTTGGGGGGCATGATGCTGACGGGGATTGGGCACCCCCCTTGGCAGACAAAACAAGGGGGAACATTATGCCGATGGGGATTGGGCTCCCCCATCGCAAATTAACTGGAGTAGGAGCATGCCGACAGGAGGATTGGGCACCCCCGATGTCAGCTTTTGCAGGACTGTGAGAGGTGGACGCCGGAAGACGCCACCATGTTTATTGAAATGTTTCTGAAGGCAAGGCACACCCTGCAATGATGGGGCGCTCCCTCATTGCAGCTGCAAAATTCTTTCAAGTTGGTGGCACGCTTCTGAACTGCTGTCATAGACAGCATACTCATTCATTGGTGCCACAGAGATCAGACCAAAAAAGCAGTGGCACCATTGGCCACAACACGGCCGCACCTCCACAAACTGCTACTCCAGCAAGCTGTCACAAAATGTTGCTTATGCTGCGCATGCAGGACAACATAAAAATGACACCATAAACTTCTAAAGGAGAAGCTGTTCACATTTATGCTGTAGCAGCATTTATTAAAGAAGGATGAGCTTTCCCGCTAGTGCAGAGGATGGATTTCTGTCTGCAACACCAGCAACCTGGGTTCGAGACCAGACTCGGGTTCTCAGAGGGCCAGCAGGGGGGAGGAGGTTTGAGCATCCTTGGGGCTGCTGTCTTCCTCTGGGGGTGGAGTAACCAGTACATGACTGACCCCTGCCAGTGGCCAGGAGAATACAGCTGCCAGAGCTGAGCTGTCAGGGAGGTGTGCTGGACATTTGCACATTGTGCACTACGTCATTGCATGCCATGCCTCACAGGCAGCCCATTATCGGACAACCTGCTGCCAGCTCCTTTCATGATGCCCTGTTTCTGTGGCTTCCGTGCCTCCCTCCATGATGCCTGGCTGTTGACTGAGCGAGTCTCCATTGGTGCAGACAAGCCCCGTAGCCACGCCTTGGGGGGGGAGCCAGGGAGGCCTCCCGGTGGGTCTTCTACCAAGAACTCTGTACAGTCTTCCACGGGTGCCTTGCCAGCCCAATGACTCCACCCGGAAGGGGCAAGCCTGGGTGGATCACCACTCCAGGTAAGTCCGGGGGTTGACGGAGGTCGCAGGAATCAGGGGCTGAGTTCTTGGAGGACTGGTACCCAAAAAGCATACTAACTTAAAAAAAAAAAAAAAAAAGGATGAATGCTGTCTTGTAGCATTTGAAAACTGTAAACAGAGTCTCTCTTGATTCAGAAATCCTTATTGGTTAAAACCTTAAAATGCTTGCTGACATGCAGCTTATGTACATCAGTGAGTAAAGAGATTCCCAGCTTGGCAGTTGTACAGATATACACACACGTTTAATATACAGCATTTGTCCGTTTTAATGCAAAACCATAGAAATCATCACTTTACTTGTGTATTATTTACACAAAAACGCAAGTTAAGCAACAAGTTGGAAGTTGTCAAGAAAGACAATGTAAAAATAGACCATACATAACAGAGCTGCACTCTGCAGCAAACAGCAACACAGTTTGTTCAAATTACCGCCCCCCCCCGTGTCCAGAAACCAAACAAAAACAGATACATGGAGGTCCACTGGGTGATTTGTCCCTTGAAGAAGCTGGCTGGTCCAATGCAGATCAAGGTAGAGTAGCTCCCCCCGAATGCTGACTGCCCCTTGCTGTACGTATACTGGTTCCACTGTAAGTGAACCCAGAGCCACAGGGTGAACAAGCCAAGCTCTGTTTTCCATCCTGTTTGTAGGCTTGTGCCAATGATGGGGACTTAACTTATTTACATCTGGGCACTGTGTGGGATAGGGAGGCAGGAGGTCCGTGCAGATGGTGAGTGTGTGGCTGGTGTGGGGAAGCATAGCAGACTATGTGGAGGCAAGCATCCAATAGGGGCTTTGTTGTGGGGGGGTGTCTTCAATTTCAGGAACAAGTTGCAGTTCAGTCTTTCTGACTGCGATCATCGCTAAGAGATAAGGAACCCAGAGCCACAGGTTGAACAAGGATCTGTTTGCGGGCTTGTGTGGACTGCAAGTGATGGGAGCTTAACTTCTTTATTCACAGTTGGTCTTTGCTTGGGACTGGAAGATGGGAGGTCCACGCAAGAGGGAGGGATTAGATGGTGAGTGTGTGGTTAGCATGGGGAAGTATGCCAGACCACATGGAGGCAAAGGCCCAATATGGGCTTTTTTGTGAGGGGCTTTAAATTTCAGGAACAGGTTGCAGTTCAGTCATGCAATCACTGCTGAGCGATTGGGGGCTCAAAGCCACAGAGTGAACAAGCTAAGTGCTGTTTATCAATCTGTTACTGGGTTGTGTCGGCTACAAAGGATGGGGGCCTTATTTCTTTATATACAACTGGGAATTCTGTGGGATTGGGAGGTCCATGCAAGAGAGAAGGATCGGAGGGTGAGTGTGTTGCTGGTAGGGAGAAGCACGCCAGACCACATGGAGGCAAAAACCCAATAGGAGCTTTTTTTGAGCCTACTTAAGACCCAGAATTCCAAGCAAGCAATAAGCATGAGTACCGTGAAGCAGAAGTGTGGAGTCTGACTCTGTGGCATCTGGGGGCATCGGCAGAGCATCCGCAGGGAGGACTGCAAGCCAAAGGTCATACTGCCCAGCTGAGGGCAGGTAAAGCAAGAGCACATAGTAGCACGCCTTGTCAGAGGGTTGCAGCTGAACCCCATCTAGGGTCAACGTACTGTACAAGGGGTTGGTAGAAGGTGACCTTACTGGGAATGCAGCTGGTCCTTATCTAGGGTCAGTGAACTAGCTAGTTAAGGAGTTGCAGGTTTAAAGCCATCCCTATATAGGTTAACTGTCTAGTAGAGATTTCATAGGAGTTGTAGCTTTTCAGCTATCCTCACCTAGGTTAAGGTACTTGTAGCTTTTTAGCCTTCCTGACCTAGGTTAAAGTAGTAGGATCAAATTGAAGGATTCCATGGGGTCGCAACAAAATCCTGTATCGGGTAAAGCTACAAAATGTTGCAGGAACAGTATAGATATGCTGCCAGAGGAGGAGTAAATAACATAATGTGGAGAGAGGGGCTGCTGATAGGACAGGAAGGGTGGGTAGAATAATGTGTTGCAGGGGGTGTGGGAAGCCATTTTCCTAGGAACTCTCTAGAGTTAGGGGGTGTCTGGTAGGGTTGTCAGAACCTTCTGAAGTTCTGGGTTCTAGTTCTAGTCTAGAACTTTTGAAAAAGTTCTAGGGTTCTAATCTTTTTGGAACTCGAACCCTATTTTTTTAATTGTGCTGCCAAAAATGAAGATAATAATAAAAAATGTGAACTTGAGGATATTCTGCAGTATCACACTCTGGGTAAGGTACAGTGCAGTCAAAGGGCACACAGCAGCAGGGTGACCATAGGAGACAGAGTCACACACACAATACAGGGAAAGAGATTTTTCTGTCTCTTCTCCCAACAACGTAATGTATTTTAGTCAAAACAGAAAGGACTCGGCACTCTTTGTCAAAATGAAGTATTCGTATACCAACTGATTTCTTCTTTTTAAAAATGTATTGTTGTAAAAATAAGCAATACATCTGGTGTAGCCTGAGGAGACTACCACAGACCAACATTTCACACTCGAACGGAGTGTTTTGTCAGTTTGAATGGGAAACGTTGGGTCTGTGCTAGTCTCCTCAGGCTACACCAGATGTATTGCTTAGTTTCACCATAAAAAATGTTGCTGGTTTATGAATACTTCATTTTGACAAAGAGTGCTGAGTCTTTTTTGTTTTGACTGAACTCTTTTTGGTACTTTACAAGCACCACTCTCCTAGTAGCGACCCTTCTTTACGTACAGTTAACATAGTGTATTTCTAGGCTTCTGTCATGTATTTGAAGGTAATGCCACAACACAACTGTCCACTGGGCTTCTCACCGTAACACACACCGGGTAATGTGCAGTCAAAGGGCACACAGCAGCAGGGTGACGATGGGCTGACCACAGGAGACGGAGTCACACACACAATACAGGGAAAGAGATTTTTCAGTCTCTTCTCCCAACAACGTAATGTAGTTCTAGGCTTCTGTCATGTATTTAAAGATTATTACACAGTGCAACTGGCCACTGGGCTTCTCATGGTAACACAAACTGGGTAGGGTACAGTCAAAGGGCACACAGCACCAGCTGGGTGATTGACTGGCCACAGTACAAAAGATGCAGTGGAGAAAAACACACAACACAGGAGTAGTGTGTCAAAAAAATCAAAATGCCATAATGGGTCTTCTATCAGGAGCTTTTTTAGAGTGAAAGCACAGTCCAGACTGAGACTCCTGTCCTCCAGACAATTTTTCTTTCTTTTGTGGGACTAGATTTTGGCTTGGAACAAGTTTCATCACACTCAATAAAGTTTTTTAACTTTTTTTTTCTATCACACAAGGGAAAATTCAATATATGATCTCCTTCACCACTCTTTAAGCAAGTGTGATCTCTCCATCCTCCCAACAGTGCCATGAGTGTCGTAGGAGATTGTCTCTCACACACACATGCAGGCAGTGGTCTGCAAGTTAAGTACTGTTCAAGATATTGAACAGGCTGCCCACTGCCTGCAAAAAAATCTGTGCAGCTTGATATATACATCACCAGCCAGACACCCTCCAGCCTCTCATTCTGACCAATGCGGGAATGTGCCTGGCTTCTGCGCTGTCTGCCCGTCTCCTCAGTGGCTCTGCATCACATGACCACTCCAAATTCAGGCTCCTCATGTATATTTGGTGGCGCGGGAGGCAGGGCACTGATCCCTATTCATCAGCCAACTCCCCGCCCTGCCTCCCAGACATATTGACTGCCAGCCCCGCTCCATTTAAAGTTTAAATGGCAACAGTCGCTGCCGCTTGGAGGAGATAACAGTGTGGCAGGTTCCACTGGTGGCATGATCGGATCCCAATGTGTGTGAGTAAATCTCCTCTCGGGCCGGGGGCACTGGCAACCCTGACTGGGAGAATGGGAGAAATGTTCATTTTATTTGCACTGGACTTGGCAAGTGGGAGGGGTTCAGAACACCCAGGACCCCCCGTGACTTTAGCTGCATTCTTCAGCTGGTGCTGAGATCAGGACGGGAATGTGAATTTGGGAATGGGTCGGGATGGAACAGGACTCTCTCGGGTGAGTTGGGTTGGAATGATAGTTGCCTGTGGTAATTGTAATGAATCGAACTCTATTAGGAACGCTGTAGTGTTCGAGTTCTAAATTAGAACTCGAACACCAGGGTTCGAGGAGGGTTTGAATCTTTATCGAACTAATTCTGACAACCCTAGTGTCTGGTCAGTAGGAGCCTAGATTAGCTTAGGACCAAGATATGGCAGCTTAGATGGGAGTTAGGAACGTTAGTAGAAAGCGGACATCTGAATGGGGTGTGGTTGGAGAGGGGAAGGATGGCTAGTTGGGGGTAAAGAATGGAGCCTAGATTGAGGGGGGTCTGCAGGGGGGAGGAATGGAGGGGGGCTAAAGCAAGCTCCCTGGGTCCCTCTCCCTCAGCAGTAGAGGAGGCCTGGGGAGAGGTATGGACACTAGTAAGAGGAATAAGGAGGGCCAGGAGGGAACGGAGGCTGGTGGGAATACTCCCAGGAGTGCCGGTGCAGAGTAGATTCCTCCCATTAACTAGAGAAGGTATGGGTAAGAACAGTGGGGGAGCTAGGGGGAAGCAGCAACAGAAGAGGGAAATAATTACTAAGGAGGAGGGCAAGAGGATAGGTGGAGATGTAAGTAGAGACAGAAGGATATGGAGCGGACAGGGCAAGGAGGGAAGGGACCAGTGGAGGAGGGCAGAATGGGAAAATGGTGTGTCAATGAAAGTGGGGTGCAGGAGGTCAGAATGTGGGGAGGAGACTGGAGAAGTGGGGATCAGCCAAGGAAGAACAAGCAGGTAAAGGGGGGAGGGAACTCATGGCAGGTGGGGAAGGGAATGTTATGATCTCTGAGGAAACTCCATAGTTAAGGGAATGAGATGGAGAGACACAGCTAAGGCAAATCGTTGAAGAGTGCACTGTATTCCAGGTATGACTGCAGGGAAGGTAGGGCCAAGGATAGCTGAGAACATGGGTGGGGGAGCAGCCACATATCATCATTTACCTTGATAAGAAAGATCTGGCTGACAGTGAGGTGGGGGTAATCCACGACAGGTTCAGGGAAGTAGGGAGGATCTGCAGTAAAATGAGAAGTTCAGTAACCTTCTCGGAGGTACTTACCAGTATCAAGGACCAGCACTGCAAGAAAGGCTGGGATAGAGGACTTTAATGTCTGATTCAGGGGGTGGTGTAATGAGGAGGGAAATGGGCTAACTGGTGGCTGGCAGAACACATGAGAGAACAAGGATCTTTATGCACCAAACAGACTGTGCCTTAACAAGAAGAATATGAAAGTGCTTAAGGTTGGATTTGACAAGTATATTAGCAGGGACCTGAATTTAAGCTGATAGGGAGTAGCAGGGGTCGAAATTTCCTTTGTTACCTGAAGGAGGAGGTCATGAGGCCTTCCCCCATTAGGAAAAGAGGATGAAGGGACAGAAGGGAGGCAAAATATGAAGGGCAGGAGGGTGGGACCAGGTACAGGGTGGGGGGGCAGGTAGTCCAGCCATGGGTGTAGCCAGGCATACTCCAAGTACTCCATGGTGTGCAATTTTATATAAGGGGTAGCAAATAGACTCTGAACTGCTTCCTTTTTCCATAAAAACTAACAAAGAAAATGTCGAACCTTACTGTAATTTTATTCATAGGAGTCGAAACTAGAAGGACTGGTCACTAAAACTGTCTTTGCATCCCAAGGACAATATGACTTTACAGGTTCTGGGATGGTATGGGGTGTCTTAGGGAGCAATGCATGGTATTTGTATGTACCCATGCATGGCAACAACCATTGTCATGAGATACAAAAATTGTATTTGTTGTGCCAAATAAGGCAACAAACATGGTCCTGGTGTACATTTGTGTATTGTCTGGCTACACCCCTGAGTCCAGCAGTGGAGGAGGACTCTAGTCGCAGTGGAAGGTTGTGTCTCTGAATGCGAGCGGCTTGGGAACAAAATGGTTGAGCTGCATTCACTGATGGTGGAGGGGGAAGTGGACATGGCTGCCTTCACAGAGACATGGGTCATGCCAAACCATGACTTGGATCTCTCTGTCCTGAGGTACATGCTGTTTAGGAGGGTTGGGGGTAGGTGGTCATGGGGAGTGGCTCTGTATGTAAGGAAAGGGATCAACTGTACTAGGGATGAGGAGACAGCTGGAAGGGCAGAGTTGGGTTTTATGTAATATGGGTGAGTTTTTAAAGTTGCTGACCAATAAGAGCGACTAAAAAACTGCCCAAAGACAACACAGTGAGCAACATAAGACTGACCTCCGTAAACAGTGACAATAACAAAAATATGCCATAACCAGGCATAAAAACAAACTTTTTAATGGGTGGGGCTGTGCCCCCTGCACCTCCCTTTGTAGGGGCAAGCTCCGCATCTCCCAACTTTAAAGATTCTTAACGGGTGGACTTGGAAAAAATATGGAAAACCTGAGGGGAAAAAAATGTCTTCCGCACCCAAACCCAGGTGTTTGAGCTCCACAGGCAGTGGCTCAAGCCACTACACCAAACAGCCAGCACAGCAGGGCTTCGCCATACAAATCAAGATATCCTGTTCGAGCGAGTGCAGCTTTCTTCTACGCGCACTCTAAAAATCCATAGTGGTGTCTTCTCATACTCGCTCTTTTTACGAGCAGTTCAATAAAACACGCTCAGATCACTGTACACCCAGAGATGCTGTGACTACAGCTGCAGTCATCAAAAGGTAGAGATACTGTGAAATAACATTTTGCCAGTGAAACTGCCACAAAATCGGCAATTTCACCATGTGAAATGTGAAATTTCACCTGAAAATTTCAAAATGCCACCGGAAAAATTCAAAATTTTGCCGGAAAAGTTCAAAAGTTCACATGAAAATTGCAAAATTTCACATTTTGCAGCACAATTTAGCCATTTTGGGGCAAAATGTTGCAATTTTTGGGCAAAATTGTGAAATTGTTGGGTGAAATTTTACATTTCACACCCACAACATATTTCTCAAACTGTGGAAATTTCACGAAATATTTCACGTAATGCAATTTCTCAATTTCACACAGCACTATTGAAAGGTAAAAAGCTAGGGTAACAGTGGGGTACAAGCCATCAAAGCAGGAGGAGGATTTGGATAGGGAACTGGGATCCAAAACTGTGGAGATGGCTGGCGGGCAGGAGCAGGGATCATGGGGGGGTTCAGTCTACCTGGGGAGGATTTGAAGATCCCTGTTACCACCTGTACCAGAACTCAGATGCTGCTCAAGGCATTCCAGAGTGGGTTTCTGACACAATATGTCCTAGAACCTACAAAGGAGAGGGCTGTACTGGACATGATGCACATGTCCAGGAGATGAGAGTGGAAGCACAACTAGCTGGAAGCAACTATCACACTGTGTGGTTTCACCTGGACATCGACAAGGAACAGATTGGGACTAAGACAAGGGTGTTAGGACTTCAGGAGGGCAGACTATGGAAAGATGGAGCAAATGAGAATTCTGGAATGGCCCCTCGCAGGGATCAGGAAAGAAATGGGGGTAGACCAGAAATGTGCTGTCATCAAGGAAGGGCTGTTGGCAGCCACTAATGAGTATGCCAAGATAAAAAGCAAAAAATCCAGTGTCCTGATTCAATTTTGACTTGTTTAACTGTTTATTTATATAATGTGTTTATCGGACTATGGAAAGTTTTATCCTATATAATATTATTTGTTTTACTTGTACCTCATTGCTTGTCATTTCCTGTATCATTGTTTTCTACCTCCCTGATGTGGAGGCTTTGCAAAAGAGTCTCTGACTCAAAGGTTTGTATTTCCAATTCTGTAATAAATAAATAAAATAAAGAAGCTCAGCTGGTTTGGCAGGGAGGTAGCCCAGGTGGTAAAGAGCAAAAGGGCAGCCTTCAGAAAGTATAAGTGCACCTACAGGGACAAGGGTAGGGAGGAATACAGCAACAAAGCAAGGGAGGTGAGCCAAGCAGTACAATTGGCCAAGGCCAAGAAGGAACTGCAGCTGGCAGAGGGGGTGGAAATTGGAGAGAAGGCCTTCTTCCAGGGCATCAGGGAGAAGAGGGATATCAAGGATGGGACAGTCAAACTGAAAAAGGAAGAGGAGTGCATGGAGGGTGTTGTGGAAAAGGCAGAAGTACTTTACAAGTACTTCTGTTCAGTCTTCATGAAGGAGAAGGACAGCCCAGTACCCCAGGGGAGGAAAGGGGAAGGTAACTGGAGGGAGGAGATACAGATGGGGAGATCGAAAACGATAGGTTAAGGAAGGAATTAAAGGCCCTGAAAGTGGATAAGTCCCTTGGACTGGATGGCATACACCCTAGGGTTCAAAGGGAGTTAGCAGAAGTGCTGGCAGGGAGCTATTTAACATCTCTCTAGAGACAGGAGTGGTACCCCTGGACTGGAGGGCAGCACATGTAGTACCCCATACATTAGAGTAGGCCATTGGATTACCTTGGTAATTAAAACAGAAACATAGAAGTTGATGGCAGATAAGGACCGCAAGGCCCATCCAGTTTGCCCATTTCTTTTTCTACCTTATGAATGTGCCATTGGCCTTTGCTCTGTCAATGGCCTATCTATTCATACTCATCTGCATTGCTCCCTTATGCCTATCCCATGCATGTTTGAAGCCTTGCACTGTATTCATATCCATCGCTTCCTGAGGTAGGCCATTCCATGCATCCTCCACCCTTTCTGTGAAAAAGAACTTCCTGACATTACCCCTTAATCGGCCTCCTTCTAATCTCATGCTGTGTCCTCTTGTCCTGCTATTTTTCTTATAATTTTTCTTGTAATGAAACATGTTAGACTCTTTCACCTTGTTAATACCCTTAAGGTGCTGAATTATTGTCCAGTAAGTCTGACCTTGATGGCCGGGAAGCTCATGGAAACCATGCTGAAAGAAAGGCTAGTACAGTACACTTTCTGGATGAAAATGGGCTCCATGATGATAGGTAGCACCGTGTGTCAGGACAGTCCTGTCAGACCAACCTAACTGATTTCCGTGATTGGGCAACCAGGACAGTGGAGAAAGGCCAAGCAGTAGATATAACTGTATCTAGATTTTGGCAAGCCTTTGATTGTGTTCCCTACAGGAGATGGACTGAAAAGTGTGAGGACTTGGGGATAGGGGGAGAAACTGTGTAGGAGGGTAAAACACTGGCTACAAGATAGAAACCAGAAGATGGTGGTCGGAGAGGGGAATTCTCGGATGCTAGACCAGTCACTAGCGGGATCCCACAAGGCTCAGTGCTCATTGCAGTGCTATGCAGCATGTTCATCAGCTGCATTGCAAATGGGGTAAAAAGAAAAGTATGCCTCTTTGTGGATAACACAAAGCTCTGTGGGAGAGTGGACACAGAAGAAGGGAGACAGGACATAAGGGAGGACCTGGCTAAATTAGAGAGCTGGTCAGGTATTTGGCAGCTGGGATCCAACACTAAAAAGTGTAAATGCACCTGGGGGGCAAAGAATGCATATACCAAATACTGGTTGGGAGGTATGCAAATCACCAAGTCAGAGGAGGAGAAAGACAGTGTCAGGTGCAAATAGCTCTGCAATAGCAGTGCGGTAAAAATAGCAAGGGATTAACAGCACCAGGGGAAACAGTGAGTAGCACAGAACAGCGCAGGTCATTTGTGTGTCATCTGTAACTTGTTGTGTTGTGAACGTAACCAATATAATACAGTTGCAATCACCCCCAACCAGGTTGCCAGTGTAGTGTAGTGGTTAGTGTTGGTGGCTGTGGTGTGGTAGACCAGGGTTCAAGGATTCCTATTGCTAGAATTTTTTGTTTCTTGAACTATTACCACAGCTCCCACATGAAAGTTTTGCTCTCCTTCTACATTCATCGCCCTGCCGCGATACTGACCCTCCCCAAGTTCTGTCCCCCCACCACTGTCTTTCCCTGTATTCACAAAAAGTGCATCCTGGACTCTGTTTATATATGTGTAATCCCCAGGTGGTGCTATCCCAAGGGCTACTACCCCTGCCTGTTTGGCTAGTTGTAGGTTGAGGGGCCTGGGTACGGAAATGGGTGCCTCCACCCAGAGTACAGGGTTGTTAGTAGCAAGGCTAACCTGGGTACAGCCATCGGGGACACTGTCACCCCCTCTTTCCCCTCTAGTGGCCTAGACAATACGCAGCAAACATTTTCACAGTAGCCTCTATTCAGCATACAATTCCCCACAATGTTTGCACTTACCACCAGGGCTGGTTCCACCAGTTCAGCCCTGGAAACCCCCTGTGAAACAAGGTTAGGCACAGCAAATAAAACAGTACAGTGCTTTCAGTACAAACTGGAACCACAGTTAGATTAAATGCAAAAAGAGTTAGATCTGATTTATTCAGGGAAGTTGAACAAGGAAGGGGCGTAATCAGGTTGATTGATTCTATAACTGATCTAGTGAGGCAATTCTGCATGCACTTATTAGTCCCTCAACACAGTCACACACTCTGGGTACCCGGTAGGAAAAGGGTGGGCTAGCCAGGAATGTTGCCCAGGGAAGGCCAGCGTCGCATCTGGTTGGGGACCTGTGATAGAAGAAAGAAACATGCACTACACACACTATTTGTAATCCGGAGCCGGAAGGCTCAGTTCGTGAAGGAAAAAACAACAAGGCAATCAGATGACAACACTTTAGATTTAGCTGTTGTTGCAGGGAGCTACCCTGATGTTTACTCACGATACCCAATACAGGATGTAGGCAGGATGAAATCGGGACTGCAGTTGATGAGCTGGAGTGCCAGGAGAAGCAGGGCCCACACGATTCACCAAGGCGTGATTCCTGTTCAAGGTGTTGAGCAGGGGGGCTGATCCCCAGGCAGGTCTCTCGTCAATGACTTTCTCTGTGGTGTGAGTAATCTGGCTGAGCCAGTATGGCAAGGCCCAGACCAAGTGGAGATGAATGCGGATTCAGTCCGGTGGAGCTGGATGCAGCCTCTAGCAAGCAGAACACAGTTCAGCAAACAGTGCGGAACCAAATCATGACCCACTAACAGCACATTTACATGTAAAGAAATTCTACTGTACCAGGCAGATGGCTTTCCGGTCACAATTACAGAGTCTTTGCACCAAACCAGGAGTTCAGAGGTAGCTGGAGGTTCTGATAGGCCGATCGCGTTCAGCAAATCTTTGGTCTTCTTCAGATTTTGAGCCTGGTCACAGTTCAGTGACTCAATTGTCCTCACAATTCGGATTCAGTCCAATAAATTCACAAATTCCCTCTCAGGGAAAGTAGGCAAGCAAGCAGGCCAAAACTCAATCCTTGCACAGTTCTCCCACGCAAAACTATGCAGAACTGCTGCTCGACTATCTCGAGCTGTTCACTCTTTCACTTCCCAGCTCAGACTGATCTTAGCTGCAGCAGCCTGGGACTTTCCCCAGGAATCCAAAAGGTTCGGTTGGCTGATCTTTCTGTCAGTCAGTTCAAGGGCTCCCCATCCAGGTCCATTTGGGCGACAAAGCCCAGAACTACAATTCCTACAGAGTTTTGCTCCCACAAAACCCCTGGGGACAGGCTCCATTTAAGAGTCCCCAAAGGTACTGATTGACCCATTCTGGCAGTCCAGGGCCAAGATGGTCATGATAAACAGAACTGTCCATGCTGCAAAGAAAGCAGGTTAGACAAACTACAATATCGTTACTATCCTAGTAGATAATCCGCAAATAAGTACTGCTTCTCACAGAGCTCGCTCTGCGCAAATAGCGATGGAAGAACAGAGTGATTATCTGGCAGCCCAGGTGGGACTTGAGCATAGAAACACTCAGCCCCTTCCCAGATTAAATAAGCACCACGTTATTGGCAGCTCTTAAGGTGACAAAGCACAGAGGCATTAAGGCACTCTCACACAAATGGTTTTAAAACGCTAAGACACAGGACACCAGCCTGGCAGTGGACATTTAGGCAGGCCCAATGAAGACTTGTTGGGAACTCCCATTGTGGGGGGGGGGTTACATATGCAGAGGGGGGAGTGCAGATGGTGGAGCCACCCACATTCAGCATTGTACTGATTGTTTTGCAGGCTCTCACATTGTCTTCCTCTACATGTCTCGAGTTTTGTTAACCCGTTCAGGGCTTTTGCACTTCTGGTTCGCGCTATGTTGTTGAGCATGATTGTTCCCCTCATCCTTTTTCCCTCACTGTTATTGTCAGTGCTGTTATCCCGGCGCTATTTTCACTTAGTCCTGAGAAAAAACTTGCTTGTGACCATTACAAGTTACCTGAAGCATTCAGCACACTCCAGGACAGCAGCGGCCAAAGCAAATCAGATGTTAGGATGTATAGCAAGGGTATAATCAGCTGGAAAGGGAGGTAATCCTGCCACTATAGATGTCACTGGTTTGGCCACATCTAGAGTACAGTATGCATTATTGGAGCCCTTACCTAAAGAAAGATATCAGCTCACTGGAAATGGTACAGAGAAGGGTGACCAAGATGAACTAGGGACAACAAGGCAGGTCAAACGCGGAGAGACTCGGAGATCTCAACATGTACTCCCAGAAAGATAGAAGGGAGGGGGAGATATTATTGAAACCTTTAAATACCTTGAGGGTTTCAGCAAAGTGAACTCTGAGGGTCTCTTCAACCTTAGTGGGAACAGGATCACTAGGGGGCACTGCCTCAAACTGATGGGTGGATGTTTCAAGAGGAAAATGAGGAGACATTTTTTCACTGAGTAGGGGGCGGTAGCAAAATGGAACAAGTTGCCAGATGAATGTGTCCTCCTGAAGACTGTGAACAGCTTCAAGAGAGGCTGGGACAAGGTAAAAAGGAAAATTGCATTGGGGGGGCGTTGAAGGGGAGGGAGAAGTAGATAGCGAGGAGAGGGGGCAGATCCCTCAGTACTTACTGGGTGGTCTGCAAATCTGAGTAGACTAAATAGACCACAAGGTCTTTTTCTGCTGGCTATTTTCATATGTTCATATGACTGTATGCTCCCCCCCATGAGTCTGACGTGACTTTGGAATCCACTTGATCAATCCCCTCAAGAATACCTCAACTCAACTGAACTCATCTTTATTTGTTAAAAGTGTCATTCAACAAGTATCATGGCGCTTGTACAATCATTTAAAACACTCAGTTAATAATCAATAAATACTACATGTAAGTATGTTCTCCTGACCACAGTCAGTTCATGCCCACCCCCCATATACTGACTGCCCATCCAACTTACCCAGCCGAGTACAACCCAGGTCTAAATTATGCTAAAAAGGATACATCCATGTCCTCTGAGTCTTGAGTTGGAATTGAATGGTGTCCCTCCGTCAAAGATCTTGGTCTTGGTCCCATGTTGAATCTTTTAGACCAGGTGCCATGAACTACTGAAATACCCTCCTCATCTAAACTGCAACTGCTGACTGATTGCCAGGTCACCTGTAGAGCACAGCTTGCTCAAGCCTCTGATCAGGACAGGAGGACAAACTTCACACACTGGGCTACCAGGTCTTCTTAAGGGGATTGATGAATTGGACTTCAGAGTCATGTTGGACTTATCAGGTGGCAGCCACTACACTTACAACAGAGGGACAGTCATCATTCAGGGGGGCTACTTTACCTAGACCTGAATGGGGCCAGCCAGATTCTTTGGGGGACAGACCTCCCACTAGATTACCGGGTATCTGTTTTTTGGTTTTGGGACACTGGGGGTGGGGGCGGGGGGAGCTGAATGAACTGTGTGTGTTGATACAGTAGTTGCTGCAGAGCAGAATGCATCCCTGATATGTCTGGTCTGCTTTTATATTTCATTGTGGGAAAACTTCCAAATCATTACTTAACTTGGTATTTATGTAAATAATTTGTAAGTTAGATGATGATTTCTATGGTTTTGCAAAACAAAAACTGTTATGAAGTTTGCATAATAAATTTGTGTGTGTATACAGTACAATTGCCGAGCTGGGAATCTGTCTCCTCACTGACATCGTCACACTGCACATCAGCAGCCATTTTAGGGTTTTTACAGAGCAGGATTTTTTAATCAGGAGAGGCTTTGCAATTGTCAAATGCAAGAAACTGCATGTATATTGCAGTTTCAGCATAAATGTAAACAACAGTCTCTTCTTTACAAGTCTATTGAGTCATTGTTATAACACATTGTGCCCTATGCACAAACTATACGTAAATCACGCATAGCTCATCTGCTCAGGTCCGCACCGCATCACAGGCATGAATAAGCTGACATTCACTAATCCCAACCCCCTGTCTGCTCCCCTGACTCCTAGCATGTAGCTGTGTGGCTGAGGAACGTGAGGGCGGAGTGTGGGCCACTGGTGCACATCCAGTGGTATGCATGTTCCGGGTTCCGCAGTGGATCCCCATCCGCCTATGGGTGGGGGACCATGGTATGGTGTGGATCTACTGGGTATTAACATCAGGTGTTTGCCTTAACAGCCACCCTGAGCCCTCCCAGGGAGCCCTGCGTGCTGTGGCATTTATGTTCAGGGGGATCCCGGTGCCACTGCACCCCGCCACTGACTTGAGGGAGGGGTACATAAATATTTATGGCAAGGTTCCCCCTCGTGTACATTTGCAAGCCCCATCCCAGCACGCAGTGCTGTTGTGCATGGATACAGCATGGGCTACGCCCCCTGGCATACCACCCGGTGCATAGCTGCTTGGGTGGCCTGGGGATCTAACATGCAGGACGCTAGCACACCCATGAGGAATGCTGCCAGGGGTGCACAGATCACTGCTGTGTGGCATTCAGACATCGGACTGCCTACACGCTGCCCTTACGCAGCACATAGTCATTCGTGCATAGGCCCTAATATGTGTAAAAAGTAAGGTTTTAGGTATCCTTTAATCACAGCACTTTGATGAAGACCATCAGTATGATTTTTGTGAGGTGACCAGAGCTGTGAAGAGGCCAATAGATTGTTTTCATTCATAACTATATGAAATCTGTCAACAGGCAAGAAAAGAAATGTATCAAACGAGGAACAGTGATTACATGGAACTGTTCTCTCACATTTTAGATGGCAAGCAATGGCTTCCTAAAGATTATTTTTACATTACGTTTTGTGTATGTGTGTGCGTGTGTGTGTGTGTGTGTGTGTGTGTGTGTGAATTGGCTGTGTTGAGGCCTGAGTAGTGACACACAGAATGCAGCACCTGCTGAACCATATTTTAGTCACCTTACCCCCACCCATACACACACACACGCACACACACACACACACACACACACACGATTGCATATCTATGGTGCTCTGTGCTGGGTCTGTGTTTAGATAAACCTCACAAATTAAAAAGTATCTGCATTTTTGTATAATACATGCATTCTACAGTGCATAGAATTCTTCTTTATCAGCATTTGGATTACTTGACCTCTTTTACTCACTCACTCACTCACTTACTCGCTCACTTACTCACTCACTCGCTCACTTACTCACTTGTTCGCTCACTCACTCACCCACTCTAACATTAAAAATAGGAGTTCATGGCCAGCCCAGTGGTGTGGTGGGCTAAAGCACACTATACCTCACCTACTGTCATGCTGGTGACCCTGGTTCGAAAACAGACATGGGTCACTCGGGGGCTGGTGGGGGGAGGGAGGATTGAGAATCTGTAGGACTGCTTTCCTCCTTCAGGGAGAGTGGCTGCTATGACTTGCTGCTTATTTACCACCTGGAGGTGTCCAGGAGGCAGCACAGGTGACCCACACTTAGAGGGAAAGGACCCCACATTCAGGGCACGTCTCCGTAGAGGTGGAGCTCGCACATCATGCCCATTGCACATCTGGATGAAGGCCTAGGGGTGAAAACTGGCAGAAAGTCACCACCAACAGCAGGATGGCGACAGATCCTTGCACCAGCAACAGGGCACCTGTCACAGGTCCTGTGGCAGAAGATGACAAGGGAATGTAAGTCCCGGAAAAGCCAGGTGATGGGACTATGGGGGCTTGCCAGAAGGGGCCTGTTGGGGGCAGACTCAGGGGATAAAAACTTGTGTAAAAAAAAGAGAGTTCAAAGTATCTGCCCTCAGGCAGTTGAAGCAAAAGTAACTGCCTATCCCTGTGGCATTCACCTTGTCTTAAAGACAAACTGTCAGCAGTTGGGAAGTAGTTTTTTCATAACAGTCTGACCCTGGCTTCCCAGAAGTGGTCTACAGATGTGGCTGCTTTTACCATTGCCAGATTTCACTCCTTTCATGGAGCTGAAGATGTGGATTGAAGGTATAGATTTAAGGAAGACTAATGTTACAATTTGACATGCACAATCTGTCTATGGTGTGGTCTACATAGTGACATGTTCCTTGGATCTTCTCAGTACCACTGGTACTTTGATGAGCTACTCGTAATACCGGGACTAAAAATAGAATAGAATTTCTGTAGCACTGTTCATGCACTGCATTCCAAAGTGCTTTACAAGCAGTTTATTTACACAGAAAAGCATTACTGAGATGCGGCATCTCATTTCCAGCGTGCTCCTGCTTCTGCACAGGACAGCTTGAGGCCTTTCAGTACTGTTGGTACTTTGATTTCTTTTGGCCTCAGGCTGCATTTTCCTTTAAATTCAAGTGACTAAATGTATGTGGCTGAAAGAAGTTTCTTTCATAGCTGTAGATACTATTCCAACGCACTTCTATTCTCCTGCTGTGTGTGCACATTTTCCTTTCTTCACTCTATGGACTGGGCCTGTGCTGCATTGTTCTCTGAAATGAAAACGGCCAAGCCAAATTGAAAACAGCCAACCCACTGTAAACAAAAAACTGATTTCTTTTTTCATTATTGTTCTTATTGAAATCAATTAATCAGCATCAGCCTGATCCAGACGTAGAGATGAATTTCCTCCTTTTCTCTTTTTCTGATTTCCCAGACCGATGACATCCTGTAATGACCTGCTTTGAAAAGCTTGACAGCGCTGTCTCCTCTGCTGCCCTGAGCGGATTATCTAACCATACCCTATGATGTCAGCTCCATGCAGGCCCTTGCCAAGCTGTATGTGGATGCCCATACAAAACAGTCTATAAAGTTGAAAGCCTTAAAATTTGAAAAGCATAAAGGGACTCACAGGGAAAGAACCATCAGCACATCTATAAAGTTATAGAGCACAGATAAGACGACTGTAGCTATTGCTTTATCTTGGGAATTTTCCCTAATAGTTTTGTGCATTTTTACAGTGGAACATCAGATACAATAAAGGAAAACAGGGACGCACTGGGACCAGTGGTGCTCACAAGAAAAAATCCAGATTCGTAAGCAGCAAACTCAGGCACACACCACCCAAAGAAACTATACCACATGGTTCACTATATGAAGAACATTTATTAAAATAAAAAGGCAACTGCCTGACATGTTTCAGACAATACTGTCCTTTATCAAAGGCTAGAGAAAATAAAATGAGAAACCACTTAAATAGACAATTACAAAAACGTCACTATGACATAACAATCTCAAAAACCAATAGGTCACACACAGAACACAATAATTGATTAATAAAAGCTGAAAGACATAAAAAAAACTTTAAAATCTCAACACTTAAAACCAGACTTATTTGTCTTCTAGATAAGGTTTAATATCAAAACCCACATTAAGGCCTGGACTTTTATCTGCCTTTAAACGTATGATCCATCCTGTTTCTTTCTTGAGTACCTTATTATTAAAATTACCCCCTCTCAAATTTGGAAAAAACTTTCTGAATGCTGTGAAAGGAGAACATATGCTGGCTGTTATTTCTTGCCATCCTCGTGTGGGCCGCAGTTGCACATGAGAGATCGCTTCTTTCAGTTGCTCTAGTATGTTCTCTCACACGAGTCTCAAAGACTCTAACAGTCTCGCTAACATTTTAATGTTTTTTTATGCCTTTCAGCTTTTCTTAATCAATTATTGTGTTTTGTGTGACCTGTTGGATTGTGAGATTAATTATTATGTCATAGTGACATTTTTGTAATTGTCTGTTTAAGTGGTTTCTCGTTTTATTTTCTCTAGCCTTTGATATAGGACAGTATTGTCTGAAACGCATCAGGCGTTTGTCTTTTTTATTTCAATAAATGTTCTTCATATAGTAAACTGTGTGGTATAGTTTCTTTGGGTGATGTGTGCCCAAGTTTGCTGCTTAAGTATCAGTTACATGCATCCCAGGGGGAAGACTAAACTTTTGAACACACCTGAGTGACAGGGTATTACAGCAGTGTCTTGGATATCTGTTTCGCCAGGGGAGATGACTAGTTCCATGAATACGCCAGAATGACAAGGCATTATAACAATGCATCGGACACCTTCATTGCCAGGGGAGGGACTGAAATTCATAAACACACATGAGAGGTCATTATAGCATGACCTCAGGTACCCGAGGAGAGGGTGTTATTACTTGTATGTCTCTCATGTCTCAGTTGTAACCCACAGGCCACATAAAGCAGGGTCTCTGTCTCACCCATATTCATATTCCTGCAGCCCAGTTCCTTGTTACCGCAGGGCCACGGTTTACTAACCCAACAAGGTCTAGGCATGCTTTCTCATTCAAAGCCTGTGCAGCCTGAACTGTAGGCACCACGGCATGGACAGAAAAGATGATCACTTCACCAGATATGCACCCCTGGCATTCCTTCTTCACCAGTGATCCCTGCTTGGTGTCGCTAATGTCTCAGGTCTCATTCCATATCACTGCGTATCTCTCTCAAGTCACTTGTCTCTCTCACACTGCCCAACTGGCTTTTGTACATTCACTTTCACACAAACCAAGATGGTACCAAGCAGGAGATCAGCACTGCTTGTTCATTATTTTAGGCTGTATTATTTTTTATGTGCCAGTTTTGTTACTTTTGCCGGTTTTGTGGGAGATGTGGAGTGATCCCTTGGTATGGGCTGGCAACAAGTAGGTTCTGGGTGCTAGAAATAAGTGCAGGCAAGCAGTCATTGTGAAATAATGCATGGTCATGTGGTGTGTTTTGTACAATCACAGAGCAGGATTTTCACAGATTTGTCTTACTCATGTGTAGCTCAGGCACCATGTGCCAATGGGCTACTACCCCTGCCTGCTGGCCCTCGTACAGGTTAAGGGGCTTGGGTCCTGCTACAGTGACTGTTGGGGGTTCTTTCCCAAAGTTATAAATAATAGCATGGTGCCTACACCCAGAGCAAGATGTAAGTGGGTCTGGTGACTGGGTGATACAACCTCCTGGGATACTACACCTACCCACCTCCCCGACCAGCCACCCTGTACACTGGATCCCCAAGAACCTTTTCCCATCAAATACCATAAAACTACTAGAAGGAAAATTGCAATGAAATTCTCTGGACACAGCAATTTCAGCAATTAACTCACAGCTTTATTGGGGGTAAGGGCTAGGAAAGGGGGTACCTGGAATAGGGATAACTGTGGAATGAAACAAAGTTAGTGACATATTGGTAAACAGCAACATAAGAGCCTGTAGGTCAGTCCACCCCCGGCTGCCCACCCCCACTGCTACCAGTGTTACATCCTGAGGAGTCCCTGGGTACCCACCAGTTGCAGGCCTGGACATTGCCATGGGTTGGTCAGCAGCTGGGGCCCTGAAAGCTTGGAAAATGATTAGATTAAATTCACACTCCCTGGTTATATTTCCAGGAGCTAGGTCCTGGGTACTCATGGTTTGCAGAACTTATCAGCAGCTTTGGTTGTAAATGCCAGGTGTCTTAGAGTGTGGAGCTCTGCTCAGTAAGTGCAGCAGTGGGCAGAAGGGGAGATAGTCTCTGGTCCCTTGGCAGGTTGGATCTTGCTTGAAGGTTTTGCAGCTTGTCCCCTTGATTGAAGATCTGGCTGCTTGTCACCTTCAGCCGCTTCTGGCCCGTTGCAGAGCTCGATGGCAGGTCCACCATCAGCCCCAGAAGGCCTAGATATGGGAGTGACTCCACAGCCCAGCTCCCCATGAGGGTTGTAGATGCCCTAGCACCCCAGCAAGTGCCATTGTCCTCCTGAGACAGTGTGTCCCTCTTGGAAGGGGTTAACAGATTCCCTCCCTGGCTCTGGGTGAGGACTCCCAAACTAAGAGCCCCCTTGCAGTCCCTGCACAGAATCCTTGAGTCACAGGAAGTTAGGCAGTTTTTCACAGATAATACACAGTGCCAGTTTTCCACGGGTGCTAGCCTTCAGCCAATAGCTTCAGTACACAATCAGATGATAGAAATCAGAAGAGGAGTCAGGGCTAAGCAAGTCTCTGCTCACTTTCAATGCTTCCAATGCTTCCAAGGTTGAAATTGTTCAAAAGCAGTTTCCATGCAGCTTCAGCTGGGATGCAGCTGTTAGCCACTTCAGTCAGTCCACCAAGCAGATTCACACAACCCGGCTAGCACCTGACTCCAAAGACACTTTGCCTCAAAATATTTGGATTGATGTTCCAATCCTTAGAGCAGTTTCTCTGCAGCAGCTGGTAAACTCCCCAACAGACAGCACAGCTCTAACAGCTCAGTTCCAATCACAGTGCAGGGTCCCTGCAGCAGCTATTTTCTCCAATTAGAACAGTACAGTTCACAGTACCTGGGGAATTTCACAGTCCGTCCAATATCCCACTCTGTTCTGCATCTTAAATTCCATCTCCTCAGTGGCAATCTCCAAGCTAAGACCTGGGGGTAAAAGATGGAGATTAGTGCCCAAGAGATGGATAGGCAGAAAAGGGGTAAAATTCAGCAGAAGGGCAGACAGCAAGGAGAACCAGGGATAAAGGACAACCAAGGAAGGGGCTGGAGTAGAACAGCTAAACAGTCTAGGGAGGTCAAATCATGGAAAGCCATGTGCGCAAATGCCAGGAGCCTTAGCAACAAGATGGAAGATCTGGAGGCTGTCATGGTGCAGTCAGACCTGGACATTGTGGCCATCACTGAAACCTGGTGTAATGATAACCACGACTGGGAGATGACCATACCTGGCTACAACATATTCAGAAGAGACAGAGCAGGCAAGAAGGGAGGAGGAGTGGCACTGTATGTGAAAAAATGACATAAGGGCCACAGAGATCCAGGAGGAACAAAATGGGGGAGAGATACTGTGGGTTAAGCTGGAAAGGAAAATGGGGAGAGCCATCCGCACAGGTGTGGTCTATAGACCAGCAGTCCAGGAGGAAGAAACAGATAGGGAGCTGATGTTAGCCATCCAAAGGATGGCAGACAAGGGTGAGGTAGTACTGGTTGGAGACTTCAATATTCCAGACATGGACTGGAGCATCCCAGCAGCAGCATCAACTAGGAGCAGATTTATCCTGGACTCCCTTCAGGGTGCCTTCCTCAAGCAACTGGTCATGGAACCAACTCGGCAGAAGGCAATACTGGACCTTGTGCTCACAAACAGGGACAGTGTGATGGGGTTAACAGTGGGGGAGCACCTGGGGAACAGTGACCACCAGTTGTTGTGGTTTGAAATCACAGAAATCACAGAAAGAGCAGAACCAAACCACACAAAAACACGTATCCTGGATTTTAGGGGGGCAGACTTTGGGAAAATGGGGAGATACTTGAAAGAGGCATTAAGGGGAATGGGACAGGAATCAGGGGTTGAGGAACAGTGGGCAGTATTTAAAATGGGGATTATAAGAACAACAGAATTATGCATTAAGCAGGTAGCAAAAGGAAAAGGAAAAGGAAAAGGAAGAGGAGACCATTATGGTTTTCCAAAGAGGTAGCAAAGAAAGTGAAAGCCAAAAAGATTGCATTCAGGCAATACAAAAAGACACAGGCAGAAGGGGATAGGGAGAAGTACCAGGAGAAGCAAAGGGAGGCAGGGAGGTCAGTAAGGGAAGCCAAAGCTCAGACAGAAGAACACATTGCAAAATCAGTGGGTAGAGGGGACAAACCTTTTACAGGTACATAAGTGAAAAAGAAAGACAAAGGGAGGGATAGTGAGACTGAAGGGGCCATGTGAGGATGACAACAGTAAAGCTGACATATTGAACAGGTATTTCTGCTCAGTCTTTACTGAGGAAGAGAAGGGTAATGGGTCTGAAGGGAGTACAAGGGGTGAGAATGGTGCAGAAATGGACACAAGTCCCTTTACACGAGAAAGAGTCCTGAAGGAACTGGAAGTAATAAGAGTTGATAAAGCAATGGGGCCAGATGGGGTGCACCCCAGGGTCCTTAAAGAACTAAGAGAGGTGGTGGTTTAGCCGATCACTGGAAACAGGGGAGGTACCCAAAGACTGGAGGACAGCAGATGTAGTCCCCTTATACAAAAGTGGGAACAAAGAGGAAGCAGGGAACTACAGACCAGTCAGCCTCACCTCGGTAGTGGGGAAGATCATGGAAGCACTACTGAAGGAGAGATTGGTGGAACATCTGGTTGTCAATGGACTGCAGGACCCAAAGCAGCATGGTTTCACCAGGGGGAGGTCATGTCAGACCAACCTTGTTGAATTTTTTGACTGGGTGACTAGGGAGGTGGATCAGGGGAGGGCAGTGGACATGGCCTATCTGGACTTCAGCAAGGCCTTTGACACTGTGCCACATAGAAGACTATTACACAAACTGGGGAATATGGGTGTGGCAGGACAGTAGTGTGGTGGGTAGGTAGCTGGCTGGGTGGCAGGACACAGAGGGTGGTGGTAAATGGCTGTCACTCCACAGAGGGAAGAGTGACCAGTGGAGTACCACGGGATCAGTGCTGGGACCGGTCCTATTCAACATCTTCATCAGTGACATTGCACAGGACCTAGAAGGCAGAATTTCACTGTTAAGCTGATGACACAAAGCTCTGTAACAGAGTAGACACACCAGAGGGTGTAGACAGAATGAGAAGGACCTGCAGAAACTTGAAGAATGGTCAGGGTTTGGCATTTGAAATTCAATGCAAGGAAGTGCAAGATAATGCATATGGGGCACAAAAACCCTGGCACAATATATCAGTTGGGGGGTGAGGATATAGCATGCACCAAGCAGGAAAGGGATCTTGGGGTTATCATCTCTGATGACCTCAAGGTAGGGAAACAATGTGACAAGGCAGCAGGTAAAGCAAATAGGATGCTGGAATGTATAGGCAGGGGCATCACCAGCAGGAAAAGGGAGGTCATAATTCTGCTATGCAAGACACTAGTGAGGCCCCACCTGGAGTACAGTGTACAGTTCTGGAGACCATACCTATGTAAGGACATAGACAGGGTAGAGAAGGTTCAGAGGAGGGCAACAAAGATGGTGCATGGATTGCATCACAAGTCCTATGAAGACAGGTTGAAGGAACTGAACATGTACTCCCTGGAGGAGAGGAGGGAGAGAGGGGATATGATAGAGACATACAAGTATCTTACAGGGAGGAACAGGGTGCAGGAATACACTATTTTTAAGCAAAAAAGATGTCCCAGGACTAGAGGGCATGGGATGAAGTTGGAGGGAGGACGATTCAGAGGAAACATGAGGAAGAATTTCTTCACAGAACGGGTGGTGGACAAGTGGAACACCCTGCCGGAGGAAGTGGTAGGGGATGAAACATTCACGGGATTTAAGAATGCGTGGGATAGACATAAAGGAATTCTGGAGGTCAGGGGTAAGGGGCAACAGACTTCTAGAAAAACATAAACTGAACTTACAAGCTCAAATGGGCAGACTGGGTGGGCCATAGGCCCTTATCTGCCGACACTGTCTATGTATCTATGTATCTATGTATCTATGAGCAAGGCCTCTAGCAGTCCAATTCCACACTCACGGAATCCTCTTGACTTGAGAAGACTCCAGGGAACAGACTGACTCAAATCCCGAAAGTCTGTTGGTCTATGCTCGAGAATCTAGGATCCTGATTGGCTGTTCAAGACCATCAACCATTGTTAACTATAGAGATCAATATTTCCTGATTGTGTATTGGGGTACGCTTTAGGTGCCTGATATAAGAAGACCTCCTCTCCGAGAATTCCCTGGGTCCAAATTCAGGCACTCAGAAAGCTGATTGGCTGCTGTCCTGGGGTTAAAGCATCACCAAAATGTCAGCCCCCATTCAGTCTGCTGTAGTCACATAGCTGTCTTCAGTTTAAAATGTCCCTGCAGGGGGTCATGTGATGTGCTTCTAGAAGGCAGCAGCTTCCATAACTGAACTTTGGCCCTCACTCCCTTTAATTCATCCTTTTTCTGCTTTTTGGAATATTCTTTCAGTGGACTTCTGCCTTTTATTGGATGTTATACATCCCTAGCACCAGTTGACTAGAAGAAGTAATGGACTCAGAGATGAAAACATCCCTCCCGTGTTATAACCCACCCCTCACCCCAGACAAAGATAAACCCACCAAGTGGTTCAAACCGCAATCGGCGCAGGCAGGGAAGCTCTTTACCTCATCAAATCTCCTGGCGGAAGATCAATTTTTAGAGGAGTTGGTGCCAGTGAAGGATGTGCTTCAGTGTATCCTTCACTTGCACAATATACTCTAGCCCTACTTTACTTCTGTTCTCCTAACTGTACTTGTTCTTAGCCACCCTTCACAACCCTCCCAATCCCTTACCTCCTGTCTCCTAACTGAACCCTTCCTCTGATTACTTCCTCACGTTATCTCCTATTATACCCCCTCCTCCCACAACCTATTACGCCATTTCAACACTCTACTACCATCCACAAGCTACTGTGCTATTTCAGCACTCTAAGGCTGCCTTCTCCCCCACAATCTCCTCTCCTGCCCACTGATGCTCTCCCCCTTTTTCCATTCCCAGCTTACCCCTATTTTCCCCAGCTTCCCTAGTCCTTATCCTCTTCTCCCCTCCGGTCACCTGCCACACTCCGCTTCGCCTCCTAGCCCCCCTTCTCTCTCCTCCTTTTCTACCTGTTCCTATCCCCCTTGCAGGGTTCTCTGTCATCCTGAAGGGGTATAGATCTTGGCTCCCTCTCTTCTACCCCTCTTCATTTCCCCCCACTTTCTAATCCTGTCCCCCTGGCAGGGTTCTCTGCATCCTGAAGGGGTATAGATTGTCTCTTTCTCTTTTCCCCCTCTCCCTTTTCCCCCACTTTCAAATTCATTGCCTGCTCACCTCCCTTCTTCCTTATCCCCTTCTTCCCCTCCTGTTCCCCTTCCCTTCTCTTCTCTACCACCCCTCTCTGTTTCTGTCCCCTTGCTTTCTGCCTGGTCCTAACCTCCTTGCAGGGTTCTCAGCAACCTGGATGGTATAGATCTTGGCTGTCCCTCTTTCTTCCTCTTCCATCCCCCACCCTCTACTCCTCGCCTGTCCACCTTCCCACTTGTCTTATAACTGCCTTCCCTTGGGTATACAATAGCACTTCGAATTTTATGCTCCCACCTACTACTTCTAGCACTTCAAATGTGATATCCATCCTCTAACCTTTACCCTACTGGATCACCTGCTCTTGGGTTGTTGCAATGTATGCTATATCCGAATATGGTTTTGTTTACTCTGGCCAGTTGGTCTGGGTTATTTCTGCTCTGTAATTGTACTACACTGTTTTGTTTTAGAACTTGTACTTGTATTGCTATGTGTTTGCTTGTTCTCCCAATTCTTGCCCCCCCACACACACACAGAGGACACTTCTGGAAATGAGTTGTTTACAGCTCATGTTGTCTTTCCTGGTGAAACATTTTCCAAATAAATAAAATATCACGGAAGAACTCTGAGTGCTATGAGCCACCACTGAGGCCCTGAAGTGCCACATCAGTAAAGCGGAGGCCCACATCACCTCCTGGTGAGACAAACTGGACCCTGAGGTCACCGGCCTATGCCAAAAACTGCAGCACATGGAAAGCAAGTTGGAGGACCTGAAGTGACACTCCAGACATAACAACATCATCGTTTTAGGGCTAGCAGAGAAGGTGGAGGGCCCTCATGCAGTTTTATTTGCCCAAAAGCTCTGTGAGAAATTGGGGGGACCCTCCTCTAATGTGCCTGAATATATAATCGAGCGGGCCCACAGGGCACTCAGGGCCATGCCTCCTTCTTCAGCTCTACTGCGGCCTTTCATATTCTGGTGCCTCAACTACTTAGACAAGCAACACTTGCCCAGTAAAGTCCAGGACCTCCAATCTTTTACCTGGGAAGGGACTAAAATCTGTGTTGTACAGGACCCACCTGCAGCTGTCCAGCAGAAGCGGGTGGCGTTCCATCCCATAGTATCCAAGCTCATCGTGGCCAATATATGGTTTTGGATGCTATACCTGGCAAAGTTGGTAGCCACGAAGGGGGAGCAACAGAAAGGCTTTGAGACTGTGGAATCAGCCAAGAGAGAGCTTGTGGTGTCTCTGCCGGACCTCTTCAAGGGGCCTTGATTTATTGTTGTTGCTTGGCTTGTTCTGCCTGCTGCAGCAAGTTATGGTGCACAATTCCGGTTGATCTGACTAGCATCTGTGCCCTGCTGAAACACTGGTGATGCTGCTTTACCCTGTTTCTTTTTGTTGGCTGGGGGAGAGCTCATCCACTTTTGGGGTTATTCCTTCATGATTCTGGAGGTGTGCTTGATTTTTCCCTTGTGCCTGTGCCTTTAAAGGTGTCTGGAAAGCTCCAGACTATTTGGAGGTTGCACCAGAAGTGGGGTATGCATTTCCATTCCCTTCCCCCATTTTGCTTCCTGTCCATGGTGTAGTAGTGGTGTTTGCCTGCAGTATGCAATCCCCCTCCTTCACTCCCTACCCTTTGAATTCCTTCTGGCCTTTTGGCTGGTTTATTTGCATTTTGTGGAGAGCTGCAGTTTCTACAGTGATGTCATCCTGGACTTTTATTTGGACTTTCAGCTCGACCGCGTTCTGCCTGCTTCCTGACCAGAGGATGGTGTCATGGACTGGTGCCTCACCCATCTCCCCTTCCACATCAGCATATGAGATTTGGTCCCTTCCTAGCTCCTTTGCTACGGATGGAGAAGTTTTTTTTTGCTTTTCCCGGACTTGCTAGTGACAGTATTATTACTAGTTCTAGTTTATAGTCTGCATGGTCTCTTCTGGGATGTTTTGGAGACTTTGTCAAACTCTTTGTCATGGACTTGGATGCTCTTGAACTTTTTTCCATTTATTGTGTATTATTTTTGGTTTGGTCAGGGGCTAAATTGTTGGGGAAAGGAAGGGGGTATTTAGTTAATATATGGGAATTTGTATGGGATATCTCAGTTTTTTGTATTCTATAGCTTGGTTTTTATAGTAGAGTTCTGTATTGTGGGCCTACTTGGCTTATTCTTTCATGTTGCTGATGATCTGGTGGTTGGAAGGGGAGGTGGGACCAGATGGGAGCTGATTATTGTACTTTTGTTTGTATCTCCATTGCCTACTGTATACTGTGGGGCTTTTTCTTGTGGGATGGGCTTGTATATAGTTGATGATGGGTCTATTGGGGCTTCTTTAGTTTTAAGCAAGTTATTGTTCTCTCCCCTTTTTGTGGAAGGTTTCCTGTTCTAGGTGTCTAGCCCCTGTGTTTGGGGTTCTCCGCTCAGTTGGCAGGGGCCTCGCCTTCATGATAAGAAGATGTCTTCCATGGATAGGGGACCACAATGGGGGCCAGAGTCATGTTGGGAGAGACTCAGGAACATGTCTGGGACTGTATATGCTTGGGGTACAGTCACAAGGACCGGGGGATAGTTTCAGGAGTTTTAGGAGGGGTTGGGGGGAGGAGGGTAGTGTATGGGTGCTGGTTGTTTGTTTAATTGTTTACTGGGGGGGTCTTTTATGCTGGGTATTTGTGGGTTTATTGGGACCTGGGGGCTATTGGTATTGGTTTTATTTGGGTCCAGAGGGTGTTTCAAGTCTATATATATATTTCTTGTGGGTATATTTGGATATCATGGGTACGCTGTTTAATTTTATTACTTGGAACATCAAGGGGGCCAGTGCTAAGTGGAAGTGGTATATAGTCCTCTGGCATTTGAAATGGTTTCATCTAGCAGTAGTCTTCCTACAGAAGACCCACCTATGGATGGAGGATGTCCATTATTTCTGCAGGGAATGAGTGGGTCAGGTGTATGGGGCAGGATGTAGCACCAAGCAGAGAGGGGTAGCCATTCTCTTACGTTGAGGCATGGCATTTCAGTTGTTGCAAGAGTGCTTGGATCCCGAGGGCCGGTTTATTTTTATCCATGGCCAAATGGGTCTTACAGAACTTTTGTTAGGCTCCATTTATGATCCCAGTGTAGATTTCCCTGGCTTTTTTACGGAGTTGCTCTCTCGGCTGGAGCCATTCGCTCATTTACCAGTACTTTTGGGTGGTGACTGGAATCTGGTTTTCCAGTTGGATTTAGATAGGCAGGTTGGTATCTGAAGTGGGCTCTCACTGGGACAATGAAGTCTACAGGATCTGATGGACACCTTAGGGCTGGCTGACCCCTGGCACTTATTGCACCCCAATGACAGACAGTACACTTTTTTGTCGGCACCCCTATGCATCGTCCTCTCATTTGGATTATATTTTGCTTAGCACTGATTGTCTTCCAGGGCTTATCTCTTGTGAGATCCAAGCTGTGGTCCTCTTGCACTATGCTCCAGTATCTATGGTGCATACTGTTAAGGGTTTGGCGGACCAAGATAGGAGTTGGCATCTTAATACCTCTTTGTTGCAGGATCCTAGTATTAGAGAGTGAATATCCTCTTATATTTCTGACTTTTTTCAATGTAATGAGGGTTTGTTTGCTACTCTGGATGTTCTCTGGTGCTCCGCAAAGTATGCGGTGCAGGGTGAATGTATATGCCTGGTATCTACTGCAAAAAAAAGGTGAGAGGAGCAAACCACTTCCCTTCTTACCCAGATTGGGTTGTCAGAGTGCCAAATTTCCTCTCAATCGGAACCGGATACTTGGGAGGCTCTGAATGCCCTCTGGGCACAGTACTGTGGCTTGTTTGCTGAAAGAGCTGGCCTTGCTCTTTTGCACACCAAGCCACATTATTTGGAGTCAGGGGAGAGAGAGATGGGCATCTCCTTGCACTGAGAGTGAGGCAAAGGAAAGCCTTATGTGTTATCCCTAGCTTGAAACCTCAGGCCAATGGGGAAATTCTCACTCGTCCCCGAGATATTGCTCAGGCCTTCCACTCTTTCTTTACATCTCTTTATGGCAGAGGAGGACATTGAGGCATATTTGGTTTAGGTTCCTCTTCCTCAGCTGTCATCTTCTCAGCAAGATCTCCGTAAAGCCCTCATCTCGGTTGCCAAGGTTTGCTGTGTCGTAGAGCAATTGCCGAAAGATAAAGCCCCGGGATCAATAACCAATTTAATAACCAATTTTACTTTATGTTTATTGATCTTCTTGCACCATTCTTGACCTTTCTCTTCAATTTTTTACGTTTGGAGGGGCTGTTGGATTGCTCTTTGACACAGACTTGGATCACTTTGCTACCGAAGCCTGGAAAGCCTCCGCAGCTGCCTGGGAGTTATCGTCCTATCTCATTATTGAACAGTGATATTAAGATCCTGGCCAAGGTTCTGGCTAATTGCCTTTTGCTTGTATGGCAGGATCTTATCAGCTCTGCCCAGGTGGGCTTTGTGGCTGGCCACCAATCTGGTAATCATCCACGTGAGGTGGTCCATCTTATCTCCATGTTGAGGGAGAGTAGAGCCCCTGCGGTTCTGGTCCCTCTCAACACGCAGAAAGCCTCTGATCGAGTTTTATGGCCTTTTCTTTTTTCTACCCTCAAACATTTCACCTTCCCTCCTGTTTTTTGTGATTGGATAAAGGTTTCATACACCTCCCCTTCTGCTAAGATTCAGTGTAACGGTGTACTCTCTGCCTCTTTCTCTCTTGCGAGTGGAACGCGACAGGGCTGCGCTCTTTCCCCTTTTCTCTTTAATTTATATTTGGAGCCTCTTTTTCTCTGTATCTGAGCCAACCTGAAGATACAAGGGATTCGAGTTGATGGCTTGTCTTACAAGATCTCTGCATATGCAGATGATTTATTATTACATCTCAATAACCCACAATTCTATGTCCCAGCTGCCCTGGAGGAGATTGGGGCTTTTTTCTGGGTGTCCAGCTATAAGCTTAATGTAGATAAATCTAAGGTCATGCCCCTTAATCCTTGGGTTCAAAAAGGTTGGTTGGATGCTCTGGGTCTTTTATGGGAGCCTAAGGAACTCACATACTTGGGCATAAAGATCACCTCTTCCCCCTTGGAGTTTTTTTTTTTAACTCTATTTATTTTCCCCTACTCATTAGCCTCTCTCCAGCATGGTCTCATGGTATACTGGCTCTTCCTGTCCAACCTGAAGCCCAGATGTCCGACTCCTTGTTTGGAGAACCCCTCGATCCAAGTGCAGCCATGCCTGAATCCCTTGGATCTGTGTCCCCAAGGAAGGACGACCTTTTTTACCGGCGCTCTATCTACAGTATTGATAGAGCTGCTGCTACTGGAGAAGGGACCTGGAGCAGACTTCCTAGTGCTTGGCGCTGAACGTGGGGCTGCATCCACTGGACCCACCTTCGCCTACCAATGGGAGGAGGCTTTTTCCTTTTTCCCGGTGACACGAGCGTGCACTGACTTCCAGCAGAGCATGGGCTCACTCCCCCACCCACCTGCAGGAAGTCTGCTATGCCACCAATCCCTCTGTAGAACAAGCACTGCATCTGCTGAGCCCCTGACAGCTAGGGGCCAACAAAGCTAAGTAGTGTCATCCTCCCTGCTCTGGGAAAGGAGAGCTCCCAGCCAGGAGCTCAATCCAAGTCCATGTCCTCCCCCCCCTCGACTGACCCCCAATGACCCAAGTCCATTCCTGAACATGGGTCACCAGCATGGCTTGAGGTGTGGCGTCCAGGGCCTCGACCCTCAGTGCCACCAGGTCGGCCATTCCCCCCTCAGAGTTAATTGCCAAAAATTTGACCTCTCTGGTTAAGGAGTTAAAGCAGGTTCTTCAGCATTGGATGGCTCTCCCTCTCTCTTTGTGGGGGAGGGTGAACTTTGTTAAGATGAATATCTCACCACGGCGCCTGTATCCTTTGAGTATGATAGGACCATATCTTCCCAAATCTTGGTTCAAATGTCTTCAAAGTAAGCCGGGTTCCCATTTTCTTTGAAAGGGAGAGGCAGTTCACTGGTCCTATACAAAACTTACCCCTTTTAAAATATACAGTGGCCTGCAACCGCCTGACTTTTTTCTATATTATTGTGCTATTCATTGTGGTAAATTATTTCTTTGGGGTCACGCTCCTGTAGATCTACCAGATTCTGCTTATGTCCCTCTATGGCTGACCCTAGAGTGGTCCTCTGTAGACAACAAGGTCTAGCATTGTGTAACTTTCTATATATCCAACCGCAGTCCCTCCCTAAGTCATTGCTTATGACTCCTTTGGGTGGGTCACTCAAGGCCCTTAGACAAATGTATCTCCATTTTGGCCTTGATTGGAGCAATGACCTGTCCCAGCCACTGGTTGGTAACCCTCATTTTTTAATTGGGTCTTGTCCCATTCCCTTTAATTTCTGTCCTCCTCTTAACCCCCGGGTTATAGCAGATTTCATTGCTGATGGTCGCCTCCTCCCCATGGGGGATCTTCAGGAATGTTGGAACCTTGTTGTGTTCCAGCCTTTTAAATATTTGCAGCTCTCTGGAGCACTGAACTCCTTTTTTGGCCCTGCTTCTTGCTCTGTGTGATCTAGTAAGCCACTAGGGGGCTTGTTAACTATAGCAGCTTCCCCTCATGTGATCTCCGCTTTTATTCCCAATTTCAGGACATTGCCTTCCGGGGACCGAGGGGTGTCTTTTTTTATTGGCAGCAGGTGCTGGGTCTAGGTTTGGATGATCTTGCCTGGCAAGGGATCTGGAGAGGGTTCTATCGGTATGTTAAGCAGGACAGGTGTCTTTTTCTGCAATTTTGTACTTTACATGATGTGTATTTTCCTTCTCTTCATTGTTTAGGATGGGCTGATCCAGCTCTCTGCTCTGTCCCCATTATGGTCTTGAGGAGGGTAGTCTCAAACACTTGCTGTGAGACTGTTCTAAAATTCAGCCATTTTGGCATTCTATTTGTCATTCCATGGGCCCTTTTTTAAGACTAGAATCTGTTTTTACTCCATAGATATGTCTAGTGGGTTATCATCCTTCCAAGTTGTTTGGCCCCTGTAGAGCCTACATGTCCCTCATTGCTGTTACAGCCGAATTAGTTATAGTGCAACACTGGTTGGATGAATCTCCGCCTCATTTTTGGGAATGACATGCTGACATTTTCATGGCCTTGGAGGTTGAGAGGCACATTGCCAGGTGGCAGGGCAGGTATGACAAGTTTTTATCGCATTGGTCGCCTCTTATGGCCTTTCTCCTGTCCTCGGGTGGAACAAGTGTCTCCGGGCATTAGTGGGCTGAGGACTGGATTTGCCCGTGTATTTGTACACCATTTTGGTCATCTGCATGTTACTTCCCTCTGGACTCCTCTTTTCCAGATGCATCCTGGGAACACGGGGAGGTTAAATGACTTGCTCAGGGTCGCACAGTATGCAGCTGGCAGTTGTATTCAAAGCCAGATTAACCTGATCTCCAGGTTCACAGCTTGGTGCTCTAACCTCTAGGCTACCCTGCATCCCATGGACACTCTCCACCTTGGGGGACAGATGGCTGACAGCCTTTGCTTTGCTACTGCCACCTGGGTGACCTCGGGTAGCAGCACAATCGGAGATGCAGAACAGAGGGTGGGTGCCAAGATTGTGTGATGCAAGCACATGTGTGCTCACTTGGATCAGGGACTCTCTAGGACTAGGCGTCCAACTGAGCACCAAAGAAAAATGCTTCCAGTCACTGTAGGAGGATGACCGCCCCTCACTGCAGGCCCCCCACCTCTGATTGTGGTGCTCCTTCCCTGAAGAGCACCAATCGAGTCTCCATCGGGGGAAAGAGCTCCATCCTGTTGGCTCCAACTTTGGGGGTAAGCCAGGGTGTCCTAAGGTGATGGAGGTAAGTCCTGGAGAACGCGGGTGAGGGGGTTGGGTATGTGGCAAGAACCACTGGAGGTCGACTGGCGTGAGGCAGAATAAAGCCTAGTAAATAAAAAGAGTATAGGCCCCGTATTTACCATGATTTCCAATTGCCTGAAAATTGTTCCCCCGACCACCACTCTGCCTTGTCTCAGTCACATAAAATTCATGCTGTTGCCAATAATGCTCAACGAGCCATGTTTTTTTTTCCAGGGGACAGGAAGATTTTAAAACAACTACAATAAAACTGGGTAAGAAAACCACAGTAGGATGATCTTTTGGCAGATGTGTGGAGAACAATTTTGAAGCCATAGTAGAAGCCTTGAGAGAATTCCCTGAGAGATCCAAGATGTCTGATGAGCTGGCTAGCTGACAGGAGGCTCTCTAGGGTCAGGAGGAGAAAGAGGAAAATGCCAATGAGAATCTACAAGAGATCGTAATAATTTTTCATCAAATAAAAAGCTAAACTCCAAAAATGGGAGATGGGTAAGAAAGAAGAAAGAACTGGTGTGAAACGGTATGTCCTCCCTTTCAAATAATATTGTGACCTATGCATCATGCCAATGTACCACATAAACCAGGAGCGTAGGCATACATATGCGGGAATGCCACGCTGCGGAATCCTGAAGATCCCCTGTGGCATTCACCAAATGTGTGCTGGCCAGATGTGCATGCAATTTTCTGGCTGTTTGGGCAACTATACACCAAGACAGTCTGGGGGAGAGGCAGGGGCATGACCACATTACACGCCATTCACAAAGGCATGTAGTGCTGCACACAGGGGGGTGTAGGATGGTGCTGGATAAGGTGGAGGGGGCCCTGCCACAACTGCATTATGTGGCCAGCCTTGCACACAAACAGAGCCCACACCCGGTCCCGTAAGTCAGTTGGCACTCCCCTCTACACACAGCATAGCCACCCCAGTCCCATTTGCCAGTACACCCCCCCACACACACACAGCATAGCCACATCCCTGGTCCTGTATGCCAATACACCCCCTCACACACACAGCATAGCCCCATCCCCAGAATAAATAGGCAGTGTGCTCCCAGCATCAGTTGGATGGCAGATGGCCGAGTGGTGTATGGAGGGATGTGCCACTCTCCATTCATCACAGTGGCACAGACTTGCAGGTATGGGGGAACTGTGAGGTGGTGTTCGTTGTTCCATGGGGGGCTACTAACCACCAATGAGGGTTGGGGGGGCTGGGATTGAGGGTCAGGGTGGTCAAGCTGTGCAGTACTGGGCAGGGTCCACCAGGATGGGGCTGTGGTTGGGTGAAGTCACTGTCTTGTGGACTGGGGTCAGGACTCAGATGTGTGTGTGTGTGTGTGTGGAGGGGTAAGCTGTCTTATGGAACCAGACAGGGGCTCAGATGTGTGAGTTGTGGGGTGAGCTGTCTTACTGGACTGGGGATGGGGCTATGCTGTGTGGGTGGGGTGTGCTGGCATACGAAAGGGACTGGGGATGAGGCTATGTTGTGGGTGTGGGGGGGTGTACTGGCATACGGGGCCAGGTGGGGACTCTGATGTGAGTAGGGTGACAACCATCTTGGGGACTGAGGCTGGAGCTCTGATGTGGGGGGACAACTAGCATGCGGCCTGGAACAGGTCCCAGACAAGTGGAGGAAGGACTAGTCAACAGGCACCTTCCATGCATTCCCTGGGTGCCTGTGTGTGCTATGCATGCACCCAGACCTGTGCTTTCCACTTCCCTGCTCTCACGGTGCAGGGGATTCACTCTGGGACCCAGGATGGGCATCTGATTGGCTGCTTGCCTGGGTCTACTACTCTGCCCCCATCTGCCATACACGATCCTAAGTGCAGGGTGGGTGGGGCCACGGACAGGAGGCCGGCGATAGTACATACTGGCCTGTACACACCTGTCTGCAGGTGCAGAGCTATGTGAGTGGGGTATGCATGTTTAGCATATACCTTATGCTCTTTGAAGAATAGGGACTGTTGTTAGTTGTATGACTCCATAAAATACAAACAGGACTCAAAAACAAGTAAGAAGCTACTCCAGTCAGCTAAAGCTTTAATTTAAACAGATAAAAGACACACAAAAATCCAAAAAGCAGGAAAACAGAAATATAAATGCATTTTGAGGTTGGCGCCTTCAACAGTAATGGTTATCCCTACTAAAGCAACTTTGAAATCTATTATTGCCCCACATATTTTAACTCACCTGAGGTTGTGGATACAAGCGCTGAAGCAGTGATACAAACAGCTGGGCTGCAAGTGACGGACCTGGAGCAGAATCAAGTGTTGGGGGAGCACAAGTAGGGGAGGCCTCACTGCAGGTATGGGAACCCTCGCAAACACAGTCAACTGTCAAAAAAACCAACACTTTGGCACCAGTGAAACAAAGAAAAATCACCCATTTAGACCTGAATAAGGGTGCTAGAAGAAAACTACAAGTAAATTAACCCCAGTTCTGTTGTTTGCGACCCTCTCGACATAGCATGTGCATGTATAAACACCAGTGATATAGTAAAACCAGAACAACGGAAATGTACTTTACTTATACAAGAGAAATTGAACCTTATGCAGACTAGTGTTGCCATTCAATCTCCAAATAGCCATATCATGCAGAAAATCACAAAGGAATCGCAAGCCTCCTATTTAGAAGCTCACATTAAAGACCTTGCGGGGCAGAGGCAGATGGTAGGAGCTGCAGCCATTGAGTCAGTGTCTTGCAGGGAAACAAAGCAAGATCAGTTGAAAGTGCTGGGAATTATTGAAGAACTAGATCACTCATATAGTGATTTAAACATAGTGAAGTAGAAAGGCCTAGGAGATAACAAAAATTCTTTAACCTACCCATCGGCACAGCGGTTGGATTTCTGTCTGTGTCACCGTGACCCGGTTCGGGAATGGACCCGGGTCACTGGAGGGCTAGCCGGGTAGAAGGTTGGAGCATCCAGTGACAGCTTGTCTTCCAGGGAGGGTGGGGTTGTGGCCTGGCACCTGCTGGCCCCTGGCAGAGGCCGGGTGCACAGCAAGATATCAGGCCCTCAGATGGCTAGGGAGTGGTGGACATTGGTGCAAGCCTTGGCGTCTATGGCACACCCTCCCTGGGAGAAAATGTGAAAATGGCACCCTGGCAGATCAGGTGATGGCCTCACCAGACCCTCATCACTGAGCTCCCAGACCTCCATCTGCCACCTCACCAGCACCCAGGATCATTGGTAGGGCCTTCTGGTTTATCCCCTATGAAGGTAAGGGACCCTCCCAATGAAGGGATACATCAGGGTTACCTGGGCCGGCTGTAATGTGGGCAGTGGGGTTGAAGCTGCTGGTGAGAAAGTTCTGAGAGGCTTGAATGAGGGATCAGCCAGAGTGTGGGGTGAGTGCATAAAAAATAAAATACTTTAACAGACTTGGCAAATCTGAACTTATCCTTTTTGGAAAAAAAGGCTAAATTCAAAGCTGAAATAAGAAACTGCTGGAAGAATTACCACAGAGTGTGAATCAAAGAAATTCTCCTGCAGAGCCCAGCATAGATAGGGCTATTATTTATCACCATGAGAAAGAAAGTAATATGAGCACCATTGCTAACACCAACGATTCCATTGGGCAAAGGGAATTAAACAGCAGTTTATCAATGGAGGGAGATTAATTTTAACAGCCACTAGGTGGCAGCAATACTACTAACAATAAAGATGCTCTAATGAACAAAGTCAGGCAAATATTCATAACTGAATTGATCGATCACAATATTTAGAGATACAGCCTCAGAGCTAGCAAAAAAGATCAATAGTCTCCCATTAAGGATCGTGGAGTTAGAAAGCAGGGTCAGCCTGGCTGAAGATAAACAACCCTCTACAAAAACTTGTGAATACACAAGCTCAGGAACTAGAACTACTAAAATGTAGAGTAGAAGAAATAGAGACAAGATCCCAAAGAGATAATATGAGATTGGGAGGTGTCCTCAAAGGCATGGAAGAGCACAATCGTTGGAATTCTTTGAAAAACTTCTAACAGATGCCCTGGAAGATCTTATCCAGAGAAGAAAGTTGAGCATGCAAGAGCTCACAGAGGAGCAAATAATCCAAACTAACGGGGGAAGCAGCCCAGATTCATATTTGTGAAACCTCATCACTTTCAGGATAAAGAGGTTCTACTGAGGGAGGCGAAACTTGAGGGAGATTACATGTGGCTGGTATTACCCTTCAGGTCTACCCTGATTTTCCTCCTGAAGTCCTTGAAAAGATGAAAGCCTTTGCATCTGCAAAGGCTCTATTAAACCAACACAACATCAAATACACTATGATCCCACCAGTGACGCTAAAAGTGTACTTACAAGGAAGGTTCAGAATATTTACTTCACCCACTGAAGCAGACTGAGCTATAAAATCAGTTCTGATTAATGACATGTGGGGAACTTTTACATCTTTTCTAACAGCAGCTGGTGCTGAAAAGTCAACTGAATCTTCTACAGCCATGGGGCACGGACAATTGTAATATGATACAAGAAGATGCATTGAAACATAACAGCACAGTGGCATTCCAAGAGAGCTTTTATCTTCATATCTATAAGCATTAATAAAAGAGGGAGAGGAAAAAGGGAAGGAAGAGCAAGGAGAAGGGAAGGGAAAACAGGAATTTAATAGTAAAAAGGAGGAAGGGAGGAAGAGAAAATGATAAAGGGAAGAAGGAGAAGGAGGAAGAGAAGAAGGAGGAGGAGGGAAAAAGGAAAAATCCCCTCATGGTCCCCCCTTTTTCACTTCCTGAGCCTAGGATTTAGTCTGCCTCTTGGCCCACTGTCTTTCATTTCATTTTTATTTTTTATACTTGTAAGCAGGATGAGCAAAAACTGCCCGTTTTTATGAGCGACAAGTCACAAAACACAAAAACACATCAATAAAATACATAACACATAAAAAAGACAACTATTTAACATGGCATGCACAAGTGTCATTATCCATCAGCCAGTATTTCAATCTGGTTTTAAAAGATCACACAGTCCTGCATTCAATAATAGTGGCAGGTAAAGAATAAAAAAATAAGGGATCCCTAAATAAAGGTGATCGCTGTCCAAAGACAGTTCGGAACAGCGGAATTTCATTAGCAAATTTAGTCTGGGACCTAGTACCATTAGAATTGGAAAATCTAGGAAACATACTTGAAACTACTGAGGATATAAGACAATTCTTCATCTTATACAACAAAATACCCAATTTATGCAAAATCCTATTTGTAAGGGAAAGACTTTGAGTATGTCTAAGCAAAAGACAGTGGTGCATTCGATAAGGCACATTGAGCATAAATCGTAAAATGGAATTATAAGTTACCATAATTCTATTGAAAAGATGACCAGAAAAGGAAGTGTAAATAATAATACCATAATCCAGAACACTTAGGAGAAAACTATGAGCAAGCAAAAATCTGGAATCTTTTGTCAGGAACTGTTTAACTCTGAAAAGGGATCCCAATCTCTGATGTAAGCTTTTCCTTATTTTATTCAAGTGAAGTTCAAAAGTAAGTTTTTTATCAAAAGTTATCCCAACATACATAAAGTTATCCACCAACTCAATCCACTTTCCATCCTCTGTAACTATATGTTGAAGACTATTATGCTCAATGGTCTTATTCGAAAACAGCATAACTTTTGTTTTATTAGGATTGAGCACCATATAATTTGAATACAGCCATTTCTGGAAAGAATCAAAATCAGACAGAACCTCAGTCAGTGCTACATTAGGAGATATACCAGCATTGTAAATAACTGCATCATCAGCATGTAATATTAATGATGAGTGAGAACATGCCAATGGGACAGAATTCATATAAAGTGAGAAAATCAAGGGCCAAGAATGGACCCTTGAGGGACCCTACATTTTATGGTACTGGTAAAGAAATACTATCACCTATTCGAGTGCAATGTGACCTATTAGTAAGGTAATTATGATACCATGTAATAACATCTTCAGAAAATGAAAACTTGATAAAATACTATTTAATAAATCATATTCAACAAGGTCAAAGGCCTTGGTGAGGTCCATGAAAAGTGCTGCAACAGTCTGCCCTTTATCAAGGGCACCTTGAATGGCACCCTTGAACCCCACCAAGGCCGTCTCGTATTATGCATTGGTCCGAACCCATGCTGACAATTGGAAAAAAGATTTTGCTTTTGTAAATAATGTAAAGTTTGATCCATAATAATTTGTTCTAGAATTTTAGATAGGGTGGACAATAAAGAAATATGGCGATAATTAAACAGTATAGTATGATCACCAGATTTTAAAATAGGAGTAACTATGACCATTTTCCACAGACTGGGAAACACCCCAGTAGACACAGAAAAATTAAACAAAACAGAGAGAGGATAGGAAAAGGAATTAATTCCCAGTTTTATAATATGAAAATCCAACTCATCATGAAAAGTATAGGGCCAAGAATCCATTTTTAAAACATAATCCCCGACCAAGTCAGGGGATATATGTTCAAAAAAGAATTTAGGGGGAACAAGACCATTTTCTAACTCTATAGGGCCAATATGATCATTCAAAAAAGAGTTTCCATGAAGGGGAATTCTATAACTGTCTAAATGTCCAAATAACTTATTAAAAGCTTTGGAAACAAGTGAGGTATTACTAATTAAGCATTGAGCATAAAGTACTAGTGATAAGGTACCTGGTGCCTTTGGTTTATCTAGAGAAAATGGGCTGAGGGAAAATGAGGTATTAAGACACCAGACGTGGGTTTATTTAGTAGTTTGGTATTTAATTGTATATCTTGGTATTATCCCTTTAGACCTTTGGAAGCAGAGGGTAGTGAGGGGGAAGGAGGGGATAATTGGGTTCAGCATAATGCACAAAAAATAGGCATTAGAGCCCTTATAGCATTAAACATCAAGCTGTGGTTTAAAATGACCGTATTAAATCAGGTTACTCTCTGGCCTGTAGTATTAATTATTCAATGTAACAGTCATATGTATTTTTTTTAATAAAATGGCAAACATAAAGTTGATGTCATGAAATGAAAAGGAAGCCAAGGACTGCATAAGCATCAACAAAATAATCAACGTGAGAGAAAAGCTATGGATCTTCTTTTCTTACAGGAAGCACACTTGAGTGATTTTTAATATTTAAAAAATATTTCAATCAAAAGGACACACACCACTTTCTCTATTAAGGCCAGAGGAACAGCGATATTTATTAAGAATTCTGTTAACTTTATAATTACTGATCAATATTCTGATGCTGGGGAAGATATTCTATCATAAAGATAAAACAAAACTCATCAGAATTTACCACAGCTAGTATTTACACACCTAATGAAGATGACCCTAAATTTTTTACAACATTTTCATAGATTTATTTCAATTCCCAGCTCCATATATAACTACAGGTGATTTCAACCTCACCCTAAACCATTCAGATAGACGCAATGAAACCACAGGAACCAAAAAAAAAAAAACAGTGTCACTAATAATAAATTATATGGAAGATCTTAACCTCATGGAGCCATTTAGGCACATCCTTCCTCAAAAAGAGGTCTATTATTTCTATTCAGCGGCACACAAAAACTCATTCCAAAAAAATTACATAATTTAGTGGATAGAAAATACAGCCTCATAAACATTTCAGACCGTGCATCGCTTACTATTAGTCTTCAAAAAGATATTGTTAGTACAAAAGTCAAGCTCTGGAAATTTGATATAAAACTACTGGGGAGTGCAAGGTTTTTATAAACCTAATACAAAGAGAGATAAAAGATTTCCTGACAAATAATCACACTCAAGAAACATGAATAAACATGGTTTGGGATGCTTTAAACGCATACATACGAGGTATTTGCATTTCATACATTGCTCCCCAAGAAACAAAATAGAATCTTACATTTTAAATGAGGTAGAACAGGATTTAGCTACAGCACAAGTTAACTGTATTATATCCACAGCGAGGAAGACCTGGCAAAAATGTGAATACTAAAAGACAAATTTAACCAAATAATGGAAACCCATGCTATAATGAGGGCCTGAGTGTATTAACATTTTTAGGAGAAAAAATGGATAGATTACTATTTCTTCAACTGCAACATGAGAAAGGTAATAACACAATAAGTTCAATAAAGGATGACAAAAGAGTGTGTTCATATGAACCAGAAATCATAAATAAAATGCTCACAAAATTCTATAACAGACTTTACACACCAGTACAAAATTCCAATATAGAAAATATAGATAGATTTCTCTCCACTCTCAACTTAAAAGAACTGAATGAGGAAGAAAGAACCAGTCTGGATCTCAACTTTGATGAACAAGAAATTGTTGACTCTATTACAGAACTAGCCAATGGTAATTCTCCTAGCCCAGATGGGTAAGTTGGAGAGTTTGTTTAAACTCTTTAGAGACGAATTATCTCATTTTCTAATAAAACTATTTCATAGTTTTCTAGCACAAAATAAATTTCCCCTTCCTTCAATGAAGTCATAATATCCATGTTATTAAAACCAGAAAAACTGGCAGAAAACTGTGGTCCCTATAGAGCAATATCACTGCTGAACACAGATTATAAGATATTTACAAAACATCTGACAAAAAGACTCTCTCCAAGGTCATACATAAAATTATACATCTGGACCAAACACTAGGAGCCTTGCAGATCATATAAGAAAAAAACTATATGCAATGGAATCCAGTTCAGAAATGCAGCCTGGATTGCTTTAGATTCAGAAAAAAGCATTCAATAGGGTCAATTGTGATTTCCTTTCTTCTGCATTAAAAAAAAATGGTTTCGTAGACAAATTTAGAGGGTTAATAAAGCTGACCTACTCATCTCCCAAGGCATGCATTAGAACAACTGATCAACTATCTTCACATAACAAATTTCAAAAAGGAATGAGACAAGAATGTCCCTTATCCCCTCTTCTCTCTGCTGTCTTCATGAAGCTATTTGTCCAATCACTAAGACAAAATGAAGAAATAGATGGAATAATGATTAAAGGAATGTGCCATATAGTATCTCTGAATGCAAATGACATATTAATATATTGGAACAATACTTTGGCTTCCATATCTCCATTATTCAACCTAATTTCAGAATTTTCAATAGTATCAGGATATACAATTAATCAAACCAAAACAGGTATTCTTCTGATACATAAGGAATTTCCCAATAAAGATTTTCAAGCAATAAAACATCTGAATAAATAATAAATTTAGGTATCTAAAAGTTAGTATACCCCAAGTTAGAGATCAATTATTCAAACTGAATTATGAACCCTATTACAAAAAAATATACAAAGACCTAGACATGTGGACCTTATTATCATTAACACTCATAAGGAGAATAAACATAATTAAAATGAATATTCTTCTGTGATTACTTTTCTTTTTTCAAACTCTTCTCATATGGATTCCTAAAGGAAACTTTTGAACATCTGGAAGCTAAAATAAGGGCATTCATGTGGCAAAATAAAAAAAAAACGACTCACATTCCAAAAATTATTTGCCCCATCAACAAATGTAGGTTTGGGATTAGCAGACCTATGCTGGTATTATCTTTCTGCTCAGATAGAACACATTTGCAAGTGGTTTGACTCAGAAGATGTGGCAAGCTGGACTAAATTAGAGGAAGCAGCATCCCCATTTAAAGATCTCTCAGGGGCACCATATCTAGATTTAACTAACAATAAACAACTTATCTCCTATCTCTTTACCACAAAGGTATCAACAAATGTCTGGCAAGAGGCTCATACTATTATTTGTTGTAAGAAAATATATCTTACTTTTATACCTAAAATACATTGACAAAATTCCTACCATAAAAGCAATCCTTTCATTTGGATTTTGGAAAGTAAAGGTTTATATCAGTTAAAACATCTCTGTGAAAATGGGCAGCTATTGGAATTTATACATTTAAAAAAAGACACTGTTTAATGCTCCACACAGGGCTGAATATCTAAACCCCAGAACAGGCACCTGTTCAAGGGGATGGGTTCTTCTTGTTGGTCGCTGACTTATTATTTCTTAGAGGTGTTTGGGTACTTTTATTTTTGTACAGAATGAAATGGCTCCCCTAGATATCATATTATGTGGGCAAATGTAGATACCTGACTGTGTATGGCAGTATAGATTGTAATGCACACTCGATTGCATCTATGTGGCAATATGTGATCTGTGTTAATATGTGATACATATTCTTAGTCTACTTGGGATGTATGTCTGTTTGTTTATGTCATTATCTGTACTGTACATCATACATGTGCTGTTTGTAAGAGAAAATTCTTAATAAACAGAGTATTCAAAAAAAAGACACTGTAATTTGGAAGGGAGGTGCTATTTAGTGTATCTTCAAGTCAGAGATTTTGTTAGAAAAAAGTAGAGAGTCTCCTGGACCTACCATTCTCCACGATAGAAGGTACTCTGATTAATAAAACTTCAAATAAAAAAACTTAACAGAGAAATTATATAAAATCGTAGAATAAAAAAATGGCTTCTTTAGAGAATTTCTACCAATCTTGGCAAAAAGATATTGGTGCAAGATTAAATGAGCAGACGTGGATAGAAATTAAGCTAACAATAAGTTGAAACAAATTCAGTTTAATATCATACATATAGTATATTATACCCCAGAAAAGCTACACAAATTTAGTGCTCAGTTATGAGATGGATGTCACAGGTGCACTGGTGCAGTCAGATCTTTTTTTACACATGTTCATCATGCATTCAGAATTAAGAACGTATACTGGACTAAAATCAGTCCAATAAGCAGTGCAATAGTGGGCCTGAATGTCCCTTTTGATCCTGGTACATTTCTATTTGGCGAAGCTTCCTTACAGAGGGAGGACTGGAACAGAGGCAAAATCAAATTCCTAAATCATTCACTGATTAATGCAAAAAAAAGCTATATTACAACACTGGAAAGAGAAAAACCCATCGCATTTTGGGAATTGGTTAAACTTATTAACAGATTGTGCCAATTTGGAGAGAATTTTTATGATCAAGAAGGAGAAAACTTCAACTTGACCTAATATAGGTTCAATGGAGCACACAACTTAGTATATAGTTATGCTTGTGCAACTGTTGATAAACGTTTAGCCATTTGCACCTCTGTTTCATGGGAAACTACCAACCTGTTGTTGTATCGAAAGGAAAGGAACCCTGGGAGACCTCGCTTCACCCCTAGAGCTGCTGCAGGAAGGATTCCTTGCTAAAGGTACCTTAAGAAGGAGCCCTGAGGAGAGGTGTGCTGCTAGAGGAGGAGAGGAAGATGGTGGGATGAAGAAAAAGTGCTTCTGAGTGAGGCTGGAATGAACTAACATATATAGTAGCCCAGGTGGGAAGGAATGGCTGGTTGCTACAGCCCATTAAAATGCAGGCATAGCCTTTCAGTTCAATGGCTTTCACAACTTAGCCTGCAATCTGGGGAGACAAGATCCCAGACCTGCAGGCAACAATGACAGAGGCTAAACTGGACATAGTAGCCATTAGCAAGACATGGTTCACCATTAACCACATGTGGGAGACTTCAGTACCCGACTATGCACTGTTCAGAAGAGACCGAGGTGCAAAACGGGGCAGGGGGGGAGAGTAACCCTTTATGTCAATGAAAATATCAAAGCTACAGAAATTCAGAATCCACATAAGGAGACAAAAGAACTGTGGGTCACCCTGGAAACAGGAAATGGGGCAGCCTTATGAACTGGGGGTTGTCTACAGGCCTCCAGACAAAGGAGAGGACATAGACATATTACTGTTAGAAGCTATACAAAACATGATAGCTGAAGGGGAGGTTTTGATAATGGGAGACTTCAACATGCCAGATACAGATTGGTCAATACCAGCAGGAACATCCACCAGAACTAGACACATAGTGGATTTCCTGCTGGGGGAAGGCCTCAAACAACTGGTACAACAACCCCCAAGAGACAGGGCTATCCTAGATCTAGTAATGACTAACGGGAAAAGGATCACAGAACTCCAGGTAGAAGGTCACCTGGGGGCCAGTGACCATTACATGGTATGGTTCAGTTTGGCCACTAGAACTAAATCATCCCAATCCAATGCAAAATATGGAACTTCAGATTAGCTGACTTTAATAAGATGGCCAACAGAGTTACGCTATCCCTGGCAAGAAGAAATACAGGTGAGGGAGTACAGGCAAAGTGGGCAAGCATTAAGGATGCAGTACTTGAAGCAACATCCCATTGTGTTATGGAGAAAAGCAAGAGCAAAAGAAGAAAAATAAAACACTTTGGTTCTCAAAAACAGTTGCAGAAAAGGTCAGAGCCAAAAGACTGGCCTTCAGGAAATATAAGGGAATGCAGCAGGATGAAGATAGGGAGGCAAACCAAACTTCCCTAAGGAAAGCAGGGAAGGCAGTAAGGCAGGCAAAGGCCCAAACTGAGGAAACACTGGCACGAACAGCAAAAGAAGGGTACAAGACTTTCTATAGATACATTAGTGAAAGGAGAATGTGCAGAGGGGTATTGCTAAGATCAAAGGGATAAGGGGGACTGTGTGGAGGAGGACCAAGGAAAAGCATCTATCCTAAATAGATACTTCTGCTCAGTATTTACTGAGGAGAAGGTAGGGCAGGGCCCACAGCTCAGCACCATGGACACAGGGGGGAGGGAGGTGTGCACTAGTCCCTTCACAAAAGAAAGGGTCCTACAAGAGCTCACTAAGCTCAGGGTGGACAACGCAATGGGACTGGATGGCATACATCCCAGGGTACTAAAGAAGCTAAGGGTGGAACTAGCAGAACCATTATCAGAACTGTTTAGTGAGTCTCTGAGCACAGGAGAGGTCCCAGAAGACTGGAGAAGGGCTCATGTGATCCACTCCACAAGAGTGGTAGCAGGGAGGAGGCAGGGAACTACAGACCAGTCAGTCTTACCTCAGTAGTGGGCAAGATTATGGAGGCACTCCTTAAGGAAAGGATAGTGAAACACCTGGAATCCATAAGAGCACAGGATACAAGACAGCATGGATTTACAACAGGAAGGCCCTGTTAAACTAATCTCATAGATTTCTTTGACTGGGTAACCAGAGTGGGGGACCAAGGGGGTGCAGTTGATGTCACCTACCTTGACTTCAGCAAAGCTTTTGATACTGTTCCACACAGAAGATTGATTAATAAGCTAGGTAGGCTTGGGGTGGGGTCAGATATTGGTCAAGTGGGGCAAACTGGTTGGTGGGCAGAAATAGAGAGTGGTGGTAAACAGTATACAGTCAGAAGAGATGCCAGTCATAAGTGGGGTACCTCAGGGATCAGTCCTGGGGCCAATTCTCTTTAATATCTTCATCAATGATATTGCAGATGGACTGGAGGTAAGTTTGTCTGTTTGCAGATGACACCAAGATCTGCAACAGAGTAGGTGATCCAGATGGGGTGGTCAGAATGAGAAGAGATCTGGATAAACTGGCAAAATGGTTGGAAGAGTGGCAACTGTGGTTTAATGCAAAAGTGCAAGATCATGCACAGGGGAAGAGAAACCCTGAAGCCACCATAGGTTGGGAGGGAGTTGCTGGCAATCACAAGGAAGAAAAGATTTGGTCATCATCATCACGGATGACCTGAAGTCATCAAGCAGACCACTAAAGTAGTAGGTAAAGGCTAGGGGGATGTTGGGGTGTATTGGTAGGGGTATCTCAAGTCATTAGAGGGAGGTAATAATCCCTCTTTACAAGACACTGGTTAGGCTCCATCTGGAGTACTGCATGCAGTACTGGAGGCTGTACCTTCACAAGGACATTAACAAGATGGAGGCAGTCCAGGGAAGGGCAACAAAATGGTGTAGGGACTACATCAGAAAACATATGAGGACAGATTATTGAAGCTCAACATGTATACCCTAAAGCAAAGGAGGAAGAGAGGTGATATAATCGAAATATTCAAACATATTAAGGGCATTAATAAGGTGAAAGAATCTAACATGTTTCAATATAAGAAAATAGTAGGACAAGGGGACACAGAATGAGATTAGAGGAAGGTCGATTGAGGGGTAATGTGAGGAAGTTATTTTTCACAGAAAGGGTGGTGGATGCATGGAATGGCCTACCTCAGGAACTGGTGGATATGAATACAGTGCAGGGCTTCAAACAGGCATGGGATAGGCATAAGGGAGCAATAGAGATGAGTATGACTAGATAGGCCATTGACAGAGTAAAGGCCTATGGCACTCATAAGGTGAGAAAAATGGGCTGACTGGATGGGCCTTGCGGTCCTTATCTGCCATCAACTTCTATGTTTCTATGTTTAGTTATGCTTGTGCAACTAATGATAAATATTTGGTCATTCGCACTCTCTGTTCCACAGGGAACTACCACCCTGTCAGTGTACCGTAGAGCAAGGAACCCTGAAGGAGGGTTCCACCCTAGAGGTATATGGGAAGGATTCCTTAGGCTAAAGGTACCTTAGGAAGGAGCCCCAAAACAGATGCATTGAGTAGCAAGTGGAGACCACAGAGTCTAATATACAAGAGAGACCCCGAGGTCTTATACAGATAACAAAGGTAATTTACAATTCATGAGAGACCTGCACATTAGGTCAACACAAAAACAAATAGTTCACATGCATGGAGACCCTCACATAGGTCTACACGAGCATGGACCTTCACATAGATCCACATATTGCATTCAAGAGACCTCCTCATAGGTCAAGCAAAGCTGGTAGATAATGAAACTGAAACAGAGGGCATGAGTTTCTAAGGAGGGAGGGAATGCAAAGAAGAAGAGCCACCAACCAACTGCATCCAACAGCAGAAACCTACCTGGGTAACTAATGGAACAATTACATTAAGGATGACCTAACTGTTATGACCTTTGGCATGGAGGAGAGGAAAACTCTCAATGAGGAGGAAACCTCTGGGAATGCAAGGCCTAGGTCACCTGGACTCCAGGCTTGAGATACATTCAGTGATGGCTCAGCTTCTGTAATTTAGATACCCAGTTCAGGGAAGGTTTAATTTAGAGGAAGGGCTCTCACTGTATCCCTCTAATGGGAACACCATGGGGGGGCTGTGAGTGAATTCTGCAGCAAAAGGAGACTCCTCACAAAAAGACCCCCCTCCAAGGTGGAAAGAGGAAAGTAACAACCACTGAAAGGCACTCACCCAGCCTCCACCAGGGAGGCCTAACGAAAAGCCAGACTTTTGAGGGGTAAAGATGGAAGAGGGCCCTTGAGGGGCTGGACGTGGAGTAGAACGATCTTCACCATTGAGGGGCAGGAGAAGGAAAGGAGGTGGAGACCAGGTTAACTTTAGGCAGCTGTAGGGACAATAGCTTTCAAAGGTGCCACTGACTTGGTTTGCATGGCTAAAGGAGCCCCCATGGGCTTAAGAGCCCCACCCTTTGGCAACTGAAGTCTTAAATTCTACATCAAGAGGTGTCGCTGATATGCTTGCATGGCTAAAGCAGGAGTATTCCTAATGAAGGACAGAAAGAGCAGGACCCCGCCTTGAGGTTTGCAGGCTCAAGATGCGGACTTCATGGGTGCAGAATGAGACCATCAGCTGCAGGGCAAGCCCTGAGCCATATAATAGGGGTGTGTGTGTATTGTGTGTGTGTGTGTGTGTGTGTGTGTGTGTGTGTGTGTGTGTGTGTATGTGTGGTGAATTGAACATGGCTGGTATGGATGTCAGACCTGCACATAGATCTACAAGTAGCAAAGCTGAAGCATGAATAAATGAAATTGAGAGTGTAGTAGTGTTATATTTCAAGACCTTTACGTAGATCAGCAGGTAGTAAGACAAGCAGTTTTGTATTTTGAGACCTCCACATAGGTCTACAGGTAGCAACAAATGAAAGTGACCGAGACTGAATGGAATGAGTTTAAAGTATAGGAGAAATGCCTGCCAACCAGTTCCATGAAGGTAGCTAATGTTAATTGGTAATGCATCAAATTTGGTAGGCCAAGGCAATATAAAAACGAATGAAACTGCTAGGGAAGCCATAGAATATGGGGACAAATTAGCAAGCAGAGCTGCTGCACAGAACAAAGAACAAGGAAATGGCTGCCTAGCTAGGAGCCAGGTGTAAACAGTTAACGAGGAAATGGACTGATGTATTGGTAAAGCATGGAACAGAGCAAAACATGGAGTCTGAGTAGCACAAACAATGAAATGGGGATGCAAAACACCAGAAAGCCCAAAAAGAAACAAATAGAAGAAATACAAAGCACAGGAAAATGAAGTGCAGGAAAACAAATGACAGAGAAGCACAAGCAGCAGCCAGAGGCAAAAACAAAATACTGACCTAGAAAAGCAGGAGAAACATAAACTAACAAAGTTCAGGACAGACCAAGCAGAACATCCAAAAGCACGAGAAGTGGGAGACAAACACTCGGGGGGGGGGGCAGAACCTTTTTTGAGATGAAGAAAAGTGCTTCTGAGTGAGGATAGCATGAACTGAACAAACTGACTTACTGTATATAGCTCAGGCAGGGGCATGGCTGGCTGCTGCAGACCACTGAACTGCAGGCATAGCCTTTCAAATCCATTCCTCTGCTATCTTAATCAGTTTTAAGTATGCTTTTCCTTGGCTTCCTATAAACTTAAATTAAATATTAACATCACTAACTTATAAACAACTCATTCCGGGCCAGAGAGTAATTCTGAGGGATTAAAAATAAAAAATGATGGCGGGCTATGGTTCCTTCAAAGGAAAAATAGGGTATTAAGCCATCTGATTCCTTTAACTAAAACAAAACATAAAATCAAGTTATATTAGATGATAAATGTGCTACCTTGGGGAGTGACTTGGCAGAGTGGGGAGATGGTAGCGAGGAACTTGAGACTTCAGTTTAAGAACAGATCACTTTCTCTGGTGGGGTGAAGTGAGAAATACATTATTAAATAATATGGATAAAGAGCAAGGTTTGATTGAGAGGGTGAGTTAAGCAATTTATCTCTCAGGGTGGGGTACACTGGAGGATTTATCACACCAGTGGTGTTAAATCTCATGTACCCCCACAGATCAAATTTATTATACAATGTGGAATGTTGTTTTGCTTAATGTTTTTAACTGTGTTTCTAACTCACTGAGGTCCCCTACACTTCGAAAGAGGAGGTCATTTTGGTAAAAATTTACCGTGGTGTTTTAGCGAAGCGGCAACGGGACAAATCGCGACAGTTTCATCTGAAGCGAAAGTGACTGGATTAGCACGGTATAAGGTTGGCTGGCACTTCTTCCAGTGGGTGCTCTGGAGGATTTATCACGGTGGTTATTGTGCCAGCCAGCCAATCAGGATGCAGGATTCGGCATATCGGATTTACCACATTGTATAATAGGAGATCACTAATATTAGTGAATCATTTGGTGGGTTGCTAGTGTAGAGTTATCCAGCTGCATGAGGGTGGAGGAGGTATTATTTCTGTGGATATATTTAGACAGAAAACATAGGAAAGATGTCTTTCATGACTGGGCCCATTTTGTAATCACTTCCTGTGTATCTTATCTTATGGCACTCAGCTGTACCTCATGCCATACCACAGAAGGTGTTATGAAATGCAAATTGCAACAAGCACAATCCCTGTCATGCCTTTTCATCTAATTTTGCACTTACTGAAATAAAATAACTAGAAGAAATATTGCAGCTCCCTCCCAGAAATTTCTTATGGCCTACTCCACTCTGCCACTCTTCAGTTGTGACTGCTGCAGCCATAATGCAGATTGTTATTCATTTGTAATTTGTAACCAGGAAAGGAATACAAAGCTATTAAAACTTGTTTCTAGGTGCAACCAGGGAGGTGAGTTTCATGGGCCCGTTTCATTGACAGGGGGAGTTTTGGCCATGACACTGGGGAAATCCCCTACTCTTCATCAACAAGTGCCATGGGATCTTTTATTCCCACCTGGACAGTGAGCAGAGATGGGCAGAAGGGATCTCTGTTTAACATCTCATCTGAAGGATGGTGCCTCACCAGTGCAGCACCCCTCTCATACTGCAGTACAGTATCGTTTATGGATATTACCCCAAGTACCTGGTGTGGGGTTAGGACTCACAACCTTCTGATCTTCCAGACCCAGAGGCAAATGTGCTACCTACTGAATCTTTGACACTGCTAAATGAATATATTGGAGTCAGGTTAATAGTATACATTTCTGATGACTATCACACAGCACCACCCTGACCTGCTTGTAGTGGGCTAGACAACAGAACGAAAACATTGAAAGCCTTCAAACACATGTATCACACCTTAGAAAAGAAACACAATTGAACAAGAAAGAAAAATTGACGCAAAAGAGCATAGCACCAGCCACAGATAGTGTGCACAAAAACTTATTGCAGTGCTTGAAAAGTGTAGACAATTTTACAATTAAAATGCTGGAGGACTCATGCACGGGATCAAAAAATAGAACTGGAAAGAAAAACTATTTGAAACGAAAGAGCATGGCACCAGCCACAGACAGTGTGCACAACTAGAAAAGAATGTGTTTATTCTTAGACAGAACAACCACTAGTATCTTCCAACCATTTTCAAAGATGATCTTATACATTTTTTATAATACTTGAAGCTACATTTTGAAAGAAGTATGATTTGAACAGTTAATATAATTATCCTGTGTTATTACTTGAATATACATGTTGATATGTTGAAAATGACAGGACCTTATAAAAACGCAGTGAACAATTTTATGTTTTTTATATTGCTCTGAAAACTTTTATTTTTGTATATTGATATGTGGTCATTCTAGTGAGATATTAGCAATCAATCTACTTAGCTGACTCCATGCTTTCATTTTAAAGGAAAATTTAGTTTCTAGCGTTAACAGTTCCAACATTATCACATTTTAAAGAAAATCTCTCTTGAAAGGTCCAACTATAGAACTGTTGGGGCTAGAAAAGTAATTTGTATTTTAAAATGAAAGCTTGGAGTCCAACGTTAAGAAATGGTGTCATACTATATTGTTAGTATGTAATAGTAGTACTGTAATTATGTTATCGATGTAAAAACGTTTTTTCTAGCTATATCAATATACATGTTTGGATCATGACAGAACTGTTTTAGTAAGATAAATGTTATTGATATAATCTTTCCATAATGATAAAGTATATCAATATACTTTTTTAATATCTATAAGGACAATTTTGTGATGATTTTTAAAACGTAATGTTTAAAGCCACATTATTTGCACTTTTTCTGAATTGTGGTATTAGTCTTCATAATTTAATTGGTATTTATGTAAGTGTAATACCCATAAACATCTTTTATCTCAGACTGTGTGGCTAAGATTTCAATCTCTTCTGTAGTAGTATCAATTCTTCCTCGCTTTCGCAACCTTTGGCTGTAAAAGCATCAGAAGATAATAATTTATTGCAGTGCTTGAAAGGTATACATAATATTATTATTAAAATGCCATCAGAAATTGCTGGAAGATTCATGCATGAGACAAAAAAAAACGGCCAAGTTTTCGCAAGCTGGCTTCTTTAGGAGACCACCGAAGTAGCCAGTGTGTGAAACACTGGGATGTGTCATTTGGTTATTTGGTCAGGTCGGGGAGTCCTGCAGAATAATCTGATGACAATTTAATAGTAATATTTATTTAGTTTTTGTTTACTGCATAGGTACAGTAGACAATAAAATACCTATTTTCAGGCATGACCTGGGACAGTACAAAGGAAGTCATAATGGTTAAACACAACACAGAATCTGAGGCAATACTTGCAATAGGCAGGTGACAAGGATACAGAGACAACAGCAAACAAAGTTGATGAGTGATAATGTTTGTACATTAAAGTAAGGTATACGCAATAGATACAAAATCATTAGGTAGGCAAACATAAAGGAAGTAAAGCAATGTTGATGGCATCATCTCAATAATAAATACTGCATATTCTATTTATGTACTGCAATAAAGTATTATGCCCACTGTCTGTGGTTGGTGCTGCCTTCTTTTGGTTCCGATTGTCACTTTGGATGCACAGTGTACAGCTATTTATCTATTTATATCTGGAGTAGCATGTGCTTTGCCCCCAAAACTTTTTTATGCTTAATAAGTATTGCATTTTTGAAGAAATTCTACATCCACTCAAAGGTGGAAACACAAAAAAGGCAAATACTCAAGCAAAACAAAGCAAATGTCTGGAAGAATACACAAAAAGAAATCCTTAACAAAAAGTACTCGCTACATCACACATTCAGTACAGATTCATCATGGAAGGGACCAATACAAATCTTGCAATGCAAATGAGGCATTCTGGCAGTTACTGTGCACAAACTGGGTTTGTGAGCCAGCCCGGTGGTGCTAAGGGATGAGGCATTCACCTTACCTTGCGCTACGCTGATGACCCGGGTTCGGGAACAAGCTCGGGAAGCCAGGGGTTGGCCTGGGGGGAAAGGATTGAGTATCCAATGGACTGCTCTCCTAGGAGGAAGGGGGGTTCTCATTCCGTGATGCTAGTGATGCCCGGTGGAAATCGGGTACACTGCAGTCGGGTACCGACAAGCAAGAGGCAGTCAGGTGGCTGTCCTGTGGACATGTGCGGAAGCGCCATGTTGCACACTGGACAGCACTGCACATCCTGCATTGGGGGAGGAACCAGAAAATGGAAAAGCCCTGGCTCCTGGAGGGCAAAGGAGGATCAGTGGTCATCCCCATGCCCAATGTCAGGCCTTCCAGCTTGCTCTGGTACTCTCTCCTGCCCTGGCCACTCCATTAGATTTCCAGATAGAGTGCCAGGTAGGAATCGGTGGTCCTGCCTTGGGGGGCTCAGAGCTGGGGGATCAGGCGGTCAGGTGCAGTGGAGTGGGGATGGGCCCACACCAGGCAGAACTGGAGGCTTCAGACAGACAGGAGTAAGGCTGGACTGAGCGACCATTCTGGAGAGAGGTCCAGGAAGCCAGTGAAAGAGAGGGCACAAAGAAAGTTAAAAAAAAAACTGGGTTTGTGCACAGTACAAGGTCATGCATGTATGCACATGCTGCAGTGCCATGTACAGATGTTGCACATTTTTAATACAGACGCAATGTTGGCAAATTTTGCCATATTTTTGTTCATAAAAAAAAATTTGCGAATTAGGAAGCAGAATTGCCAACTTCACTGGTAGATATTTTTATTTAAAATATCCCCCCCCACCCACTGTGCTGTGAAATCATTCCCTCCCCCAGTCATAAAAGCAGATGTCATTATTTTACATCCCCAGACATCAAGCTGCTGAGGCTGGTGGGCTGATGGATGAAGTTAAGTTAATCCCTTCCCCACCCATGTGCCAAACACACTTTACCCACCTCTCCCAGCCCAAGTTCTACTGTCTTCTGTAGAAGCATGCAGATCTCCACCCATCTCCCTTTGGTCCCCACCACCCTCCTCCCTACCAAGACTCACAAAATCAATACTAAAATGGATGCCTGGTGCAGAGCATCTGCTTTGTTCAATGCCAACTCCATATCTGGTAATGGTGCGAATAAATGAATAGTGACACCTTTGCTCCTAGTAAAATCTGATTGGTTGAATCTGATTTTCCTAGGAGTAAAAACTTCACCATTCATTCATTAAGGAAGGGGAAGGGGAAATTATTTAAACAGGAAAAGCACACTAAGCTGAAGCTTGTTTCCTGGTGCAACCTGGTAGCACAAGGAAATTAAATGACTTGCTCAGGATCACACAGTATGCAAGTGGGGGCTGTGGGATTCAAACCCATGTCTCCAGGTTTGCAGCTCAGTGCCCTTAACCACTTTGCTATATTGCCTCCTTAAAGCTATTACAAGACATGAGTTAAGCACTGGGTATCATTTTCTTTATTTGCAGGATGATTTTGTGCAGGAGCTGGTGGGGGGAAGAGGACGGTGGGGACCAGAGTGGGGTTGGGGGAGGGTCTGGGTGTTTTTACAAAAAACAGTAGGACTCAAATGGGAAGATGTGGGTGGAGTGTATCTGGCACATGGGTGAAGGGGAAGGGATTAACTTTTCAATGAACATTACCGTTATGTTCACCAGGAAGGAAGTAATAGGGTGCCAGTGGGAGGTTAGGTAGGGTGGTATCCTCAGTTTACACACAATTCATCTTATTTACCAGGCAAACTGGCCACTCACCACACAAATTTGACCAACCTGACTGGCGAATAACAACATGAATTGCAGTCCCCAGCTCCACAAAGTTGCTGAAATTCATTCCGCAAACAAATCGTCACATTTCAGCAAATTCTCAGAGCTGGGAACTGTAATTCATGTTGTTATTCACCAGGCGGACTTGCCAAATTCACATGGCAAATGACCAGTTTGCCTGGTTAATAACAAGGTGATCTGTGGGTAGGGATGGGCAAAGCCGAGGTGGATTTGGATTTGGTTTCGGATTTGCCAGATATAGGCTGAGTTTGGATTTTGGATTTGCCAAGAATTTGGATTTGCCAGATTCTGCCTATATGTATAATTGAAGGAAACATAGAAAAATAGAAGTTGACAGCAGAAGGATTGCTAGGCCCATCTAGTCTTCCCTGTACCCTACCTGTAACAGCAGTTGTTGACCCTTCTTGGTCAACGGCTTAGCTCGCTCTTCCCCATAGGGATCCCTTATGCCTATCCTATGCATGTTTGAATCCCACCATTGTTCTTGCTCCTACCACCCCTGGGGTAGGCTATTCTATCATCCTCCACCCTTTTGTGAAAAGCACTTCCTCACATTCACCTTATCCCCCCCTCCAAACTCATATCGTTCCTCCTTGTTCTTGTACCCTTCCTGTAGTGAAAGATGTCTTCTACTTGCACTTTGTTTATTCCCTTTAGATACTTGAAGGTTTCTATCATTTCTCCCCTCTCCCACCTCTCTTCCAGTGTGTACATATGAGGTCTGCAACAGGGTTGATACACAAGGAGGCGTGGAAAGGATGAGAAACGGACTTGGCAAGGTTGGAGGAATGGTCAAAGTATGGCAGCTAAGTTCAATGCAAAGAAGTGCAAAATAATGCACCTGGGAAACAAGAATCCAGGGAAGATTACACAATGAGGGGAGGTAGTAACAACAACAAACAAGCATTTGTCAATGCCGAATGTTTGCTTGCTGGCATTGGCAGTGGTAGCGTAGAAGTTACAGAGCTGCGTAATAGGAATGGCAGTGAGTATTGAACTGAAGCCAACCCCACCACACCCTGCAGAGAGTGACAGGCATTGGGGTGTGCGTTTGGGTGCGTCAGGCATACAGCCACGCCATTCGACACCCCACCCTGCAGACACTGACAAGTGTCACGGTGTTCCTTGGGGTCTTTGGTCTTATGCGCACCCCATTTCATTCGGAAATATGGTGAGATGGGTGCGATATAGGAGAATGGGGTAAAGTTTGGGGCCAAAGAGTCCAAGGCATACCTCGATGCCTGTCACTGACTGCAGGGTGTGGAATGGTATGAGCATCACAGGCAAGAATCCCAAGTCACACCCTGATGCCTGTCATTCTCTACAGGGTTGGGCGTTATAGTTGGAAACCCTAATACCTCAGGCATTCGTTGGTATTTTCACTCCAAATCTTCAACATGTTTGTTTGTAACCCCCCCATGAACAGGGAATATCACTTTGTTACCAGACTGCTTATGCACAGTGACTACGCATTTAGCACCACAGGTGCAAAAACATTCCGAACAGGATGTAAAATTGACAGCTGTACTGTTCATGGGGAGGTGTAAAAAACAGCAATGTTGCAAATCTGTACTAAAAATATTTAAAGAAATGGTGAAGTCACGAGCGTACATAGAAACTGTGCAACGCACACCCGTAATATAATTAGGTTGGGGATTTTTTACAGCAGATTGTCAACTCAGGCATTTTGTTGCCTCCGATCATGAACAGTGTCACTGTGTTTTTCTTTATCTGTGCCGAACAATGATTTCCCACAGCGACCACGCATCTCTGCGCTGAAACTGTGAAAACACACTTCCGCCATGTTGTGAAAAATGACAGCTGTACTGTTCATAAGGAAGTGTGGAAAAATGTCACTGATGAAAATCTGGACTGAAAATATTACAAAGTCATGAAGTAACGAGGGTGCGTGGAAACCGTGCAATGCTCACTCGTTTCACAGTCATTTTATGGACTTTTGTCACCAAATTTTCAACATAGCCATTTTAAGACCTCTGCTCATGAACAGTGTAACTGTGATTTTCTTAATCTGTCCTAAACATTGCTTTCGCACACCAACAGCACCATTGTGCGCTACATGAACGAAAACACATTTTGGGCGACATATGAAAAATTGCAGCTGTACTGTTCATAAGGAAGTGTAATAAAATGGCAATGTTGAAAATCTGGTGTGAAAATATTGAAAATTCGCGAACTTACAAGCGTGCGTAGGAACTGTACAACACACGCTCGTAAAACAGTCATTTTTTTGAATTTTTTCACCAAATTTTCAACATAGCCATTTTAAGACCTTTGCTCATGAACAGTGTCACTGTGATTTTTAATTATCCGCACTTTGATTTCGCTTTACCGACTCGCCATTGGTGCACTACATGATGGAACGTTTTGGGTGAGATGTGAAAATGACAGCTGTACTACTCATAAGAAGGTGTGGCAAAATAGCAATGTTGAAAATCTGGAGTGAAAATATTGAAAATTCACAGAACTTACAAGCGTGCATAGGAACTAGCCTGGCACTTGCGCTCATAAAACGAGTCATTTTTGGAATATTTCACCAAATTTTCAACATAGCCATTTTAACACCTCACCTCATGAACAGTGTCACTGTGATTTTCTTAATTGTCCGTACATTGATCTACGCACCGACTGCACCATTGTGTGCTACATGTAGGCGGAAACCGTTTTGGGTGAGGCGTGAAAAATGGCAGCTGTACTACTCATAAGAAGGTGTGGTAAAATGACAATGTTGAAAATCTGGAGTGAAAATATTGAAAATTTGCGACCTTACAGAGCGTAGGAACTGCTCAACACCCACTCGTAAAACAGTCATTTTGAGGAATTTTTTCACCAAATTTTCAACATAGCCATTTTAAGACCTCTGCTCATGAACAGTGTCACTGTGATTTTCTTAATTTGTCCCGTACATTGAATTCGCACACCGACTGCGCCATTGTGCGCTACATGGGCGGAAACACATTTTGGGTGAGATGTGAAAAATGACAACTATACTACTCATAAGAAGGTGTGGTAAAATGGCAATGTTGAAAATCTGGAGTGAAAATATTGAAAATTCGCGAACTTACGAGCCTGTGTAGGAACTGCGCAACACACGCTAGTAAAACAGTCATTTTGGAATTTGGCATCAATTTTCAACTTGGGTTTAGGGACCCCTTCTCATGAGTGATGTCACTGTCATGGTGTTATTCAGGCCGAAGGGTAATTTCACGCCAGTACGACTGCGGTAACTGTAAATCACCCTTCGGGCCGAATAACACCATGCAGTGACATCAATCATGAGAAGGGTTCCCAAAAACTCCATGTTGAAAATTTGGTGCAAAAATTCCCAAAAATGCCTGAGATATGCAACAAAGTTGAAACCCCTATCTAGCCCATTATTCAGCTTACCGGCATTTCCTCAGTTCGCGGTCAGCTTTGAAGATTGCAGGCGTGTTCCCGGTCCAACGAAGATCATTGCGCCGAGCTCTGGAGGTAAGTATGGGGTGGGGGGTGTGGGGAAGCTGGAGTGCGCGGTGAGTGGAGTGCGGGTTGTGGGAGGGAAGACTCACGTGGGACCGTTTTTCTTTACAGGGGAAAAAAAAGCGAGACGACGTGGGGCGTTAGCCACGCTGGGTGGGCTCCAGCGTGGCACAAGGACGGTTGAAGTGCGTTCAGCCGACTAGGGATTGGACACCCCATCGGCCTAAGGATTACTGCCACGCTGGGGTGGGCACCCAGCGTGGCATTTCAGAAAGGTTTGGGGGAGGCGGGGGGAACACAGCACAGCCGACAGGGATTGGGCACCCCGTCGGCTATACAGTGCGTGCGGGGGCGCGCACGCCTGCGTGGGCTTCTGTCTGTGGGAGGGGGAGCTGCGTGTGAGCAGCCTTATCTTACCGCTGCTCACTTAAGCGTAGCTCCCCCTTTCAACTGTATGCCACTGCATTTTGGAGCGTGTCATAGACAGCTCCAGAATGCATTGGCTTACAGGGGCCGCGCCTGCCAACACACTGACTGAATTGGAGGAGGGTGACACACCTCCGAAATCTCCGATGATGGCACTATGTTTCTTGCACATGGATGCAAGCAAACATAAAATTAAAGGACCTGGGGGTAATCATATCAGATGACCTTAAGGTTAGCAAGCAATGTATGAGGAGGCAGTAGGGAGGGCTGGGGGTATACTGGAATGCATAGGGAGAGGCATCACCAGCAGAAAACAGGAAGTTGTTATTCCTCTGTACAGACAGTTGGTGAGACCCTATCTGGAGTACTGCGTCCAGTTCTGGAGACCCCATCCCCGCAAGGACATAGACAGGATAGAGGCAGTCCAGAGGAGGCAACTAAAATGGTGCAGGGTCTGCAAGAGAAGCCGTATGAGGAGAGACAAAGGAGCTTAATATGTATACCCTTGAGGAAAGAAGGAGAGAGGGACATGATAGAAACTTTTAAGTACCTCAGTGGAATCAACAAAGTCCAAGAGGGTAGCATCTTTCAGAAAAAGGGACTTGCAAGAACAAGGGCACACAATTTAAAGATGGGGGGGTGGTTCCGGGGCAATGTGAGGAAGTATTTTTCACAGAGAGGGTAGTGGATGCATGGAACAGCCTTCCTGAGGAGGTTGTGGGGTCTAAAACTATGGGAGAATTCAAGAATGCATGGGACAGACATAAGGCAATTCTTGTGGGGAGTAGGAAGAAATGGGCTGTTGGTTAACTAGGATCTGCGGCCTATCCTGTAGGTAGGGAAATGGGCAGACTAGGTGGGTCAAGCGGTCCTTATCTGCCATCAAAGTCTATGTTTCTATGTCTACTGTTGCAAATCCTGCACCATCTTTGTCATGCTTCTCTGAACTGTCTCCACCCTGTCTATCTCCTCCCAAAGATGTGGCCTCCAGAATTGAATACAGTACTCTAGGTTTGACCTCACCAGTGTTTTGTATAGTGGTATTAACACCTCTGTCCTTCTGCTAGTGATATCCCTTCCTATGCCCCCCAACATGCCACTGGCCCCACCTACAGCCTTTGTGCACTGCTTGGCCACCTTAAGGTAATCTGAGATGATAATCCTCAGATCCCTTTCCTCCCTGGTGGCTGTCAGCAACTCCTCCCCCCATCCTATAGCTCTCTGCTGGGGTTTTGAGTCCTAGGTACATGATTTTGTACTTCTTCTCATTGAACCTCAGTTGCTACACTTCAGACCATTTTTCCAGTTTTTCTACATCCCTCGTCATTTTTACCACCCCATCTGGAGTGTCTACCCTGTTGCAGATCTTAGTGTCACCTGCAAACAGGCAGACTTTGCCTTACAGCCCTTCTGCAATGTCACTAATAAAGGTATTGAAAAGGACTGGCCCCAGGACTGATCCCTGAGGAACCCCACTGATCACCCCACCTTCCTTGGAGTGGATCCCATTTACCACTACCCTCTGCTTCCTGTTTCCCAACCAGTTTCCAACCCAGTTTACCACCTTGTGGGGCATGCCTAGGCTTCCCATCTCATTTGCTAGTCTTTTATGTGGAGCAGTGTTGAAGGCCTTGCTGAAATCAAGGTAGGTGACATCCACTGCTCCCTCTTTTCCACTTCCCTCCTCACTCAGTCAAAAAATCTGTCAGATTCGTTTGACATGACCTTTCTGCTGTGAATCCAAGCTGCCTCGGATCCTGTGCTCCACTGGATTCCAGGTGATCCACAACCCTTTCCTTAAGCAGTGTCTCCATGCTTACCCACTACTGAGGTGAGGCTGACTGGCCTATAGTTTCCTGCCTTCTCCTGCTTCCACTCTTATGAAGAGGGACTACATGTGCCCTCCTCCAGTCCTCTGGAACCACTCCTGTATTGGCGACTCACTGAAGAATGCTGCCAGTGGTGCTGCTAGTTCCATCCACAGTTCCTTTACTATTCTGGGATGCATGCCATCTGGACACATAGCCTTGTCCACCCTAAGTTTTGTGAGCTTCTGATAATAATAATAATAATAATAATCTTTATTTATTAAGCGAATTCACAGTATACCAAAGTGCTGTACAAAAATAAGATAAACCATTTAAAATCAATAAAAAATCAGGCATATAAAAACTCTCCCTCCCCTCAACTTATCCTAAGACTTATCACAATACTTAGGATTTAAGATTCTTACTCCTCATCTGTTAAATATTTTAAGAAAAGGCAAGTCTAAAAAGATGTGTTTTCAAAGCTGTTTTAAAGCTCTCCACTGTCAAGCACTCTAGTATCCGACAAGGTAGAGAATTCCACAGGGTGGGGGCAGCAAATGAAAATGCCTGCACTCCGGAGGTTTTCATTTGTACCCTGGGAATCTCCAGCAATCCCTCGTCAACTGAGCGGAGTGGTCGGAGGGGACAACAGGGATTCAGAAGAACTTGTAGATAAGTTGGACCCTGTCTGTGTAGGGCTTTGTAAGTCAGCAAGCCAACTTTGAAGATGATCCGCCACTGAACTGGCAGCCGGTGCAGATTGCGCAGGACCAGTGAAATGTGACTGGATTGAGTTGATCCAGACAGCAACCTGGCCGCAGTGTTCTGCACCAGCTGCAAGTGGTAGATATTAACCAGGAAGCCCTAGGTATAGGGAGTTACAGTAGTCAAGAGCAAGGTCACAAAGATGTGGACCAAAGTTGGAAGGTCACCGGATGGAACAAAGTGCTTAATCCGGGCGATGTTCCTCAAATGGTAAAAAGAGGACTTGACCACAGCCAACACCTGTAAACAAAGCATCAGCACATCATCAGGTATCAGCCCCAGATTCCACACCTGTTCAGAGATCAGCAACTGGGAACCCCCAAGCTGAAGCCCAGAGGGGCTTCCCGCCGCTAGCCCCTCTATCTGGTGCCCTTGTTCCACCACCAACACCTCAGTCTTGTCAGAATTTAGTTTTAACCAGCTGGTATTTATCCAGTATTGGATTTCTATGAGACAGTTGGTAAACACTGAGAGCACACTATCCTTGTCGGGCACAAAGGACAGGTAGAGCTTAGTATCATCTGCACAGCAGTGAAAACTCAACTCATACTACCTCACAATGTCTCCTAATGTCAGCATATACTGTACACATGAACAACATGGGGACAGCACAGAACCCTAATGGGACCCCACATGGCAGAAGAATGAATCAGAGGAACAAGTCCCAGTTACCACTCTCTGAAACCTGCCAGTGAGGAAGGAATGAAACCATCTGAGAACTGTACCAGATAGGCCAGAGATGACCCACAGGCACTAGAGCAGCACCCCATGGTCCACAATATCAAAGGCTGAATAGAGATCAAGAAGCACCAAGATGGAATGGCACTTCTGATCTCTTGCGATCAGGAGATCACTGAGCACTCGAACCAGAGCAGTCTATCTGTGCTATGTCTCTTACGAAATTCAGACTGGAAAAGATCATGAATATCATGGATGGTAAGGTGGTTCTCCAGCTGTAGTGCAACACCTTTCTCAATAACGTTCCCTACAAAGGGAAGGTTAGAGATTGACCTGTAGTTTGCAGGACAATCTGGGTCAAGAGAAGGTGTCTTGAGAAGGGGTGTTACCACCACCTCCTTCAGGGACTTAGGAAACTCATCCATCCCAAATGAACACCAGATAGGTTATTGGCATTTGTTAATAAAAGTTTAAAGTTTTTTACATAGACTTGTGCCCTTGTTATTGGAGGTGTGTGTGCTCTACTTTTTGTGTCTTTGTGATTTGAATTTAGTATGGAAGCACCACGTCCTTGTGCTAACTCCACTGTGTTTTTGAACACCAGATTCATTCTACTAGAACCAGGCCGATTACATCCACACACCCTATTAAAAGGCAGGTAGGGCCTGGATCTAAACTACAGCTGGTTGGCTGCATGCCTTAGAGAATCCGCATGATATCCATGATCTCTGGCCGATTAGATTCCATCCAACAAAACTGAGGGGTAGCGACCTCACACCGACCATCACTACCCACCATAGAGTGCACCAAGTGAACCTCCGATCTCATGTCTGCAATCTTATCACCAAAGAAGTGAGCAAACTCCTCACACTTAACTTGAGAAAATGCTCTCCGAACTTGCAGACAGGGTGGATTGCACAGTCTGTCTACAGTTCACAAAAGCTGAGCTGGTTGGTCCTGCACTTCCGCAATCTCCCTGGACAGGAATTCTGCCTTCTTACAGGAGATTGCTGACTGATAGTCTCTATAATGCTCCATCAGTCCTAGTCTGTCGGCGCCTCCAGGCTGGACTTATGCCAAATGTGCTCTAACCTTCATCCAGCTCATCTCAGCTCCCTCAAGGTCTTTTCAAATCACTGGGACCGAGGGCAAAGAGTGAGGGGATGAACATGGACAGGAGCCAGGGTATCCAGAGCCCCCATCACTGCTCAGTTATAAGCCTGAAGTAAGTTTTCTGAACCTTCGCTTGCACCCAGCATTCCCGATAGATCTAACACCACCAAGAGGCCTTCTGGGGTCACTCCCCACAAAGGGCGGTATTGGACCATCTTCACAGGGGCAGGCCTATAAGGGGGAGAAAAGAAATTTAACTTTATGATGTGGTGATCCAACCATCCAACTAGTTCCACCACCAGGTTAGAGGTCTCCATCTCCAGGAGGAAAACCAGATCCAATGAGTGACCATAATTATGACTCGCGGAGGTAATTACCTGTATGAAGCCGAACTAAGTTATAAGTTGGAGGAAGTCCTGACCAAACTGTGAAAGTTCATCGTTGATCTGAGCGTTAAAGTCCCCCAGTACCATCAGCCTGGGAGACTCCAACACCATATCGACAACGAAGTCTGAGACTTCCTGCAGGAACAAATTCTAGCCTCCAGTGGACAGTAGATGAGAATGATCCTGCACCCCACACCTGCGGCCATGGTACACTCAAAGGACCTGGTGTCCTCAACTGGCACATCAACAAGGCCCAATTCCAACATGAAACAAATTGCTACACCCCGCCCCTCACCTGACCTCTCACGGTATATCACCAAGAAACCAGTTGGAATCGCTGCCTCCAAAATAGGACCAGCATTATCATCCATCCAGGTCTCGGTGATACAAGCCAGATCAGATAACTCAACAAGATCAGCTGTAATAACCATCTTGTTTTTAATGGATCTGGTGTTGCGCAGCACTGTGTGGGTCAGATGGAATCCAGGGGCCAACCGACTTACCAGCCCACTAACCTCGGAGCTCTTGGGTATAGGCACAAAACAAAGAGGACCTTGTTCAGTGTTCCATTTCACCCCAGGGCATCTCCTGTTCCCTACTACCCCAATCCGGCTGCCGGCTCACTCCCCCCCTCCCACATCCAGGGTCCCCTCCCTTCTCCTCCTTCCCACTATCCCAGAGCCCTACAGCGACCATGTAGGACTCTTCTTCTATAAACAGACTGGTGTTCACTTCCTTTCCCTGTAGCAACTGCACAGCTGTGGTTCTTGTCCCTCCCCTTCTTCAGTGAAAACTGAACAGATGTATTTATTTAGTAATGATGCCTTTTCTAAGTCTCCTTCCACACACTCCCCTTTCTCCCCTCTGAGCTTTACAATCCCGCATCTGGCCTTCCTTCTCTCATCTCTTGTCCCCCTTCTTCACCATTTGTGCTAATCTTTCCTCTGTTTGCGCCTTTGTGCTTCTAACAACTTTCCCCTCTTCCTTCAGACAATCTAGGTACACCACCCTGTCCTCTTCCTTCTGAGTCCCATTATATTTCCTGAAAACCAGCCTTTCGGCTCTTACTTTCCCTGCTACCCCTTTAGAGAACCATAGTTGTTTGTTCCTTCTCTTGTCTTTGTTTCTTAGCCTAATTCTCTGGATAGTAACATCCACTATGGCTCCTTTTAGGTGTGCCCTGCTCCTCGACCCTCCCATTTAGCATCCCTCCTTGCCAGGGCTTCTTTTATACATAGCCCCATCCTAGCAAAATACACCCTCATGAAATCCAAGACTTTAGACTTTGAATGACTTGACTTTTGCCCTTGTCGCATGTTAAACCTTACTATGTGGTGGTCACTGGACCCCAGGTGCTCTTCCATCTTGACATCTGTGATTCTGTCTCCGTTGGTCAGTACTAGGTCCAGAATTGCCCTGTCCCTGGTGGGTTCTAGCACCAGCTGCCTGAGACCTGCCCTTGCAGTGAGTCCAAGATGCCTCAGCTCCTGGCTGTGGCTGCCACCGGATGGTCCTATTCTCATCCGGCATGTTAAAATTGCCTAGCAGCAGTACCTCCCTTTCAATGCCATCTCGTATATTTCTTCCACTATCACCCTGTCTTCTTCTTGAGCTGGAGGCCTGTACATTGCCTCTGTTCTAATTGCTGTGCCATTGCCAGGCTGAAGGATGACCCACATTGCCTCAGCCTCCCATTTGCCCTGTCCCACAGTTGCTTTTATACCCTCCTTGATGTACAGGGATACACTCCACCACCACCTTTCTGCATTCCCTATCCCTTCTGAATAAGCGTAACCTGGTACGCTCACCTCCCAGTCATGGTTTACAGTGTACCATGTCTCGGTGATTGCCACTAAGTCCAGTTCAGCCTTGCCATCAAGGCCACCAGGTCTGAGATTTTGTTTCCCAAGCTCCGGGCATTTGTATACATGGTCTTCCACAGTACTGCCTGTCCCTCCTCTGTCCCTGCTTTTGCCCTCTTGTTTCTTCCTTCCAATCCTGGATTCCTTCTTTGCTGCCTCCCTTCCTCCTCCATGCCCTTGTGTCTGGTTCAAGTGTACCTGTCAGCACCTTATCTCTGATCTTCCCTGCTGGCTGCTCTTACATGTGGGGATGGGCTGCTTGGGTCTCCTGCTCCCATTTGCCCCCAGATAGTTTAAACACTTGCTGAGGAAGCCTTGAAACTGTTCATTTAGGGACTTGTCCCTTCCTGGATGAATGAAGGCCATCATCCTGGTACAAGCCCTCATCGTTCCAAGTGGATCCCCAGTCCCCAATCAAGTCAAAACCCTTTTCCCTGCACCAGCCCTCAAACCAAGTGTTGAAGCTTCTGATGCAGAGATTCCTAGCCTCCTCCCTGCAGTGGATCAGCAACACCTCTGAGAATGTCACAGAGCTCGCTACCTCCCCAAGGCATCTTCCTAACTCCCTGAAGTCCTCCTGTAGCTATTCTATGCTCATCTTGTCCTGGGCAAGGTTATTTGTTCCCAGGTGGACAATGACATCGAGTCCCCCTCTCCCTGCTATCGCCTTAGTGATTGTATGGATCTGCTCCCCCTTTCTATGAGCTGTGCCACCTGGAAGGCACTTAAACTCCCTCTTCACCCCACTGCTTGTTCCTAAATACATTCTCTGGACAATTCAGACCCCCACCCAGAGTAGCTTCCTCTTCCACTGGGGTCCTCTTCCTCCTGCCCCTGGGTCTCCCTCCTGGAGGACCCACTCATCCTCCCTGGTCACAACTTTGCATTCCCTTATGGAAGTCTCCTGCTCCTCCAGGGCAACATAAGAGTTTCGAAGACAGACCAGATGGGGGATGTGACTCTGGTCCACCTCCCTCACCCTGCCTGAGCCCACTGTAGTCCATTCAGCCCACTGCCTGGGCATTCATTGTGGCAGTGGCTGGGGACATGGTGGCCTCTGAGTGAGGGCAAAGGTTTCCAGTACTCCTGCCAGCTCAGCCCGGAGCCTGGCAACCTCTGCTCTCAGCCCAGAGAGGTGCCTGGAGATCAGGCAGTGCCGCAGCATCCAGAATGTCCTCCTGAAAACTGCCTGCCCCTAGTCTACTGCACTGCACCACTTCCAACATCTTCCTATTCAGGTGCTCCTCTCCCTGGATTGTTATGCTCTGACCTGACCTTTCTACTCCTCTTTCTGTTTTCCTCTAAGTGCCTGTACCCTGACTACTGTTTTGGCTAGCCTAGCTGGTGGACATTTATTTCTGCACTGCTACTTCAAAGTGATCTCCCCTAGTAGTCTTTACTGCTGAAAAAGGGGGGTTGTCAAGAGGAAAGCACCAGAAAATGTCAATGAAGTGACAGTATTATTAAAAGGGATCCACTGTCTGAGATACATTGCATCCTACTGTTTAAAGTGTTAATTTCTGACCAACCTGCATATTTTGACCCCAAATTTTCAACATGAGCTTTTTTTGATCACACCTTGTGAACTGAACAAGTGGCATTTTTCAAATAATGGAAATGTCATTTTGAAGAACAATGGTGAAATGGCATTTCTGGTGGATATGATAAATGACACCTGTCTACTTCATGAGGTGGAGTAAGAAAAAGGCCATGGTGAAAATGTGGGGTCAAAATCTTAAAAAAACATGATGTTACAAGCTGAAGTTGAAACGCCCTGGAAACAGACCTATAACTTCATGGTTTCTTGAGATTTTTATCCCAGATTTTTAACATGGGCTTTTTTATACCCCATCTCATGAACTAGACAGGTGTTCATCTTAAATCCCACTGGAAATGTTGTTTCCAGAATGATGGTGAAACAGCATTTACAGTGGGATTTGAAAAATGACGCCTGTCTAGTTCATAAGGTGGGGTAAAAAAAAACGATTTTGAGAATTTGGGGTCCAAAATCTTTAAAAACAACAAAGTTATAAGTGTAAGTTAAAATGAACTGAAAAAAAAACTAAGTGCAAAAATTGTTTTAGAGTTAGTTTTTTTTCTCAGTTCGGTGCTGGATATGAATCAGAGAGGTTGTGCACTGCAATAAAAGAGGATTACCATGAGGGACTTTATCAAGGTAAGTGGATGCCTGGGGGTTAAAATGTCGTGGAGTGCTACAGGGTGGTGGGGTGGGTGGGGGTCGGAGATCGTTGATGGACCATTTTTTTTACAGGTTAGTGGGGGGCAAGGACAGCATTGGACTGTTTCTTATTTACAGGATTTAACTTGGGTGGGAAGGTGGGTGGCATAGAGTGCTAAGAGAGGGTGGGGAGAGGGTGGAGGCGTTTGTTTTGTTGGCCACTGGTCTTTTGGCAATCGGTGGCAAAAAGTTAGGGTGTCTGCATGGCCACTGCAGCTTGGGCAATCCGTGACCAAAAAACAAAATTATGCCATCTTGGCGCCTCTGTGGCCATCAAGAGTCCCAGTCCCTCCCTTGCTGCATTCCTAGCAGAATGGTGCTGAGCAGCCACGCCATCTGCTATATACCAGTTTGTGCACATGCTAGCTCAGTATATAGCTGAGGCAAGCGCTGCTGGGGCACCCTATGAGCGCCTCAGCCTCCTAAGCCAGTCACATGACAGGGAGGCTGGGAGTGCAAGATCTGAGCTGAGCTGGCTGTGTTTGATTCAGGTCTAGCAAAACTAAGCTGCTTGCATTTGAAGTGGCTCAGTTTTCAAGGGAAGGCTTTGCCCATCCCAAAATGTGGGTAACTTGAAGATATCACCCTTCCTAAGCTCCCGCTGACACTCTCCAAGATAATCCCTTCCACCCCCAACTATACACCAAATACACTTCATCCACCTTCCTCCACCTGAGTCCCGCTGTCTTTTGTAGAAACAGCCAGCACCCCACCCAATCCCCCCTCTAGTCCCTACTGCCCTCCTCCCCCTACCTGAACCCACAAAATCCATAACAAAAACAGCCCCCCTGTGCACAGAATCTGCTCTGTTCAATGTCGACTTCCCATCTGGCAATGGCATGGATGACTTCTTCATTCCTAGTAAAACCTGATTGGTTAAATTTTCAACCAGTCAGATTTTACTAGGAGCAAAGACATCACTTTTCATTCACTAAAGCCATTACAAGATGGGAGTCGGCACTGAACAGAGCAGACACTCTGCACTGAGGTACTCTTTTCTTTATTTGTAGGTTGATTTTGTGGGTGCTGGTGTGGAGAGGAGGGTGGTGGGGACCAGAGGCAGGCTGGCAGGGGGAGGTGGGTGGAGTGTATTTGGCACATGGGTGGGGGGAAGGGATTAACTGGTAGCCTGTGATGAGGGTGACCACTATTGAGCACTTTCAAAAAGGGTGACTAATAACGATGCCATCTGCACAGGGCTACTGGACAGGAGAGGCGACCAGATAGGTGGCGGAGAATATAGTGACAGGATGTCGCTATATGTACACATGCAGGGGGCGAGCACACTGTGTGATGGGCAGAAGGGGAGGAGGTTTGTGGGGCGTACTGCAATGGTGGGCTGTTGAGCTGGCCCTGTGGCGTGGTGGGTTGGTGGCAGGCTAGGGTTGCGAGGGTGCCGGGTTCAGTTCTGGGCACGTGTTCATTTTGTTGCTCCCAGCCATTACATTTTTTCAGCTTTGCACCTCCTGACATGCACCCCATAGAGTTAAGAATCCTTCAGTAGGGGGTGTGGGGATGATGCGGGGGTGCAGTTCGCATAAAATAACCCCAAAAAACAAGTCTCCGGCGCCATTTTGCTGAGCGCTGCGAGTGTTACATCACCAAAATTGATTTTCGGCGATGTACACTCGCCCTAATGGCAATCGCCTTTCTGTGATCGCCGTTATGACATAGAACTGATTGCCGTTGTCAAGTCTTCCTTTTACCATCTGAGGAATACAAGCCCAGATAAAACACCTTGTTCCGCACAATGACCTCTGTGTTGGTTCACGCCTTTGTTTCTTCGCATCTTGAGTACTGCAATGCTCTATATCTAGGGTTGCCGGGGGTGGATCTCTGTCACCTGCAGCTGGTGCAGAACATTGCAGCCAGGTTGTTGACTGGGTTACCAAGAACTTGCCATATCACACCTGTGCTGCAGAACTACACTGGTTGCCAGTGCGATGGAGGATCACCTTCAAGGTCGCTTTGCTGACCTATAAGACCCTACATGGATGGGGATCAGACTTCTTGCAAGATCTCCTTTGCCCATACCATCCTCTCTGCCGACGAGGGGTTTCTAGAGTTCCCAGGTTTCATCTTTCAGTCATCTGGGGCCAGAGCTTTTCCTTTGTGGCCCCAACCCTGTGGAATTCCCTACCTCGCCGGATCAGAGAGTGCCTGTCCACTGAGTCCTTTAAAGCTTTGTTGAAGAGCTATTTATTTGAACTAGCTTTTGAATCATAACATCTAGTCTAACCCGTTGTTTTTAAATGTTTTATATTTGTGTTTATTACTGAAGTATGTTTATTCTGTTATGTATCTGCACTTTGGTACTTTGAAAAGCACTTTATAAATAAATACTGATTTGATTTGATTTGAACTTTTCAATGAGCAGCAGTATGAAGTTTGCCGGGGAGGAGCAGAGGGTGCCAGCAGGAAGTTAGGGAGGGTGGTATTATACAAATTCATCTTGTTATTTACCAGGCAAACTTGCCATTTGCCACACAAATTTGCCCAATCTGCCTGGCGAACAATAACAACATCAATTGCAGTCCCCAGCTTCATGAATTTTCAAATATTTGTGGATTGTTTCATGGAGCAAAGTTTTGCAACTTCACACATCTCTAGTACCATGCAGAGACATGCATTACCTATGCAGCACATTGTTCTCCCCCCCACCACCTGCTCATCTCATACCTTTAAACGCTTGTGGATCAACCTTTGGATACAGCAGTTGGTATCTTCACCTTATCCCTGTAGTCCAGTGGCCCCCCAATACAACCTCCCCAACACAAAATACTCCCTGGTAGTCCTGTGGGCTCCCAACCCAAACCCCTAACATAAAATATTCCTAGGTAATCCAACAGGTCCCCAACCCAAACAGCCAAAGCAAAATACTCCCTGGTTGTCCAGAGGGCTCCCAACACAAACCACTAACACAAAATACTCCAGGGTAGTCTGATGCCCTCACAACACAAACCTCAACTTAAAATACTCCCTGGTAGTCCAGTGGGCCTCCAACTGAAACCTCCAATGTAAAATTGTCCCTGGTAGTCCAGTGGGTCTCCAACCCAAGTGCCCCAACACAAAATACTCCATGGTAGTCCAGTGGGCTCCCAACCCAAGCCTCACATACAAAATATTTCCTAATAGTCCAGTGGCCCCCTGAACACAAAATGTTCCCTAACAGTCCAGTGGGCTCCCAACACAAAATACTCCCTTGTAGTCCAGTGGCCTCCAACACAAACCCGTAACACAAAATACTTCTTATGAGTCCAGTGTCCCCCAAACAAACCCCCAACATAAAATAGTCCCTGGTAGTCTAGTGAATTCCTAATCCCTTGCTACTCTCCCCCACGAGCATCCTCTCACAAGTCTGGTCCCTCACCAAACTTGGCCTGCAGTGTCCTCTTCAGTAAGTGCAGCATTCTGATGCCACTATCACCTAAGCAAAAAAAATCCTTAGGCAGAGCGTGTCACACAAGTGCTTCTCCTGCTGTGCCAGTTGTAACAGGTGAAATTAATGGCACACCATGGAATTTACATGTCAGACGACCCCCTTCCATGCACCAGTGCTCTTTGATATTTGCTTGCACAGAATGGCTGTCTGACCTCCTTAGAGCTCAGGGGTTCACTGGTATGGGCCTGGCATTAAATTCATAGAGAGCTTATAGAACAGTAGAGTGCTAACCCTGTGAATTTGCTATTGGCCCTGTCAGGACCTTAAGCCATCCTAAATTAGGGCTATGAATGGAAATTCCCATAGACATATTTTGACCATTCCCCACTAAAAATATGCCTGTGGGAATTCTGACTCATTGCCCTAACTGAAGATGGTGGCAGTTGAACATACAGATAACGGATTTTCAAAAGGTTGACATGGATGAAAATGAATACTGCATCGTTATTTTCTTGTGACCAGGAAACCCTGCTACTATTTTCAGAAGTTGGGTCCATTTACAACAAAGTTACACTCTGCAGTAGTGGTGGGTGAAATCCCAACAATTCGCTAGGTTCGAATTCACAATTGCACTCATTTCATGGAGCACAATTCATGATTTTGATTTCAGCATCCACCAGTGCCACCCCCACCCTGTCAGGTAGTGCCCCAGGCCTCCCACCCTGCTCCCCAACCCCGAGTCCCATCCATCCATGTTGTAAAAAATGTATCCCTTCCCTGGTGTCCAGTGGACCCCACCCCTGTCAGATGATTCCCCACCCGCTCCCCCAACCAGGAGTAAAAAAATATATTTATTTTATCCCTTCTCTCATTCCCTGGTGTCTAGTGGACCCCCTCCCACCACCCTGTCTGGTAGTGGCCCCTGCTCCCCTAAACCCACAGTCCCCACTGGGCGGGCCATCAACATGACCCTCCACTCACCTCCATGGCCAGCAACCTGCCCAAGTGCGCTCAATGAATGAGCATGTGCCTGTGCAAGCACGTGCTCATTCACTGACAACTCACAGTGATTTACACTGCAAATAAGGGTTGTAGAGCAGGGTAGGGGGCTGATCTGGTGTCTTGCAGGAGGGGCAGGATGGGGGAATGGCTCACACCATTCCACCCTCACCCCCAGCCTGCAGCCAGTTACAGGCATCGAGGTGTGCCTTGGACTTTTTAGCCCCAAAGTTCACCCCATTGTCCTATACTGCACCCATCTCAGCATATTTCCTTATGGAATGGGGTGAGCATAAGGTCAAAAGGCCCCAAGGCACACCTCAGCATTTGTCTGTGTCTGCAGGGTAGGGTGAGGTGAAATGGCATGGGCGTTATGGCTGACGACCCAAAGGCACACCCCAATGCCTGTCAGTCTCTGCAGGGTGGGTGTGGGGTTGGCATCAGTTCAATATGTCACTGCCATTCCTATTATGCATCTCTCCAGCTCCTGCACTATCAATGCAAATGCAAGCAAGACAACATTTGGCATTGACAAATGCTTGTTCATTATTTTTTCTGCATTTGACCACTTTTTTGAAATTTAATCTGGTTTGCTACATTTTAAATGCAATGCATCTTATGGATTTTTAACATATTATGAAACCGCAGCTATAAAAAAATGCATGAACCCATATTCCACCCTGTCACCAGTAGGCGATTACATGTGTCATCACCACCACTCCATTTGTGGTGGCAGTGTTCTCATCAAGTGCCCTCTAATGGGGTCAAATTGCAATGCAGTTTCATGGTATTCATGATATTCTGCTCTGAGTCTATGACAGGTCATGACAGAGCCCGTCCAGACTCTGCCCCTTTTGAATTCCTGCATTAGGCAGTGGGGTTGGGGTGGAGCAGAAGGAGGTGGCACGCTAATGAGGGTCATCATGGACATTATTAAAGCAGTAGTGAACGTTATGGTGAAAATGTAATGCTTTCTATATATATATAGGGAATACATACTGGGTTGCAGTGGAATAGCACTTTTATCTCCACTAGTAAGTGGTAAGACCACTAGCTCATGAGTGGAGTATAGCCACGTGTTAGTTATAAAGGTCTTGCCACCCATTTGTAGAAATAGATGTGTTATTCAAGTGCAGCCCATCATGTTTTGTTTTATGCATTTTCCTCATAATATGAAACTGCAGCTATAAAAAGAAATAAAAAATCCCGCATGAATCCAGATTCCGCTCTGTCAACAGTAGGTGATTACATATGTCATCACAACCACACCATACTTACAGTGTTGTGTTTGTGGTGGTAGTGGTCTTATCAGCTGCCCTCTACTGGGGTCAGACTGCAGTGCAGTTTCATAATATTCTGCTCTGAGTCTATAGCAGATCATGACAGAGGCTGTCACATCTCCCAACCCTTGTGACAACCTACATTAGGCAGTGGGGTTGGGGTGGAGCAGAAGGAGGTGGCACACTAATGCGGATCGTCGTGGACATTATTAAAGCAGCAGTGAACGTTATGGCGAAAATGTAATGCTTTCTGTATGCAAGGAATACATAATGGGTTGCAGTGGAATAGCACTTCTTTTTTTTTTATTGAAAATTTTTTCTTGAGCAGTGTTTATATCATTACATTCAGGCAACACATTTATATCTGTCAATAGTTCTAGTCCAGCAGTAAACTGTTATAATCCATAAACTGGAATATCACTTTATCTCCACTAGTGCATGGTAAGGCCAATAACTCATGAATTATCGACGCCATGATGAGTTAGTTATAGAAAGAGTCTTACCACTCATTTGTGGAGATAAATGTATTCTACTGCAACCCATTATTGTGTATGGGTTATTCCACTGGACATCCAGGAATAAGCTTTTTATTCACTGTAGAATGTAACCAGTAATGCTTTCCTAGCAATGAGAGGCACAGCCCTGAGTCATAGGCTGGCATTATTGGCATCATACCAGAGTAAATAAAAAGTGAATCCCTGGGCATCCTATGGGATGTGCAGGTCTGTAGCAGTAGGGAGGGGAGCAAGGAGGTGGAACCGGGAATTGTCCAACAACAGAAGGGCTTCAATGGGCACTCCCTTTGAATGAAGGAAATGTTTAATGCTGGGAACAAATTGATTGGTGTACCATCTCCACAAAACGCCAGCATCCATCTACACATTTCTATACACTTTGTATTGAATGGGCAGTTTTTTATGTTTACATGACAGAAGCAATGGGGCTTCCTGGACTTATTGAACATAAGCGGCCTCAGCTTACGGCTCCCAATAGTCCTGGTATCGCTGAGAATGGTAACATGCTCCTTTTGTTGTTTAAATCCTGGAACGTCCTTGTCTATGCTGCCTACTGAAGGTTTTATCAGGGAGACAGTGCCAGTATAATCTCATCTCATCAGCAATATAGAACTGAGTGAGAGAAACAAATTCTCGAGCCATAACATTTAAAAGCTGCTCAGTGAAAGGCGCAATGCTGTCATCGGCTGCACTTAACCTGCCTGATGCCATGTCTCTGTTAAAACCTGTCTAGCTATCCATCATTGGCAACAAATGAAGACTGGTAGCTTGGTTTACTGTGAAAAATCATGGCTTTCTTTTCAAGACTGGCCCCCTGATCAGTGGCCCTTTCTCCCACTTCTGTCTAAACCACAGGTAAACTGTGGCATCTCAACTGGCCTCGGCACACACCTTCATGCTCTTTCTGTTCTCAGTGCTGAACGTGCTTTCCATTGTTATAGCAAAAGAACAAAGCATTTCTTCAGCATCCTTAAAGGGACACTGTCCACCTTCTACTTACTTTTTTTTGGTCATATTCGGAATTGTGCCTGCACCCCCTGCAGCAGTCTATAATAAAATCAAGAATGCAGTGCAGAAATTTATGCCTCAGATTAATAGCCATTTTTTCAGTTTCATTATTGCAGCCACCCAATGCCAAGGCCCACTCACAGTTCTATAATGGCACCAAAGGGCTTGTAGGCTCATCCATGGATGCGTTTGGTTCATTGTAACTGAGTTCAGCTAAACACTGCTTGCAATATCAGAAAGCAAACTGAACCCAGCAAAGTATTTCATTTTTAAAAATGAGTGCCCTAACTTGTGTAAATCCCTCTTGGAAAGTCAAAGCCATGATACCAGGCATGCAGAGGTGATGCCACTCAAGCTTTGCTTTTGAGCTTTAATGTCTTTATAAGTGACATTGCAGAGGAGATGGAAGGGACCACCATACAAGAAAGAGATCTGGGGTAATCATATCTGTCCACCTAAAGGTGGGCAGGCAGTGTGACAAGGCAGCTGGGAGGGCGAGTGGGATGGTGGTGTACACAGGAAGGGGTATCACCAGCAGAAAGAGGGAGGTTGTGTTGCCTCTGTATAGATCACTGGTAAGATCTTTCCTAGAGTACTGTGTCCAGTTCTGGAGATCACATCTCCAGAAGGATGTAGACAGAGTGAAGGTGGTCCAGAGGAGGGCAACTAAAACGGTGAAGGATCTGCATCAGAAGCCCTGGGAGAAGAGACTTAAGGACCTGAATATGTACACACTGAAAGGGGGAAATATGACAGAGACTTTTAAATACATGAAGGGGGCAAATAAGGTACAGGAGGAAAGTATTTTTCAGAAAAAGGTGCTCAAAAACAAGGGGCAAGATATGAAGCTGGAGGGGATAGATTCAGGAGAGATTTGAGAAGTACTTCTTCACAGAAAGAGTGGTGGATTCCTTGGGCAACCTTCAGTGGAGGTGGTAGGGCAAAAACAATGATGCAGTTCAATAATGCCTGGGATGAGCACAAGGACGGGGGGCAGGGTTAACAGACCAGGGACTATGTGGGATCTGTGGTGATACTGTAGTCAGGGAAAATATGAGCAGACTACATAAGCAAATTGTCCTTATCTGCCAGAACAGATCCAGAAGCAAATGGTTTGATACCTTTTATTGGAACAACTTAGATGTTACAAAAAGAACTGTAACATCTAAGTTGGTCCAATAACCATTTGCTTCTGGATCTTATCTGCCAGCAAATTCTATATTTCTGTGTTTCTATGTTGTCACCAGAACCCTCAGTGTTATTCATAACTTCCTGTTCATTATCCTATATGTTGTGTACAGTCAATTTTGCAACTATTCCCTCCTTATTGTATCCCTCCCTTCCTGACACAGCTGGATATGAGCTAACTAGCTCAGTGTAACCTACTTTTACAAATTAGAAAAAATAGGCCACCTCAATGGCCCAGCAGCAGCAGCACGTTACACTGCCGGGCAAGTGACTCGAGTCTGAGAGTGGACTCCGGTTGCCATATTGGCAGGAAGGCCAGGCTGAGGCAGATGATGAGAGGCAGTGTACTTTGGCCAGGGGAGGGTTGAGAGCAGGTTCCTGTGCCACAACAGCCCCTGCAGATGGGCCATGAAGCTTGCTCCTGCCACAGGGGCATGTTGTGTGTGCCTGTGTGTGCACTATACACACCATGAGCAAGAGGGTGCATGTGGGACAAACCTAGGGGGAAAAGAATTCCAGCTGCTGTCTACATATTGACCTAAGTGTGAGCAGGTATATCCCTGTCCACAGGTATATCAAGAGAAGACGACAGTGGGGATGAGGATAAAAACCTATTTGGAAAAAAATGATAAATAAAAAAATAAAACAAAACTGAATCAGGAGTCTGCTTGGTCTATCACCTAGGCTGTGAGAAGCTGAGTGTGTCTCTATAGAGAAGGTGCACACCTTCCATGACGGAGTGCTACAGCATGCTGTTATGTAGAATTCCTTGTTCCAGAAATATAAGTGAGTACTGGTGGTGCCTAGAGGGGGCTCACTGCCTATGCCCCCAACAGCCAAAGTCAGGTACTGTTTAAACTTATTTTCTAGTTTCCTGAAAATAAAAAAAAAAACTGCAGTTCACAGAAGCAGGTACCAAATCTCATACCATTCAACCAATAATTGATTTTTTGGCCATTCCAGTCTTTAAAGAGCACCTTTCCTGCCTTTTCTGAAATGCCCCATCAAACACAAGGTGAACCCTTATCTTCTCCTGAGTTTCCGGATATATAACTTATAATTTAATAGAGAATAATGCATGAGGTGGTGTGCTTTATGAGAATTTAATACACACCTGAGGTGTGTGATGCTACATAAAGCCCGAGAGCAAAGCTGGGGGGGGGGAGGATTATTTAAGCATGACACCAAAGGTGCATATTAAATTCAAGTAACCACACTACCCCGTGCCTTATTTCTTACAATTGCTGGTCATCAATTTTTTCTTAACCCCCCCCCCCCCATAATTTTTTTAATTTGTAGTTGGATGAGGTAGAGTCAGAGGGTTGTTATAGAACAATAAATGCACCTCTACAGAGCACTAAATACACTTCTGCATTAAATAACTTCTACACTAAATTCACCTCTCCAGAGCACTAAATACACTTGGAATTTAATTTGTTTTTTTTCTTAGGGGTGTTTGTATTAGTTTTATTTTGGGTTTTGTTTATTGTATTTATTACTTAGCAGTATAGCCTACAGCATGTGCTGGAACCTTAGCCCCCACAGTTGTGCTCTAGTCATCCTCCTCTCTTCGTGTCCTTCGCCCTTTTTATCCTCTCCTCTCCAGTTCGAGACTTACCAGCAATGTAGAGCACTGGGTATTGTGCATAGGAGAGGGAGAGGTCGAGGGTCTGAACAGGGGAGGATGATCGAGTCATCATATTGGGAAGTGGTTGAGACCAGGACGCGCCCTGGGGACAAATGGAATCCTGATCATGGTTTTCCATGTCTGGTGCCCATACCCAAGGGCACCACTGATTATGGTGGTCAGATGGCCCGGGAGGCGACCGCGTGGTTCATCCAACTCGGGCGGTGTTGTGCAACCAGGTCTATTGAAATAAGACCATAATTATTGCTGATCTTATTGGTGCAGTGGACCTAGCTTGCATCACCGAGACCTGGTTGGATGAAAATTCTGGCCCCATTTGGAGGCCATGATTCCAGATGGTACTCAGTGATACACTGCCGAGATTGGATCGGGGGTTGCGGTCTGTTTCAAGACCGAACTCACGGAGGTCTTAGTGGGGGGATGGTTGAGTCTTTTGAGTGTATAGTGGTAGCAGGTGTAGGCTTCGAGATAGCCCTCATTTACCGTCCACCCAGTGATGAAGCATTTCCTTCAGGAGTAGGCGGACCGTCATCATCGACATGGAGTTGAGTCGCCCAGATTGATGGTTCTCTGAACTTCCACGCCTGGTCGGATGATGAACTCTCGCATTTGGCGCAACACTTCCTCCAGTTAATGACAACGCTGGCCTTACACAGGTGGTTTCTCTGCTACACACAAATCTGGACACTCTCTGGACTTAATCTTCCTTCTTGGGGTTGAGGCATCCTATGTGGGGGTGGAACCCGTTGGGTGGTCAGACCACTACACTGTGGGGTTTAGTTTTGCACCCCTCAGAAGGCCTGCCCATGTGGAGTTGGTTAGATACCGCCCTTTGTGGGATATAGATTCCCAAGGCCTGCATGGCAGTGTGACCTCTCATCCCCACGAGGCAAGCAGTGACCAAGGGACTCTGGTGCGGCTATAACACAGCTGTTGCTTGAGGGCTCTGTTTCATTGCTCTAGTTCATGTTTGCCCCCTCTCCCTTTGCCCCAAGTCCCCTGGTTTGATGGGATGTTGGGGAGATGCAGAGACAGGGGTGAAGGTTAGGCGTCGCTGGGGAAAGTCCGCCCTTGATGCTGACCACCTTAGATTGATGGACCATTATTCGACCTATCAATCTGCAATCTCTCGTAAGAAGGCAGATTTCCTCTCCAGGGAGACTGCGGTTGCTAGGTACCAACCAGCTCAGCTGTTTCGAACTGTGGACAGACTGTGCAACCCAGCCTGTCTGCATGTTCGGAAAGCTTTTTCGCAGTTAGAGTGCGAGGAGCTTGCTCAATTCTTTGCAAATAAGGTGGCCGTAATTAGGGCGGAACTCTTGACAGCACACTCTAGAGGGGTTGCCATGGACCAGCGTGAGACCACTGTGCCCTAGTTTTCTTGGAGTTCCTTCAGTCAGCTGGAGTTCATGGATGTCATGAGGATCATCCAGGATATGTGCCCTATGTGCTGTAGTTTGGATCCTGGACCAACTTCCCTAATTTTGGGTTGTATTATATCATTGGTCCAATCCTTGTGCAGATAGTCAGGTGCTCCTTGGAATCCGGTGAGTTCCCTAGCTCCCTGAAAGAGGCACTGGTGACACCTCTCTTGAAGAAAGCTACCTTGGACCCTGACTGTCTCGAAAACTACAGACCTATCTCTAACCTTCCCTTTGTTGGGAAGGTGATTGAGAAAGTAGTGGCAGCACAACTGGAGGACTATTTGACCATCTATGACATCTATGAACCCTTCCAGTCCGGTTTTCGTAAAAGACATAGTACTGAGACAACGCTGGTTCAGGTGCTCAATGATCTCCAGATGGCCAGAGATTGGAAGAGCTGTTCCATCTTGGTTCTCCTCGACCTTTCTTCAGTGTTTGACACCATAGATCACATGGTGTTGATAGAATGCCTGAGGCTGTTATGCGGGATATCGGGGACTGTCTTAAGATGGTTCACCTCATTCCTCACTGGGCGATCACAAAGAGTTGTGTCCGGGGTTTATTCCTCAGATTCAACGGCTTTGTTGTGTGGGGTGCCTCAGGGTTCCGTGTTGTCACCGACGTTATTTGCGGTGTATATGCTACCCATCAGAGACATTGTAAGGAGGTATGGGCTGAGGTTTCACTGTTATGCAGATGATACCCAACTCTACCTTTCTTTGCCCCTGACCAGGAGGAGCTCTCTCGGTCTTTAACAGCTGTCTAAAAGAAATCCAGGAGTGGATGAATTCTAGCTGGTTAAGGTTAAACTTGGAAAAGACTGAGGTACTAGTTGTGGACCCTGGTTGACAGATGGGGGTTGGGAGGTGTAGCGTCCACTGGAATTTTTCTTGAAGGCATCTCCCTCCCACCTTTCAAACAGGTGTGGAACCTGAGGTAGTTCTTGATGACAGGCTGACACTTCATTTGCAGGTGTCGGCTGTTGTCAAGACTTCCTTTATCACCTTAGGAAGATCGCCAGGGTTAGGCATCTTGTTCCATCTGCTGACCTTCCAACTTTAGTCCACGCCTTTGTGTCTTCAGCACCTGGATTACTGCAACTTCCTTTATCTAGGGCTTTCAGGGGTTGAATCTCACCTGCAGCTAGTACAGAATGCTGCAGCCCGGCTTTGATGGGTTCTGGTATATCCTGTCATATTACGCCAGTGCTGTTGAACTGCACTGGCTGCCAGTTAGTGGCGGATCACATTTAAAGTCAGATTGCTGACTTTCAAAGCCCTGCATGATCTGGGCCCTGACTATCTGAAAGAACTTCTGGTTCCATGCCACCCTGATCGATCGCTCCACTCAGCCGATGAGGGGTTGCTAGAGGTTCCAAGGGTGAATTTGAAATCTTCTGATGCTCAGGCTTTTCCGATGTGGTCCCCACCCTTTGGAACTCTCTACCCTGTCGGTTACGGGAGTGCACTTCTGTGGAGGGTTTTAAGAGGGGTTTGAATACCTTTCTCTGGAAAAATGCATTTTCTGAATACTGACTGGCTCATTATCTTGCTTCTGTTGAATATTTTAATGTTTTTAACTGTTTTAATTGTTGTTTATGTACGGCGCCTTGATAACTGAAAGGCACCATATAAATAAAATTATTATTACTACTTCTGCATTAAATAACTTCTACACTAAATGCACTTCTATAGAACACTAAATACACTTCTGCATTAAATGACTTCTACACTAAATGCACCTCTACAGAGCACTAAATACACTTCTGCATTAAATTACTTCTACACTAAATACACCTCTACAGAGCACTAAATACACTTCTGCATTAAATGACTTCTACACTAAATGCACCTCTACAGAGTACTAAATACATTTCTGCACTAAATTACTTCTACACTAAATACACTTCTGCATTAAATAACTTCTACACTAAATACACCTCTACAGAGCACTAAATATACTTCTACGTTAAATAACTTCTACACTAAATACACCTCTACAGAGCACTAAATATACTTCTGCATTAAATAAGTTCTACACTAAATACACTGCTACAGAGGACTAAATACACTTTTAAACAACATCTTGTTCCCACAAGTACCAGGTGAAGATGTATGGAGGAACTGGAGGTCAGGTCAGGTAGCAACATCTTTGAGTAGTGGTTGGCTGGGTCTGCTGTTGGGTTTCATGTGTAGTATAGAGGAGCACCACAGCGGACTATATCTTAAATATCCGCACTGTGGCCATTTCAGATGCAGTGTAACTACTTACTCACTGAACAGCAGTTGAGAGTGCAGCACCTAAGACTGTAGCCATTGTTCAGTGAGCATGTTTGCCATAATACTTGGCTGGTTATTACAGCAAATAATAACTGGTCATCACTATTGAAAAAACTGTATGGCCAGTTATTAAAATATATATAAATACCCTTGTTAGTCGAGCGGTGGCCTTAATTTATCCAAATTGGAACCCTGAAGCATTAAAATGAGTATTTTAAAACCAGCCCCTATAGTAGTCAATGGAGCACACCCCTGCACTCTCCATATAATTACATCACGTAATTTGCTAGCGCAGAGGTGGTGCACAGGACAGAGAAGTGAAAGGGACTGGCATCTCAGCTTCACGGAGTCAAAAATATGATCTCTTCCCTCCCCAAAACCATATATCTAAAAATTATACTGTAAATATCCAGGAATTTCAGGGGAGGTAAGAGTTCATACTGTATAAGTGTAAATATGTCAGGAAAGGTGCTCTTTAAAGACAGTTGCAGGAAACAAGGTTCTTTACTCCTTAGACTTCAACTGTTCCTGCTGCTTTCCTGCCCTGAAGTCATAATTTTAAGCTTGTGACATCAGAATTGTTTTACGTCAAAAGATTGTGATGCCACAAGCTAAGGATTATGACAGCAGGTATAAACAAAACAGATATAGTCTCAGGGGGCAAAGATCCTGGGCCAAATTATCAGTCACAAGGGACTGTTACTAAATCAGTGTGAACTGTTTTATCCCTTAGTTTCCGACCCCCCTTAGCCATGCACAGAGGGATCAAGGGTCTATTTTACATTAGCACACTGCAAAATGTGCTGGGGCATGAATGGTAGCAGAGTAAGCATGTAAATGGCATGCCATGTCCTTCTTATTGCAAAGTGCCACTGTCACACTTGGTGCAGCACTTTGGCATCTGTCCCCAACTACTGCTGGCAGGAAAACCTGGTAGTAGAAGGCTTTCGGAGTGCTTTGCCAGGTGTGCACTCCCAACAGGGACCAAGAACCTAATAGAACCATTTAAGTTTGTCATTGGAGTGGGCAACTGAAGCTAGGGAAGTGGGAAGCTACTAAATTGGCAAAGATTTCAAGCATAAAAGGGACGAGTTCTGGCTAACTAGACTGTCTGGGGGAATGATGGGGGGATTGGTAACAGGAAGTTAATGGGAACACATAATATCCTTTTGTCATGTGTCACCACAGACATGCATGCACGTGGATGTGCATGCATGTCTGTGGTGATACTAAGCATTGTTACTGTGTGCAATGTTTGCACACAGTATCTGGGGATGTTCATTTCCATGTTTTGATTTGTGCCAGGGGGTCTCTGCCCCACCTTGATACAGATCTCACTCTCTTAGCGTAGCAATGTATGTGCCTGTACTACAGGGCACACTTTGTGCCCCATTTTCCAGCACCCAAATGTGTGGTTGAGAATCGGGGCCCCCTTTTATAATGAAAATGCCTTAAGTAACAAAAAGTGAGTGGTCTTAAAATTCAGATTTCAGTAAAATTTTATATAATCAAGATTTGCTGAATCCAACAATGAATATTTTGCTGGAAACCAGAAAATGTCTTTTAAGAAAAACCTGGATGGTTCAGGAACCTTTTACCCCTTGGTCTGTTGTCTAAATCTGGCCCAGGTCAGCAGTGGCCAGAATCCGTAATCATCTCATGACTGTTCTACGGCCATTGAGAAATGAGCTTTTGTGATGGATCTTGATCCAGCTCTTAGTGAATAGATGTCCACATCACAAAACCACCAACATAACAGGCACAAATTGGTAGTCTCATATGAGAGCCAAGGATTTAATGGGCATACAGTCTGAACTACCCCCTCACTTCTCGTGGTGGTCCCTCCATGACAGGGTTGAGCTGAGGTACATTGGCAGGGCAGCATGTGGGGCAGCTTGTACTGTGATCCCAGTGCTGCACCTACTATGTGACTAAACAGCATTGCAGTTTCCAGTGCTGCCACTCTGGTACCATTCATGAGCACGCAAGCTCACTACAAACAGCCTGAAGGAGCAGAGGAATCTCTGGGAAGGGGTTGGCTCCAGTTGAAAAAAGGCCTCAAAAAATGAGACAGATGAATGGACGGGCAGAAAGCTAGACAGACAAAAAATGAGATGTGTACTTGACTCTGCCATACACAGAAAGGAGGCCAATGATATTTCTGTACATTTACTGTATGAATATTTGATAACTTAGTTTAATTATTATTCTACATTTACAGCACTACCATTTTCTAACCTCTTTTCATCTCTTTAGTGGTGACATTGTTGAATGTTTACCACATGTAACTATGCCAAGACCTCAAGGTTCGGTTTTCTTTCAGTCCCCAAAGCTGTGTTAAATTGATGGAGCTTTTAGAAGCCACATAAAAAGGTCTGTAATGAGAGTCCTCTACAAATTCTTTTTCTTAAAAAAAAAAGGATTTGAAGAAAAAAATACATTAAAATCTTATGCAATTTTTATAAAGCTGTTATCAAAGACATGGCAGCAAGAATAAATCCTTGCACATTAAAGCAGGAGCTATGCTAAACTCATGTTGTGGAGTTAACTTCCAGCGTTTATAAAACAGGTGAACAAAGTGATTTATATATTTTTTGTATTGGACCACAAGACATTTTCAGTACATGGTTCGGGCTACACAGAGCCCTTCTTCAGGAAATGGCAGTTTATACAAAAAAGCTTATAAAACAAGCATTTGTCAGTGCCGAAAGTTTGCTTGCTGGTATTAGCATTGGAAATGCAGGAGTTAGACAGATGTAGAGTAGGAATGGCAGTGAAGTATTGAACTTCATGCCAACCCCACCTCCACCCTACAGAGATGGACAGGCATTGGGGTATGCGTTTGTGTTGTTGCCCATAACGTTCATGAAATTTCACCTCACCCTATCCTGCAGACACTGACAAGTGTTGAGGTGTGCCTTGGGGAGTTCGGTTTTACAGTCACCCCACTCCATAAGGACATATGCTGGAATGGGTGCAATATAGAATGGGGTGAACTGTGGGGCTGAAGAGTCGAAGGCACAGCTCAATGCCTGTCAGTGGCTGGGGGTGGGGTTGGAATGGCATGAACATTACAGTCAGCAATCCAAAGGCACACCCCTAATGTCTGTCAGTCTGTAAAGGGTGGGACATTATGGTTAGAAACCATAACGCCCCGGGCATTTGTTGGTATTTGCAGTACAAATGTTCAACATGGCCATTTTGTGGCCCCCACCTCATGAAAGCATTTGGGACCTCTTCTCATGAACAGTGGCACTGTGATTTTGTCAATGTGTCCTGAAATTTGAGTTTCCACAGTGACCATGCCATTGTGCGCCAGATGCACGAAAACACAGATAGGGCAGGATGTGAAGAATGACGGCTGATACCATTCATAGGGAGGTGTGAAGAGATGGCAATGTTGAAAATCTGTAGTGAAAATATAAAAAATGCTCAAACTTCCAAGTGTACATGGAAACTGTGCAACGTATGTGCATAACACAGTCACTTAGTGGAATTATTTCACCAAATTTTCAACATAGGGATTTTGTGACCTCTGCTCATGAACACTATCACTATAATGTTCTTAATCTGTCCCAAACATTGATTTCCCACAGCAACCACGGTATTCTGCACCAGATGAGTAAACGCATATTTCGGGCAGGATGCAAAAAATGACAACTGTACTGTTCATAAGGAGGTGTGGAAAAATGGCAATGTTGAAAATCTGGAGTGAAAATACTACATATTTGCGAAGTTACAAGGGTGCATGGAAACTGCACAATGCACGCTTTTAACACAGTCATTTTATGGACATTTGTTACCAAACTTTCAACATAGGCATTTAGGACCTCTGCTCATGAACAGCGTCACTGTGATTTTACATATGAACATACATACGAACATATGAAAATACGAATCTGCCAACAGAACCCACCAATCGGTCTATGTAGTCTGCCCGAGTGTGCAGCTAGCACCCCAGATTGCAGCTGCCCCAGCTTCATCCCCTCAGTTCCTCCCCGCTTCCCAGCCCCTGCACCCCTGACTCTTTCTCTTGCTTTATCCCACTCCTTCTTAAAGCTATTGATTGTACTACATGTTACCACCCCCTCTGGCAGCACATTCTAACTAGACACCACCCTCTCAGAGAAGTAGTGCCTCCTCATTTCCCTCTTGAAACGTCCCCCTTCCAACCTTAGTCCATGCCACCTCATCTCTCTTCCACTCCTCAGTTTAAACACCCCCTTGGTGCAAGGTTTATTTACCCCCTCAGGTAGTTAAATGCTTCAATCATATCCCCCCATCCCTGCTCTTCTCCAATGTGGACATGTTCAGCTCCATCAGCCTAACTTCATATTCCTTTCCTTCCATCCCCTTTAACATTTTTGTTGCCCTCCTTTGCACCCCCTCCAGTAACTTTATATCCCTCCTCAGGTATAGCCTCCAGTATGGCACACAGTACTCTAGGTGTGGTGTGACCAATGATCTGTAGAGAGGTAGGATCACATCCCTGTGTCTGGATGAGAACCCCCTTGCGATGTATCCCAGCATCCTGTTTGCCTTCGCTGCTGCTTTCCTGCACTGGGCCAAGTTGTTCATGCTACCAGTTACCAACACTCCTAGGTCCTTCTCCTCCTCTGTGATCCCCAACCAATAGTCCCTCTTCTGGTTCTTAGCCCTGAAGTGCATCATCTTACACTTCTTTGCACTGAATCCTAGCTACCATTCCACTGACCATGTCTGTAGTTTGGTTAGGTCCCCCTGCAGTTTTTTCCCATCCATCCTCTTCATCTACCACCACCCCCAATTTGGTATATTGTGCGAACAGACTAACCCTGCTCCCCAGTCCATGTGCTATATTGGAGATAAAGAGCCCAAATAGCACCGGCCCAGCACTGACCCCTGCAGCACCCTGCTTGTCACTGCTCTTGGTGCCGAGAGCTACCCCACCACCACCACCCTCTGCACTCTCCCCTGTAACCAGTTCTCTATCCATTTAGTCAGACCACCTTCCACCCGTACCCCTCCTTCTCATCACTCTTCTCCTCCTTGGCCTGTGTCCCTCCTCCCGGTAGTCCGCACCCTTTCTCCTCCTTATTCTTATCGGGTGGTGGTGCCTTCTGTATTACACTCAGACCACTCTGCCCGCCCCCTCCCAGGGTTACTATGCCTCTGCCTTTACCTATATCTAGGGTGTTGAGCTCATTAGATTCCCCTGTCCGGACCTTTCTACCAACCTCTGTCTTTTGGCCACCCCCCACTAGTTTAAATCCACCTTAGTAGAGACATACCCCTCTAATCCTGCCTTTAATACTGCCCTCTCCTTCCTGCTCAAGTGTACCCTGTCCCCCTTGTACAAGTCACTATTCCCCCAGACCCTACTGCAGTTAGTCACTAACCCACCATTTTTGGTGTGGCACCAATCCCTCAGCCACTTGTTGAACTCCTCAAGCCTACTCTTCCTCCCCATGCTTGCACATGGTACTGGCAGTACCTCCGAGAATGCCACCGACTCCCCAACCCCCTCACACTGCCTGCCCAACTACTTGAACCTCCCCTTCACTACTTCCAAAGTCCCCCACACCAAATCATTTGTACCCACATGCAACACTAAATGAGGTTTCTTCATCCCCCTCGCTGTACACTTGAGCAGTGCCTGCCCTGCCCCTCCTGCAGTCAGCCTGGGGATAGCTTCAACCCAGATACGGCTGTGCCTTTCCCCCCTGCCACCTCATCTCACCCCTTTCAGTACAGAATCCCCCAGGAAAAGTACCTCCCCCATACTGTACCCCCTTTTCCTTCTAATGCCCTTCCACCACCCCAGTATTCATTCTTCCTGCCCCTTACCCCTGCCAGCTGCTCCCTCTGTGACTTCTGTATCTGTACCCCCTACTTCTGCCTCACCCCTTTTCTCTGCCTTATTCCTCCCATTCCCCTTGAATACCTTCCCAGCCTGACTGTTTCCTACTGGGCTTCCCATGTTGACCTCCCCTCCTCCCCTGCTAATTTCCAACCCCTCTCCTATCCCCGCTGTTGATTTAGAGCCCCCATTCCCTTCTACCCCAATAGTGATGCCCCTCCCATCCTTTCCCCTCCCCATAGCCTTCTCTCCTCCAGTCACCACCCCCTCCTTCCTTACTAGTCCCCTTCTACCCTTTCGTCCTCACTTGCCCTATCTGTTGCCATCCCTCTCATGCCCCACTTGTCCTCCCCTTCAGTATGTTCCTGCTCCCCCTCTCTCTCCCATAGCAGAGATTTGAATCTATTCCTAGTTGATACCCCTCCTACATCTCTTCCCCCTATAACTTCCCCCTCCTACTTGTTCCCCTCCGTGCCACCCTATGTCCCACCCTAGTCCCTCCCTACCCACAGCCATCTGCTCTCTCTCCCCTGGTACTCCTCGTGGTCTCTTCCTCCCCCATCAGGAGTCCTTCCCCTCACCTCGGCACCCCTTCCCTTCTCCTCTCTTTTCTGTTAGTGCCTCTGATACTGGGGTCGGTTTCACTCCCTAGTTGTTCTTTCTCTGTCCCCCTTTGCCATCCCCTATTCCCCCCCCAGCCAGGATGCCTACCATACTCATCTGCCCTGCCACATAGACTCCTCCCTAACCTCCACAGTTCCTCCCTCAAACTAGCCAGTCATCTACAGACCATGCACCCTCCCCATCCCCCAAACCCATTCCAGGATCATGGCGGTCCCACACCCTGTACACCCCACCATCCTTCCAAAGATGCCCGCCCTATTGACATGTGGCACCTGCCCTATTTTTGCCCCCATCTTATGTTATGGGCTCTTACTCCCAGGTTCTGTACCCTACTACAACTGTTAGGCCCCTATTTACTCAAATTCCTGTTCCTCCTCCCCACACTAGTCCCCCCTACTGCCCCCTTGCTGACCGGGTTAATTCAGTCTCAAATCTCATCCATTAGATACTGTATTACTGTAGCAATCCTAAAGCCTCCTTGTCCGTTTTTCACCCCTCAGCTACCATACTTTTTGTTCTCAGCTCTCATATAGTTTCACTTAGCCCAGTTAGAAATCCTATTGCACTCCAAGTATTACTCAGCTCAGTTAGAGAAATAAACAGAACAAATAAATATGTATTATTACAGCAATCATAACAGCATAGCTCAGTATTTAGCTCAGTTAGAGAAATAAACAGGACAACTAAATCTGTATTATTACAGCAATCCTAAAAGTATCCAATCATTGCTTTGTCTCCACTCCAGAGACCCTGCTGTAATATAGGACCACAGAAGACACTGGGCGGGAGGGTGGGCAACTCTAAAGTCCCGGCAGAGCTCCATTGAGCTCACTCCTCCCCTCTCTCACTTGCTCATTCTATTTCACTGACCTACGCAGCCAGTATAGTGTTATGCTTGTGCAACTGTGTTAGTTTGGTTTTGGACGTTCGTACTCTCTATTCCAGAGGAATTACCATTCTGTAGGGGTACAAAGGCAAGGAGTTCTCGGAGAGGGTTCCACTCCTAGAGGTGCCAAAGGATGGTTCCCATGACTAAAAAGTACCTTAGAAATCCCCCTAAGGAGAGAGTGCTGCCACTGGAGGAGGGGAGGATGGTGGGGCAAAGAAAAAATGCTTCACAGTGAGGTGGGGAGGAACTGCTTATATAGCTCAGGAAGTGGAAGTGACTGGCTGCTTGGCCAATGAACTCCAGGCAAAGCCTTTCCAATTCACTGACCTACACAGCCAGTATAGTGTTATGCTTGTGCAACTATGTTAGTTTGGTTTGGGCCATTCGCACTCTCTATTCCAGAGGAATTACCACCCTGTAGGGGTACAAAGGCAAGGAACTCTCAGAGAGGGTTCCATCCCTAGAGGTGCCACAGGACAATTCCCATGGCTAAAGGTACCCTAGGATTCCCCAAAAGAAATGTAGTATCATCCCCAAAACGGAGGCAACATGAAGCATAAGAGCAAGCAGTAACTGTGACATAGGAGCAGTAACTAACGTAAGAGTGGAGAAGCAGAGGCAGTTTGATAATGCAATGAGATGCTCAGTTGGATAACGTAATGAATACCCAGGCTTGCATAGCATGATACTGATGGACTGCGTTGAGATTAGGGGATTCCCTAAGGAGAGAGGGAATGGCAGGACATCCTCCACCTCCATCCAACAATGGAACCTACCTAAAGAAACTAGGAGAAACAACTATGCTAAGTGTTATGACCTGAGGCAATGGAGGAGAGAAAAAAAACCCTATGAGGAGGAAATCTCTGGGGATCCAAGGCCTAGGTCGCCTTCCCTCTAGGCTTGGGATAGTTTAATTAGTGACGGCTCTGCAGCTGCAATTTGGAAAACCCAATTAAAAGGAGGTAGAAAATATTCCAATTTGGAGGAAGGCTCTCACTCAAACCCTCTAGCGGGAACGCCGTGGCAGGTTGTGAGAAAACTCTGCAAGAATACATGCATCCAAGGCTCAGGAGAGCAACAACTGCTGAGGCACTCATCTGGCCTACCCACCCTAAGTCAAACCAGGTGAACCAGAGACAGTCATAGGGAGAATGCGGTGAAAGTGCCTTGCTAGGGAAACCACTAAAGTCAATGGCTAACTGTTATAGTGGAACACTAGAGCCAAAGGAGATCATCGTAACCACCCTTCACTGCCAGTCTTAAATTCTACACCAGGAGCTGCTGTCGCATAGCAGGCAGCTAAAGCCAAGCCTGGGATGAGGACATTCCCAGCTATGGGCCAGGTGAGAAGGATCCCGACCCAAGTTGGACACGCTTGAGATGTGGACTAAATGCAGAGTGAGACCGTTGACTGCAGGAACCCTGCACCAGAATAGAATGGCTGGAATGTCCCAGAAATTGACTGAGAGCTGAAAAGCTGGTGAGCTGAATGAGCACGGCGTGCTGAGACCATAATGAGCATGGAGTGCTAAGACCTTACAAGGTCGAATGCAGATTGAGTGCAGCAGAATCCCAGGCTGAAGCCAAGGGGATGGCAGTAGGCAAGAAGCAATGGTTTGCGTAAGCAAGGAGCAACGGTTGCGTAAGCAAGTGTGGACCGCACGTAGGTCAGTAAACAGCAGTAATTGGACCTGCACGCAGGTCTGCATAATGTAGGCCAAACAGCACTGAATTGTGAGGCAAGCCAGCCAGGCAGTTCAAATCCAAATTAAGGTGACAAACTCTGAGGATTTTTGGTGGCGAAGACAGGATTTAGAACAGAATTAATTAGCCACATAGGCCACGACCCCCCCCAAACAGCTGCCAGTCCCCACCGTAGGACAAACAAGGAAGCGATGAAAGGGCCAAGAACCACATGCAGATATAAAAGCTAATTTAATAGCCTCAGCAGGAGCTTTAGCTAACCTCAGAGTAAAACAATGTACAATAGCAATGGGAGTAAACAAAGCAGTAGCAGGAAGCAATGAGGCCTGTGCAGAAGTAGTAAAAACAAATGAGTACACTGAGTTGTAACTGCAATAAATAAAAGGAGACATAATGCTCTTAAAGCACTGTCACCAGGCAGTGCATGAGACTGCTGCAATGAGGTAATTAGAACAAGCATAAGTGAGCTGTATAGCTAGGTTCAAGTACATCTGAGTTAGGTGAAAGTAAGCTGCAATGAGGTAATTAGAACAAGCATGAGTGAGCTGTATAACTAGGTTCAAGTACATCTGAGTTAGGTGAAAGTAATAGAGTGTGCCACATGGAGCAGCTATAGTTGAGCTGAAATACACAGATCAAGTTTGCAGTTGCAGTGCAAGTAAATTGAGAGTTGTGAGTGACTGAAAGCAAGCAGCATGAGCTCTGAAGTAGCAGTATGCTAGGAGCTTAGAAAAGCCCCTCCCAAAAAAGGAAGGAAGCACACACAGCCGAAGGCAAAATACAAACCAGAAGCAGTAAAATAAACACAGAAGCCCAGTAGAGACAAGCAAGAGCAGCAAGGGGGGGGCAGGCCCCAGCCAGCCAGGGAGGCCCAACCAGGTCAGAGGACAAACCGACAGAGCCTTCAGCTGCAAAGAAAAAATACTTCACAGTGAGGCTGGGAGGAACTGCTTATATAACTCAGGAAGTGGGAGTGGCTGGCTGCTTGGCCACTGAACTCCAGGCAAAGCCTTTCCAATTCTCCCAGCGCTGCAGGCTGCCCTTTTGTACTGGGTTCCTGCTTGCATCGGTACCTTTTTCTGTCCACAAAGAAATCCACAGCAGTTCTGACAAAGCTCTGTTGTGCTCTCTCACTCCACTTCTCTCACTAGCTCATTCCGTTTCTCCCGGTGCTGCAGGCTGCCCTTTTGTACTGGGCTCCTGCCTGTGTTGGTGCCTTTTTCTGCCCCACAAAGAAATCTGCAGCAGTTCTGACAGAGCTCCTTTGAGCTCGCTTACTCCCCCCTCTCACTCACTCATTCTGTTTCTCCCGATGCTGCAGGCTGCCCTTCTACACTGGGCTCCTACCTGCCTGATGCCTTTTTCTGCCCACAAAGAAATCTGCGGCAGTCCCAACAGAGCTCCATTGAGCTCGCTCACTCCCCCTCTCTGACTCGCTCATTCCGTTTCTCCTAGTGCTGCAGGCTGCCCATTTGTACTGGGCCCCTGCCTGTGCTGATGCTTTTTTCTGCCCACAAAGAAATCTGCAGTAGTCCCAACAGAGCTCAGCTGAGCTCGCTCACTTCCCCTCCCTTACTCGCTCATTCTGGTTCTCCCGGTGCTGCAGGCTGCCCTTTTGTTCTGGGCTCCTGCCTGCATTGGCGTGTTTTTATGCCCACAAAGAAATCCACAGCAGTCCTGACAGAACTCAGTTGAGCTCGGTCACTCCTCCTCTCTCACTCGCTCGATCTTAATCAGTCCCAAACACCGATTTCCCAAAGCGACTGTGCTATTCTGCGCCTGAAGTGCGAAAACACATTTTAGCTAGGATGTGAAAAATGACAGCTGTACTGTTCATAAGGGGGTGTGAAAAAATGCCAGTGTTGAAACTCTGGCATGAAAATATTACTAATTTGCGAAGTTACAAGGGTGCGTGGAAACTGCGCAACGCAAGCTCATAACACAGTCATTTTATGGACTTTCAGCACAAAATTTTCAGCATAGGCATTTTAGGACCTCTGCTCATGAACAGTGTCACTGTGATTTTGTTAATGTGTCCTGAACACTGATTTCCCACAGCGACCGTGCTGTTCTGCGCCGGAAGTGCGAAAGCACATTTCAGCCCGGATGTGAAAAATTACAGCTGTACTGTTCATAAGGAGGTGTGGAAAAATGCCAATGTTGAAAATCTGGAGTGAAAATATTGCAGATTCAGTGCAAAGTTATGAGCGTGCATAGCAACTGCACAAGGCACGCTCGTAGAACAGTCATTTTTTGGATTTTTTCCACCAAATTTGCAACATAGGCTTTTTGAGAGCCCACCTCATGAACACTGGCACTGTTATTTCATTACTCAGTCCCGAAACATGATTCCACGCAGTGACCTCGAAATCACCTTTTGAGACTGAATAACGCCATGACAGTGGCTGAATTCATGAGGAGGGGTCCCAATAACCCCATGTTGAAAATTTGGTGCCAAAATTCCCATAAATGCCTGAGATATGCACCAAAGTTGAAAAAACCTATTTATGCCATTATACAGCTTACTGGCATTTCTTCAGTTTGCGGTCTGCTTTGAAGACTGCAGACGTGTTCTTGGTCCACTGAAGATCGTCGTGCTGGGCTCCGGAGGCAAGTATGGGGTGGGGGTGTGTGGGGAGGTAGGGTGTGCAGATGGTTGGCGCGGATTGGTGGAGAGGGTGTAGACAGCAAGGGACCGTTTTCTTCTTTACAGGGTTTAAAAAAAATATAGACATTGTGGGATGGTTTTTCCTTTTAGCTCACTGGGGTAGGCTCCCAGCATGCCACCTCTGTGTTTTGGGGTGGAGGTGGGACTGGAGATGATGAGGATTGGGCACCCCTGTCGACACATATGGGGTGGAAGAGCCAAGGGGGATTGGGCACCCCCTCGGCATACAACAAATCGAGGGGCATTATGCTGATGAGTAGTGGTCTCCCCCCCTCAGCAAATTTCATGGGGAGGAGACTGAAGCCAATGGGGATTGGGCCCCTGTCGGCAAATTTAACAGGAGGGGGGACTGAAGCTGATGGGGATTGTGTCCCCCATCGGCAAAGAAAGATTGGTAGGGGGCGCATGAGGCAAACAATAAATGGGGAAGGGGGGATTACAGTGTGCTGATGGGGAGTGGGCTCCCCCATCGGCAAATTACTGGGTTGGGATGGCAAGGTACACCCTGCAATGATGGGTCGCTCCCTCATTGCAGCAGAATGCCTGACACTGCAATGATGAGGCGGCCCCTGATTGCAGCGGCGAGAACCTTTCAAAGTGGTGGCATGCTGGCTGAACTAGTGTCAGCAGCAGCATGCCACCACATTGGGGAAAGTGGGCTAAGCCTCAAAAGGCACCGGGGCATTGGCCACAACAGTGCCACACCTCCACAACCTGCTTGTGCAGCAAGCTGCTGCAACATGTTTCTTGCACATGCGTGCAATCAAACATAAAATGTTTATAACAAGATTGAGTGCATGAAAAGTTTTGCCTCTTAGATGAAACAAAATAATCCTTTTTAGTTTCTACAAAGCATTAGACTAGTTAACCTTTATAAAGATGTTGCACATGCCTTTGCGAGACATTTATACATATGCAGTATCTCTCTCTTTAACTAGATACAGTATGTATTATAGTGGTGCAGTAGCACCACTATAGTTAGGGGTGGACAGGCTGTTTAATGTTATTCCCCTAACTTTGAACCTTACCCCAGTTCAACAGAATTACACAAACTTTTGCATGTGCAGTCTGGGGAGCAAGGTTTCTTGATTGACCAAGTTTCTTTCCAGTCAGATGTGCAGATTCTGAGACCTAGATAGTGCATTTTTAGGAAACGTCTGGGTTTTTTGCTGTTTTTTTGTCATCACCTATAGGCCAGACAGTTTGGAATTTTTTTTTGAAATTTTTAGGGTAGAAAAGGCTTGCCCCCAGAATTATACCTTTTATTGGTTTGAGGAAAAAATATTAATTGGAGAAGTATGGCTCTCTTATTAGCTAGCTCCCCAGTAGTTACCTGCACATTGGTTGGGGACCGCACCTTAATTAAGCCAGTCTTAGGCTAATGCACCCTATATAAAGTAAGCCACTTGAGGCAGACGCAGTTTGGAATAGGGACACAGCTGATGGGTGGTCTACCTTGATGATGGTAGATGGGCGACTTAACAACAGTGTCCTGAGGTAAATACCACGAGACCCCTACTCCTTTTGGAAATCAAATAAGTAAGTAAGTAAGTGGCCAACTAAGGCAGAAAAATATTGTTCATTGCTACATTTACCCAAATTTTGTGGGGGAGGGAGTGTGTGCACTGACTCTTCCTTTTATTGACACTGGCACCTTCCCCTGGTTACGCTGATCACCACCCGATATCAAACACATAATGAGATTTCCCTGGTGTCCAGGGCTCCCCCTTCCCAAAACCTTGACCAAAATGGAAATAAAATTCCCTGGTGGCTAGCAGTCCCTCCCCCCACCCAATCACCCACCTGATGTGGGCATCATATATTCTGGTGTCCAGTGTAATTCCCCCATCCTGATCCCCCATATAGTCATATAAACATTTTGCTGATGGTCTAGTGAACCCCCCTCCCTATCCCTAATCCCCAGTGTGTGAAGCTATTCCATGTTGGTCTAGTGCACCCCCCACTCTGGCAGGCGGTGTCCCACCACCCCGCTGCTACCTGTCCTGAACTTGAGCGGGTGACCAGTACAGCCTCCACTCTCCACAACAGCCAGCCAGCTGCCCACTGAGCTGTCAGTGAATGAGCACGTGCTTGTACAAGTGTGTACTAATTCATTGACAGCTCAGTGGGCGCAACGTCAGCAGTGGAGAGTGGATGGCATTGCATGAACACTACTTGGGTTTGGGATTGGGAGTGGGGTGCTGGGACACTATCTGCCACAATGGGGGGGGGTGGGGTGCACTAGACCACCAGGCAATAGCTTCACGTACTGGTGATCAGGGATAGAAAGGTGGGTTCACTAGATCACCAGGGAGATGTTTACATAATTAATATACAGGAGATTGGGATGGTGGTGTTACACTGGACACCTGGGCATATGATGTTCACATCAGCTGGGTGATCAGGTGGGGGAAGGGACCACTAGTGACCAGGGAATTTTATTTCTATTTCAGGCAGGGCTTTGGATGACGGTGGGGGGGGCACTGGACACCAGGCAAAGCTTGTTTGTTTGTTTTTCTTCTATATCTGAGTGGAACAGGGTGAAAATTCACCAAAAACATTTGGAAGATTTCCAAACTTCCACAGGCAGAAGTTTGGAAACTTCAGCTAAAGTTGTGAAATTTCACAAAAGTTCCACTAAAGCGGAATTCACAACTTTTGCCCAGCTGTATTTTTCACCAAACCAATGAAAGGCAGCATTCTGGTGCAAGGCCTTTCTGCCCTGAAATTTCAGACCAAAATTCCAAACTGTGTGGGCAGTAGGTGATAAAGAAAACAAAAAAACAATTCCAAAAAACATTTTTTCCTAAAAGCACACTATCCATATCTTGTAATCCATACACCGGACTGGAGTGAAACTTAATAAATCAAGACACATTGCTCCCCAGACTGCACATGCATAATTTCATGCACTTCCATTGAATAAGGGTGAATTTATTAATATATACATTATAGGGGCATGGTAGGGCTGAGCAGGCTGTTTATTTAATTTTTTTTTTTTATACCAGGTTCCGGCCCTTCGCTCCACTTGCCGCCCACCCATGCCCAGGCTTAGCCCCGGGCAGGGCCACCAGGAGGGTGCCCCTTCCCCATGGAACACAATCTAATAGCCCTGGCTTGCCCTGCAGGGTGGGGCCACAGGAGTGAGACTCCCCCAGGTGGACACTGTTTGCAGCAGGAGCGACAGAGAGGGTCATCATTGATGGGCTCAGCATTTTTTTTAAAACATTTTTTGATGAAGATCCATGGGGGTGGGGATGTGCAAAGATACCAGCGTTAGCCCTGCCCCCCCTAACATATGGCACTGGCCATGATGGCACCCCCAGCCTCCACCAGAAGTCTATATAGCACCAGACACTCTTCCCCCCTCCCCCTGGAGAAGGAGAGCAGTCCCTGGGATGCTCAAGCCTTCTCTCCACAGCCAGCCCTCCAACTCCTGAGTCCATCACCAAACCCGGGATGTCAGTACCTCAAGCGTATGCATTGCCGCTGCACCAGCAGGCCAGGCAGTTTAATGTTAAACCTTAATATCTGCACTTTAATAACTTTGGTGTCATTTGATGAACTAGCCCAGGATTTGGCAAGTGTGGTCAGGCTGCCAGAGTCTCAAAACGTGAAAAGTTTCATGAAAGCATCTTGTTTGGTTTACGGTGTGCCAAAAAATTGGGGGAAGATAAACACATTTGGTTTCCCATTACTTAACATTGGGTATTTGTTTCTCTCACCTACAGCCTAGATGGTGTGGTATTTTTTTCACGAAATTTTCAGGACTTAAGGGGCCGGTATACCGTGACATTGGCAACTGCAGTTGAGTGAACCACAAAAAGGCGACTCAGTTGCGACCCATGTCAGAGCAGCAACTCAGGAGCTACAGCAACCGGATGGGCTGGGTTTGTGACCTGAGCGACAGGAAGCTGCTACAGCTATGCAGGGGGAGTTGGGAGTGAGCACGGTCAGAGAGGGGTGGGAGAGGATTTGAGGGGTGGCACTGTGGTAGGCTGCTGAGCTTGCTCCATTGGATAGCAGGACGGCTCCCGGCTTTGCTGTGTAGGGTGCTGGGTTCGGGTCTGGGTGCAGGTTCATTTTTGTTGTACCCAGCCTGAATTTAATTTTTTTACGTAACCCCCCAGACATGCACCCCCGGAGTTGAGAATCCTTAAGTAGAGGGGTGCGAAACATAAAAAAATACAAGTCCTCAGCATGGTTTTGTTGTGCGCTGGGGAGTCAGAGTGCCAAAATTGATTTTCAGTGCTCTGACTTCTCTGTAACAGTGGTTGCCCTTTGGCAGTCGCCATTATCACATAGAACCCAGGGGCCCACACCAAGGGTGTGCCTTTGGAAGGCTTTGTGAAAAAATATTATGTGATTCCAGAGTTATATTGATTTTAAGGTTAATGTCCTGACATGAACAGTAAAAAAAAAATTATCGTGAATGCTTATTTTCATGATTGTGCTTGAAAAAATACCGGTCGTGACGACTGCCATTTTATTCTCATTTTAAACTCACAAACACTGAAAATGCATAAAAAATATATCTTTAAAAAGACAAGCAATCACCTAAACCTAGCTAAATTGTTGTTTGCTTTCTTAAAAACTTGCCAGAAATACATTTTCTGGGCATCCCAAAATCCAGGGTGTCCAGCTTAGTGACAGAAGCCATTAATTTGAGTTCTCTGTATGAGAACAATGGGACTTCCTTGAGTTCTGCAATTGCAGCTGAAACTCATGCTGCAGGCTGCACTGAGAGCATTAAGCAGCTATTTCCCTGATGTCTAGTGGCACCCCCTACTGTCCAGTCACCAGCCCCATATTTGTATAATGTTTCCCTGGTGTCTAGTGGCATCTTCCACCCTCTGATTGCCATCCCCATATTTGCATAATTGTTCCCTGGTGCCTAGTGACACCCCCACCCTCCGATCACCAGCTCCACATTTATATAATGTTTCCCTGGTGTCTAGTGGCACCCCTACCCCACCCTCCAATCATCATCCCATATTTATTTAATGTTTTCCTGGTGTCTAGTGGCACTCCTCGCCCCCTGATCGCCATCCCTGTGTCTATTGATACCCCCTCTATGACTGCCAGCCCTGTATTTTTATAGTGTTTTGCTGGTATCTAGTGGTACTCCCCCCACCCTCCAATCCCCAGCCCTGTATTTATATAATGTTTTCCTGGTTAATAGTGGCATCTTCTGCCCTCTGATTGCTGGCCCAGTATTTATATAATGTTTCCCTGGTGTCTAGTGCCCCCCTGCCCTCCAATTACCATCCTCGTCTTTCTGTAATGTCTCCCTGATATGTAGTGGCACCCCCTGCCCTTCGATCGCTGTCCCCCTATTAGTTTTGAAAATGTTACCTGTAATAAAGAAAACCATCACTTGGTCCTTTTTCCTTTAAACCTGTAAAAAAAAAAGAAAATGGTCCCTTTCCCATCTGACCCCTGCCACCCTGACTTCCCACTCAGCAGTCACCACCCCACACACACCCTCACTCACCTGAACAGGTCCCATGGCGTAAATCAACTCTCTGATCAAATACATATCTTGCTGCTGGAACCGGTGACTGCAAAATGAGAAACTAAGGTAAGTGTGGTTCAATGTATTTCAATAGGGTTTTGCACTTTGATGCATAACTTTGTCATTTTTGCGTTTTTGGCCCCAAATTGTCAATATGGTCTTTCTGGAACCCCACCTCAGGAACAATGGTGGTGGAATTATGCAAATCAGACCTGAAAGGTGATTTCACGGTTGCATTGCAAAATAATCTTTCAGGCAGGATTTGAAAATTTTCACTGCCTTTGTTCATGAAGTGAGTTAATAAGAAGACTATGTTGAAAATTTGGGATCAAAATATGTAAAAATGGCAAAGGTATGCATATATGTTAAAAACTTTCTACGCTCACTTGTAACTTTGGTAATCTTAAATATTTTGTACCCCAAATTTTCAACATAGCAATTTCTCCATACCATCTCACAAATGTGACAGGTGTAATTTTCAAATCCTGGTCAAAATGTGTTTCTGCACCTGTAGCACGAAATGACGTTTTGGTGGTATAGAATGATGTTTTGGTGGGGATTTGAAATTTTCACCTACTGAGTGCATGAGTGGGGTAATAAGAAAGCTATATTGGAAATTTGGTGTACAAATATGGTAAAATGCCCAGGTCATGACTGAATATTGCAGTATCTCAACGATCAATCATATGTTCACTAATTTTCAATATTTTGACACTAAACTTTCAACATACCCCATTTTCCACACTACATCATAAATATGGCAGGTGCAATTTTTTAAATCCTAGCTGAGATGTGTTTTCGCACCTGTGGTGTGAAATTACATTTCTGCCAATATACTGTAAATGATACATTATGTTTATAAGGGCAGTCATAAAATGACTATCTTGAAAATCTGGGGTCAAAATAAAAAAAAAGAGTGAACGTGTACTTAATGTGTAAAGAGTGAATGTGTACTGAATGTGTGTAGTGTGAATGTGTAAAAAGTGAATGTATAAAGAGTGAATGTGTAAGGTCTTGCACTTCTGTAGGCGGAAGAAGTCTTCCCATACTGCATGGCCCAAAAGGCCCTGCACATCTGCACCTGTTCTTGCAGATCCCAAAGGGACCTGCGTGAATGAGAATATGATTCACTATCTCAAAAGAAAGAAATTCTTTGCAAAACACTTTAGTACACCAGTTAGGGTAGCTTAGCATACAAAAGCAGGAAATGGGGCATTGGGGTTTCCAACTGTAACTCGGACCCCAACCAGCAAAGCAGATATTAGTTTTTTGGGGTCTCTGCAGTCTTGGCAAAGGAGTGGTGGAATCTTCCTTGGGTTTGTCAACCCTAATGTCCACCCCATTCCCTGAGCAAACAACAAAACACATGATCTCCTTTCTTCACATGGGGCTCCAACGCCACATTTCCCTGCTTTTGTGTCATTAAGTTACCCTAATTGATGCACTAACAAAGTTTTTTGCAAAGAATAGCTATAGATACAGATATATACACTGCTATATAGCAGGACTTACATAGAAACATAGAAACATAGAAGTTGACTGCAGATAAGGACCGCAAGGCCCATCCAGTCTGCCCATTTCTTTTTCTACCTTATAAATGTGCCATCGGCATTTGCTCTGTCAATGACCTATCTATTCATATTCATCTGTATTGCTCCCTTATGCCTATCCCATGCCTGTTTGAAGCCCTGCACTGTATTCATAACCACCACTTCCTGAGGTAGGCCGTTACATGCATTCACCACCCTTTCTGTGAAAAAGAACTTCCTCACATTACCCCTTAATCGGCCTCCCTCTAATCTCATGCTGTGTCCTCTTGTCCTGCTATTTTTCTTATATTGAAAAATGTTAGACTCTTTCACCTTGTTAATGTCTTTAAGGTGTTTGAATACTTCAATCATATCACTTCTCTCTCCCCCTCCTTTTCTCTGGGGTATACATATCGAGCTCCGTTAATCTGTCCTCATATGTTTTCTGATGCAGTCCCTGCACCATTTTGATTGCCCTTCTCTGGACTGCCTCAATTTGGTTAATGTCCTTGTGAAGGTGTGGCCTCCAGTACTGCACACGCAGTACTCCAGATGGGGCCTAACCAGTGTCTTGTAAAGAGGGATTATTACCTCCCACTTCCTACTTGTGATACCCCTACTAATATACCCTAACATCCCCCTAGCCTTACCTACTGCTTTAGTGGTCTGCTTGGATGATTTCAGGTCATCGGTGATGATGATGCCCAAGTCTCTTTCTTCCATTGTGACTGCCAGCAACTCCCCTCCCAGCCTATAAAATATTGACCTTAGTGGTACATTTTCTCTGGAAATACGAGTGTCACAGTATACATTTCCAGGGTAAATGTTACATTTCCAAAAGGATATTATTTATTTGAACTGTTTTGAGTCACACAGCCCAGTTCAGATCACATAGCTCCTCAATTCACTGAGGCTGTGTTTATTTCAAACTCCCATCTAGTAGTGTAGCCACAATTATTTTCCATTTTCTGTTGTTTTACCATAGTGTGTTGACAAAACAGTTGTCAAATTGCCTTAACCTTAAACTAAACATCTCTGAGCAGTGCTTGCAGAACAGACCACTCCTAAAGTTGACCCTACTTGGCGCCAAGCATGATCTGATGCAAATCCAGGCTCTAACAGCCACTCCACAGCACTCCCCAGCAAACTAAACTCACTTTGTTCCATGTCATGTGTCCTCCAGCCACCAAGAAAGCTGTCTTTATCCCTCAAAAGCCAACCCTTGATTGGCGCCTCACTGTTACAGAACTGCTGACCTACTAATCTGGTGTTACATGGTCCTATCAGCAAAAAAGGAGTACACAGCCTTTGAAAAAGGACTCCCTAGTCTGAAACATGTTAGGTGGGATTCCTGTCAGTGTGTTTTTTTTTCATTTGGAACTATTAAAAAGTATTAATGTGAGAACCTTGACTCCGCTCTGAAGTTCTTTGCGTCCCTTACATGGGTTTGTGTGTGCTCAAAACCTTTTGTTCTGCTGTTACATGGTACTCAACACTGTCTTTTGGATCCCCTCTTTGGATTGCCACTTTGAGAAAAAAAATGTCACTTTGCCCTGACCCCACAGCTGTTTGACCCACCTCTGTGCACCACCCTCACTCCACTACAGTTCCTTCTCCTCTTGTCAAACCCAGTGGGCTGTCTGAGTAAAAGCATTTCCAGGCAGAAATGCAACAGCCCTGGTAACATTTCCAGAGAAGTGAAAGTACGTTTTCGTGGAAAAGCGGAAAAGCAATATTTCAAGCCCTGTATAGATATAGAAGAAATGGGATGGGTAAGTGTGGCATACAAGAAAATATAGCTACTGAGGGGGCTAATCAGATAATTAGGCCATGAGCCCAGATGGAAAAAAACAGGTCAATGAAAAAAGGCAATGAAACAAAATCTATATTCAATGTATACACAGACAGCTACCGACCGAGACTAGGACACCCGCCTGCAGCTCCTTGGAAGGTACGGCAACAGCGCTTCCAGCAAGCCTGGCTCTGATTGGCCAGGACTTTCCCCCTGCTTTGCCACACTAAAGCTGTAAAAGGAGTCCCCCCCCCCCCAAAGTGGCTAGTTTTCCATTAGCAGGTTATACAGACCTGCCACTAGAGGGATTCTTGTTCTTTCATTTAGAAAAAAAAAAAAGTCTACCCTCTGAAAGACACAGTTTCTTTACTTGCTATATACCTTCCTTCCTTCCCACCCTCGAGATCCTCTCGAACTGGGTAAGATTTCTCTGAACCCCGAATCATACTTTAATCATACACCTCCACCGTTCTCTACCCCCATTCTATTTCTTCTTGCCTGTCTTCCTCCTCTTCTGCACTCCCCAAAAGCCTGCTTTCCCTCCCTCCCCCACAGCTTCCACATTCCTACATCCTTCCTCCACATAGGCACGCTGCACACTCGTCACTTGCCCATGGTCCATCCTACCACCATGAAACTGTCCTACACCCACACTGGTCCTAGCCCTCCACTCTGGTCCCCCCTAGAAACATAGAAACATAGAACATAGAATTTGACGGCAGATAAGGACCACTTGGCCCACCCAGTCTGCCCATTTCCCTGCCTACTGGATAAGCTGCAGATCCTAGTTAACCAGCAGCCTACTTCTTCCTACCCCCACCCCTAGAATTGCCTTATGACTGTCCATGCATGCCAGATTCCACCACTGTTTTTGACTCCACGACCTCCTCCGAGGCCGTTCCATGCATCCACAACCCTCTCTGTGAAAAATACTTCCTTAAATTACCTCTGAGCCGCCCCTCTATCTTCAAATTGTGCCCCCTTGTTCTTGCACACCTCTTTTTTGAAAGATGCTACCCTCTTGGACTTTGTTGATTCCTTGAGGTGCCAGAAAGTTTCTATCATGTCCCCTCTCCCTCCTTTCCTCGAGGCTATACATATTAAGCTCCTTAAGTCTCTCTTCATATGTCTTCCGGTGCAGACCCTGCACCATTTTGATGCCCTCCTCTGGACAGCTTCCATCCTGTCTATGTCTTTGCGAAGACTGGGTCTCCAGAACTGCCGCAGTACTCAGATGGGGTCTGACCAGCTGTCTGTATAGAGGGATAATAACTTCCTGTTTTCTACTGGTGATGCCTCTCCCTATGCATCCCAGTATCCCCAACCCTCCTTGCTGCCCTCTCCATTGCTTGCCCACCTTTAGGTTATCTGATATGACTACCCCAGCTCCCTTTCCATTTTGTTGTTGTTAGTATCTCACCCCCATTGTGTACTCTTCCCTGGGTTTTGTTTCCCAGGTGCATCACCTGTCACTTCTAGCATTGAATCTAAGCTGCCATATATTTGACCATTCCTCTAACCTTGCCAAGTCCCTTTTCATCCTTTCCACCCACCTTGTGCATCAACTCTGTTGCAGATCTTTGTGTCATCTGCAAAGAGACATACTTTCCTTCCAGTCCCTCTGCAATGTTGCTTATAAAGACATTGAAGGACGGATTAATACTGAACCCTCGGTTGCCCACTAGTAACCCCCTTTCTTCAGAGTGGACTCCATTTACTATCACTCTCTGTGTCCTATTCTCCAGCCAATTTTTTACCCAGGCTGTCATCTTGGGACCCACTCCCAGGCTAGCTAACTTGTATATTAATCTTTTGTGTGGGACTGTGTCAAATGCCTTGCTAAAGTCTAGGTAGGCCATGTCCACAGCCCCTCCCTGATCTACTACTTTGGTCACCCAGTCAAAGAAATCTGTCAGATTTGTCTGGCATGACCTTCCTGCTTATCCTCACCCACTATCGTCGATGCTCGGCAACTTCCCGAGATGCCAGTAGGTGAAAACATTCCCTTAAAGAAATACGCCGCAGCTACTTGAGGCTAGTCCTCCTCCTTCTCCTAATGCTGTCAGGCAATGTGCACCCAAACCCTGGCCCATTCTAATCTAAAGCCACTAATCTGAGCAAGCCTTTGGGTGCCCTCTCATTCACATCAATCAACATCTGCAGCCTCCTTCCTAAAATGGATGCCCTACAGGCCTTCACCAGCCAACACTGCCCTGACATCCTGGCAGTTGTCGAAACCTGGCTCATGCCATCGGTACCGGACCATGCAATCAGCCTTCTTGGCTACAACGTCTTTAGGCTGGATTGCCTCTCCAAAAGAGGCAGGGGCTGCGCTCTCTACCTAAAAGACTCCATACAAAGGCACCACATCATTACCTCAATCCAACTCACAACTGCTCAGATACTGCCAGTGAGAATCCTCCTCAGTGCCCAAAACAAAACCTTCACTGTTGCCACCATCTACATCCCTCCCAAAGAACAGGGAACTGGTCTAACAGCAGTGCTTGACTTTGTAAAGTCACTCCCACCAGACACCGAATCCATCCTCCTAGGCGACTTCAACATCAACTGGCCTGCGGCTGATGCTGGTGCACACAGGGATACCATTGCTGCGGCGAACCTCACACAAATGGTTGACTCACCAACCAGGAAAAATTACAGGACCGGCACCAGCGCACTCTTGGACTGGATCCTTACCAGTCACCCATTGCGGATATCTAACACTATTGTCCTCCCTGACTCTCTCAGCGATCACTCCCCTGTTAGCTGCACCTGGTCAAATAAATTCATCAAACAACCACCAAAAACAATCACCAGCAGGGTTCTACCCAGTGGTCACCTTTCTCGACTCAAATCCCACCTCCTCCACCAAGACTGGTCCCCTATCTTCAATGCAACCAATGTAAACACTGCCCTTGACCACTTCATTAACATCTTCACTGTGGCCTGTGACACGTATGCTCCTATTAAGAAACGCAAAGTCAAATCACTGAGTAACCCTTGACTCACAGGTGACCTCCTCAGGATGCTAAAAACAAGAGACCACCTATGGGAGCTGGCCAGAAACTCTGGAAAGCAAAACGACATCCAAAACTACAAACGTGCCCCAATGACTGCACCAAAACCATCCGGCAAATGAAGTCCGCCTACTATAAGCATGCCCTCACAAACTCCTGGGGCAATGGTTGGGAATTCTGGAAGAACATAAAGGAATTCACTAGAAATCCACCCAAATCCCCCCATCAATACTCAACATCAACGGAACCACAGCCCTCAACCCAAAAACCATTGCGGATACCTTTAACAAAGCCTTTACTGACCTCAGCGCTGTCCTACCTCAGGACTACTTCAAAGATGGTGTAGCCCCCCTGTCTGGAATGAACACTACTCCCACCAGCTCCCCCTGCTTCTACTTCAAAGCAGTCAAGGCTCACCAAATACGCAAATACATTACCATAGCCCTTGGTAAATCAAGATTCAGTAATGACTCCCTCAATCTCAAAATCCTGTCTCTCACACTTGATGAAGTGCTTAGTCCTCTGACCAGAATTTTCAACCTCTGCCTCAGCCTTAGCCAGTTCCCGGACAGATGGAAATCTGCGACTGTCACCCCAGTCCATAAAAGCGGTAACAAAACTGCCCACGATAACTACAGACCTATCTCCCTACTACCCCACTCCCCAAGACACTAGAATGCATCGTCTCGGACCAGCTCACAGAATACCTGGATACGTACAACATCCTGTGCAAGCAACAACACGGGTTCCTCAAAGGTCACAGCACCTCCACAGCCCTACTTGAATTCAGCAGGTGCAATCCACAATGCACTTGATTCAGTGAACTACTAGGCTCAATCTACATTGACTTAACTAAAGCCTGACACCATCAATCACCGCCTCCTACTTGTCCAGCTTCAGAACACTGGGCTGTCAACCAGCACCATTGGCTGGTTTAAGAGCTACCTTGAAGAATGGTCCCAAACAGTAAGAATCGCTGATATACTCTCGGACCCTAGACCGGTCCGCTCGGGAGTCCCCCCCAGGGCTCCATTCTGGGACCCCTCCTCTTCAGCCTATTCTTAAACTCAATACCGGACAGCTGCCCAGAACAAATAATTCTCTACGCCGACGATGCTGTGATCCTCACCTCAGACCCTGATCCAAACCAATTACAAAATAAACTTCAGCGGGCCTTCTCCTCCGTCGAATCCTGGTTCCTAAATCATAAACTGCTTCTCAATCAGAAAAAAAACAAGTCTATGGTCTTTTGCAGCCCCCACAACAAAAACAAACAACTCCACCTCTCCATTGCAACTGAACAAGGAGCCATCCTAGAGCAAACACAATCATTCAAGTACCTTGGCATCACCCTTGATCCCCACCTCTCATACGCTGTCCATATTAGCAATGTGGCAAAGTCTGCCAATGACGAGTTAGGCATATTATTCCGGCACAGGAAACACCTAACCCCAGAAGCACTGTCAGTGGCCGTCCAAAGCTCCATTGTCAGCATCATAGACTATGGTCTTATCATATATGGGTCTGCAACTACCACTGCTCTCAAACGTATCGTGACCTCCATGAATAAGGCCTGTCATCTCATCACTGGCTCACATCGCCATACCCACACATGTGACCTTTATTCCCAATCTGGATGGCTTCAACTGGACAAATGCATAAAATACCAAACCTGCATCATGGCCAAGAAAATCATAATGAGACTTGCCCCACCTGGCGTCTGTGCCCTCCTTAAGCCTAGACATAGGAATGTCACTACAAGGAGATCCAATTCCCATCTACTACATATCCCACGATGTCGCACGACCCAAGGACAAAGATAATTTGCCTATCGGGCATCCAACTGGCTCAACTCTCTTGGCAGCGACATAGTGACCACTCCAACACTCGGCCTTTTCAAGTCCAAGCTGCGCCTCTCACTGCTTGTATCCTGCGATTGCCCAGCTTAACATTTCCACCATTCCAGCTGCACATGCCCCATCACCCAGCACTTACAATCAGTCTTTGCACCCCTAACACCTTACCTGGCATATTCCCTTGACAAGGCCCCTGGCTGCACTGTCTCCACCCTCACCCACCTCCCCGTATCTCCACTCCTGCCCCTGCCCCCACCCACCTCCCGTACTCCCCTTACCCCTGCACCTCCTACCCCCGATCTCCTACCCTCACTTCTCCCCCCATCGACCCCCCCTCCTCCCCTTGTCTTGCTCATAGCTCAAGTCTTTGTACCGGTTATTACATGTCTGTAAGTCAGTGACGTTATGTTTGTAACTAAAAATGATGACTGTTGCACACGCTGACGTGGAACCTTTATAAAAGAGCCTCGGCTGAAAGGTATTGTAATCCTAGATTGAAATAAATAAATAAAACATAGCACAGACAGGGACCTGAGTTCAGATATGCCATTTATTTCCATTTGTTGGGGGGGTAAAACTTGCATGGAACTTGTGGCTTCACAGCTTATGAGTCCTGGTCCTGCCCCCTCACTCTTGCAAATAAATGCCATACTTGAACCCAGGCCATTATAGCTCTTCTATGTAATACATGAGTGGTCATTGTTTTCCCATAGGAAATAAGTAACATCACAAACTCATAATACCATTGTTCTGACTAGGGATGAGAGAGTCGTCTGCAATCTGATTCTGGTTCTGATTCTGACTCTGATCTTTTCCCTGCAGAGTCTGATTTACTGTTGTTTGCTAAAACAGGTATGTTTTCCAGGCCAGATCTGATCCAGATCAGAAGCAGATCCAGATCGAATCACAGGAAAGAATCAGGTTGCCCATATACTGTACCATCTTAATGAGCATTTTTTGTATACCTTTTAATATTTAAATAGTTATTTTCAAATCAAATCAAGTTTATTTGTATGGCATCTTTCAATTGCCAAGGCGCCACACATAACAGTTAAAACAGCTACAGCTCGTAACCACAAGTATTATAAATAGCATAAAATACAGAAAAGCGATAAAATAGTATTCCAGTTATTCCCCAAATGCTTGGGTCCATAAAAAGATTTTTAGGGCCTGTTTACATCCCTCCACAGTCATACATTTACATAACTGATGGAGTAGAGAATTCCAAAGGGTAGGGGCCGGGTGCATAAATGCACGGGTCCCAGAAGATTTTAAACAAACCCTTGGGATCTCTAGCAACCCCTCATCAGTCAAGCAGAGCGATCGCCCAGGGCAGTAAGGGACCAGGAGCTCTTTCATGTAGTCCAGACCCAGTCTGTGTAGGGCTTTATAAGTCAGAAGTCAGACTTTGAAGGTGATTCGCCACTGTACCAGCAGCCAGTGCAGTTCGCACAGCACCAGAGAAATATGACAGGACCGGGAGGTTCCTGTCAATAACCAGGCCACTGCATTCTACACCATGTGCAAGCGGCTAATATCCTCCCAAGGGAGCCCTAGGTATAAGGCATTGCAATAATCCATGCATGAGGATACAAAGGCATGGACCAACGTGGGAAGATCACCGGACGGAACAAGATGCTTGACTCTGGAGATATTCCTCAGGTGGTAAAAAGAGGATTTGATGACGGCCGACACCTGCGAATGCAGTGTCAGTCCCTCATTGAAAATTACCCCCAGCTTCTGCACCCATTCAGAGGTTGGGAGTGACAAACCCTCAAGAAAAATTCCAGAGGGTGATCCAACCCCCAACCCCCCTATCCGGCGACTCAGGTCCACCACCAGCACCTCAATCTTTTCCGAATTCAACCTCAACCAGCTCGAACTCATCCACTCCTGGATTTATACGAGGCAGTTGTTAAATATTGAGAGAGCTCTATGCTGGTCAGGTGCAGAAAACAGGTAGAGCTGGGTATCATCAGCATAGCAGTGAAACCTTAGCCCGTACCTTCTTACAATGTCTCCGAGGGGTAGCATGTACACTGCGAACAACATGGGGGACAACACTGATCCTTGAGGAACCCCACATGATAGCGGAACTGGGTCAGAGGAATAAATTCCCGACTCCACCCTCTGAGTTCTTCCAGTGATGAAAGATGAAAACCACCTGAGGACCGTACCTTACAGGCCACAGATGAACCTCAAACAATTGAGCAGAACCCCATGGTCCACAGTGTCAAACGCTGAAAAGAGATCAAGAAGAATCAAGATGGAGCGATTCTCCTGGTCTCTAGTCATCAGGAGATCATTGAGCACCCGAACAAGCGCCGTCTCAGTACATGCCTCTTCCGAAATCCGGACTTGAGAGGCCCATAGATATCATGAATGATCAAATGGTCCTCCAGTTGTATGGCCACTACTTTCTTGATCAACTTCCCCATAAAGGAGAGGTTCGAGATTGGTCTGTAGTTCGCATGGCAGTCTGGGTCCAAAGAAGCTTTCTTCATGAGGGGTGTCACCACCGCCTCCTTCAGGGAGTTAGGAAACTCACCTGTTTCCAAGGAGCACCAGACTATCCATGCCAGGACTGGGCCAAGGATGTCACCACAACCCAAAATCAGGGTAGTTGGTCCTGGATCCAAACTACAGCACATAGGGTGCAGCATACCCTGGACAATCTGCATGACGTCCAAAAGTTCAGGCTGGCTGAAGGTACTCCAGGAAAACCGAGGTGCAGTGCCCAAACACCGGTTCATAGCAATGCCTGTAGAGTGTGCCAGTTGAAGTACCGCCCTGATGTCAACCACTTTAGCCACAAACAATCAAGTAAGCTCCTCACACTCAATTTTCAAAAATGCTTTTCATACCTGTAGGCAGGCTGGGTTGTACAGTCTGTCCACGGTTTGAAAAAGCTGAGCCAGTCGGTTCTGAGTGTCCTCAATCTCCCCAGACAGGAACTCTGCCTTCTTATGGGTGATTGCGGATTGATAGGCTTGATAATGGTCCATCAATCTAAGGTGATCAGCATCAAGGCAGGACCTTTGCCAGCAATGCTCTAACCTTCGTCCTAGTCACTGCATCTCCCTCAAAGACCCATCAAACCAAGGGGACTGAGGGCGAAGGGAGAGAGGACAAATGCGGACTGGAGCAATGACATCCAGGGCCATAGATATGGCTGTATTATAGGCCACCACTAGGGCTTCTGGGTCATTGTTTGCCAATGGAATGACCGATAGGTCAAGCACTGCCGCCAGGCCTTCAGAGCTTATATCTCGTAAAGGGCGGTACGTGACCATCTCTACAGGAGTAGGCCTATGAATGGGGGTGCAAAAACTGAACTGCACGGTGTAGTGATCGACCATCTGACTAGTTCCACCTCCAAATCCAAGGCTTCGACCCCCAGGAGGAAAACCAAATCAAAAGAGTGACCGAGTTTATGGGTAGCAGTAGAAACAATCTGTGTGAGGCCCAGAAATGTCAACAAATGGAGGAAGTGCTGACCAAATTGTGAGAGTTCGTCATTTACCCAGGCATTAAAGTCTTCCAGGACCATCAGCCTGGGTGACTCAAATGCCATGTCGATCATGAAGTCCACCACTTCCTGAAGGAACCGCTTCTCATCCCCGGGTGGATGGTAGATGAGAACGATCCTACAACCTACTCCTGCTACCACAGTACATTCAAATGACTGGGTCTCCTCAACTGGTACACTCGTGAGGCCCAGTTTGGTCTTGAAACAGACCACAACCCCCACCCCCTGCAATCCAATCTCGGGAGGTGAATCACCAAGTACCCAGCCGGAGTTGTGGCCTCCAATACTGGGCCAGAGTTCTCGTACAGCCAGGTCTTGGTGACACATGCCAGGTCCACTGTTCCGACAAGATCTGCAATAATTGCAGTCTTGTTTTTAATGGACCTGGCCTTGCCTAACACCGCCTGTGTTGGATGAACTTCCAGGGCTGTCAGAGCCATCTGCCCACCAAAATTGGTGGTACCCTTGAGTATGGGAACCAGATATGGGGGACCACGGTCTGGATTCCATTTCACCCTAGGGCGTCTCCTAGATCTCACTACCCTAATGCGATGGTCTCACTCTTTCACCCTCCACTGTTTGCAGCCCACAACTCCCCCTTCCCGACAAGCAATACCCAATGATCTACAGCGTTGGTAGGTAGTAAACTGCAATGGGGGGGAGGTAAAGAGGCAGAGGGCCCGAAGGGCGGAGGATGAATAGCGCACGACCGTGGGGGCAGGCCTCTTACACATTTCAGTAAACCAAATAAACTACACAATCTACTAAATAAAACAAGATCAGTATACAATTAAACCATAAATCCCTCAACACTCACTTCAAAGGGGGGAAGGAAAAGAAATGAATAAAACCATAATCAAATAAATAACCATAAATTAAAACAAATTTATGCCACTAACAACACAAGCTTTAAACCTAAAATGTCTCAGTCACCCAGTCCAAGCCTGCAGTTTTAAATTAGTTACAGTGATGGCTTAAATAATCAGAAAAACATTGGACTGTGATAAACGACTGGAGAATTCAAAGGATCGAACCCCCAATGGTCCTCACACCAACAAAGGGGATCAGTTCAAAAGGAGAATCTTGGAGCTCTCCCCAACCCCCTAAATACTCTCACCACAAAGGGGGGGTAAAGTATATACAGACTCGTTAGTACCAGGCACACTCTCACTGTACCATGGGCCAGAAGAGAAAAAGGCATTCTCACTGCCTTAAGCAGACTTAAATGCAAACAAAAAATGCATCTGACCGTAATTGCAGAAAGAAAATCTGGAAAGGTCCACCTCAATGGTCAATTGTTCTGGGTCCAGAGAAAGCCTCGATGAATTCTACTGGACAGCTGAACTGCAGGTCCACGGCCAGTGCAATCAGTCCCCCACCTAGGCTCACTTTCCAGAAATCTCCAGGGAGAGACCCTAGGGGACACCGGGTTAAACTGCTGACTACAGGGTCTGCACCAGAAGACATATGAAGAAAGACTATAGGGGCTTAAGATGTATAGCCTTGAGGAAAGGAGGAAGAGGGGGGACATGATAGAAACTTTCAAATACCTCAAGGGAATCAACAAAGTCCAAGAGGGTAGCATCTTTTAGAAAAAGAGATGTGCAAGAACACGGGGGAACAGTTTGAAGATAGGGGGGGACAGCTCAGAGGTAATGTGAGGAAGTATTTCTTCAAAGAGAGAGTTGTGGAAGCATGGAACAGCCTTCCTGAGGAGGTTGTAGAGTCAAAAACAGTGGGGGAATTCAAGAATGCATGGGACAGACTTAAGGCAGTTCTGTGGGGGGTAGGAGGAAGTAGGCTGTTGGTTAACTAGGATATGCAGCCTTTCCATTAGGTAGGGAAATGAGCAGACTAGGTGGGCAAAGCGGTCCTTATCTGCCATCAGATTCTATGTTTCTATGTTTACCGAGTACGATAGGACCAGGACCCCCGCACAGCCGCCCACCACAGCCAGCCCACCCCCCAGGATCAAGGCCTTAACTCCAGGCACCAAATTTAAAGCTGATCTTCAAGTGTCCACTACTCCTGGGCATGAATCAACATTCAAGGAATTCCTCTGCAGTTAATCCACAAAGTCAGTGAGTCCAAAATCCGGTTGGGTGTAGCAATCCAAAAATCTTCACCTTGAAAGAGTCAGCATCATCTCTGCGCTTTCCCCTTCTAAGTTAGCGTCTATTCCCTATATTCTCACAGTCACTCTCAAAAAACTAACAGCACAGCTCCATATAGTCTCCAGCAATCAAAAGAGCCTCCACTGGATTTATTGAAATGAGGGAGGCAGCGGCCTGCTGACCAAAAATATGGGGCGGTAACGGGCCAAAACAGGATGGCCCCTATGCACACTATGCAGCGGTCTTCTGTGGTCACCCCAATACCGCTCAAGCATATGGTACACTGATGCTCAACTGCCACGCTTCACTTTGAATCTATGAGCAGATGCGGTGACGCAGGCAAGCAGATAAACTGTTCCCCCAAAGCAAGAGAAACCAGTAAACTTAGAACTTTAAACACTATAACGCTATAATGCTATGAGACATTATAAAATTAAAACGGTAAATTAAAATGCTAAAATGCTATAAGGCACTTAAGCTGTAATAGCAGCTGATGACTCACCCAGCCCGGTGGCCATCTTCTACCAATTTCACACTTTTACCAAGAATAAAGCTCCAACCCCCTGAAATTATCTAGACCACTTTAGAGCCAAGTCACTGGCAGACACAAACATGTACATTAAGTAGTCCAAATCACGGTTGAGTCAGAAATTACTCTGATTTCCTGAGTTGAGGCAGGCCAATCTGGGGTTGGGGTTTGATCTCATACAGACCTGGGCCAGATTTTCAGCCACCCTGGGAGTAAGTCCCACTCTGCAGCTACTGATGCAGAAACAAAATCTCACACGAGTGGACATTCTCTTTTTCAGCCTGTGCTCCACACCGGCGGCAGGCTCAGCTGTGGAGGATATTAAACCTTGTCCAACCAGGGTAACATTTTGGTCCAACTGTGCCAAAAAAATGGCCACAAGCTGGTGTAAATCATGGAGCTGATCATAAAATGGCTCCTTCTTTGAAAATCCGACACAAGTGGAAAAAACTATGGCCCCACAAGTGAAGATTCACATGCAAATTTTTTTCCGCCACACCTGCGCCACTTTCTGGGGTTTTGAAAATCTGTCCCCTGGTCTCCCATCCCTAGGTCATCCTTCAGATTGTACTATGAGATGGAATGTTCAGAGAGTTCCATATATTATCAAAAATTTGACAGGAAACCATCAGTAACTATGCTTGTTATTCTATTTTGGGATTCTGGCAGCATCATGAACCACTCAAGCTTCACTCTCGTGGCTTATGATGTCACCAGAATGCCTGCATTGTATTTATTTATTTTACTAGGAAAAGCTCCATTGAGCAAGTAAGCAATAACACACAACAGGGCGTATGGTTATTGGGGAATTACTGCACACCCACCCCAACTCCATGGGTTGGAGGCACGAGGCATTAGCTGAGTGCCCTTCAACTACAGGGTGGGGGTGAACTGTGGTAATTGCAAAACAATGGCAAGCTCCTAAGCGTGTTATTGCTTTTATAAAATGGCACCAAAACATTAAAAAAAGACTAAATAAATCATTACATTAAAAATAAATTACTCTTTGTCATTGGGAAATCAGTTCTCACACCAAACAACCACGTTTGTCCCATCAAAAAGGTCAAATTAACTGGCAAGTAAGCCACTCGTGGCATTAGTTGAACCTTTTTATGTTTTTCCCCAACTGTTACAGTTACTGAGAATTCTGAAGCAGTGTACCTGCAAGACTTGCAAAGCACTTTCCAAACCCCGTGTAGTTACTGGTCAGTTACCGCACAGGTCTGGACAGCAATTGACCAATGAGATCACTGGATGGGGTTTTTGTTTTGCCTTTTTTGTAGTATTCATTTACAAGTAAGTCCTGTATAGGATAGTCAGCAATACAGAGAAACAGAGGCAACTGCAAATTACAGAATACAGAGGCAACAGATAAGCATAATGTACCGTGCAAAGGATGATATATAGCAGGATAGAAGGGTAATAAACAACAGGACTGAGATGGCGTATAAAGATAATAAAGTACAACGCTATTACAGATTTGTATCGACAAGTCCATTTGTCCAGGCAATGACTTTCTATCAACAGTTTGAATGAATTGAGAATAATCAATGAATTTAGTTTGAGGGAGGCTTATAACTTGTCCTACAGAATACTGGTGAGCAAACTGAATGCTATCTCAAAGAGGGAGTCTTGCCAGAAGTGCTACACTGCAGAATTAAAATAAGCATACCCCCAATAAATCTCATGCCAAAAATTAGGTTTCTACGTCACCTTATTTTAAAGTTATGAACTATTTTGTAACCCTGATTTCACTACCTGTCCAAAAAAGCCAGTTTCAGTGATGAGCCACTGATGATATCATAAACTGAACTCACAGTCGTGTCCCCCCCGTCAGCAGCCTTACAGGACCTGTTTCTCCAAAGTTTAAGAAACTGTAGCTGTAGTAATCATTAAAAAATATAAACTGACATAAGGTTAACTGCAGTACACGTGTGTCCAGAATGTTCAGATGCATGATACTGCACTTTGGAATGCATCAGGAGGTAGTTTGAAATGCAGCACTGAAGCAATGTATAGAAATTCAAGGTGGTGCACAATTTTAAAATGTTGGGGGGGCATGCAATCTTGGAATGTGGCAGTGAGGTGTCATCTCAAAATGTGGTGGACATACCTCTCAACTGTCCCTGATTTTCAGGGACGTCTCTGATTTTGCCTCGAAATTTTACTCTGTCCCTCCTAAAAATTTTATTTCCATGACCAGACAGTGGGGATTGTAAGCACAAAATAATGTCAAACATTGAAGTTACAGACTTGTTCTTCCTTAGAAAATGCATTTTACACTAAGCCCCTTATTCTACCAGCTTCCTGAGTGGATATCACCAATTTTGAAGATATGTCCTTGATTTTGGTTCTTTGTCCCTGATTTTTTTAAGCTTTGTCACTGATTTATGAGGCAGGAGGTTGAGAGGTATGGTGGTGGGACACTCAATCTCAGAATGCAGCAGTAACACACATTGAGGAATCTGGCAGGGACTTGCAATTTTAGAATATAGTGGGGATGCACACAGTTGGAATGTGACAGGACACACCATTTATTCTGAAATTGCTTGTCCTTGCCACATTCAAGAATTGTATGCATCCACCACATTTTAAAATTATGCATCACATCCCCACCACATTCCAACACTGTGCATACCAGCCACATTTTAAAATTATGCATCCCTTCTAGATTCTGAAATTACGTATCCCCACCACATACCAAAATTGTGCATCCCCACCAAATTCCAAAATTACACATTCACACCACATCTGAAGTTATGTTTCAATGCCACATTCTGAAATTGTGTCACAGCGACATACCAAAACTTATCATTGCCACATTCCCAACCACATTCTGACATTGTGCATCACAACTTCATTCTGAAACTGTGGATCACTGCCACATTCTGAAACTGTGCGTCACCACCACATTCTCAAATTGTGCATCACCATCACATTCTGAAAGTGTGCATCACTGCCACATTTGGAAAGTACGTCACCACCACAATCCAAAATTGTGCCTCTCCGCCACATTCCAAAACTGTGCATCACCACCACATTCCAAAACTGTGTGTTACTGCCACATTCAGAAACGATGTCACTACTACATTCCAAAATTATGTGTCACTGCCACATTCCGAAACTGTGCATCACTGCCACATTCCAAAATTGTGCATCACTCTCACATTCCGAAATTGTGCATCACTGCCACATTCTGAAATTGTGCCACATTCCAAAATTGTGTGTCACTGCCATGTTCTGAAACTGTGTGTCACTGGCACATTCCAAAACTGTGCGTCGCTGGCACATTTTGAAAGTCTGCATCACTGGCACATTCTGAAACTGTGCGTCAACGCCACATTCTAAGACTGTACCTTGCTGCAACATTCCAAAATTGTGTGTAAACTTCCACATTCCAAAACTGCTTGTCATTGTCACATTCTGAAAATGTGCATCCCCACCACCATATTCCAAAATTGTGTGTCCCCACCACTTTTTAAGAATGAGTGTCAGTGGCACATTCTGATATTGCATGTCCAAGTCACATTCTAAAATTAAGTATCCCTGCCTCATTCTGAAATTGCATGCGATGACCACATTCTGAAACTGCATCACTGCCACATTCTGATATGCTGTGTCCACGCCACATTGTGAAATTGCATGTTGCCACCACAATCTGAAATCAAGCATCCCAACCACATTTTGAAATTGTGCATCACCACCACATGCCAAATTTATGCATCCACAACACATTAAGAAATTACATATCCCTGCCACCTTCCACAACTACAGTATGTGTCCCCCACATTTTAAAATTGTGTATCTCTGCCACATTCTAAAAATATGTGACACCACCACATTATGAATGTTATCGTCCCTGCCACATTCCAAAATGATGTGTCCCAGCTACTTTCTGAGACTGTGTCATTGCTGCATTCCACAGCTGCAACCTGGTGACATTTTGAAATCTCATACCTGCAGTATTCTAAAAATTGTACACAACTTTGTCATTATAAAACCATGTTTTGCCACTGCATTCCACCCCCCCATCACATTCTGAAGTACTGTACTTTGCATCTGCACATAATGGAAGTGCATGCACTGACCCACACAGTGTCAGTTTTCCTTTTTCAGATGTTTTCTACAATTGCAGTTTTATGTAACATGGGAGAAATAAGTCATATAAGGTAGCTTGCAGGGAAGACTAGGCTGCGGGTTCAGCCAGCTTCAGACATCATCAGTAGCTCTCCTCTGAAAATGGCTTTTTTGAACAGGCAGTACATTTAGGGTTACAAAGGGGCTTGTAACTTATAAATAAAGTAACTTAGAGGTCTCATTTTTGGCATGAGGCTGATTAGGGATATGCTGATCCAAATTCTGAAATTTACCGATGCCAGAAATTTTGGCTGGACTCCCTCTTTAACATATCTGGATAAGAGTCTTGGTACCTAGAAGAGGATAACATTGTCATTTCTTATGTTATATAGGTTATATGTATTTATTTAGTTTTTGTTAACCGGGTAGGTACACTAGACAAGTTATATGCCTATTTTCGGGAACGACCTGGGAGAGTACAACAGGTATAACAGGGTACATCAGTACAACAAAGCAGGAGAGTAAACAATTATACATTTGTGGTGTGGTATACGGAGTCAACAAGACTGGGGGCAAGATACGTTTGTGAATTAGGTACATAGACAACAGAGCAAACAGAAGATAAGGTGCGTGGGATCACCAGAGCATCAGACAGTAAATAGTGCATAAGTTCAGGTTGAGGCACGGGGAGTGGTGAAGCCACCTGGCTTGTGACAACCAGGACTATGTGCTAGGGTGGCTTTAGGCATACGCAGCGTGAGGCCAGCTTGAGATGTTCCCACAGGGAGGTCCGAAGAAGCTTGTGGGAAGGGGCAGTGTGGACCTTTTCAGGGAAGGAGTTCCAGAGCCTAGGTGCATGAGCTGCGAAGCTCCTGTCACCCATGAGGGTGCGGGTGGTGGGTACATTTAGTAGTCCTGGGCCCTGAGATCTCAGAAGGTAGGGTATGAGGTCAGCTGGGAAGAGAAGCTGGGCCAGTTCTGGGGGGGTGCCGGAGCTGATTACTTTGCTCGTTAGGCACCCAGTACCAAAGCTAATGTGATTGGCCGGGGATAACCAGCCTAGCTTATCGTACAGTTCACAGTGATGGGTAAGACGGGGGGCAGCCAGAGCAAACCAGCAGATGTTGTTGTACGTCATGCTCCACTTGTTAAGGAGGACCTTAGAAGTACGAGCAAATAGGTGGAGACCATAGCTGAGGGAAGGGAGTAATACTCCCCTGGCAAGAGCCAGACGAGCCGCTGGGGTAAGGTTGTACCTAGCCCTATAGGCCAGCCCCAGCTTACAGTTAACCCCATTGCAAACATTGTGGATGTGATTTCCCAGGTCCAGTTGGGGGTCTAGCATCATACCAAGATATTTGAGGGAGGTCACAGTAAGAAGAGGGGTACCATCATTGCAATCAATTTGCAGAGGAACTGGAGAGGCCTGAATTTTGGCTGATGAGCCAAATAACATGGCCTTTTTTTTTTTCTGGTTGAAGACCAGCTTCTGTTTGGTGAGCCATGCCCGGATGTTCCTGAAGTCCTCTGATAGGTGGCAGTTTAGGGTGACTGTATCATGGGAGTGGGCCAGGAGGACCAGATCGTCCGTGTACATGGTGACCCGGCACCTGGTGGCCACAGCGGGGAGATTGTTAATAAACTGGGAAAAGAGTAGGGGTCCCAGCACTGAGCCCTGTGGGACTGCAGAGGTTATGGGCAGGGGGGCAGAGAGGACTTTATTGAATTTAGTTAATTGTTCTCTGCCATGCAGGTAATCAGAGACCCATTTCAGTGCAGGAGGGGACAGGCCAAGGGACCTCATCTGCGAGCCGAGGAGGTCATGATCCACAAGGTCGAAGGCCTTGGATAAGTCGATGAACACAGCACCAGAGAGTTGCCCCAGATCCATTGCTGCTATGATGCTGGAAGAGACAGAGATCAGTGCCATGGTAGTGCTGTGCCCTTTGCGAAAGCCACATTGGGCTGGGGACAGCAGTCCGTGGGTATGGATATGCTCCGTGAGTTGTTTGGCTACAACCTTTTCCAGAAGCTTACTGACAGCTGAGAGGATGGCTATAGGTCGGTAGTTGTCCGGGACTTTGGGGTTGCCCTGCTTTAGGACAGGGATGACCTTGGCAACCTTCCAGGTATCTGGGATCTGTCCCAGGGTGAAGGATAGGTTGAAGATGTGGGCCACTGGGGTGGCAATGTAGGGGGTGCCAAGTCTGAGAAGCTTGGGCTCCAGGTTATCTAGGCCAGGGCTTGCATGCTGGGAGAGGCCTTGGAGAAGGGACCGTACCTCGTTTACTGACACCGCCCTTAGGTGGAATGGGGGACAGGGCAGGTCAGGCTCTTGCTGGTCCATGGAAGCAGGGCAGTTTTTACTCATAGCCATTGCCGCATGTGGGAGGACAGCAGGGAGGTTGGTGAAATGGGAGTTGAGAGCATTAGCAATCGTGTGTGGATTGTTGCAGGAGGCTCCTCCAATGATCATGTCAGTAACTCCAGAGTTGGAGTGACCACTGACCAGGGTTTGTATGGTTCTCCAAAACCATCTAGGGTCCTTTGCAGAGCTGAGAAGGGCAGCCTTACAGAAGTCGCTTTTGGCCCCCTGATGGCTTTTTTGCACTCATTTCTGAGTTTTCTGTATTGTTGAAGCAAGGTCGTGTCGTGTGAGCATTTGAACTGAGCCCAACACTTGTCTCTCACTCACATAAGGGTGAGGAGGCCCCCCCCGGACCCTTCGCCTAGTGATAGGGGCATACCTGTCTTGCAGATCCACAAAGATGTTGTGGAATGCAGCAACAGCAGTGGAGGAATCTTGGGCACTATAGACTTCTGACTAGTCAGTGAGCCTTAGTTCCTCCATGAACAGGTCCGGTTTGAACCTGGCGAAGTTTCGGATGTGGATGATTTTGTGAGGGACCTTAGAGGAGGGGATTTTCCATATGCAGAAGACAGGAGAGTGGTCAGAGATGGAGTCGGGTAGAGTCCCTGTAGAGGAGATCCTCTCGGGACGGTTTGACATGATCCAGTCCAGAAGGGTGCTGGAGGTACCGTTTGCCATCCGTCGGGTGGGCTCCTGTACGAGTTGCATCAGGGTTTGGGTGGCAAGCAAGGCCTCGAACTGCTTGACATTATCCCCTGCCCAATTTAGGTTCACATCCCCCAGGATTAGGAGTTCATTGTCTCCGGTACTGGGACTGACAGTGTCTAGGATATGGGTGAGGCCCTGGAGCTCTCCCTTAAGGGGGGTTGTAGGTATGCACCACGTGCAGTTTTTTGGTGTTGCCAAGTAGGAGCACAGAGTGGAGCAACTCACAGGATGACAGCAGTGAGGGACTGTGGTTTATTAGGGATACATTGAGGTGGCTCCTATAGTAAATCAGGATGCCTCCTCCCCTTTTACTTCTGGTTCTGTCCAGCTGTTTGAACTCATAGCCAGGGAGCCCACAGGCAGAGTCAGGTATCTGGGGTTTGAGCCAGGTCTCAGTTATCCCCATGATGTTGGGCTTGTAGAGAGTGACCCATGCGGCGAGCTCATCCAGGTTGGGAAGTAGGCTACGAATATTAAGGTGAGCCACTTTCAATCCCTTGCCCAGCCTCCATTCCTGAGGTGAATCGGAGATGGGGGGGAGGGGCCAGGGTTTGGTTCAATGTCTCCAGATAGGGCAAGGGTCAGTACGAATAGCCACAGGAGGTGTCCTCTGAGGGGGAACCTACTGGTCGCTAACTTTCGGACCTGACGTCAGCACTATTCTGGTTTGAGACAGGATGAATCTTGGTAACAGTCCACAAGGGGGATAGCAGGAACCCGCAGCATCAGCCATGAGGTCTGAGAAGGTGAAGTCGGTCACAGCGCGGGGGGGGGGAACAATCTCGGTCTCTGCCCAAGCCAGGGGCAGTGGCAATATGGAGGGACATAAGTCCCAGGAAGAGTACAGCCAGGAGTGCATTACAGGAAGGGGGAGGAAAGCAGATTCCCTTGGGAGGTTCCATTTTAGAGGAGGGGCACAGTTGTTTACAGGTGAACCACTTCAGGTGGATGCGCGTGTGTAAGAACACCTGCGGGGAGATGAGGGAACAGGAACCTGTGTAGGGATTGGGTGTGGTATGAGGGATAACCACCCAGAGTTCTCCGTTAGTGGTGGTGGTGGTAGTGTCTCTTGGGTAGGGGATACAAGGAGCCTGTGGGCCTGAGGAGCAGAGTAATGACTGAGGACAAAGTAGGGCAGGATACTGATGAGCCCAGAGGAGGGCTTTCAAGTTACTGTGATCACAATGACTTAACTGTATTGCAAATTAGTCACATTAGCGATTTCAAGATCACCTTGGTAATAAAACTGTACCAGTATTAATCACTTGAGCTGGGTTAGCAAAAATGCAATAAACACAAATAGTAATAGATTGACCATAAATTAACCACAGTAGCCTGTCAGTTATAATTGTCACAGAGGGAGCAAGGTCTGACTGGCATAAACAACTGGCAGGTACTGCGAGAGACCAGAGAGGACAAGTGACAGTTACTGTATGCTCAGAGTGCCAGGGCAGGGTCCAGAAAATAGAGGAGCGGTGCAGAGCAGATTTGAGATCACAGTTCCTAGGCGGTGAGAGAGATCAGGATGCACAAGGAGAGAAGCCCCATAGAACACAGTACAGAGCACATTGACCAAGTATTTAGGCAGTGTCAGAACAGTGCTGCCCCCTCCAAGCCGATAGGCTATAGCAGGCCAGTGGGTGGGGCAAGCGGGATTTAATGGGAGGAGGAGCAGGGGTGGGTGGGGGCCTGAAAAAATGCAGCCTGTAAGTCCTGAAGCGTTTTACCCGAGGAAGCCCGCCGGAGCTTACAAGTCAAGCTGGCACCTCCACTCGGGTGTTCAACCTTGAAGAGATGCGTGTCCTGGTAGAAAGGGCGAGGGGGGGGCCTTCAGTTCAGGTCTCCCTCTCTTCCCCTCCATCAGCAAGTGGCGAGGATTCTTTGTCCTGCTCTCCTTATATCAGTAGGGCTCGAGAGGTGGGCGACAGCAGCGGCCAATCGCAGGTCGCTGGAGACAAAGGCAGTTTCGGTGCCAAGTATGAAAAGTCCTCCAACACCGTCGGTAGAAGCAGGGCTGGCCGTTGGAACAAAGGAATGCAGAAACAAGTAGATTTAAGAGGTCTCCTGCAACAGCAGGGGCATTACGTTGTCCGGTGGTAAAAATGCAGCCTGTGGTCGAGCGTTTTACCGAGGCCACGAACTTGCAAGTCAAGCCGGCCTCCACTTGGTGTTCAACCTTGAAGAGGCGCATGTCCTGGTAGAAAGGGTGGGGGGGGGGCCCTCCAGTTCAGGTGTCCCTCTATATAGGATCTTTGGAACAGAGAAGTAATGAATGGTGGCAAGGTGTTACAAAGTGCCTTGTATGATTAGAAGTGCAGATATTTTAGCCTTTTCATGGTCAGGGAGTTCCTTCTGACCAACGAGTAGAGAGTAGACCCATATAACTTGTTAATCCCCAGAAATGCACTGGTTGGAATAAGTTCAGGCAGTGGCATTTGAAGTGTAAGCAAATCTCATACAGAATTAATGATCCAGTTCACTCATTCCTGACTGCCATCACAAACATGGCTTCTGTCTTTACTCACTTAAAATCATCAAAAAGGCCCCTAAAAGTGAAACTGCCTTAAATTTTAAAATAAATAATTAAACATCCATTCCTCTTCTAATCCCCATTTTACACACATCAACACATTAAAAAAATGAGGCATTGTTCCCAGTTTTAATTCCTGGTGTTTCTTTGGTGACTATGACCCCCCCCTCATCCTTACCAGCTTGCCAGGGCAGTCTCTAACGCTTACTGTGCTGCCACAGATGCAACTGAGACCATGGCTCCATAAAAGGAATTCTGTTGCGTGTGACGGAGATGAAAGGTACATTTTGAGCTTTTTCCCCTTTTATTTTCTGGCCACTATGATCTGTACTCTTCCTCCTCCCCCCGCTTGCTCACTCACTCACTCAGTCACTCACTCAGCCACTTTGTCTTTTAGCAACCCAGGAGAAACAAAATACAAATGCAATGCCGTGCCCCCCCCACATTTGGGGGGCCTACCGTAAAGCACCTCTGGGTGTTGCTCCCGCCGTCCCCGGCATCCCGCTACCTCCGCGGCTCTACTTGCTATTTTCCCTGTCCTCCCCGGTGTTCCCCTGTTAAATTAGCCCTTCGGGGATCGCAGATCTAATGGCGAGCGGCTGGCATGACTGTTAAGCCGCCGCTCGCACGTTTGAGGAGGATGCCTTGCACATCTGATCACTTGTTGTGGTCAAAGCAGGGCCGGCCTTAGCTAGGTGCAGACTGTGCCCTTGCACCTTGGGGGCCCATACTCTTTTCTTCAGGAAAAAAAAATTATTTAAAACATTTAAAAATGCCTAAATTTTGTTGAAGATGAAAATGTTTACCAGCAAACGAAAGTGGAAGACAACTGGCTCCGTTACTGTTACAAAAGGTGGAAGCAGCTTTGCTGCAGTGGAAAGGATTAGGTTAAGTAAGTGCTAATGGCCATACTTTACACCTCCCGGGTTGACTGCTTGCACAAACAAAGGGCTATTTTGACAAGAGAACTTGTTTGAAATTTGGACATGTAGCTGAAACAATGAACGATATGACAGAATCTGTTTCAAAAGTATGTGAGCACTCAAAATGGCTCAGAAACCTGACCAGCACAGAGCAAAATCAGATTTCCTGATGGGGACCCTGAAAACCTGATCACCTGGTAAAAAAACTGACAGGTGGCAACCTTACTGGTGTCCCATGATAATCCTATCTATTCTGTTTCACTCACACCTCCAGAAAAGTTAAGTTGTTTAACTTGTTTGCAAATCAGAGCATCGGATGTGTGATTGTCCAGTGATGATGTCCCTGTCCTTACAGAAATGAATACGGTAGTAGTACCGTACTTAAGTTCTTGCTCCAGGCTCAGTCAAATTCTTTTCCAATGGTGAAGTCAAATAATTCAATGCAGTCAATGGCACTAATTAAAATATGCTGGTTAAACTAGCAGGCTTGGTACTGCTTTATTAATACATGACAGGAGGGTTAGTTAGGTGTAAATGTTGGATGTGGGGGGCCCATAGGGCATGGAATGATGGGGCCCGGCAGGGGCTGCACAGGGGCCCAGAATGGTTAAGGCCAGCCCTGGGTCAAAAGCAAGAAAGTGGATCTCCAGTGGCTCCCCGTCCCCAGTCTAGGATATAAGATGCACCGGGGACACATGAAAGCCAGGAGAAATCTTTTTAAAATAAATAAATAGGCAGCTGCCTAAAGCGTTATCTCCAGGGCACCAGAGAAAAGGTCAAGGGGCAAATGTGAGGGCATGGAAATCCCTAATGAATATTCATGGGCTACTGAGTGTATCTGGGGGCACTGTGTTATGGGAGCAGCGACTCCCTAATGGAATTGTATATTTTGTTAAAAGTGGACTAATTTAAGAGAAAACTGTTTTTTTTATTTAGTTGTTTAACCAGGTATAGCACACTAAGCTGAAAGCTTTTTTACAGGAGCGACCTGGGAGCACAAGGAGATTAAGTGACTTGCTCAGGGTCACACAGTATGCAAGTGTAAGCTGTGGGATTCAAACCCAGGTCTGGTCTGCTGGATGTCACCAAATTTACAGCTCAGAGCCTTAGACCACTGCGCTATACTGCCTCCTGTTGGGCTACTAGTGAGTGGGGAGATTGTTAAATGAAAGTAGAACTGCTGGCTGCACCAGAATATTATGTGTGGGGACAGTTAATTGGGCTGCTTTAAAAACTGTATGCAGCCACCATTTCAGCAACCCTTACCCAATTGACTCCTTCCGCAAAGACAGAGCACACAAAAGAGGGGCCGGGGTCTTAATCTATGCAAAAGACACCCTCAACTCAGTGCAGGTCAAACTGCAGCATATCACCAGGGATGATAGTGAATCTGTATTCATTCACATCACCCTTGGTCATTGCACGCACCTTACCATAGGGTGCGTATACAACCCACCCAAGAATGCTCTCCAATCCCTTGAGTCTGTCCTAAAGGACATCGGTGGGGAGGTCTCCTCTGAGATACTCATACTAGTTGACTTTAACCTGAACTGGGCCCCAAATACAAACCAGACGTTAAAAGGTATGATTCTAGAAACAAATCTTATACAGGTCACCACAAGATGTACTAGATTGAACCCCAAAACAAGGAATCATTCCACCCTCGACTGGGCACTGGTGACCAACCCCTGCAATATCAAGGTTGCCGGCACCCTAGCGGATGCCCTGAGTGACCACTCCCCCATTTTCTGTATTTGGAGAAATAAGGCTCCCAGATTCCACCCAAGAATCCTGGCAGCACGAGACTACACCCACCTAGCTCCCGAACAACCCTCCAGCTACCTTAGCAGTATTGACTGGAGCCCAATCAGACTCCTCCCCTCTCTGGATGAGGTGGTTACTTTCTTCCAGAGCATACTCAATACTGCAGCCAATCTATTCGCCCCCATAAAGAAACTCCACGCCAAGGGCAGCTGCTATAAGTGGATTACCCCGTGAAGGCCCTTGTGCTAAACCGAGATAAGGCCTGGAAGACGTATAAGATCTCCTCCCAACCTGATGACCTGGCGAGCTACAAAACCCTCCAAAACAGGTGCAAGGTGGAGATAAGAATGGCAAAAAGAGAATCTGTTACTCTACTTCAGAAAAAGAACCTAGGGAACCCTCAATTATTCTGGGCCCACATTAATGGGTTACAAAAAGGAAGCGGCAAGTCTGAACTAGGCCCCATCGAGGTCAACAGACAATTACTACATGACAACCCCCAAATTGCCATGTCACTCAATCACAACTTCACCAACTTAGACTCCTACAAGGCGGGGCTACCACCTCCCAACTCTGACCATAACATGAGGTCTGCTCCTAACCTTGACCGCCCAGACTTCCATCTCAGACTGGTCAAACAAATAGAGGTGCTATCTCTATTAAAGACACTCAAAACATCTGGTGCCAGGGGACCCGATGAGATTCACCCCAGGCTGCTGAAGGAAGGGGCCCCGTCCCTGGCCAGACCCCTAACCTGGCTCTTTAATCGATCTTTAAAAGAGGGGGAAGTCCCCGTTCAGTGGAAACAGGCCCATGTTGTCCCCATCCACAAGGGAGGCCTGCGGGAGTCCATCAACAACTACAGGCCTATCTTCCTGCTCTGCACCCTGGCAAAGTTACAGGAGAGGCTGATCTACGGGCAACTCCGGGATTACCTAGAGTTCAACAATCTCCTTGCTCTTTCCCAGCATGGCTTCAGGTCCCAGCATGGGATGGACACGGCCCTTATCAATTTCACTTCGGACGTACTCAACAATCTGGATAAGGGGACCCCTACTGGCTCGGTCTTCATTGACTTATCCAAAGCCTTTGATCTGGTCAGTCATAAGCTTCTTCTTACTAAGTTGGGCAATGAAGGGCTTGACCACCATTCTCTAAAGCGGTTTGAAAGCTACCTTACTGATCGCACTCCGAGGGTAAAATGGAAAGATTCCATTTCAGAGGTGCTCCCACTAAAGGAGGGAGTGCCACAGGGGTCAATACTTGGCCCACTACTTTTTTCCCTCTTCACGAATGAACTGAGCCTCCACTGTGGGGGGAGCGTGGTGGTCCAGTACGCAGATGATGCCGTTGTCTACCGCCCCTCCACTAATCTGCCAGATCTCAGCTCCTTGCTCCAGGATGACCTGTGCTCCCTTGAGAACTGGCTTGTCAACAACAGATTGGTCCTTAACACGGATAAGACCAGGGCCATGCTGTTTGGTCCAAAATCCCTGGGATATGATAGAAAACAACTGTAACCCCTAGATGGCGCTATCCCAGGGGCTACTACCCCTGCCTGATTTGCCACTAACAGGTTGAGGGGCCTGGATCCAATGGCGGGTGCCTCCACCCAGAGGTCAGGGTTTGCAATAGTTAAACTAACTTGGTCACAGCCCTCTGGGACACTGCAACCCCCCTTTCTTCCCACTAGTGGCCCACACAATATATCAGAATTACCTTCACGGTATACACTTACCCCCAGGTCTGGTTCCGCACTGGGACCTCCTGTGAAATGAGATACAGTGCAACAATCACAGTACAGTACTTTAACATAGACAAATACCTCAGGCAGTATAACTTTTCTGAAACAAGCAGCTCTGATTTATTTAGGGGATATAACAAGGACAGGGGGGAAATCAGGTTAATTAGCTTATCACTCTAATAATCTATTTATGGCTTCTGTGCACAGGTCTATCCCTATCAGTTACTGTCCCTGGGTACCCAAGCTGCAGTGGCTAGTCCAAACTGCAGCAGTTGGTAGCCCTTCACAGAGAAAAGGAGAATTAAACAGTCAGCAGTACAGTAATTCCATTTGGATTTAATGTGGCAATTCAACAGGGAGCAACCCCTGAATTAGTACTCACGACCTCCAAATAAGATATAGGTCCTTCAATGTCAGTAGGGCTCACTTGAGGTATACAAACTCTTTCACACATCCATAAAAGAAAGTACTATACCAGGCAGGCTGCATCTGTATCCCGATCGCAATTACTGCACAATACCCGAGAACACACAGCAGATTCAGTTCCTGACAGACCGAGAGTAATTTTTCAGCAATTCTTCCAGTCTCTACAGGGTGAGCCTGGTTTCTACTTCAGGATCCTTTGATTCTTTTCACAGGACGGATTCAGTCCCAATAAGCTGTTACACAAGCTGCAGACCGAACTCTGGGCCTTACACACGTTTTGACTAAAACTGCACACTGAAAAGCACAGGGCTCCTTCCTTCTTCACTGCCAAAGCTCAACTGAACTCCAACTGACGAAACCGGTACTTCTTTGAGTTCCTCCCAGTTCTGACTGGATTGGCTGTCACCACACAGACTGCTGCTGTTGGTCCAAAAGGCACTGAAGTCTAAACTACATCTCCCAGAGTCACTGCTCATACAATCCTCTTGTGGCTGGCCTGAGTATGAGTCCAAGTTCTGATTCGTCCAAGGCATCATTTTAGAGCTAGGCTTACCCACACTGATTGGTCCAGTTCAGCAGTTCAAAACTAGAATGGGGAACTAGTAGACACGGTTCTGACTGCAAAGAAAGCAGGTTAGACAAAACTGTAATTTCATTATTACTCTAAATAATTTCTGGCAAACAGTTACATCTTTCAGATAGGTTCCCTTTGCACTCCTAGTGACTGCAAAAATGAAGTGAATTGGCAGCAGCTCGTAGTGGTACTCAATCAAAGAAACACACAGTCCTCATACAACTAATTATGTCTGCAAGCAGACAGCTCTTAAAGAGACAGTACCAGAGGTTCTAAAAATACTCACTGATAAATGGCTTAAATGCTAAACACCATTCAGGCTTGGAGCATTCAAGCAAGCTTCTTGAAGTCTTTTGGGAACCCCATTTGCAGGGGGTTACACCTTCCTGGCTTGGGAAAGCTTGACGTCCAGCGTGCAAGCAAGTACTCTCATAAGTTTCAACTGCAACCATATACATTTGCATTAGGCTCATATATGTAATCATCAGTCAATATATCATTTTACCAAGAACACATTTCTGAAACATTGCAAACGTCCTCTTTACACAGTATTACATACACATTGTACCATAACTCAAGTTATTACCTCTTGTACATGAAACTCTGAAGAGAGGGGCCCTTCCCTATCAGTTACCTTGGGGCTGGATGGGGTCAAGGGCACCATACTTAGAGGGTGTTACAAGTAACTTGAGAAGGCACTGATGCCTCAGGCTTAGTAATGAGCTTCGTGTACACATACACCTTTATGGACAACATATTGAGGGCAAGTCCACAGGCCTCCCAAGTGAATCATAACTGAGGTGCACCACAGGCTTTACAGCTCGACCAGTCTCTTCTAGGGGGAACTGTTATAGTCTCTGCACTCTGAGCCTCATTTTCAGCATTGTCCTCACTTGTCAGGGGAGTCTCCATGGGGTAGAGAGGCTAGAACTTGGGGCACTTTTCAGCTCCAGGAGTTAGTGTCTGAGTCCACAACATTTGGCTCGTATGGAGAGCTTTTGGACACTGGCAGTGGACTGTCAGGGCACTCAAAATACTCTTCTTGTTCGGTGTATCACCAGTCTGCCCCAATCTATCATTTTCCTCCCCTGAAAGCTTCCAAACAGTTCAACCATACAATGATTCCATTTCATCTGATCTGATGCTTTGCACTTCACTTTCTGGGAGAGATTGGTTCTGCAGGATGAAGCTGGGGCTTAGACAGTCCAGAAGGCCCAGCTTCATCTCCAGTATTGATTAGGGGATTGCCTCAAACAATTGACTCAGTTCGAAGAAGGATAGTATTCAAAGTCACCTCACTTTCTTCCGATATGGACTGACAGTCATGCTCAACTGGGACTTGTGGAGGGGAACACTTTAACTTTGCTTCTGTAGTTGCAGACTTTCTTGATCTTTTCTTAGCAGCAGCTCTAGTCACTGGTCCAGAGGGGCATCTTCTAGGGCTCAGACTCACTTAAGATTTGTCCAATGGGCAGTAAATGATTTCTATGCATTGTTTTTACATCTTTGAATTATCTCAGGCCTGTTTTGTACACTGGCAGATCATCTAGTTTGCCCACCATAATGTGGAGGAAGATGGTGCCATCTGTCAGCAATCTTGTGCTTGCCATGCAGTCCCAGATTTCTTAGCAATACCCGATCTCCTCCTGGAGTTCCTGTGCTTTCACCTTTTATCATAACCTTTCTTTGTTGGCAGTATTTTTTGGCAGCCGTGGTTTGAGCCAGTTGGTACTGCATGAGTTAGCTGGGCCTTTAACTTTGCACATACTGTAAATAGTTGTCAGCTTGAACCCCATCAGGAGAGACCCCAAAACACACATCTACTGGTAGTCGAGCTTCTTCCAAAACATCAGGCGTAGGGGAGAATCCAGTGGCATCACTTTGGTGCAGTTATAAGCATGTACCAGGGTGCTAATTTGTTGGCTCCATCTAGGCTTGTCCTTTGGGTGCAGGGTGCTCAGCATATCTAGCAAAAGTGTTGAAACGCTCAGGCTGTGGGTCCCCTGGGGTGGTAAGGAGTGGTTCTGGACTTTCGTACTCCCTACGGAAAGCATCTCTTTGATCAGACGACTCAAAGTCTCCCTTGACTCTAGATATGGACTTTGTGGAGCCCTATAGTGAACAAAAGTTTTCTTGCTGGGTACTTTGGCCACAGTTGTGGATGCTTTCTGGTCTTTGGTGGAAAGCTTGGGCATATCTCGTGAAAATGGTCAGTGACCACCAGCACATTACATTGATATTTCTTTGATCTGACTCCAAACTTAGAAAAATCAATACAGACCAGTCTCCATGGTGCACTGGTGGTTATGTTAATAAGGGGCAGCCTCTGGGGCAAAGCTTTCTCTGTAAGCAGCGACTATAAGTTCGAATGTGTTGCTCCACATCAGCCTCTATCTTAGGCTAATAGAATCTGGATCTCACCAAGTCAAGTGTTCTGTCTATACCAAGGTGCCCTGTGTGGTTGTGCGCGCGACCTCAATACTGAGTCTCGAAAGGCAGTGGCAGTACTGTTGTTGTCGTCTACTTGTCCCTCTGTCTACTGTTTCCTCTGTATACTGAAGCTTATTGACTGTTTCAACTTAGGACCTTTGTATAACAGTGCAGTTCTCAAATCTCTCAGTGGAGCGAATTTGACACATCTTTCCTGCATAGAGGGCTTCTAGCTTGATCATGGGATCGGGATTGAGCCCGGCTTATCACTGTCATTGTCCAGCTGAGGCAGTGCACCAATGTCTATTGCAGCAGTGGGCAATAAGCAGCAGGGCACCTCAGAGGCTCCTGGGCAATCCACCATGCAGTCCACTGCGCCTGTGGACATTTGTTCCTCCCTGTCAAACTTCCGCAGAGTGCCTGAATGTTAGGTTCTGCCAGTCGGACCCAATCATTTCTGGGGAACAGGCCTCCGGGAGAGTACTCAGCATCTATGTGTTCAGACCTGTTTGGTATTCGAGAGCATAGTCTGCATGTAGATAATGCAGAAAGCCACTCTATGCCAGTGGCATCCAACTTAGCTGAGGTCTGTAACATAGGTCAAAGGATTATTGCTCGTTTTACTAGTATTTTAGCCCCATAAGTACTCATGAATTGGTCAACACAGCCTACTTCAGCTAGGAACCTAACTTATGTACAGGATAGTTCTTTCTGGATGGGGTCAGGTTTCTACTGGCAAAGGCCACTGGTCTCAGGCCATTCTCGTGCTCTTGGTACAACACAGCCCCAACCCTTGCAAGCTAGCATCAGTGTGCAGGACGTAAGGTTTTCTTGATCGTAATAGCCAGCACTGGAGCATGGGTGTTGATATATGATCTCATGAAAAGCAGTCTCACAATCAGGAGTTCAGCTGGCCCTCCAATATTTACCGATGAAAATACACTCTTTCAGTCTTGAGGGATGCTGGACTTTTGGTATTTTTTTTGGGTTGGGGGGATAACTTTTGAGGGGTTACAAAGGGTGGATCACCTTGAATAGTCCTTGATGAAGCTGCCTTACACACCACAGAATCCCCAGGAATCTTTGCAGTTCTTTAGATTTTTGGGCTGTGGCCAGGTGGTCAAGGCCTAACTTTACTTGGGTCGGCCCCTCATTCCCTCGGTGGATACTATGTCCCACATACTTTTTACTGATGTTTGAAAAAATTGACACTTATCAATGGACAGTTTATATAAAGTCCTCCAGTCGGTCCAATACCTTAAATAATCTGCTCTCATGTTCCTCCAGTGAGCTGCCAAACACAATAACATCATCTAGGTATACCAGGCACTCTAGTAAGTTCATGTCCCCCACTGCACGCTCCATCAATCGCTGAAAGTGGCTGGGCACTTGAAACTTTTGAGGCATCCCTCATGAATTCATAGGCTGCCTGACAGATAAAGGCTGTGTTTTTCACGTTCCTCTGGGGCCATCGGATCTGATAGTACCCACCTGTGGAGATCCAGCACAGAGAACCACTTCCCCGCTTAAGTCCAAAGCATCCTGAATGCGGGCATTGTGTACTTATCGGATAGTCCGCCGTTTATGTGGCATAATCCACACACTATCCTTACTGTTCCATTCTTTTTCCTCACTACCACAATGGGGGAAGCATATGGCTTCTGGATTCTTGTATTACACCAGCAGTTAACATCTCTTGCAGATGCCGCCCTCACATCATCTATGTCAGCAGGTGCCAGCGTCGAGACCTCTCACGAAATGGTCTTTCGTCATGCAGCTAGATATTGTGCTCGGCCTTGCACGCATCCTACATCCCATTCTTTAAAGAAACACCTGGTCTCTCTGGGCAAGCTTTCTCTACTGATCTTCACTTTCCATTCAGCTGGCAGCGGAGTCCGCCAAATCAAACAAGTCAGGCGCCATTTCTGTCATTCTTCCTGAACTCTTGCTGCTGGGTAGCACTGCAGTGTCTCGGCACAATGCATTACTAGCCAGATGCAACCTCTGTTTACTCGAATGTCTCTTTCAGACACATTATGAACTTGGACCATTACCCTTCTGGCATAAGCATAGGCTCTAGCGGGCAAAATACTAGGCTTGACCAGCAGTCCCTCTGGCAATTTTCCATCGCTTGGTGTATCCAACATTAATATTTTTATTCTTAGCTATCCTTTCTGATATGGACCTCTCCCTGTAAGGTACACTGGGCATTTGCTTGGTGGATCAGAGATTCAGGATCCTTCTTCCATACAATCTCGCACTGCTCCTCTGGTTCTGTTTTTTCATCTTCTGTGCCTCATATACCTCTTAATTAAAGCCGGAACTCTAAAGCTCTACTAGTCTTTGACCCTGTTTTTCATAACACAACTGTGCCAGCCTTCCTAATATATGATCATTTGTTCCAATCAACAAAGGGACACCATCATACAGTCCAGTGGGGGGCACACTTCTAAGGCTAGGTCTCTACTTGTTCGGCCACTCCAGCCACGGAGGTGGGGAAAGACAGCCAAATTCGGATATACCCGAATAGTAGGCCTTTCACTTAACCCCCATACATGCAGTCCTTCTAATGGTTGTCAGCACGTCTGACAATGCTTCTGATACCAATCTTGGAACATAATTGTCACTTGTGAGCCACTGTCTAATATAGCTTTTGTTTGACACCTCCTCACTCTTTACAGTGGTTCCATGGAGGGACCCACTATTCTGGACCAGTCTGAGAGGCGGTAGTGGGGGGCCTGGGTAACTGACTCTTAAGCACAAAGGACTGAATTAGCATTTTTGGTGCCCTCACTGGGATCATGTTTGCAGCTCTTAACCACTGATTTTCTCCCAAGCTCCTTGTAGCCTATATGCAACTTTGTCATGTCTTTTGGGACTGGCATTCTTTCATGTGCCCATCTTTCCCACAATTATAGCAAAACATACTTTCTGGAGTTTGAGGCTTGCTGAGTACCACACTGGGAGCCAGGGGGGGGTATTATAACTGAAACCTTGGTGCCATCTCTGTTCGCGGCGTGATAAGCATTTGGAGACACTCTGTCAGTTTCTCCACTTCCATGGTCAAGGAATCGAGTTCGAGCTGTTATCAGCAGGAGATACATGGTGGGTACCCCACCCCATAGCAGATGCAATGGATATAGGTCAGGGCCCCGCACTTGCAGGCGTGGCCTTCATAAAGGGACTGTTTTTGAATTCTGATCTCTCCTCAACAGTTCGCCCATTGTGACATATCTTTTCTTGTCAGAGCACTCATTGACTGCCAACCTCCCCTGAACTTCACTTGATGGGTCACCTCCTCAGTCACTGGTCGTAGCCGCAGCTATTGGCAGTGCAGGTCCCTCTGAGGTCAGTTTTTCACCCTCGAATTTCTCTCATTAACTCATCATAGGAGGGTGGGGATTCGAGCTCGATCTGCCAGGTGTAACTGAAGCAACAGCAGTTCTGAGAAGGGGGAGACTTAAGGATCCTGTCCAGCCTGGTTCGTCCAGTTCTAATCCGCTGGCAAACTACCTTTCTGAGGCATTCTTGCAACAATTTTTCCAGCCGAGATACATACACAGACAACAACCCCTTGGTACTGTTTGTGCATCTCTTACTCACCATTATAGGTCCATCAGAATCTGGGCTCCCCACACATCTCCAAGCCTCAAGATAGGCTCCAGCAGTCGCCTAGGGTTACGTTCAGTTAATGGATGGTAGCCAGGGCAGGACCGCGGAGGTTCTCACTAACCCTCTTGCTTTCACCTTCCGAGTACTGTTCATTCTAGCACTTGGGGGCAACATAGTCTATCCAGGTCTCCCAGTCATCCTCCCTTGGGGGTGGGGAGGGTGCCGAGAAGATCCTCAACCTCGGTAAGAGTCGTGACTAATGGCAGGTGCAGAAATAGAGAGTCTGCATTGGTTCAGCCACCATTACGGCACTGGAGCAGTGAGAGGGTGTTGGGGGAGGAACACCTCAGGTGGCAGAATAGTTTCTTCAAGTCCTCCACAGTTTTCCCCTCTCCCAGCAACCATTCAGCAAATTTCTCCTCAAAAGTTTCAGATAGTGGTGGGGGCTGATTCCCCCCCGGGTCTTTACTGTCCTTAGTTATCACTCTCCAAGCAGTGAGGGCTCCTCTGGGTAATGGTCTGTGGCACTTTGAGCCATCTATGGGATCCTTAAACTCACTAGGGCCAGGAAAGTGGGTGAGCAGATTAGCATGCTGCTCCACCACCACGAGGGTTTTGTAAACCTTCCACCTTGAAAGTACTCCTGCACAGTGTCCGTATTGATACCCAGAGGGATGTCCGGGATAAGCATAGCATTTTGGGGTCGATCTCTCCTCCCTAGTACACCACTCCACCAGCCGGTGCACAGCCACTTCTGTCGGGTACCCATTTTTTCTTAATAGTGGTTCAGTAAATATGGCCACTAGAGGACACACAATCTCAGCGGTGAGCCTCCAAGATGTAACCCTAGATGGCGCTTATCCCAGGGCTACTACCCCTGCTCAAGGATTTGCCACCAACAGGTTGAGGGGCTCTGGATCCAATGGCGTGGTGCCTCCACCCAGAGGTCAGGGTTTGCAATAGTTAAACTAATCTTGGTCACAGCCCTCTGGGACACTGCAACCCCTTTCTTCCCACTAGTGGCCCACACAATATATCGAATTACCTTCACTGTATACACTTACCCCCAGGTCTGGTTCCGCACTGGGACCTCTCAGAAATGAGATACAGTGCAACAATCACAGTACAGTACTTTAACATAGACAAATACCTCAGGCAGTATAACTTTGTTGAAACAAGCAGCTCTGATTTATTTAGGGATAACAAAGGACAGGGGGAAATCAGGTTAATTAGCTTATTACCTTAATATCTATTTCTATGGCTCTGTGCATAGGCCTATCCTCTATCAGTTACTGTCTCCTGTACCCAAGCCCTAGCGGCTAGTCCAAACTGGCAGCTGGTAGGGCCCTCTTTCACAGAGAAAAGGAGAATGTTTCAGTCAGCAGTACAGTAATTCCATTTGGATTTAATGTGGCAATTCAACAGGGAGCAACTCCTGAATTAGTACTCACGACTCTCAAATAAGATAGGGTCCTCAATGTCAGCAGGGCTCACTTGAGGCATACAAAAACCTCTCACACATCCATATAAAGAAAGTACTATACCAGGCAGGCTGCATCTGTATCCCCATCGCAATTACTGCACAATACCCGAGAACACACAGCAGATTCAGTTCCTGACAGACCGAGTGCAATTTTCAGCAATTCTTCCAGTCTTCTACAGGGTGAGCCTGGTTTCTACTTCAGAGATCCTTTGATTCTTTTCACAGGACGGATTCAGTCCTAACAAGCTGTTACACAAGCTGCAGACTGAACTCTGGGCCTTTACACACGCTTTTTGATCGACCAAACTGCACACTGAAAAAGCACAGGGCCTTCCTTCTTCACTGCCAAAGCTCAACTGAACTCCAACCGACTTAAACCGGCAATTTCCTTTGAGTTCCTCCCAGTTCTTGACTGGATTGGCTGTCACCACAATAGACTGCTGCTGTTGGTCCAAAAGGCACTGAAGTCTAAACTACATCTCCCAGAGTCACTGCCCATACAATCCTCTTGTGGCTGGCTCAGAGTATGAGTCCAAGTTCTGATTCGTCCAAGGCATCATTTTAGAGCTAGCTTACCCTACACTGATTGGTCCAGTTCAGCAGTTCAAAACTAGAATGGGGAACTAGCAGTGACAGTTCTGACTGCAAGAGTGTTATATAGATAAACTGTAATTTCATTATTAGTTTAAATAATTTCTGGCAAACAGTTATGATCTTTCAGATAGGTTCCTTTGCACTCCTAGTGACTGCAAAAATGAAGTGAATTGGCAGCAGCCTCGAGGGTACTCAATCAAAGAAACACACAGTCCCCCATACAGAATCAATTATGTCTGCAAGCAGACAGCTCTTAAAGAGACAGTACCAGAGGTTCTAAAAACACTCACTGATAAATGGCTTAAATGCCAAACACCATTCAGGCTTGGAGCATTCAAGCAAGCTCCTGGAAGTCTTTTGGGAACCCCCATTTGCAGGGGGGTTACACAACACTTAAACATCACCTCCACGTCTGGTGCTAGACTAGAGGTAGTTGATACTCTAAAATACCTAAGCCTTACCCTGGACCAGGGCCTCACTCTCAAGAACCATGTGGACCAAGTCACAAAAACCTTACATGGGAAACTAGGTACCCTCTACCGACTGAAAAATCAGCTGATACCGGCAGTCAGAGTCTCCATTGCCCGCCACCAGTGTCCTCCTACCAACAATCACCTATGTGGCCCCAGTACTACAGGGAGTAGCTAGGACTGAGATGAACAGACTACAGGCCCTGTACAATAAGGTGGTTCGGTTCGCTGCCCAGCCAAACCCCAGAAATCACCACTGCAACACGCAACCGCAACTTAATTGGCCTTCACTGGAAGCCCATCTCCAGTACCCTCTATTGTGCCAAACCTTCAAATTAATTAGCCAATCCTCCCTCCCAGCCTATCTGGACTCATTGCATGAAAGACCAACCTGTGATCCCTTCGTTCAATGGATTGCACTCTACTAGCAGTCCCCAGAGTGAGAACCAAGGTGGGAGGCAAGTCCTTCGCCCACACTGCACCCACCCTATAGAACTCCATTCCTCCTGGAGTGCAGAAAGCACTGTCAATCAAAACCTTCCACACCAGGCTCAAGGCTCACTTGATCGCAACCTCCAAATGCCGCTGCTAGGCTCTGGGGACCACCTCACGATCATCCGAAGACCATAATCCAACTCTCCCACCTTGAGTTACCTGCACTCCTCTTAGTAAACTGCACTAGGAAAGTTGGTGCTCACCCTTCTCTGACATCCTTCACGCCTAGTCGCTTATTCTGCCTACCCTGGTACCCAACTCTAATGCAGGCCGATCTAAGAATTTACCACCGGTTATCTGTATATTACCATATAATCTGTATCATACTGTATAATGTTGTCACTTTTACGGTGTTATCAGGCCGATCCCAGCATATGTAACCAGCTGGCTGTACACTACTGTATAATCTGTATCATACTGCATAAATTGTCATTTTGACTGTGTTATTTACCCTTGCCATGTAATCCTGGGTCGCCCCTGAAAAAGGGACCTCCGGGGCCCAGTGGGCTTACCCGGTCACCAAAATTTTATAAATAAATAAATAAATTGGAAGCAGGTTTAACCAAGGGGATCTTGGGACAATGGTAGAGACTTATGGAGGATTAACTGGGACCAATTCAAGGTGCCAAAAAGTGAGCCAATTACCATCTGAGAACTGTTTAAGACAGCTTTGGCAGCCAATGGGAACTTTGGAACTCAGCCCCATATAAAAGGGGGTAATGGATTGTTTTCTTGAGATTTGGAGAGACAGCCCAAGAGCTTAGTGTGTGTATCTCTGAGGAGCTTGCCAGCTCTCAGGGGCTAGGCCTGCCAGGCCTAGACTTTTCCAGCCGTTAGTTCATAGTTCTAAATGCCCAGTGGCTCATGTTTGGGGCTACAGCAGCAGGGGAATCGATCAGCATCCAAGCTGAAGAAATCTCAGAATCAGCCTGCAAGCTAGTTGGAAGGACCAGAAGCGGACAGAGTTTTACATATAAATGTGCTTAAGTTCGCAAGGTGTTTGCACGGCCGAGTAGTTTGAAACGTTCAGTTTGCACGTTTTCGTCCAGTGTTAAGTTGCTCCTGCAGCCTGAAGACCAGCATTTTCTATGAGGACCATGAGGGAATTTACCTTCTGCTTCATCAAGCCATCTGCAACAGGTCTTATTTTGTCAGATCATCACTTGGTCTGGGTAGTGAGAGTACAAACAGGGTAGCTCCCTGCAACAAAGTTGCAATTATTGTGTGTCATCTAATTATTTGTTTGGATTTCTTTCAATGGACTGAGTCATCCAGCTCTCAATTTCAAATTCTGGGTTAAAGTGCATGTGATTGCTTTCTTCCCTAAGGGCCCCAACAACAGCTGCAAAGCCAGCCTACCCCAGGAAACGCTTTAGGCTAGTCTGTTCCAACTGGGTACCCAGAGTGTGTGACTGTGACAGAGGTAATCTTATGCATGTATGCTAAACCTGAATAAATCATATCTAATTAGTCAACTGCTAGATTTACTGCCCCACCCCTGTGCAACTCCCCCAAATAAATCAGATTTTGTTATTTCTGCATTTAAGTTGGCTACAGTGTACCTTTATGGAGAGGATTTTGCATTGCTGTTCAAATGTTTTACTGCTGATCTCATTTTACAGGGGGTTTACAGGGCTTTTGCAGCAGATCCAGCCCTGGTGGTAAGTGCACTAAGTGTGGGTTTAATACTGTATTCGTATGTCATATGTGACTGGTTCTCTGCTATACTGTTTAGGCCACTAGAGGGGTGGTGGGGGGGTTATAGCATCCGGATGGCTATACCAACAGCAGTTACGCTACCCCAAAACCATACCTCTGGGTGAAGGCACCCGTTCACAGAACTCAGGCCCCTCAACCTGTGCTTAGTCACGCAGGCCGGGGTAATAGCCCTTGGGATAGCGCCACCTAGGGGTTACACAAATCCTAATTTTCAGTTGTTTCTGGCAGAAAACTGACTTTACTATTTGAAATACCACAGTTTCTTGAGTGCGCATTTGAGCTGCTGATTCACCATCCTGAAAGTCTTGAAATGCTGTCCTTTATTGCGCTCCTGGTTCTCATCAGTATCACAGCTTTTAAAAAATGAAAGACATTCCATTTGAGCTGTTTCAGACAACAGACTGTTTATCAGTAGATTTGTGGGTGGGGGTAAGGGTAGGGGAGCATTATGAATTGTAACATGGCATTAAAGTGAATGGGGAGATGGGGAGGTGCTATTGGTGGAACTTGATCACGTAGGCAAAGTCGGAGCGGGGATTAATACAGCATACCCGCTGTGTTCAAAACTGCAGTACCAGGACTACCCAGACAGGTAGGTAAGTAGCACTGGGGAGAGGTGACAATGAACTGTGAGAGAGACGCCAGTCTTGGGCAGGGAGCGGCCGACACGGTAGGCAGTGCTGGAAACAGGAAGGGGAGAAGTGGGAGCCGCGCACACTAGGAATAGATAGGAGACGGGCACAGTAGCAGCAGATGGAGCAGGAGACGGAGTGGGCGACATCAGAGTTATGTCACGGCAGCAATCAGAAGTGACCAACCAAAAATGCAAATTTGTCAGCGAACCGCACACCACGGCGAGACAGCACTCAATCGCAGACCCAACGGTGGTGGTGGAGAAATAATACCCGCGTAGACTGCAAAATAACTTGACTAATATGTGAGGCGCACTGTTGTGTTTATGTAGCAGCAGTCAATGTTTTCACCACATCAGCATATTAAAGCTGTTCTGTAACGGGTTTTACAAGTGCAGTAAAAACCTTATCCAAACAAACTGAGTCCCTGTGTTATGTTGTTGTACCGATGGCAAATACATTCCTCGCAACTTTGTACTCGCGTGGCCCATGTTGCAAGTGCAATAAGCCACTCCGATGGTGGCATCTAATGCGATTAATGTATGGTTGGGCTGTTGTTCAGCCTCGGGCCACAACCCTCCCAACCATGCATTAATCCAGCATTAGATGCCACCTTCGTCATGGCTTAATGCTTACTTATGGAAGCCTACAGTACTTAGGACAAAAGTCCTAAAGCAAAAAAATCATTAGGTGGAAGAACTATTTTATCAAAAACTTAGATAATCAATTTAATATTTACATATTAAAAGATATGTTTTCTCAATTCATAATGACATTTAGTAAAGAACATTTTATCAGCACAATAAGACACTTTGGGGAGTGTATCGCACAGTTATAACTGCACTTCCAGGATCTAAAGATGCTCAGCTTGCAGTTTCATGCCTTACTACATCTCAAGCATGCAATTAGAATGATCTAATGCACACCCCATCATGTCTTCTTGCTTACATGTTCTATCTATTGAATGTGTGAAAGACAGATTACTGACAGGCGGAGGGGGATTATTTTTCACTAGTTATTTTTAACAAAAGAAAATATCAGTTTTAAATTTAAAAATACTAATTTCATGTTGATGCTCGCCTCTCCAGTATTCTGTTTGTTATTCCAGTGAGACCCATTTTCTGGGTTAAAGATCCATAACCTGGTTCTTAAACTGGGGCACCTATGTTGTGAAATATGCTAATTTATCGCCAGTGATGGATTTTTTCTCCTCTGCCTTGTCATGTCTTTGTGAAGCTTATTTCTGTGAGAATTGCAAAATCTGTAGGTGGGTTTTAATTAGTAGAGGGAGAACGGCTTCAGTCTAGAAAAAAAAAATTGAATCCACTCAAATTAGGCTTACTCCAGAAATTAAAATCGGTCATTTCATGGTGTGTGGGTGTGTATACAAAACCTCAAAAAGTGTTATAGGAATAGACAGCTGATAGTCTTGTTTGTTTCTGTGGTTCTTGCATGTTAATGTGCTTTCCTAACCTCTATAGCCACCAAGCTCTTATTTATTTATTTATTTATTTAAAAGTTTTACCAGGAAGGCATACTGTGCGGTACGGCACTAGATTCCAGATGCGCCCTGGGGGTGGGGGAGTGGAGAACTGTAATACACATAAAGATACATGATGAGAGACACATTGTCGAGCAAATACACAGTGTACAAGATACCACCTGACTCTAGTCAGGGGAAGCGAGTTAAGTACAAACGAAAGAGTTAGAGATAGCGCTGAGGCTAAGTGCAGCAGCATAGGAAATTAGTTTACAATATAACCCAGTGGTTCTCAAATGGTGAGGCCAGCCTCCCAAGGGTGGCCCCAAATTGTTTCAGGGGAGGCCCAATCAAGTCTGAGAACTGTAAGTTTCGCCTTGTGTGAAAGGATAAAAACAAATTAAATATGGAGAATTGCAGGTGAATTTCTTTTACTTATGAACAAATTTGTGCCAAGAAGTCCCCATTGAGCCAAAGTTTATTTATAGATGTGTATTTATATGTAAATTAATGCCTGGGAAGGCATGTGTCATGGCTTGTTTCTACAATAGGTATTTATATGCAAATTGGTGACTGGGAAAGGCACACTGAGTCAAGACTTGTTTCTATAGTAGGTGTTTATATGTAAATTAGTGACTGGGAAAGGCAGAGTGAGCCGATCCATGTTTTCAGGTGTGACTTGAGGTAAGGGTACAGGAAGTTGCTTAACAACAGGGAAAGAGAGGGAGAGATGAAGTGGCTAAGTTAGTTGTTGCAGATAAAGAGGAAACAGAATAACAAGGGTGCATAGTCAGAAAAAAGGAGTTACAAGTGTAACCTGGGGTGCTGGTTTAGGGGTGGAGAGCAATAAGTTGAATAAAATGAGAATATACTCAGCTTTATTAGTTTTGCTTTATTCCTGGTGTACTGTGCAAAGTAAGATTTTTTTTTTCCTGTGGGGAGGCCCTAGATTTTTTTTAAATTTGAGGGAGGCTCAAAATCTTTTTCATGACTTGGGGGAGGCTCACTATCACAAAGTGTGAGAACTAATGATATAAACAATCAAGCATTCATACATTTAATCGATGACTGGCAGCAAAAAGGCATTTTGGCAGTCCTAATGGGGCTAGATGCACGAGCAGGCAGTGACGAAATGCTGCTTAAGGAGAAGGTTGAGCTGCTGAGTGGAGGTAGAGTTCCTAATCACTGCTGGGAGAGAGTTCCATACTTTCGGCATACGGTACTTGAAGGCATGCTGTCCTTTGGCGGAGGACATATGTGGGAGGGAGAGAAGCCAAGAGTCAGTGTTCTGGAGGGAGTAAGCAGCGGGAGGTTGGGCTGTTAGGGTAGCTGCAAGGTAAGGGGGAAGGGACTGGGTCCAGAATTTAGCTGTTATCCTAGCGTAGTGCACTATTCTCCGATCCTGTAGTGAGGGTAGATCTAAGGACCTGTAGAGGTCGCAGTGGTGGGTTGAGGGTGGGCAGTCCAGGGCAAAACGGCAGAAAGAATGGAAGAGAGGGCCAAGCCTGGCCAGGGAGGACTTGGGAGCCATGCTATAAACTATGTCACCATAGTCAAAAAGCAGGAGTATCATTTTCTGAACAATTGCTTTGCAGGTTGGCAGGGGTATACAACCTCTGTTCCGGTATAGGGCGCCAAATTTGGGGTGAGTTTTTTTGTGGATCACATCAATGTGGACTGAGAAGTCAAGGTGCTGATAAAGCCAGACCCCGAGGTATCTGAATGAGGTGCAGGCCTCCAAAAGTGTCCCGTCTAAGGTGTGGAAAGTAGGGGTGGTGAGTAGCCGGGAGAGCCTTTGCCTTGAGCCGAAGGTGAGCAAGACCATTTTCTTCGGATTGAGAAAAAGCTGGTTTGAGCAAAACCAGAGCTGTATTGCATTAAAGTCTTGCTGGAGTCTGGATGACACTTCTGTGGGGGAGGGGCCTGTGCCATATAGTACAGTGTCATCGGCATACATGTGTATGGACGTGAGAGGGCACACTGAGGGCAGGTCATTCAGAAAAATAGAGAAGAGCAGCAGGTCAAGGACCGAGCCTTGGGGAACCCCGATAGTAACAGGAAGGGGGACAGAGGTGTGCGATCCAATTCTTACTGCTTGTGACCTTTCTGTCAGGTATGAGTGGAACCAACTGGTGGCCGCTCCTGAGAGACCAGCGAGGGTGAGTTTTGATAGCAGGAGTGAGTGGGAGACTGTGTTGAAGGCCTTTGCTAGATTGACAAAAATAGCTGAGGTGACATGCCCTTTATCCATGCCAGTTAGGATGTTGTTTGTGAGCTGTAATAGGGAGGTGATGGTGGAGTGCGATTTCCTGAAGCCAGACTGGTAGTGTGAGAGAAAGGAGGAAGAGTCGAGGAAGGCAGATACCTGGGAGAGAACAAGTTGTTCCTGAACTTTGGCCAGAATACTGAGCAGGGAGATAGGGCGGTAGTTGCCCAGCGAGGAGGGGTCGCCTCCTTTGGGGAGAGGGATGACTGTGGCATGCTTCCATTTCGCCAGGATTGTAGTGAGAGAGAAGGAGAGATTGAAGAGGGTGGCCAGTGGGGTGGCGATGGCTGGGGCAGATAGGTATAACATCTTGGAGTCGAGGCTGGAGGGGCATTTACCCTTGGAAGGACTGAGTGCCCGTAGGGCTTTTTGTACTTCGGTTGGGGAAACCAGGTGAAACGAGAAGCAGGAGGTCTGGGGGGAGGTAGCACAGGGGGGGAGTGGGCTCATGGGGGGGTGTGGGTTTGTGGATAGAAGGAAGGAAGCACAGTTAGTGAGGAATGTGTTAAAAACAGAGGCCACTTCACCTGAGTCAGTGACCAAGGAGCCCACCACATTTAGGGTACTTGTGGAATGGGAGTAAGTGATTGCTAATAAAATGCAAAATGCACTTAGCAATAAATATTTTACTTTTGAATTTTTGCCAGGAAGACAGCCAAAGCTCATTTCCAGGTGGGACCCAGAAAGAATTAAGTATAGGGAGGTTAACCCTTGCTGTGCTGCCAGCGTGTATACACGTCATAAAAACCTATACAGTCTAAATCTTCTAGCAGCTTAAGTGTTAACTGACTTGCTCAAGATCATACAGTTAGCAAGTGATAGTTGTGGGATTCAGACCCAGGTCTACCGGGTCTCCAGGTTCACAGCCCTATACTCCAACCTCTAGGCTTTACTGCCTCCAAATATATATACTGTAAGTGTATATATATATATATATAAAATAATGATGGTCAGTGGTATAGGGATATAATTCTACCGAGGGGTGCTAATGAGGTCAATAAAACACAAGCCCGAAGGGCGAGTGGCATGATGTCCTCATTAGCACTCCTTGATGGAATTATATCCCTGTACACCACACTGAACTATTGTTTGTTTTATATAATACATGATGTTGTGAAATAATGAGGTCAGAGACAGAAATGCAGTGAAATAATGTTTATTTACAGGTATGAGTAATTAGTGAATCATCTCATATCTTTAGTGGTAATTAGTGCAGGGTCTGTTTAAGGGCTCAAGTCTTTGGTTTAATTGATCATTATCGGGGTGTTAATGAGGTGTTGATTGGTAAACGGTTTAGTATATTGTTATTGGTAATTGTGTTTATATGTTTTTTTCCCCATGGTGGTATTTATTTTGAATTAAAAAGTATGCAACTTTACTTGGTGTGGTATACTGGGAAATACACAATGATGGGCTTCTATGGGGACCATGTATTATTATATATATGTGTGTGTATATATATATATATATATATATATATATGGCAAAAAACTCCATTTAATGAATCAGCTAGGGTTGTTCCATAATATAAAAAGTGAGGAAAATCGCTGTTGGGGTTGGAAAGCCCCCTTGGACCCCTCAGCCCACCCCTCCAACGGCATTGGGGTGCTGGGGTGAATCAGCCCTCAAGTCTCTCCCCATGACATGTGTAAAGAAGCTGAGGATAGGGAGAATGGGGTGAGAGTTAGGACCGACGACCCCAACATACACCCCGATGCTGGTTGGGGGGTGGGCTGGAGGGGTTCAAGGGTGGCTTTCAACCCTAACAGTGAATTTCCTCGCTTTTGTCATTGTGGAACAACCCTAACTGATGCATTAAATGGAGTTTTTTGCCTCTAATTTCCCTTCTTTTTGAGAATGATGACGAGAAATAGTGAAGTGATGTCTTGTGAGATAGTAACAGGAAAAGCAATGCAAACAGAAGCACCAACAGTGGTGCACATGGTAACGCAAAAGTAAATGGGAAAGGAAATGTTAATAGAAATGCAAGTGCAAAGTGACGCCGAAGTGAACAGTGACACAAACGGACATTGAAGCGCGTACGAAAACACAACTGGTAACAAGAACAGTGATGGCAGTGGTATTTTAAATGGAAATGTTAAGTGTCACAGCAAAAAGAACGTGAAAGGGAACAGCAACGGAAACGTGGAGCGCAAGCGCACCGTAAAACGCAAAACCGTAATGTGCACAGGCACGGTACCGCAATTGTAAATGCAAATGGTAAAGTTAAGATGAAGAATAATGCCAAAGGAAACAGAAACAGAATTGGGAACAGAAACGCATACGGAAACACAAACCAAAACATGCACGCGCACAGTACCGCAATTGTAAATGCAAATGGTAATGGTAACAACAACACTAACCACAAAGGAAACAGAAACGCAAAAGGAAATGCATGCGCATATGGAAACGCAAACCATAATGCGCAGGGGCACTTGCAAACTCAAATGGTAACAGTAAGAGCAAGAAAGACGCAAAACGAAAGAGAAACGGAAATGCAAATGTAAAGGCTGCTGGAAACGCAAATGGCAATGCGCACGGTGATGCAAACAAAAATGCAAACAGAAACAGTAGTGGAAACGCAAATGGTAACAGTAACAAAAATGCAAGCGCAAATGACAACGCAAAGGGTAACGCACACGTTGGCGTACACGGGTGCAGTAATGCAAATGGGGACGTAAACGCAAGTGGAAACAGTAACTGTAACAGTAACGGAAGTGCACACCCTGTTTTTGCCAAACAGGTGCATAGAGAAACACAGTGTGTACAAAGAATATATGCATTGTAAAGGGCATCGAAGCTGAAAACGAGCATTGGAAGTACTTAATTGCTAATATCTCAGGAACCGCACAATGTAGAAAAAAAATTTAAATTTCACAAAAAAAATCATGATTTTCCTGGCTAGGTTTTTGTTATTGCATAGCCCAGAGGGCAATGCGCCTCACAGCAAAAAATCTGTATCTGACATCGTTTTCGAGATACGAGCTCCAAAATGCACGGCATACGCCACCATGTTAGTCAATGGGAAAAAATGCCAACTTCAGAGTATCTAAACTTTACAGCCATGCAATATTTTTTCACCAAACCACCAAAATGCACATCTGTGAGATGTTGGCTGCGTTTCCTCCAAATTTCAGCTCAAAAGACCAAACCGTTCTTTTGCAGCAGGGTGGCAAAGAACTGCTGTCATTTTGGCCATAGTCTGAAAAAGTAGAGTCGCAATTTGCGACACCTTTCGCAAATTTTGAGAAAGTGTCGTGAGTGCGGCACTACTTTTGCGACACTACTTTTTCCAGAAACTTGAAAAACATTTCGGGGGTGTTTAACCCCAAAATAAAGACATGGCTAGCATCCTCAGGGTCCGACTAGGTGAACACAAAAATAATTGTGTCCCTAGAGGATCCCAAATTTAAATGCCAAGTATTTCTGTGATCACTAACTGAAAAAAAAAATGGCTGACTCATGACACTACTGGGGTCATTTGCGTCACTAAAAACGGCTTGTTCAACACTTTCGCACTTTTTGTTAACTTTTCCCATTGACTTATAATGGGAACTTGTTTTTTGAATAACTTTTGAACCGTTTAATATTTTTTCACGAAATCTTCAAAAGGCACATTGGGGACCCCGGCCGCATGTTCCCTAAAGTTTTCGGACCAGTCGCACAAACCGTGCGACCTGTAGGCGAGAGCAAATTATTCGCAAAAAAGTGTAAACACACATTTCGGTGGTGCTTAATAACTCCTCAGCTGTATATCCGACTGGGACGAAACTTGGCAGATCCCAAGACCTACCATGCCCAATTATGTGTACTAAATTTCAGGCAAATCTGTTAAAGGGTAGCAAAGTTATTAAGGTGCAAAGTCTGACCATTTAACCTTAAAATGGCTCCTTAACCCTAACTATGGTAGCACTACTGTGCTACCATGATATATATATATATAGCTATATATGTATCACTCAGTCTCTCTTTATATATCTATATATCAGTATCTGTCTCTCTGTATATATATTTTTATAAAAATGGGTAAAAAAACACTAAAAGTGCTGTCTCATGATTGGACGAAACATACCACATGACTGTGCCTTATTCCACAACCACCACACCCCGCGCTTCTTTCCATGTTTCACCCTTCTCCAAAACAATTTTGGCCATTTTATAAGACAGATAATCCACTAGAGGGCATGTGGTTGTGCTGTGATATACATACGCCTTGGGTGGTGGAATGCACTTGACCTGTGGTCCCATGTCTCACAACACCAACGTGTGTATATATCAGAGTACAACTGCATGCCCTGTAGTGGATTATGTGTTACATATATCTATATGTATAGTTTGACCTTATGACATCATGTTTGACTTTGACACTTGAGATGTCAGAAGGTCAAATTGCAGGAGGGAAAATATTTGTGATATTTTCATTAGGGCCATGGCATATATGATTTATGCTATGCCTTTTACTATACAATGGCAAGAAAAAAATGGTGTCCTGTTTGCTCAGTGGCCATCATCAATAGTGATGTTATTCTAACACAACCTGACTGCATGAAGGCGATGAATTACTCATTCCCTGCACCTCCACGGCCATTATGGACCTAACGTGAGAATACTGGACCTAGAGTGAAAATATCACAATATTCTCTCTCTCTAGGTCCAATATTCTCACTTTAGGTCCACGGTGGCAAAAAATATTACTGATATAAGCTATTTTTTACCCTCACAGGTATGGCATAAATCTATCTGCCAGTATGTTTGTAAGCAATAACCCACAACAGGGAGTACATTTCTGAGAATTGGAGGGTGGGTGAATTGAAAGGCAAAAGGCCAATGGCTGAGTGCCTTTCAATGCACCCAGGAAGTGCATTAATTCTCAAGAAAAGCCCATCCTGAAGTGGTTTATTGCACTTATAAAATGGACAGTTTTTTTTTTCAATAGAAGAAGAAGAAGTTTGTTTGTGTAATTTGGCTGTTGCTAGGTAGATTATGTTAGGCTCGTGACAAACTGTGCATGCTCAGGAAATTAATGAATGGTCACGTGATGCATTTCAACCAGTGAGGTTGCTAGAATTATGGAGAATTCTGAAGTCCATTTTATAAATAGAGAATAATGGATGGGGAAGGGTTTGATATGAGAATTTAATGCACACTCGAGTTGTGGGATGCTACATAAGCCCCGAGGGTGAAGCCCGAGGGGTTTATCAAAGCATCCTACAATGAGGGTGTGCATTAAATTCTCATATGAAACACCCTCCCCATCTTTTATTTTTTATAATAACAGACCAGCAATTTTTCTCCAGCAGTTTGTGAGACTGCTTGGCCCCGCTCACATACAGAATGTTGGCCAATGAGGCAGCAGCACAGTTTGACTAGCATGGCTCATGAATGTCATAACAACCAGCTGGTTGTTATGGAAAATATCAACCTGGTCAGTACATTGAGAGAAATTGCTGACCAGTTATTATATGTATATACACACACCATATTTGACAGTTTAGAAGCTTCCATTACATTTTTACATTTTTGGCCACTGCTTTAAAACAAGGGGGGCTTGTAAAAAAAGGCGGATTTTATTAGTAAGCTGCCATACACTGCCATTTGGGCAACAGTATTTATTCATTTATGCATCTGTGACATCTCTAGAGAAATATTCTCCTTTACTGCATTTTTAGAACTGTTACAAAATATCTGGAAATATCTGACCATTACTGCAGCAGTATTCAGGTCCCATGAAAGGACATATTCCCTCACTGGGGGATGCAAGTGACTCAGACCTTTGAAAAGTCTTTTTGAAAATTGGCTGTGAAGCTGTGGATTTTTCCTTCGCACTTGGCATGTACGCTGAGACAGCTGTCAAATGAACTTTCAGGGTAGATGGTCTGTGGCCAAGATACTGCAAGTGTACCACATAATCCAGTACCATAGGCAAGCCTGCCTGCAAAGGTGAGATTTTTCTGAGAGGCACACCAAAAAAGAGAACCCTTTCTACTTTGAGTAACATGCGTTTCTCATAACTGGTTCTCTAGATGCTTTCAGGACCTCAAATACTCTGAGAGGCTCAATCTAGAAAATTCTAACTCTTCAAGAACCATACCTTCAGGCATAGTGTTCTGTGATCTGAATAGGTCACCCTGCCCTGTGACTGGGTCAGCAGATTGTGTCTCAGTGGCAGTGAGATGGGGTTCTTGCATGACAGCATCAACAGCAGTGAGTAAGTACCAGGCCTGTTTGGTCCAGTCTAGGACTATCAGTATCATTGTTGCTGACTCTCTCTTCAGTTTCATCAGCACTCTCTGAATGAGAGGGAATGGGGGGAGGCATACAGGAACTCCCCTCCTCACCAAAAAAAAAGAGGGATGGTGCATCCTCTGGCACAGTCCCCATGGAGAGTGATCGGTAACAACATTTGGGCAGCATTTTATTTTCCAATGAGGAAACTAATCTATCTCTGGAACACATATCTCCTAAAAATTGTGGTCAGCACCTACTGATTCAGTAACCATTCATAGCTGTCTTGATTCATTCTGCTCAGGGAGTCTTCCAGGACGTTGTCTTTGCCGGGCACATGGACTGCGGATATTTTGGCATCTACTGACTATGTCAGGTTTCATGTCCTTATGGTCTCTGCAAGTTTCAAGAATCTGTTGCCTGCTTGCTTGTTTGTTTATGTAGTACACTGTGGTGGTATTGGCTGTTCTTATCTTAAATCCTTGGGTTTGCAGCAGGATGGAGAAGGGCTGCACTGAGAGAAGTACAGCCCTGAGTTCTAAAAGGTTTATGTGCTCCATGCACTCCTCTGCACTCCAGACCCCACTTACAGTACTGTGTTGTCTTCCAAGTTGCCTCCCCATCCCAGTAGGGAGGCCTCTGTTGTGAGCACCTGAGTTGTAAACATCTGAAAGAAAGGCACACCTCAGAAGTTGTCCTTGTTCTTCCACCACTCCAGGGTACAGAATAACTTCTTTGTGACTGGAACTGGATGATCCAATGGATCTGATCTTTGATACTGGCACCTCCTTAGATGACACTTCACATCCCTCAGCTGGAGGCAAGTCCAGGGCACTATAGCTGTTGCTGAGGCCATGTGACTTAGGAGCTGCAGAAATGCCTTGGCTGGAATGAATGTGTGCATGTAATCAAATGTCTACCCTGTTCAGTGGTAGAAAAGCTTTCCTTTCCTTTGCAGGGTGCCCAGTTCTACACCTGTGAACTTCAGTACCTAACTGGGTTTCAAATGTGACTTCTAAAGGCTTCGGATAAATTGCAACATTTCTAGTGTGCTCTTTAGTAAGAAAATAGAGTGCACTGTGTCCGGAAAGGGACCTGGGGGTAAATCAGTTCTGATGACCTGATGTTAGCCAAGCAGAGTGAAAAGGCAGTGGGAAAGGCTAGTAAAATGCTTGGGTGCATTGGGAGGGGTATCACCAGTAGGAAAAAGGTGACAGTGTTGCCCCTGTACAGGTCACTGCTTGAGTACTTTGGCCAGTACTGGAAACCCCACCTCCAAAAGGACAGGGATAAGCCGGAGGCAGTACAGAGGCAGGCAACCAAAATGGTGCAGGGACTGCATCAAAAGCCCTACGGGGAGAGACTCAAGGAACTGAATTTGTACTCGCTGGAGGAAAGAAGGGAAAGGGTGATACAATAGAAACATTCTAATACCTAACAGGTATTAATAAGGTACAGGAAGGTAGCATTTTCTGCTGAAAGACAGACTCAAGGACAAGGCGTCATATTATGAAGCTGGAGAGGAGGCTCAGAGGGGATGTGAGGAAACATTTCTTCACAGAGAGGGCGATAGAAGCCTGGAACAGCCTGCCAGTGGAGGTGGTAGGTGCCAAAACAGTTGCAGGATTCAAGCATGCATGGGACAGATACAGGGGGACCATGAAAGTAACACAAGGGATGGGGATGACTGATGATTGTACAAGGACTGCAGTGGCACAGTAGGCAGGGAAAATGGGCAGACTGGATGGGCCAAAGGGGTCTTTATCTGCCAACAACATCTATTTTTCTTCTTGTGGTCTCCTTGAAATGACCCAATCCTCTAGGTAATGGAACTACCACACCCTGACTTCTCAGATGTGTTGTCACTACAGCTAAGCACTTTGTAAACACTCTTGGAGCAAACTTAGCCTGAAGGGTAAGGCTGAAAACTAGTACTGGTGGTTTCCCAGCCTAAACCTTGGGTACTTTTTGGGGCAGGGTCTTATTGGAAAAAAGACATAAGCACCTTTTAGATCCAATGACGCTAGTCAATCTCTTACTTGCAAGGGATCACAGTGCTCAGTGTCACCATCCTGAACTTTTCCTTTTTGGTGTGCCTGATTAGGAACCTCAGGTCCATAGAATGGATGTGAGGAAAGATTCATTCTACTGAAAGAGTGGTTGAGCCATGGAACAGTCTGCCAGCGGAGCTGGTGGACACCAAAACCGTTAATGGTTTCAAGCACAGTTGGAAGTTGGGCAGAATTAGCAGCTTAGTAGTTACTCAGGGGCAATAGTAAGACAGGGAGCAAAGGGAGTGGATAATGTAGACAAAAAACCCATACTTACAAAAGGTCTCAAGGTATGAGAGGGTGGTACACGTGGGCTGAATGGGCCATTGTTTCTTTTGTGCTGCTATCATTGTCTGTTTCTATGATCTATATTTCTATGAGAAGGTTGTCATTCCAAATTTTTCTTGTGGGTTAGAAAATAGCTGGAGAAAATAAGGCCCTTTCCCCATTGGGAGGCTGGGACCTTTTCCACTGCTGGGGCCCGTAATAGCTTTTTTACTTCTAAGTCTAGAAGGAGGTTTTCCTCTGAAGTTAGAGTTGGAAAGTTTCTTGGCCATTGCAGTTTTGGAAACTTTTGAACTGTAGGGTCAAACCTTGATACACTACTTCCAAGACCCATTTGTCTGTTGTTATCTTTTGACATTTTTGGAAGCTGTGTACCAACCCCCACTGGCAATGAGTCTCTAGTGACCTGGACACAACTGTCAGGGTTTTTATTTTGATTATAGCCTGGACACTGGGGCTAGAGTACATGGGACACCCTTTCTGTCCTTGCCTGTATTGGTATCCCTTTCACACTGAGTACTCATAGTGAGATTATGGCCTTTGGCAGTAGCCCCCAACTCTGTTTTCCCTTCCATTGGGCCTTTAGGAAGTAGAAGCCCTCTCTGTCTCTGTCTCTCTCTCTCTTAAAATTTTTATAAGTGGATTGTTTGTTCATTCACTTTTTTCATATATGCTTCAATTTTGTCACCAAACCGTGATGAACCCTCTAATGGGAAATCAATGGTTTTGCTCTGAGTGCACTTGGATAGGATAGTTGTCCTCAACTAGGAAAACCTCTTTAGTCCACTGCGTGTGCCAAGGCCCGGAATGCAGTGTCACTAGCATCCACTGTCGTGTGGAAGTGATACTTTCAGGGCTTTGTCTGTTGCTGCCAAATCCTCACCCACATCTCCTTTTTTACAGTCTTCCACAACCCCTTTTCATAGAGAGCAGTGTACACCATGTACTGTAGGCTGCTTACTTCAGTTGTGTACGCTTTTCTAGCCATATTTTCCAGTTTCCTGAAATCCCTTTCAGGGGCTTTATGGCTAGAGGAACCTTGGCCCTCTCCAGGCTGGATGGACATACAGGTACTCTACACCCCCTGTCTAACCACCTGATATGTACGCAATAAGCCATGACGGTGTGCATTATATGATTTTATTGCATGCTGCAGAGGTGTAGTAAGGCATGAGGTTGAAGGCTGAGTGTCCTTATGCCCCCGGGAAGTGCATTAAACATAGAATAATGCATGGGTGGTGTGTTTAATTAGATTTTACACACACCCCGAGGTGTTGGATTCTACATAAACCCCGAGAGTGAAGCTCAAGGGGTTTATTTAAGCATCCAACATCGAGGGGTGTGTGTAAAATCTTGAGTTAAACATACCACCCCATGTTTTCTTTTATATAATTACTGGGGATAGTCTTTTTCACCACAGCAACTATATTAAATAAAAAACAAAATCCCTGTGCAGTCCGGTTACGTTTTGGTGCATTCCATGCTGTCAGAAAGGAAAGCACCAAAGAGAAAGGTGTCCCTTACTTTTCTGTATTTATTTAAAAAAAATGGTTCATTACCTTGCCTGCAGTGCCCATTTACTCTTTTAAATAAACTCACCAATGAGTGGCAGATCATCCGGCGCTAAAGCACTGGCAGCTGGTGTGGAGCAAAAGAAGAGCTGTTGTTGGGCATGCGTACAAGGGAAACTGGGTGTGTGTTCACTATTATAACCCACAGGTTATAAGGGTGCATTATAACCCAGTTTCCCTTAGAGAACAAAGGATCCCCAGTTATTATGATCCTATAATGCATGGTTCACGGTGCGCAGATAATGTGGGCAAGGTAACTTAGGGCTCAAGGAATATGTCACCCAGCATTAGCGTGGATGACATTATGGCATCCAAAAGTTACAGCGTCAAAGTACCATTCCATCAAAGAGTTTGGTTTTGTGGGTGGGGGCGAAGCCCCATGCACCCCCCAAAATAAATAGAACATTTTCCAGGGTTGGCATGCCATGAAGGCCAGAGAAATCATGGGGATGTCCACCAGGGTGTGAGTGTGGGACAATGTAGAATCCAGATTGCCCCTGTCACTCATGCCCTTGTTGCGGCGCCCACATTATGGCACCCTAACAACAGGATACCATAATGCATACCCTAGAAGGATTATTACACTTATAAAATATTTATTTATTTAAAATGGCTGTAAGCAGCTTATTGAAATGGCTCTAAGTAGCTTTTGTTGGGGGGAGGAAAATGAGATCCAGCACTTGACCATGCATTTATCGAGATTTAATGCATGGTCAGGTGATGTCTTTCAGCCAATGAAATTTCTAGTTTTATTCGTGCCATTTTATAATTCATTTTAATCTTTTGGTCTATACCAGCAGCAGAGTGTGGTGATGGCATACATTTATCAGTAGTCTTTCTAAGGGATTTATAAATTCGCACTGACAACAGTTTTGTAGAAGTCAGGCCTAACGTTGTCATACTTTCAGACTCCTTGATATCCTCCTCTGCTTCATTTAAAGGGATATCGAGAGTATCAGCCATCTCTCTTATAAAATACGAAAATGAAGAACAATCCTAAGTTCCCCCTTGCTGGGGAACGAAAATTATTTTCAGGGGTGACCTCAGGCTCTTTCAATTCCCCTTCATCATCATCATATGCCTCCTCCAGGACAGGTTCTGCTTGCATTACTTGAACCTGGGGGAGGGGTAGCAGCAGTGACCAAGTTTCCCATAGTCAGTAATACCTAAAAGAACTGCCACATTTTAGTAATGTTCTCCGCAGAGGACGTAGCTTCTGGTGCCTTGTTTGGGGAGTGATAGAAATGTGTTTTTCTTTTGGTATTTTTCTTGTCAACTACTAAGGGCAATGGTTGGTCTGAAACTCATCTTTTGACCTTCATTAGCATCAAGACTCCTCTATGTCAGACTCTATGTGCTCATTATTGGGAGTCGAGGATGGCTTAGCAGCTTTGTCAGCCTCTTTGGACAAAGACTGCTGCTTGCAGCATTTTTCAGCCAATGATATGGAGGCTGAGGGTTGGTGCTAAGATGAGGAACCTTCTGATGTGTACTTTCCACAGTCATTGGAAGCTATTGGGATTTCTACAGGAGCAGTTGGTGGTGACACTGAAGCAGACTGGGCAGTTGAAAAAGCTTCTCATTTCCTTGCCCTTTTATTTTGTGTTTTAGGGAGAAACCTTTTGCATAAATTCCAATTTACAAAATTGTGGTAAGGGCCTAGGCAAGTAAAATATTGCTCATGACAGACTGCTTTCATCAGGAACTTATGACAGGATTTACAGTTTTTAATTCCTGTAGGCCTTATTTTCATATTAGGCCTGTCAGTCATGCCCATTGACTGAAAACACCTGTAAAATATTTAATTCAGTCTCAAAATAATGCGGTTTAAAAACTGCAAACAAAATAGTGTGTTTTACAATGTTAACATTTTTAAATAGAAAATTGACCGGTTCCTAAGCTAGGCGGGAACCATGTTGACTTGCGATTTCTTTGGTCCATGAAACTAAGACGGAAGAGGAGAAAAAAATACAAATATACAGTATACAAAAACAAATAACTAAAACTAAACTAATGCAGAGATTTGAAAACTAAATAAAATATCAATTTAGATTGAAAACCTACCATAAAACTGCAAACGTGACCCGTAGGACTGGAACAGGACTCTGTGGTTTCTGCTCTCTTCAGCGGAGAAACACATCTGATGTCCAACCAGCAGGGGGAGTGTGACCTCAGTGTAGAGTTTGAGAAGAATTTTAATTTCTGTTCTGTTCTGTCTCTGGTGCAATATCTCTGTATGGAAGTGATGCCGTTTTTGTATGACATGACTGCTGGATTCCCGTTGTTAAAATGAGCAGTGCAGATTATATTGTGCAACCTCCTTGCTGTATTTCAGGTAGTGCAAACCCCAAAGTCGGACTAGCCCACCAGGATACCTGGAACTCTTCAGGTGAGCCCCCCTCAGTTGGGTACCTGTCCACCTTTTAAGCTGTTTAAAATATTTGTATTGGTTATCCATTTTGTAATTAAACGGATTACTTTGGACATTGCATTTATGTGTAAGATGCAAACATGGAGCTACAGTAGTGTATAAAATTGAAGTGGAATAGTGATATCGGTGTCTCACTCTGGGCTTTACCTACTGATTTTCCAGGGAGGCCATTGTGTCAACTTTCCAGGTGGCCTTCCTCAACCACTGTTTGATCCTGGCAACCCCCACACCACACACAAGTGTCACTGGTACCAAGCTGTATGTAATTGGTGTGTTCTAGAGCGCTCCTGTAAAAATTACTACTGAGCACCCAAGCATTGGATCATGCTGGCACGTTGCTAGTCCTGGTGCCCTTGTTCTGCAGGTGGTGCAAATAAACAACAATTAAAAGAAAAGCAACTCCAATAGAAACATAGAAACATAGAATCTGACGGCAGATAAGGACCGCTTGGCCCACCCAGTCTGCCCATTTCCCTACCTACTGGATAAGCTGCAGATCCTAGTTAACCAGCAGCCTACTTCTTCCTACCCCCACCCCCCAGAATTGCCTTATGACTATCCCATGCATGCTTGAATTCCCCCACTGATTTTGACTCCACAACCTCCTCCGGAAGGCCGTTCCATGCATCCACAACCCTCTCTGTGAAAAAATACTTCCTTAAATTACCTCTGAGCCGCCCCTCTATCTTCAAATTGTGCCCTCTTGTTCTTGCACACCTCTTTTTTTGAAAGATGCTACCCTCTTGGACTTTGTTGATTCCCTTGAGGTACTTGAAAGTTTCTATCATGTCCCCCCTCTCCCTCCTTTCCTCGAGGCTATACATATTAAGCTCCTTAAGTCTCTTCATATGACTTCCGTGCAGACCCTGCACCATTTTAGTTCCCTCCTCTGGACAGCTTCCATCCTGTCTATGTCTTTGTGGAGATTGGGTCTCCAGAACTGCACACAGTACTCCAGATGGGTCTCACCAGCTGTCTGTACAGAGGGATAATAACTCCTGTTTTCTACTGGTGATGCCCTCCCTATGCATCCCAGTATCCCCCAGCCCTCCTTGCTGCCCTCTCACATTGCTTGCCCATCTTTAGGTCATCTGATATGACTACCCCCAGGTCCCTTCCATTTTGTTGTTGTTAGTATCTCACCCATTGTGTACTCTTCCCTGGGTTTTGTTTCCCAGGTGCATTACCTTGCACTTCTTAGCATTGAATTAAGCTGCCATACATTTGACCATTCCTCTAACCTTGCCAAGTCCCTTCTCATCCTTTCCACCCCACCCTGTGCATCAACTCTGTTGCAGATCTTAGTGTCATCTGCAAAGAGACATATTTTTCCTTCCAGTCCTTCTGCAATGTCACTTATAAAGACATTGAAGAGGACCAGTCCTAATACTGAACCCTCAAGGTACCCCACTAGTAACCCTCCTTTCTTCTGAGTGGACTCCATTTACTATAACTCTCTGTGTCCTATTCTCCAGCCAATTCTTTACCCAGGCTGTCATCTTGGGACCCACTCCCAGGCTGGCTAACTTGTATATTAATCTTTGTGTGGGACTGTGTCAAATGCCTTGCTAAAATCTAGGTAGGCCATGTCCACAGCCCCTCCCTGATCTACTACTTTGGTCACCCAGTCAAAGAAATCTATCAGATTCTGCCTGGCATGACCTTCCGCTGTGAATCCATGCTGCCTAGGGTCCCGTGCCCTCTGGCCTCTAGATACTCGACAATTCTTTCCTTTAGAAGTGATTCCATCATTTTCCCTATCACTGAGGTTAAACTAACAGGTCTATAGTTTCCTGCTTCTGCCTTGCTCCCACTTTTGTGAAGGGAATCACATCTGCCCTCCTCCAGTCCTCGGGTACCACCCCATCCTCCCATGATTTGTTAAAAGGGTAGTCAGTGGTGTCACTAGTTCTACCCTTAGTTCTTTTAGAATTCTGGGATGAATCCCATCAGGCCCCATTGCTTGTCCACCTTCAGTTTTAAGAGTTCTTTCAGAACCCTTTCTTCTGTAAATGGGCCGGTATCAACTTCTGTATCCAGAGTGTTACTACTGTTTGTTTTATGTATCTCCTCTTCCTTCGTAAATACTGAGCAAAATATTTGTTTAGTATCTCTGCCATTTCACAGTCTCCTCTGCCCACCCTCCTCCCCTTTATTAAGCCTCACTATCCCTCCCTTGGTCTTTCTTCGCTCCCTGATGTACCTATAAAAGGTTTTATCCCCTTCTTAACTGAGTTGGCTATCTTTTCCTCGTTTGGGCCTTTGCTGTTCTGACTGCCTTCCCAGCCTCCTTTTGCTTTAACTGATACAGTTCTCTGTCCTGCTCCTTCTGCATTCCTTGTACTTCCTGAATGCTTTTTTCTCTTGAACCTTCACTGCCACTTCCTTGAGAACCATAGTGGTTTCTTACATTGTCTTGTTTTGTTTATTTGCTTCACACAAAGGCTTGTTACCTCTGTGATGGCAGTTTTTATTATTCCCCATTGTTCTTCCACCCCTCCTTCCTGCCCATTTGCTAGTGCATTCCTTAGGCACTCACCCATTATGGCAAAGTCAGCCCTCCTAAAGTCCAGTACTTTTGTCTTTGTATGGCTTGACTCTATTACTGTGTTTATTGTGAACCATACTGTTCGATGGTCGCTAGTTCCCAATGAGAGTATTTGTAGCCCAGAGTCAGATGGCTCAGTCCACAACAATTCAAATTAAACTAAGTTAACCTAGCTATGAAAGGGTGTTCTGCAGGGATGAGGCCCTGAGCTATACACAATTCCCTAGTCCAGTGGGACCTCCCTTGGTGCACAGGGTGTAACAGTAGCAGCGAGTCCCTCCTCTGGCTGGTTAAGGTCCTCTCTCAGCTGCAGACCTCTGGCGGCATGCAAAATCTGCTCTCCATAGGCTCCATCAGGATTCTCCTCCTCTCTGCATCTGACAGATGATTCTCTGAAGTCACATGTGCAGTTTCAGTCCATGGAGTCCGACCAAGTCAAAGTAGTACATCATGTGGCAATATATGTACAGGAGGGGATAAGGTGCATAAGGGAGGAGGGGAAGGAAGGCAGAACAGAGGACCTATGGATGCAATTCCAAGACTTAAAAAGTAGGACATTGAGGGATGGGGGTGGTGTACAGACCGCCAGCCCTAGGAGATGACCTGGATAGGGAGTTAGCTGAGCAAATCAGAGGGGTCTGTAGGAAAGGAAACACTGTGGTGGTGGGGGACTTTAACCTACTGGGGGTGGAGTGGAACACCCAAACCACCACAAGTGCAAAGGAGCAGATCATATTAGAGGCATTCCAGGACAGCTTCCTGGTGCAGTTGGTCCGAGAGGCAATCAGATTGGATAGGACTCTAGATCTAGTTCTGTCTGTAACCCCCCTACAAATGGGAGTTCCCAAAAAGTCTTCCTTGAGCTTGCCTAAATGCTCACTGCCAGGCTGGTGTTCTGCATCTTAGTAGTTTAAATGTATTGCCAGATAGTGCCTGTATAGCCTCTGTGTACTGTCTCTTTAAGAGCTGCCTGGATTGCAGTCATAATTAATCTGAGAGGGAGCTCTGTTAGAAGATGTACTTGTTTGCTGATCATTTGTTAGAGTAGTAATAATACTGCAGTTTGTTCTAACCTGCCTTCTTTGCAGCATGGACAGTTCTGTTTGTTTCCATCATCTTGGTCCTGGACTGCAGAATGGTACGGTCAGTACATTTGGGACTCTAAAATGGAGCCTGCCTACAGGGGCTTGGTGGGGCCAAAACTTGTAGGAATTGTAGTTTTGGGCTTTCCATGCCTAAAATAACCTGGAGGGGGGGTCTTTGTTGTGACTGTCAGACAGATCAGCCAACCAAACTTTTTGGATCTTGGGAAAAGTCCCACACTGCTTGCAGTTTCAGTTAGATCTGAGTTGGGAAGTGAAGAAGTAACAGCTCGAGATAGTTCGAGCAGCAATCCATAGTGGATTCACATGGGAGAACTGTGGAAAGGCCTGAGTTTGGCCTGCATGCCTGTCTGCTGTTCCTGAGAGGGGAACTTGTGTGTTTTTTTCCGACTGAATCCGAACTTGGAGAGTGAATTAAGCCACTGAATTGTGGCCAGGCTTTAACCTGAAGAAGACTGAAGATTTGCTGAATACGATCGGCCTGTCAGGACTTCCAGCTACCTCTGAACTCCCGGATTGTGCAGAGACTCTGTAATTGCGACCGGAGAGCCATTTGATGGTACAGTGGAATTTCCTTACATGTGAATGTGCTGTGTGCTTACAGTGGGTCATGATGTGGTTCCCCACTGTGTGCCTGAACTGTGTTTTGTTTGCTGGAGGCTGTATCCAGCTCCATGGACTGAATCTGTATCCATTTCCATTTGTCTGGGCCCTGTTACACTGGCCCAGTCAGAATACCTGCTATGCCGAGAAAGTCATCGACAAGAAACCGGCCTGGGGATCAGCCCCCTGATCAACGCCTATAACAGGAACAATGCCTCAGTGATTCGTGTGGGCCCTGCTTCTCTGGGCACTCCAGCTCAACAGTCTGCAGTCTCGATTTCATCCTGCCTGCGTCCAGTATTGGGTATCATGAGTAAACATCAGAGTAGCTCCCAGCAACAAAAGCTAAATCTAAAAGTGTTGTCATCTGATTGTGCATGTTGCTTTCTTCCATCACAGGGCCCCAACCAGCTGCAACGTTCCTGGCTAGCCCACTGTTTTCTTACCTGGGTACCCAGAGTGTGTGACTGTGTAGGGACTCTGAACTGCATGCATAACTGTCTGATTAACATAGCTTTTAAGCAAATCAACCTGATTACGCCCCTCCCTTGTTCAAGTCCCCTGAATAAATCAGATTTAACTTTGTGTGCATTTAACCTGACTGTGGTTCCAGTTTGTTCCAAAAGTATTGTACTGTTGCTATTTGCTGTGCTTAACCTTGTTTTACAGGGGGGTCCCCAGGGTCACGCTAGAGGAACCAGCCCTGGTGGTAAGTGCAAACAGTGTGGGTAATTGCCTGCTGAATAAGGGTCATTGTGAAAGTAATTATTGTATATTGTTCAGGCCACTAGAAGGGAAAGGGGGGGTTACAGTGTCCCGGAGGGCTGTGCCCAGGTTAGCTTGACCACTAACAACCCTGACCTCCAGGTAGAAGCACCCGTTTCATTGTCCAGGACTCTTAACCTGCTGCAAGCCAAGTAGGCAAGGGTAGTAGCCCTTGGGATAGTGCCACCTAGGGGCTACATGTCAAATGGGGAGGCTGTAAGGGATCTGGAGGTAGAGGACCCTCTGGGTGGGAGTGACCATCACATGGTATGGTTTATGCTCTACATGGGCAGGGAATCAGGAGGAATGAGTACCAGGGTGATTGAATTTAAGGGGCCGGACTTTAAAAGGATGGGGGATATTTTGGGCAGGCATCTGGCGGGAATTAGACCATGCATGGATGCTAGCCAGAAATGGGATATTATTAAGAAAGGGCTGGTGGAGGCTACTGGGACATGTACAAGAACAAGGAGTAAGAAGGGGAGGGCAAAAAAACCCACTGGCTGATGCAGGAGGTCATGGAGGGGTGAGGGCCAAGAAAAAGGCATTTCGGAGACTCAAGAAATCGGGAGGGGAGGACAACAAGGAGATGTATATGAAGAAGTCCAGGGAAGTTACCAGGCTGGTCAGAGTGGCCAAGGCTTCCAGGGAGCTGAGATTAGCGCCAGGGCATTAAGAACAGATAAAAGGACTTCTTCAGATACATCAGTGAAAGATGGAAAAACAAAGATCAGATAGTGAGGATAAGAAAGGATGTGGCTGGGTGGAGAAGGGGAAGGACCAGGCAGAGACACTAAATGATTACTTCTGCTCTGTGTTCACAAAAGAGAAAGGGGGGCAGGCACCACCTGGGAGAGGAGGAGTGGGTGTGGGGGGGGGAGGTGACTGATACAGGGATTACAGAGGATAGGATACTGAAAGGATTAAGGGCACTGAGGGGGGGGGATGAGGCACCGGGTCCCAATGGCATTCACCCTAGGGTACCTAAGGAACCAGCTGAGATCCTGAGAGGACCTTTGGCTGACCTGTTCAATACCTCCTTGGACACAGGATACTTACCATTGGACTGGAGGATGGCCCATGTGGTACCCATTCACAAAACTGGACCTAAGGAAGAACCAGGCAACTACCGACCAGTGAGCCTCACATCAATTGTGGGAAAACTCATGGAGACGATGCTAAAAGAGAGGCTGGTAACCTTTTTGGAGAACAATGATCTCCAGGACGGTCAACAGCATGGGTTTGTCTTGGGAAGATCCTGCCAGACAAACCTGATTGAGAATTATGACTGGGTGACAAGGGAACTGAACAAAGGCCACGCGGTGAATGTCCTGTATTTGGATTTCAGCAAGGCCTTTGATTCCGTGTCACATGGGAGGCTGGGGGAAGCTGAAATATATCGGGGTGGGAACAAAGATGGTAATTTGGATCACCAGTTGGCTGAAGGGAATGCAGCAAAGGGTGGTGGTGGTGGGGTTATCGAGGGATGTGATGAGCGGGGTGCCGCAGGGATCAGTACTGGCACTGGTGTTGTGCAGGATTTTCATTGCTGATATCTCCCATGGGGTCCAGAGTAGGAGCAGTCTCTTTGCAGATGACACAAAGATGGGAGGTGTGGTAGATGACATCGAAGGGTGGAGGGGGCTGCAGGAGGATCTGACCAAACTACAGGAGTGGTCGGAGGCATGGCAGTTGGGGTTTAATGCCAAAAAGTGCAAGGTATTGCACTTTGGGGCTAAGAACCAGGGGAGGAGCTATCAGCTGGGGGGGGGCTACAGCTGGAATGCACTGATGAGGAGAAGGAACTAGGGGTGCTTATAACGGGGAGTATGAACAACTCAGCTCAGTGCAGGAAGGCGGCAGCAAAAACCAACAGGATGCTGGGGAATCTCCTCTACAAATAGGGAAGTGATCCTGCCCCTCTACAGGTCGCTGGTCGCCGCACCTGGAATACTGCGTGAAGTTCTGGCACCCATTCCTGAAGAAGGTCATCAGATTGTTGGAGAGTGTACAGCGTAGGGTGACAAAGATGATCCAGGGATCAGAGGGATACTCCTATGAGGAGAGGCTAGGCAAGCTGAACATGTATTCCCTGGTGGGGAGGAGGGATGAGAGGCATGATCGAAACCTTTAAATACCTAAAGGGGATAAACTAGACTAGTGAGGAAGGGATTTCCACATCAGAAGGGGGAGGGTCACGAGGGGGCACCAGCTGAGATTGAAGGGGGGAAGATTCAGGAGGGAAGTCAGGAGACAGTATTTCACAGAGAGGGCGGTGGACAAGTGAAATACTCTGCCTAAGGAGGTAGTAGCCTGTAGCACAGTAGACCACTTTAAGAGGGGATGGGACAGAGCGAGAGGGGTACTTTATGAAGAGGGGAGGGGTGGTGGGGCAACTGCAAGGCGGGCTAGCTGCATAATCAAGCAAACTTGACAGACCGTGAGACCTGTATCTGCTGGCATTTTCATATGTTCATATGTCCTGGCACGCAGTCCCTATGTGTACTGTGACAACTAGTACCTGGCAGTTGCACTGAATGGGCTGCTCCTCAGTCCTAAGTGCAGCAATGTTTCTCCCTTTGCCCGGGCGTAATCATATGGCGGCATACCCTGGCAAGCACCTTCCCTCACTTATTATTTAAGTCACCCAAATCTGTACCATTCAAGCAAGCAATTACCTTCAGTTTTTCTGTGCAGGAATTTTGCTTGGCTCTGGTGGACAGGTGGTCTGTCTCCTTCAGTTTTATGCAACAGCTCACTCCGGTCTGATTCCTACAGCAGCCACATGCAGACTGAAAAAGTTCTGGGACAGCACCTGCTGTTCACTAGCAAAATCCATCTCTTTTTTGTTCTGTGAACTGTCGGTCACTCACAGCAATGCTGAAGGTCTGTCACTTGATGTACAATTGGTTGCATAAGTGGCACTTGAATTCACAAAGTCCTCCTAAGGGGGGCACCAATGAGCAGCTAGCAGTTTAGACATGCTTTGCCTGAGCTCCATCTCGCCAGAACATAATTTATATAAAATATTATATATATGGTGCTGTTTGTGAAATCCGGTCACTGTGTTACCTGTATACAATGACCATGGCTGAATATCTGGTATCAAATTCTGGAAAATCGCAGCGTTCAGCAATGAAAAATGCCAAAAAGCAGCCGTCGACTCCACCTGCAGAAGGCCCAAGACTGGTTTCATTTTCTGCCACCAAGATGTCTGATTTGAGCCATACACTCTCCAAGCAAGTCATGGCTGCATTAAATCCCCAGTTGGACAAGATAGGAGTCTGCTCTGCAGGGCATAGTTGAACAGAATGCTTCTCATACGTCCTGAATTGCAGAAACAGAACAATGGATTTCCAGTTTATAGCTGTGTTTACAGGGCAACAGTGCTCCAAAATCTGCCCTGCTCTCTTTCTGCTGTGCTTGCCGCATCAATAGGCTCATTCACATGACTGCCTGTGAGCCACTGTCACTGGCTCACAGCAGCCAGATCGGTGCACCTGCCGACGTGTGAACCTTCTAATTTTGGCAGTTTTCCATTGTGTGGTGTTGCCACCACTATCCCTCTTTTCCTGGGTTTGTGGAGTGGTGTAGGTGGTTTTCTGTGCCATCTGAACAGGCAAACCACCTGCATCACTACAAGTCCCCACCAACCCAACAGTGACTGGAACAAAACCTACATTGCTGGAAAGCAAAAGGGCACCAAAAACACTGGTGCCATGTGAACACGGCTCTCTATCATTTTCTTAAATTTTTTTTGAACGATTTGAAAGTGGCAGCAAGGAGCAGTGTGAACAAGCCTTGTGTTTACACAGCACACTCTCACAGCACTTCAGGTCTCTCCGAGGAGGGGGGCTGTAAATTGACAGAGGAGTTGAGGGGGACAGTCTTTTTATCAGAGAGAGCGCAGCAACATGTCTATACCACCATTTCATGTATTCGCTCCAATACTAATCCCTCAACTGAGTCGGATCAAAAAACTGATCCGAAACGGCAAACAAGGCACTTGAGAAAGTGTCTACACAGCAACATCTGAGCACATCAACCTCTGCGCATGAGCTGATGCATTGCAAATAGGGCAGTGTAAACAGGGCTTATAAGATGCAGATGGCCCCATTCCAGACAAAGTAGCCCACCTTGAGAAGGAGCTTGAGGATTTCAGAGAGATGTTCGACTACCAGAAAAATGATCATCAAAGGCTAAACCTTCATATAAGAGGCTTGCCAGAGGGTAAAGAAGGCACAAGTGTCAAAGACTTCTGTGCGGTGACCTTCCCCACACTGCTTGATTTATATTCCAAAGGGGGCTGAATTAAACTGGAGCAGGCACATAAGGCTTGTTCACACAACTGCCTGTGAACTGTTGTCACTGGCTCACAGCGGCCAGATTGGTGCTCCTGCTGATGTGTGAACCTTCTCATTTTGGCAGTTTTCTGTTGCGTGGTGTTGCCCCCATGATCCCTCTTTTCCTGGGTTTGCAGAGTGGTGTAGGTGGTTTCCTGTGCTGTTTGAAGAGGCAAACCACCTGCATCACTACAAGTCCCCACCAACCCAACAGTGACCAGGACGACACCTACATCGCCGGAAAGCAAAGGGGCACCGGTGCCATGTAAACATGGCTCTCTATCATTTATTTTGAACAATTTGAAAGTGCCCGGTGCCACAAGGTGCAGTGTGAATGAGCCTATAGAGCAGTTATACCGAAGCCACCACCTGACCAGCCCCCCGAGGCAGATAGTTGTCTGCTTTCATAATTTCAGGGACTACCAAGCAGTTCTCAATGCCTACTGGGGTAAGAAGGACTTATTCTTTGAGGGGAGCCCTCTAATCATCTTTCAAGACTACTCACAATGCTTTCAGAAAAAGGGGAAAGTATTCTACCCACTTATGAAGTCACTAAGGGACCTAAAAGTTGACTTCTTTTTTGCTTCCCCCACTGTCCTCAAAATCAAACACGAAGGTGCCACTTAGGCTTTTTACAAAGTGGATAAAGCCTCTAAGTTTGTGAAGGATCTAGAGGGGAAACTTGCTTAACAGAATGGTTTACCGATCATCTTTAATTTGGACTGTAGCCCAGTGGGGCTGACTGCTGGCTTTACCCGACCCTATGGCTGTGATGCTCTTGAACCCTTGTGATATTTGGAGGGTGAATAAAACCCTCCCCTTTTACATTTGTTCCCAACTTATGTGATGGAGGCAACACTCTATCAGACACAGTTTGCTGCACATGCAGCAAGCGAAGGCTTTTCCGAGCGCTGCAGGACTTCCCTCGATATTCCCTAAAGATGAAGGAACTGCACTATTTGATAAAAAGCTATCTGGGTTGAATGGCTACTCTTACTTACTTCAGTTGTCCTTGATTTCTTCGGGATATTGAGAGACCTGTACTTGACTGGTGGCCTGCAAGCAAGATGGACTTCCCCGACTTTACAGGGTAGATCGGGGGGGGGAGGGATGCCTGCTGCACGGTTAAAAATGGGCCGCATGGCATCTTTCCGCTTCCCTCACCTGGCTCCATCTGAGGATTGCCCCCTTTCCATTGTTCTTAAAGGACATTTTCTTTGTGCATATGCAGGGGTGGAGGGATAAAGGGAGTTGGGTTCATGAGAAGATTTTCCGAGGTACGCAAGTAGTGGGAGACTCTATTTGAGCTGTTAGACTCACAGTTAGCCCAAATGGTTTCACTGGGGCACTAGATATCGCTCCTTTTTGGTTGGGGGTTGGAGGATTCTGCAGCATTTGTGTGGTGTACTGGGTCTTGGGGTTAATTTTTTGGAGGGTCGGGGTCTTTTTCCTCCTCTGGATGGTGGCGCACAGATGGGGACCCCCCCAACTAAGAGTGATTCGGGGGGGTGCTTGGCTCTCAAGGATGCCGAGGGTCAAGGTGGCAGCTGTTTTCTGTTTTGACTGGGATCGTGACGCTGATCACGGGTATACAGACCCCTGTCAGTCTGTTACAGGAAGACATAAGATTTGTGGAATACGGGCCGTCAGAGCATCTTGTTTGGAGCAGTGACCCACTGGGATACGATGGCCTCCAGGAGAGGCCTCCTCTAGATTGTTCCCGATGAATGTTAGTGTTTGCGATGGGTTGTGGCTCCTGCAGGGGATTGGGTTCCTCATGACCTGACATTATAACTGATGAGTCCGGGCAACCTCTTGGACGTCAGACTGATTGGTTGCTCAGCTGGGAGGAATGTCAGCCCATACCCTGTCATGTGGCTCATTGCTGGGTGGGGTCTGCTGGAGGCACTCCGTTTGCAGGGTAGGGGCCATTATATTTTTTGCCTGGGTATCACTGAAGGCTTATAGATGGTTCCGGGGGGGGAGGAGATGGAGCTCATTTTATGATTTGGGTATGATCTGTGCATTTCAAAGAGTTGAAACTTCACTCTTTTTGCAATTGGTGCATATTACTGTTCAATATATGAATGTTGGGGTTGGGGGGGTTCATGTTCTGGTTTTGACTGTTCAATAGTTAACTGGTTCAGGTTTACATATTTTTTGTTATGGTCCATCAGACTCAGTGCTTATTGCACTTTATTGAAGTTGATTGGCATAGAGCTTGTGGCAGTGAGGTGTGGGAGGCTGGACATAGGAGGTTGCCTGCTTTATAGCACCAATGGATCCTGGTGAACGGATTACAGTTATCTTCTGAAATGTGCAGGGGTTCCCCACTCCAGTTAAGAGAACAAAGATCCTAAAGGCCCTCAAGTGCCAGAATGCCCAAATTGTGTTGTTAAAAGAGATGTACCCTACTGATAGAGAACAGAGCAAACTGGCTCAGAGCTGGGTTGGGGCATGTTATGCAGCGTCCTTTTCCTCTCACAAACGGAGAGTGGCCATACTTGTCCACCGACATCTGCCATTTAAAGGGACACTGTCAACCTGTTTTTCATCATATTATTTCTAGTTGAAACCCCACATTTTATGATTGCTTACCCTCTCTAAAATACACTGACGTTGCTGTTTGTTTTGTCTGTCTCCTTGTTTAGTAGAACTGAAATGCATGGTACTGTGTATTTATAAACAACCTTGTTTTGTTTACAATCTTGGATCTGTTCTTACTGCATGCTTCCTGAGCATTAGGAACACACACAAACAGTGCAGTCACTCAATAAGGCAGTAGCCTCCTAAACTCCCACTGCATCATAAGGGGCTAGACCGTGTTGTGGGTGTTCCCAAGTCCAGGAAAGATACATTTGGAGTTGATCAAGGAATGTAAACAAACCTGTTTTTGTGTGGTAACACCAGTATGTTGGGCAATCTGTTTTTTACTTTTTTAAAGAAAGTGAGATTCAGAATCAAACTACCAGCTACATCAGCAATCTTTACAGAATGTTGGCAATCATAAAATGTGTTTTTTTTTTAAAAACTAGAGACACTTTGAGACCAGAGGGGGTTGACCGTGTCCCTTTAAGACCCGATGGGTAGTTGTAGACCCCCGGAGAGACGATATATTTTTTTAGTAGGGGACCTATATGGTGAACCTATCACCTTTGCAAGCATATATGCCCCAGCTGTTTTTGCCTCCTCATTCTATCAAAATATTTTAGATATAATCACATGGGAGCAGTTCCCAGGGTTAATTTTGGGTGGGGACCTCAGTGCAACACTAGATCCTGTACTGTATCACTCCACTGGCAAGGGTTGTCACCATCACACTATGAAGCAGTGGCAGCTGGGAATAAATGATTTGGATTTGGTAGATGGGTGGCGAGTGGCTAACCTGGGAGTGAAGGAATACACCTTCTATCCTTACCCCCATAAGACATGGTACAGATTGGACTATATCTATGTGCCTAGGATACAGTATCATTGTTTGGTCTGCTTCTGGCACACTCCAATTCATGTGTCGTATCACGCTATGGTCGGCCTCACCCTGTGGATGGCGGAAAGGCAGGAAAGCCTACCCCCATGGAAGTTCCCAACCTACCTACTAGCCCAACAGGATTTTTGGTCCTATTTAAAAGAACAATGGCAGCTTTATAAATAAACAAATTATAGGTCTGTGCTGAGTATGAGAGTGTATTGGGACACTGGAAAGGCATTTATGCGGGGTGTCATTATTAAATATGTTGCTAGGTAAAAAAAAAGAAAAACATCCTCAAAGGACAGTACCGGAGACTCAGCTTGAAGACCTAGAGAGACAAGTGGCTGCGGGCCCGAAAGGGTAAGACCATTGTTTGTTGAATTCTACTAGGGATGCCCTTAACGTGCTCCTGAAGGAGGAAGCTCGAACTTCCTGTTTTTTCACCAGAAAACAATTTTTTGAGTGGGGTAATAAACTGGGGCCCTTGCTGGTAAGGCTTATAAAGAGGAGGAGAGGCCCAGTGCATATACCTGTTATCAAAACATGGCAAGGGAATTTGGTGACAGATAAGAGGAGAATCCATGAGGTTTTTCGCCAGTTCTATATGCACCTATACATGGCAGAATGCACCGGAAACCGGGCAGTGCTAAATAGTTTTCTGTAGGGGATGACCTTACCTCAACTCACTACAGAACAGCAGGAGGCCCTCGGTGCTGAAATTATGAGGGATGAATTCTGGAAGGCAATCGCTGGTCTAAAGCGGGCAAGGCAAATGGCCCAGACAGGTTTTCCATGGAATACAATAAAGAAATGGTAAGCCTTCTGGTGGAACCCCTTTGGGATTTGATGAGGGAGATGAGAGGGGGGCACACTACCTGCTACCTCCTAAGATGAGATTATCTGCCTCCTTCTAAAACCCAATAAGGAACAGACTGAGTGCACTTCATACTGTCCTATATCTTTGTTAAACTGCGATACAAAGATCATAGCTAAAGTCCTGGTGAGCCGATTGGAGCAGCTACTCCCTAACTTGGTCCACTATGATCAAACCAGTTTTGTGAAGGGACGTCTGTCTTATCATAATGTGTGCCAGCTTTTAAATGTGATGTGGTGGGCCTCTTGGCGTCTGGAGTGTACTTGTGTGATGTCCATGGATGTCGAGAAGGCTTTTAACTGAATTGAATCGGAATATCTTTTTGAGGTTTTGCACCAGTTTGGTCTGGGGGAGGACTTTGTGGGTTTGGTCAGAGTCTTATATGTCACCCCAAGGGCTTGGATACTGGTGAATGGATAGTTCCCCACTGTACTGGGGTACAAGTCAGGGGTGTCCTCTCTCCCCTTTGCCATTCGCATTGGCTATAGAGCCTTTGGCGATTAAAATGAGGGAGGATATTAACATTCAGGGGGTTGTGGAAAGATTGGGGAGGTCTCATAAACTAACCTTATATGCCAATGATTTGTCATTGTATGTAACAGACCCTGACCATTCAATGCCAGTACTGCTTCAGCTGGTTGAGGAGTTTTCCTCTTTTCTGGATACAAGCTTAATTTAAGTAAATCCCAGGTCGCCCCTGAAAAAGGGACCTTCAGGGCTCAGTGGGCCTACCCGGTCATCAAAATTCAATAAATAAAGAAATCAGAGTTACTCTCTCTCTCTCTCTCTGGGACAGATGGGGGAGGGCAGAATTCTGGAGATACTAGGGGTCTGCGGGCTGTGGGAGGTTCTTTTAAATACCTAGTGATACGAATCAGCAAGAACCTTAGGTCATTGTACCAGTTAAACCATGCACAGCTTATCACAAAGATTTTAGGAGAGTTATCCCGTTGGAGGGCGCTGCCAATCTTGTGGCTGAACCTAATTAAAATGGACATTTTGCCTAGGTTAATATATGTTATTCAGATGCTCCCGATGAGCTTCACTAAAGATGATATGAAGCACTTGGATGGGGCTTTTCCTCCTTCATATGGCTGGGGAAGCATCCCCAGAGGAGCCTGCAGCACCTTAAAGCAGACACATCTAAAGGGGGACTCAATTTACCAGACTTAAGGAGCTATTATGTGGCAACAGAATGCTGGTATATTCAGGACTGGGTACATAGGCTGCTGGTGGCCAGCTGGCTAGATTTAAAGGAAGGTAGCTCTGGGTGCCTATCTGCTTACCTAGCCTCACAGGGGTGGCAGGCTTACTCCAGGCATGGCCTGCCTAACCCCTTGGTGAGCTGGACCTTAGATGCATGGGATCTCCCGAGATGTTGCAGAGGATGCTTGAAAGAGGAAACTCTATTAGTCCTGGTGTTTTGCAACCCCTTTATCCTGCCAGGGTTGGAAGATGTGGGTTTTAGGGAGTGGGAGACCAGGGGTGTATCTTATCTGGGGTCCCTGTACACTCATGAGGGGCTTCATACCTTTGCTGACATACCGGATGTTATAGGGATCCCACACTCCCACTTCTTTTGGTACAAGTGGAGAATCATGGGGGGGGGGGCTTAGTTGGAAGCAGGTGACCATATCCCAGCTGGCACAAACTGAACAGGTGGTGCAGAGGGCTCAGTGGGACCCTAGAGGTTTTGTAACCATAGAAACATAGAAACATAGAATTTGATGGCAGATAAGGACCGCTTGGCCCACCCAGTTTGCCCATTTCCCTACCTACTGGATAATCTGCAGATCCTAGTTAACCAGCAGCCTACTTCTTCTTACCCCCACACCCTAGAATTGCCTTATGACTGTCCCATGCATGCTTGAATTCCATCACTGATTTTGACTCCACAACCTCCTCCGGAAGGCCGTTCCATGCATCCACAACCCTCTCTGTGAAAAAATACTTCCTTAAATTACCTCTAAGCCACCCTCCTCTATCTTCAAATTGTGCCCTCTTGTTCTTGCACACCTCTTTTTTTGAAAGATGCTACCCTCTTGGACTTTGTTGATTCCCTTGAGGTACTTGAAAGTTTCTATCATGTCCCCCCTCTCCCTCCTTTCCTCGAGGCTATACATATTAAGCTCCTTAAGTCTCTCTTCATATGTCTTCGGTGCAGACCCTGCACCATTTTAGTTGCCCTCGTCTGGACAGCTTCCATCCTGTCTATGTCTTTGCGGAGATTGGGTCTCCAGAACTGCACACAGTACTCCAGATGGGGTCTCACCAGCTGTCTGTACAGAGGGATAATAACTTCCTGTTTTCTACTGGTGCTGCCTCTCCCTATGCATCCCAGTAACCCTCCAGCCCTCCTTGCTGCCCTCTCACATTGCTTGCCCACCTTTAGGTCATCTGATATGACCACCCCCAGGTCCCTTTCCATTTTTGTTGTTGTTAGTATCTCACCCCCATTGTGTACTCTTCCCCTGGGTTTTTGTTTCCCAGGTGCATTACCTTGCACTTCTTAGCATTGAATCTAAGCTGCCATACATTTGACCATTCATCTAACCTTGCCAAGTCCCTTCTCATCCTTTCCACCCCACCCTGTGCATCAACTCTGTTGCAGATCTTAGTGTCATCTGCAAAGAGACATACTTTCCTTCCAGTCCTTCCATGTCGCAAGATAAAGACATTGAAGAGGACTGTCCTAATACTGAACCCTCGTGCCCACTAGTAACCCTCCTTTCTTCTGAGTGGACTCCATTTACTATTACCTCTGTGTCCTATTCTCCAGCCATTCTTTACCCAGGCTGTCATCTTGGGACCCACTCCCAGGCTGGCTAACTTGCATATTAATCTTTGTGTGGACTGTGTCAAATGCCTTGCTAAAGTCTAGGTAGGCCATGTCCACAGCCCTCCCTGATCTACTACTTTGGTCACCCAGTCAAAGAAATCTATCAGATTTGTCTGGCATGACCTTCCCTTTGTGAATCCATGCTGCCTGGGTCCTGTGCCCCTCTGGCCTCTAGATACTTGACAATTCTTTCCTTCAGAAGTGATTCCATCATTTTCCCTATCACTGAGGTTAAACTAACAGGTCTGTAGTTTCCTGCTTCTGCCTTGCTCCCACTTTTGTGAAGGGGAATCACATCTGCCCTCCTCCAGTCCTCGGGTACCACCCCATCCTCCCATGATTTGTTAAAAAGGGTAGTCAGTGGTGTCACTAGTTCTACCCTTAGTTCTTTTAGAATTCTGGGATGAATCCCATCAGGCCCCATTGCTTTGTCCACCTTCAGTTTTAAGAGTTCTTTCAGAACCCTTTCTTCTGTAAATGGGCTGGTATCAACTTCTGTATCCAGAGTGTTACTACTGTTTGTTTTATGTACCTCCCCCTCTTCATTTGTAAATACTGAGCAAAATATTTGTTTAGTATCTCTGCCTTTCACAGTCTCCTCTGCCCACCCTCTCTCCCCTTTATTAAGCCTCACTATCCTCCCTTGGTCTTCCTTTGCTCCTGATGTACCTATAAAGGTTTTACTCCTTCTTAACTGAGTTGGCTATCTTTTCCTCGGTTTGGGCCTTTGCTGTTCTGACTGCCTTCCCAGCCTCCTTTTGCTTTAACTGATACAGTTCCTGTCCTGCTCCTTCTCAGATTCCTTGTACTTCCTGAATGCTTTCTTTTTCTCTTGAACCTTCACTGCCACTTCCTTTGAGAACCACGGTGGTTTCTTACATTGTCTTGTTTTGTTTATTTTCTTCACACAAAGGCTCGTTACCTCTGTGATGGCAGTTTTTATTATTCCCCATTGTTCTTCCACCCCTTCTTCCTGCCCATTTGCTAGTGCATTCCTTAGGCACTCACCCATTTTGGCAAAGTCAGCCCTCCTAAAGTCCAGTACTTTTGTCTTTGTATGGCTTGACTCTATTGCTGTGTTTATTATGAACCATACTGTTCGATGGTCGCTAGTTCCCAGATGGCTACCCCCTTCTACATCTGTAATCCTCTCTCTACCTCCATTTGAGAGAATCAAGTCTAATATTGCTCCCTCTCGAGTGGGCTCCAGTACTAGTTGTCTAAGGCATGCCCCCTGTAGGGCATCTAGAATAACTGCACTCTTCGAAGTGGCAGCTGCAACTGCACTCAGTTAACATCTGGCTATTCAGATCACCCATCAGCAATATCTCCCTTTTCTGCCATTCTAAGTATACTTTCTATCATTTCCCTGTCCATTTCCTCCCCCTGAGAAGGGGGTCTGTATACAACCCCTGTGCGTATTGTGGTGCCATTCTCTGTCTCAAAATTTACCCACAGTGCTTCTTCTCCTCCTCCCTGTTTACCCTTTTGTTCTGTTGCTTTTATTCCTTCCCTTATGTAAAGAACTCCTCCTCCTCCTCTTTTACCCTCCCTGTCCCTCCTGTAGACAGTGACAGTAAAATTGTGCATCAGAACAGGCAATTGTATCCTGAAACTACAAGCAAAACAAAGCAGCTGTGGGAGAGAGACCTAGGTATAACCATAGGGGAGGACAGCTGGAAGCTGGTATTAATGTTGCATATGGGGGTTTTACTTTGTGATCGGTACAAGGAATCCCATTATAAATTTATTCACAAGTTATATTGCCCACAAGTAATAGTGCATAAATATCACCCCACGATCTCCCCAATATGTGGAAGATGTCACGCGGCACGGAGCACTTATCTACATTATTTCTGGACATGCCCAGTGTTGCAGATCTTTTGGAAAGCCATTGCAAGTGAACTCTCAAATATGATAGGTAGACAGATATCAGTAACCCTGGTAGCACTGTTATTTGGGGTGGAAGACATGGGGGTTAAGGGTTATACCCAAGATGGGTTCGTATCTTATTAATCTTGGCACATCAATGCCTCATGAATACCTGAGTGTCCTGAGCCTCTCCTACAAACAACCAGTGGAAAATGTCTATCTAGACATTGCCTCTGGAATGCCTCCCCTTTATTTTGAAGGGGAGGGGTGAGCTCTTTCTTGCGACCTGGAGCCCTTCCTGAACTCTCTGTCACCTATGGAAGCCCATACTCTTTGTGAGGGGATAGTGTAAGGGTGCGGTGCTGAGGCCATGTGGGATGCAGGGGGTGCATTGTCCTTTCTCAAGGGCCAGGGTTCAAAAAGGCTCAATTTCTTATGTAGTAGCTGGCGGCCATGAGCTCTTGTCATGTCAATGACACTTCTGCCATATAAATAAGCTCTTATTGTCTGTTATAACTTATAGGTATTAGGCATACTTCAGGATGGCTGATCTTGTCAAAACAGGAGCGTGCCTCAGAAAAGCACTAGCAAACAGTCAAGAAGGTGGGGTGGAGCAACAATGGGGAAACATCAAAACTGCCATCACAGAGGCAACAAGCTTTTGTGTGAAGCAAATAAACAAATCAAAACAAAAGAAAAAAACACTATGGTTCTCAAAAAAAGTGGCGGGGAAGGTAAGGGAGAAAAAGATAGCATTCAGGAAGTATAAGGAAACACAGAAGGAGCAGGACAGAGAACTGTACCAGTTAAAGCAGAAGGAAGTGGGAAGACAGTCAGAATAGCAAAATCCCAAACAGAGAAAAAAATAGCCAACTCAATTAAGAAGGGGATAAAACCTTGTATAGGTATGTTAGGGAGCAAAGAAAGATGAAGGCAGGGATACTGAGGCTGAATAAAGAGGAAGGTGATTGGGCAGAGAGCAACAGTGAAAAAGCAGGGATACTGAATGAATATTTCTGCTCAGTATTCACAATGGAAAAGCAGGGGGAGAGACCTAATCCAGTCAATAGAAGCACTCTGGATAGGGGGGTTGATATTAGTCCTTCCACAGAAGAAAGGGTTCTGAAAGAACTCTTAAAACTGAATGTGGATAAAGCAATGGGGCCTGATGGGATTCACTCGAATTCTAAAAGAACTAAGGGAAGAACTAGTAACACCACTGACTACCCTTTTTAATAAATCATGGAAGGATGGTGTGGTACTTGAAGACTGGAGAAAGGCGGATGTGATTCCCCTTCACAAAAGTGTGAGCAAGACAGAGGCAGGAAACTACAGACCTGTCAGTTTGACCTCAGTGGTAGGGAAAATGATGGAATCACTTCTGAAGGAAAGAATTGTTGAGTACCTAGTAGCCAGTGGGGCACAGGACCCAAGGCAGCATGGATTCACAGCAGGAAGGTCATGTCAGATGAATCTAATTGATTTCTTTGACTGGGTGACCAAAGTAGTAGTCCAAGGAGGGGCTGTGGACATGGCCTACCTAGACTTTAGCAAGGCATTTGACAGTCCCACACAAAAGATTAATAAACAAATTACCAGCCTGGGAGTGGGTCCCAGGGTGGTAGCCTGGGTAAAACACTGGCTGGACAACAGGACACAGCAGGTAATAATAAATGGAGTCCACAGTGAAAAAAGGAGGGTTACTAGTGGGGTACCGCAGGGTTCAGTACTGGGGCTGGTCCTTTTTAATGTCTTTATAAGTGACATTGCAGAGGGACTGGAGGAAAAGGTATGTCTCTTTGCAGATGATACAAAGATCTGCAACAGGGCTGATATGTAAGGTGGGGTAGAAAGGATGAAAAGGGACTTGGCAAGGTTGGAGGAATGGTCAAATGTATGGCAGCTTAGATTCAACGCAATGAAGTGCAAAGTAATGCATCTGGGAAACAAAAATCCAGGGCAAGAGTACACAATGGAGGGTGAGATACTGACAACAACAAAAATGGAAAGGGACCTGGGGGTAGTCATATCAGATGATCTAAAGGTGGGCCAGCAATGTGAGAAGGCAGTAAGGAGGGTTGGGGGGATACTGGGATACATAGGGAGAGGCATCACCAGTAGAAAACAGGAAGTTGTTGGCCCTCTGTACAGACAGTTGGTATGACCACATTTGGAGTACTGTGTACAGTTCTGGAGATCCCATCTCTGCAAAGACATAGGGTGGAGGCTGTCCAAAGGATGGTAACCAAAATGGTGCAGGGTCTGCACCAGAAGACATATGAAAAAAGACTAAAGGAGCTTAAGATAGCTTTGAGGAAAGGGAGGAGAGGGGGACATGATAGAAACTTTCAAATACCTCAAGGGAATCAACAAAGTCCAAGAGGGTAGCATCTTTCAAAAAAAGAGATGTGCAAGAACAAGGGGGCACAATTTGAAGATAGAGGGGGGATGGCTCAGAGGTAATGTGAGGAAGTAGTTCTTCACAGAGAGGGTTGTAGATGCATGGAACAGCCTTCCTGAGGAGGTCATAGAGTCAAAAACAGTGGGGGAATTCAAGAATGCATGGGACAGACATAAGGCAATTCTAGTGGCGGGTAGGCGGAAGTAGGCTGTTGGTTAACTAGGATCTGCAGCTTATCCATTTGGTAGGGAAATGGGCAGACTAGGTGGGCCAAGCGGTCCCTATCTTCTGTCAAATTCTATGTTCTATGTTTCTATGCATTAATGATACTAGATGGAACAAGTGTTTATATGTATGTTTGTATTTGTATTTGTATTCTTTATTTATTGGTTATTGTTTTTTTTTATTTATTTTTAATTGTATGATCTCCTGAAATTAAGCATATGCTATAAGTTGATACAAATACAGTTCTGTGATGTTTTTTTTTTTTCCAGGTTCAATGGAATGCTTAGGTTACTTTCTCATCAGTGCCATCACTTTATCAGTCTGGGTATGACTGTGTTTCCCTATTTTTCTGTATCTGTATGGTTTTATCAGTTCAATTTCAATAAAAAAGATGATGCAAAACAAAAAAGTCCTCCTAAGGACCATTAGGGAAATCTGGCTCCTTTTGCAGGCTTTGGAGTTTGAATTACCATAGTGCTAAACCTTGACCCCATTGGCATTGATCCCTGGGGTTATGGGGCAGCAAAGATGGCTGCTGAGCACGCAGCCCAAAGTCCATTTTTATGTTTGCTTGCGTACGCAGTGCACAAAACATATTGAGATAGTAGAGCATTGCAGAAGTGTGGTAGTGTTGTGGCCAATGCAGCGGACGCTCGACCACCAATTAATGCAAAAGCTGCCAATGATGGCAGTTTCAGAGCAAGTGCCACATTTGAAAGAAATCTGTTGCTGCAATCAGGGGAAGTTTTGTCATTGCAGCATCAGCTCCTCCCTCCCTCCCAACCAGGCACACAGCAGGACAACAAATTTAAATGTCAGCTCACTCCCACTACTGCTGCTGCCCCGCTTCCTTCATTCCCCATCGCACCAGCATATATTGAAACCCTCCCACTCCCTCCCTCCCTCTGCTGCTGCCCACCCTGCACCCTCCATTCTCCATCGCACTGGCATAAAACCTTTCCACTCTCTCCCACTGCTGCTGCCCGCCCCACAGCCTCCATTCCCCACACCGGCATAAACCCTCCCACTCCCTCCCACTGCTGCTGCCTGCCCCGCACCCTCCATTTTCCATCCCTTGCCTACACTGAGGTGCTCAGTCCCCATGTCAGCATGTATCCCCCCTTCCCCCATTAATGTGGCACACTGGGAGCCCACCCCAGTGTGCCAAAAAATCCTTCTTTGATGTTTCCAACACCGGGATGCCCACTCCTGGTGTCGGATATGCTGCCTTCCCCAAGCCCCTATGTTCTCAGCCGACCTCGGGGTGCCCAATTCCCGGGCTGGCATTGATCTTCCCCTTCAGTACTCTGGCACACCAGGAGCCCACCCCAGTGTGCCGAAATCCATTTTGTTATTATTTCACCTGTAAAAAAGAAAACAGTCCCTCAACGTTTTCTTTTTAACCCTGAAAAAAAAGAAAATGGTCCCTCGTCATTCACGCTGGCCCCCCCTCCTCCAACCCGCACCCTCCCTCTGTGCACCCCCCTCCCCCGCACCCACTTTCACCTTTGCTCAGGAGCAGCAATCTTCTGTGGACTGGGAACACATCTGCACTCTTCAAAGACCAACTGGGAACTGAAGAAATGATGGTAAGCCCTATATGGCAGTCAATGGAGGTTTTCAACTTAGGTTGATATCTCAGCCAAGTTTTGGGGTTTTGGTACCAAATTTTCAACATGGGGTTCTTGGGACCCCACCTTCTGAACACTGACACTGTCATTTCGTTTCTCGGTCCCGAAAGATGATTTTGCGGTCGCTATGCGGAATCACCTTTTGGGACCAAATAACGAAACAACAGTGCCACTGTTCACGAGGTGGGGTCCCAAAAAGCCCTTGTTGCAAATCTGGTGAAAAAACTTCAAAATATTACTACATTACCAGCATCCGTTGTGCAGTTTCTACACACGCTCGTAACTTCATCAGTTTTTAATATTTTCACTCCAAATTTCAAACCCTGTCATTTTTTCACACCCCCTTATGAACAGTGCAGCTGTAATTTTTCGCATCCTTCCTGAAACGTGTTTTTGCACCTGTGGTGCAGAATGGCACTGTTGCTGCGTGAAATCAACTTTTGGGACAGATTAATGAAATCACAGTGCCACTGTTCATGAGGGAAGGTCCCAAAAAGGACATGTTGAAAATTTGGTGTAAACATTCCAAAAAATGAATGTGTTACGAGTGTGCATTGCACAGTTTCTACGCACACTCGTAACTTCACCAGTTTTTCATATTTTCACTCCAGATTTTCAACATTGCCATTTTTTCACACCTTCTCATAAACAGTACAGCTGTCATTTTTCACATCTCGTGCGAAATGTGTTTTCACACCTATGACGCTGAATGGCACACTTGCTGTGCGAAATCATTTTTTGGGATTGAGTAACAAAATGATACTGCCACTGTTGATGAGGTGGGGTCGCCCATGTTGAAAATTTAAAGTGAAAATACCAACAAACACCCAGGGTGTTAGGGTTTTCAACCATAATGCCCACCCTGTACAGACTGACAGGCATCAGGGGTGTGTGACTTGGGGTCGTTGGCTATAATGCTCAAGCCATTCCACCCCCACCCTGCAGCCACTGACAGGCATCAAGGTGTGCTTTGGAGTCTTCAGCCCTAACGTTCACTCCATTCTCCTATACTGCACCCATATTAGCTTATTTCCTTATGGAATGGGGTGAGCGTAAGGGCCGAAGACCTCAAGGCACACTGCGACACCTGTCGGTGTCTGCAGGGTGGGGTGAGGTGGATTGGCATGCGCATTATGGCCGATGACCCAAAGGCATACCCTCAACGCCTGTCAGTCTCTGCAGGGTGGAGGTGGGGTTGGTGTTACTTCAATACTTCCCTACCATTCCTATTATGCATCTCTCTAACTCATGCACTACCAATGCCAATACCAGCAAGCAAACATTCGGCATTGACAAATGCTTGTTTACAGGGCTCCTGCCCTTAAAACATTTATGTGTGCTCCTTTGGTGTCTGTATGTGGTCGAGCTTGTATCCAGCTCATTTGTGGTGGAGAAATCCCTCACTCTGTCAGCAGCAGGTGACTGCCTCCAACACACAGCAGGAACCACTTGATACAATAGTGCAGGAGGCATTGAAGATGCTGCTGCGCTTATTCATTTGTGGTCCCATCCCCATGGCTATAGTTCAGATCAGGTGCCAGTGGGAGCAACAGTGCTGGTGTCTGTTGGCATAGGATGGTCTCCTTGGAGCAATATAGGTAAGTCCCCACATGGGGTAGTGTTACAAAAATATTAATCACTGTAAACAACGACTTAGCAAAGCACCAGAAGTTTCCAAGAAAGAAAAGAAAAAATATGTTACGCACATTTTAACTTATATAACATACAGCGGCACCAGCCAGGATGCAGTGCAGCACCTTTCAGTATTATTGCCAAATGCTGCATTATGCTGCGGGTAACTGTAATTCAATGGCAGTTTAGCCCTTTTGTCATGCATTATGTTGTGACATGTCATTTACTGCAAGGTACTGTATTGCATCCTGGCTACTTGTCTACACCCAACATGCCAGTCCTCAGCCTGTTATGACTCAATATGTTGCTGTTGAAACTATCGTAGCATGATGTCAAAAAGGGGATTATGAAATGGAAAAGGAGAACTAACTAAAATAATACACGAGATCAAGTCTGTATAAAATTATATTTCTTCAAAGCTTTCTCAAAGACATCAGAGGCTCTTAAGCTACCGTGCTTGGAGGCGGTGAGGCCAGTACCAGACAGAGCAGGAAACTTAGAAGAGAAGCTCCAGTCTCATAACTTGTAAAATATTTTTTGGTCAATTTCTAGCTGTATAAACTTACAATTGCTAATTGCGTCATGTAGTGTTTGGCAAACTGCATGTGATGGGTAATCCCTAGCAAACCGCTCCACAAGACAGCAGCTAAACTAAAGCAGACAAATAAACAGACAGTGGGGAGAAGTGGCCTGAGCCATGATGCCATCAGTGGAGCCTTCAAATACAGCATTATTACAAGCTATCATACACTTGGATTAGAAAATAGTCTTACGTTAGCCATGGAAGGAAAAGTGAGCTCAGTTTCTGCTGAGGCACAGAAAGCCACCGAAACAGCACCAAATTTAACAACAGCCATTATGGGAATCATTGCTGAAAACAAGGCCCTGCTTCTCTATCTTAAACACCTTGAGAACAGGGTCAGGCTGGGGAATACTAGACTGTTAAGAGTCAAGGATGCAGAAGAAGGGGATAATCGTTTTTGTTTGTTCTGTTAATGAAGTTGTATACTCCTAGGCTGAGGCAGCCTAGGCTCCTCGCTGCCCAATCCCCCACCCCACCGCTGACTGCATGCCCAGGACTAAACTTCTCCAACCCTTAGTTCTCCTTTGGATTGGCCCAGTGGTGGAGCCAGGAGAAGAGCCCCCCCCCCAGAATCTCATATCCAGATTTGGGCCGGCAGGGTCCTGCTGGTGGTGCAGGTGAAGAGTTGGTACACAGCATGTCATATACTCCTGTTTCACCTTCTTTTTCCTCTTGTTTTCTCCCCTACCCTAGCTGGGGTGCTCAAGTTGGAGCATACATGTGGAGGCACGCACACTCCATAGTCCCATAGCTTCCTCCCTTCTTTGCTGCTTTTTTGCTGCTCAGCCACCAGGCATCCACCTGCTGGCAGTCTTTTGATGGAGCCATTATGCCTTCCCTACCTGGGAGAGGAAAGCAGCCCATCGTATGCTCAATCACCCCCACCCATGACCCCCAGTGACCTGAGTCTGTACTCAAACCCAGGTCGCAGGTGTAGTGGCAAGTAAGTTGCTTGGTGCCTCAGTTCTCTGCACCACTGGGCCAGTCTGGGAAGTCTTTGTTCCTACACAAAAAATGTGATCTCACAATGTTTGGTTTCAGTTAGAGAGACAAATCTGAAAATATACAGAATAATACTAGGATGGAAGCCCAACTCTCAGGAACAACCCTGGATCATTCTGATAATGATGATGATGGGACTTCATGCTGGGGATCGGATCCTCAGAAAGACAAAAAGATAAGGACAAATCTTTGCCACAGATGGACCACTGCTGTATTTCTTCTCAGATCTACTGTACATTTTGGTGCAGTTTGGGCATGACTGAGGACTCTAGGAGTACAATCTGCACTGCAGTTTCCCACCTGACTGCAGCTATGTGGGTTAATAATAATAGTTTTATTTATAAAGCGCCTTTCAACATATCAAGGCACTGAACATATTAAAGCCACAACATCAGATACAAATTAGTAAAACATATAAATAAAATTATACCATAACAACATCAACTATTAAAATCACAGAATAGAATGTTCTATAAAATCACAACACAATACAATTACTGTAACTTAGTCTTCCAAAAAGGCCGATTGCCACAAATAGGTTTTTAAATTCTTCTTAAATACCTCCATGGAGGTGCACTCCCGTAACCGGCATGGTAGAGAATTCCAAAGAGTGGGTGCAGCATAAGAAAATGCTCTGCTGCCAGAAGATTTTAAACTCACTCTTGGAATCTCTAACAACCCCTTGTCAACTGAGCGGAGCAATCGGACGGGGCAGTAAGGCACCAGAAGTACCTTTAAATTGATCCCCCAGAGCAGGTAACCACCTTGAAACTGTAAAACTGAATTTTACAAGGCAAGAGCAAGCTGATACCTCTGAGAGGGAGGACTTAGTTACCAATGTACTGAATTAAATGTTCTCTCACTTCTTTAAAAGTTTGTATATTTTTTGAAACCTGTTGAATACCTGTTATTGTGAAGAGTTATGCTAGGAGCAGTATACTTTACATAGGCTGACTGAAAGATTGGTGATGCCATGGAGTAGACCTTAACTCACAGTATTTATTAAAGCAGCTTAGTAATCGTGTAAACCCCCACCAAATGGTGGGAGCTTACATGACTTTCTCTCGCTGCCCCGACTAGAACTGTATGTCATGACCAGTGTCTTCTGCTCACTGCAGCCCCCATGACTACAGCCTGGTGGGGGACTGGAGGAGAGAGATCACCGAGCTGGCCCCTGCTTAGCAGTTCCTGGAGTGTTTGCACATTCATGCAGCTCCCTGCGCATGTTCAAGCAGCCACCTGCTCAAACGTGTGAGCTGACTGCTTGCAAACTGCTGTGTGTGCCTGACCCACCTGCCTGAATTTCACTGCTACACCGCTGTAGCCACAGAAAGACCTCCCCAGTGTGCTCCAGTCTCAGGGACACCAGTCACCATAAGGGGGTTTGGAGATACACTAAAGGGAAGAAACCAGAGGAATCCATGAGTCTGGCACCTCCACGCCTTTAAGGACAGCGTGACTTCCAGCTGCACAGCACACAGAAACTGCTCTGCTGGGGGGAACTAGAAACAGCTCCTGACAGAGCAGTGAGAGCCCCATCTGCACGATACCTGCACTGGAAATACTGTAGAGCACAGAGTGTGCCATTAAACCAGAGGTGCAGCCACAGCAAATGCAGTGCAGGAGCCCAACAAAACGTCTTAAAAGTAAAGCCACTGTTTTTTTCAGCAAGGAATCTGCCCTCTTGCTAATCCCTGACCTTGCAGCAGTCAATCAGAAGACACGGATCTCAGCACCAGATCCCAAAAACCTTCTGCGAGAAAGACTGTGCTGTATGCTGGGCACCCTTTCTGCTATCCAGTGGGGTGTCAAGTGAATGTTCTGCATACTAATTCTGCATATTGACAGCTCCATGTGCCAATCATAAGCTGCATTTCCTGCAGAAAATGTAGAAGGAAGTTTCAGAAGAGGGCAGTTGGCAGTTAGCTCTCGGAGAGAGCGGAAGGCTAGTGTGCCTCTAGGCAGATCCACCTAGGAAAGCCTGCCTGGGCTTCCAGAGCCAGCCATCAGGGGGTGACTTCAGAGATTTCTTCAACCTGTGTATACAGAGACTGAAAGTGTCAGGATGACATTTTCCTGAGAGACTGTAACTTGCCTTGAGAGAAAAGGAGGTAACCGCATGCCACAGCTGCCAGCCTGGGGACACCAGAGAGACTGCTTATGTACAACTGTGAGAAAGGCTGCATTAAGAGAAATATCTGCATCAATGCAGCAGACAGTTTGGGAGAAGGCTGGTTAGTGCTATTGCCAAGTACTAGCTAATGCTCCACACTAAGGTTCTGAAGCCTGGACATGGGTGTGAGGTGTGTGGTCCCTGCTCCTTAGACTGGTCTGTACTGCAGAGGAGGAAGAGGGAAGAGCCCAAGAGTTCCAGATCAATGTGGATGCAGAGAGCTTGTTTTCCATCCAGAGGCACCCGAGACCAGATACATCTTTGAGTTGCCCCCCCCCCAAATAGCATCAACTGAACCAGCAGCCAGAGAGGAACTGCACCTGCAGAGGAGAAGGAGCCCAGCTGATAGGGAAGTTGGTACACCAAAACCATGCATACTTTCTGGGCTTCCCACATGACTGGGGAAGTTTGTACAAAGTTGCCACCAAAACTGCAGATTTGGCCAATGGGTCAGGAGTTACAAGTACCTCATTTGGAGATTCTGCCATTTAAGCAGTTGCATGGCCTGTTGGGTTTGGGGTTTACCTGTTCTGCTTGTTTCAAAGTGCACCACTGCCAGTCAACTAGCTGCAATGTCACCGGGCCGTCACCATTTCTATAGCTGAGTAACCAGTGAAGTACTGAGAGCTCCGCATAATATCCAAGGGTTTAAAACTGGTACCAGTGGGTAGTGCCCCCCATACAGGCGGGCTGGTAATACAGAAGGTTTTATTGTTTACTTGCTAGTGCGTTGTCTTGCCTGGTGCAGGGTGGACACTGTTATGTTTTTAAAGTGTTCACTGGCTGAGCCAAATCAGGCACTTCATTTCGGCCCGGTTGTAAGAGTTCATGAGATTCATTTAAAAGCAGTTTTGCTTTCCATCTCTTATGAATATACCAAAATAAATATTTTGTTGATATTTTACATTTTGTCTTATGAGCATATCATTAGTGTAAGTCACTAATTGCATTATTGTTGAATTTATGGTTGCGCTGTGATTTTGCTTGTGCAGTGGTATACTGTGGAGCGGTGGGTACTGCATCCCAGGGGGTTGTACCAGTCTGACACCAGGCCCACTTACATTTTACTCTGGCTTGAGGTGCTGTGCTTAAAAGATCTGCATTTGAATCCCCCAATCAAGAAGATCAGAACCCAGGCCCCTCAACCTTGTTTAATCCCACAAGGCAGTGGCAGGAACAGCAATGCCCATGGTGACCTGGTTAAAATTGCATCTTGGGGGGCTGTCTTTTGCCGGCAAAGGGAACTGAGTAGGACAAAATGGCTGCCACCTTACGGCAGAATGGAGCACGTTATGTGTGCACATGATGTGCTGACTCCAAGGCACTTAGCGTTCTGAGTCATCCTTACCTGGGAGTTAGTTTTGCATGTTAGACACAAGGTGATAAATAGGAAGCTCTAAGTACTGTTATTCTAAAGAACTCCAGTATGGTTTAGAAACTAAGTTTTCTCTAAGCTGTGTCGAACATCGGTTCTCATAATGGTTTGTGAGGTTAGAATATGGTAAAGTTTCAGTTTACTTAGGAAAAGTAGTTGTGTAACTGGCTCCCTCCAAAAGCATACCCAGTAATCTAGTTTTATTCCACAGTTACCATTTTTAGGAATTACACAGACTCTACCATCACAAAAGCAATGAAGATGTTACTGATGGCACAGATTTAACTGGTTTCAGGACATTCTGTTGCAGTTAGTCTATGGTCAATACTGCAGGGGCCTATCTAGCTTATATTCAGTGCTACGTATCAATTTGCAATTTTACTGTTGTATATTGACAGCTAATGGTGTTACTTGACCATCTGTAGAGACAAGTGACGCAAATTCTATTTATATGATGTCTTTATTATAAATTTCTGTACTTGGAACCAAGTAAATGTCAATATGCACTGTGCATATCTAAAACTCAATAAAAATAAAGAAAAAAAAATGACTGTGCCTGTACCTTGGGGAGCATCTTTAAATAGTTGAAGGTCATACATAACATATTCCACATCTGCACAAGATTTGAGTTAGCTATATTGGAAATCTGAGAGGGGGGGTGTAAAGTAATCCTTGATGACTCCAAGGAAGTCACTTGCAATGTATTAAGCCTTTAAAGTATTGTTTTCTGAGAGGCTTGTGTACCTTTTGTGTGTGACAGGCTAAGCCCTGCACAAGATAATACCCAGGACTGCTCATAAAACACATGGCCAATCCTTCTGGCCATAATTCTAGCAGAGACAGACCCTGTCTGAAGTGACAAGAGTACTACATCTTTTGAAAATCAACTTGTGATATTATTCCACAGGTACATAGTTCAAAATGGGCCTTTTACCACCACCACCTATAGAGGGCACCTGCTTTTTTAATGTATTTTGTTTTGCAAGCATGCTTTATTGAGTAGGGATGCCACGGGGCAGGAGGCCATATGTACCTTCCTACACAGCTCCTGTCATCTATGAGGCAATGTTTCAAAAACAGGATTTTTAGACACATTTCACATCTATATTTAACTTCCCCTTTTTCATTGATGCACATGAACCTGAGAACAGGGTCACTGTCCCCCGGATTTCATCTACTCTGGTTGCTTTTCTACAGAATGTTCAATTCCTACTTTATGGTTTGAATTTTCATTATTCGTCATCCACCAGACAAGGTCCGTTAATGTTTCATGGTCAGTTACGCCACTTCAGAAATTCTTGTATGGGAGACGATCATTCTTTTTTTCAGAGATATGCTAATTCACGGTAGGATCAATGCCTTACATACACAAGAGTCCTTGTGTTGCCATGAGCTAAATAGGGTCCCCTTGATGAAGCTGCTTATATGCAAATACAGGACATAATCCAACTACTTTGTGAAATAGACAGGTCTTCCAGGGCAGTCAGTCTCCGAGCTCATTTGTTCCCTGCATTCTGCCTGCAGAAGGATCCTTCAGCATTAACCTCACAGGAAATTGAAGGGCATCCTGGGACTCTTGTGGAATTTTTCTTTTCAACACCTGACAGCACAATCTTCTGCTTGTGAACAATTTAATACTGGAAAATTATTATAACAAGGGAAGGATTGTGATGTTAGGTATAGAGTAGACAAGTAGCCAGATCAGTTGTAATATGGGAGCAGTAATCTGGTTTCATGGTAAAACAAATGCGCCAACACACTTGCTTCCTATTCATGAATGTTTTGATGTGTTTGCAATATTTTCCTCACTTTACAGTACAAAAATGACACATCTTCAAAACCCAACTTGCAGCACTTGGGATATGAAGGTAGACCACATTTCCTGTGTTCTAACAGTCATGTCCCAAATACTGTAAGTGTATGAAAGTCATACCACAACTCTTTGAAAATACAGACCACCCTTTTCTGGGAAGGTGGAGAATAGACTGGTTGCAATGCTCATTCTGCTACTGCCTCCTGGAATCCCCACAGATGCAGTGCAAGCATAGCACTGTTAGTAGTGGCAGGGGGATTCAAACATACTCCACAGGTCGCTCCTATAAAAAAGCTTTCAGCATAGTGTGCTACTCCTGGTTAAACAACTAAATAAGTAAAACATTGGCACCCTAGTGTGTGCACATTTTTAGGAGCCTCAGTTACTGCACCCCTGGGAGAGAGGAGAGGGACAAAAATGGAGGAACACAATGCTGGCACTCCCAGCTCTACACTACTCTGCCACAGTATCAAATTGTGTTTCTGGATGGGAGGGGGGGGTCCTGAAGGCCCTACCACTTCAATAAGCCAAGGATGCTGCTACTGACTGGTGTGTGTGTGTGTGTGGGGGGGGAATTGAAGGTCCTGCCACTTTGGTCAGCTGTGAAGGTTACTGGTGACTGATAGGTGATTGTTGGGACACGATGGTCCTAGACATCAGAAGTCAATGTGAAGGAAATAGAAAGAACTATATGGGAAAAGAGTCAGGGCCTTATTGTATAACATGGTGCAATGTGTATTCTCAGTGCAGTAAACTGAGGTACGAGTATGTCCGCCAGCCAGAGGACAATTTTATAAAAGTGCAGGAATTTGCTGCTCAGTTTTTTATTTCTTGACAGAGTTTTCATATATTTTTTTTCTCCAGCCCCTTTCTTTGAGGCATACCAGAAGCCCTGTCACAAACCTTCTCTGGGACTTTCAGGTTGTCCATAACTACCCCAGGATCACAGATGATGAGGGTGTCCTTCTCTGTAAGCCATGCACGAGCCTGAATGGGGAGATGGCATTGACCTGGTAGGCTGATCTCCTTCAGTTTTCTCCCCAGAGTGTGCTGACATACAATGATGTCACACACGTTATTTCCAAAGAATTAAATAAATAAGTACATGTGTGTGTGATGGTATGTGTGCATGCTTGGCACCTGGTGGCTGGCATCTTCCCTGCTGATGTGTACACTTTGCACTGTCACCTGGCCTCCGCCAGATAGCAGTCAAGTAGCATGATGCAGAATTCCCCTGCCATGTGGGAGGGGAGCTGTCCTTGGGATGCTTGATTCCCTCCTCCGACTGAAGCTCTAGTGACTGGAGTCGATTCCTTAAACCAGACTGCCAGCGTAGTGAGCAGTAGGAGGCCAGGTGGCAACACAGCAGGTTCATAGCAACATGGAGAAGTGTAGCCACCAGATGTCAAGCATGCATCCTTGCTATGCCCATCATACACATGAACATGCATCATTGCATGCTGGCACCCTGTGGGGGAAAAAACAGGAGGAGACTCTGCCTTAGACTGACTTTTATACTTCACTGATGACCACTTGCAGGAAAATTTGTCCCAAAAGCAGCTGAAGCACGAGCAAATGGCAGGCATGTAAGTAATAACCCACTTCAGTGTATGGGGTTATAGAGATTTAATGCATGCCTCAGGTGCATTGTGAGGCATGAAGCACAGTCGTGTGCCCTCACAGCACCTGGGGTGTGCATCAAATCCCTATAACCCCATACCCTGGAGTGGGTTATTGAGCTTATAACATGGGTTATGCGGACCACAGGGTACAACCCCCCCAAAAAAAAGGTGTTTTCCCCCCAGTTTCAAGGCAATAAAGGTACTGTATGTTGCCACCTTGGGAAATAGTCCCTAACAAACTATGGATACTGTCTTGCTGTTATGCACATAGAAATGTCACAGACACACTACTGACATGGTTTGTGACATTTCTTCTGCATAACAATGTGTGGTACCATGTCTGCAACATTTAATTCCACCCCTCACCACCCCCCCCCGCAAATGGAACAGGCACACGCTGATATGCAGCTCACAGAGATAGAGAGACAAAGAGAGAAAAACACAGCAACTACACTGCATTCATTCTGAATGAAATGGTCACCCTGTCTGTGTTTCTTTCTCCATCTGCCTCTCTCTCTCTCTCTCTCAGTAACAAGAGGTGCAGGCTCCATGCAGCTGCTCAACACAGGTGGGGGGGTGCCAATGGAGTCCCTCTCTCTCTCTCCCTCCACTCGCACCACTGCGTCCCTGTGAAATTGCTGCAGAAGCGTTATGTGTCCCGTAGGCCACATAGAACGATCTCTCACTCCAAACTCAAGAGCCACAGAGAGGAGAGAGAGAGAGAGAGACAGACAGAGATACACACACTGTCGGAAATCTGCAGTGCCTCCCTGACTACGTTGTCACTGTGTGTATGTGTCTCTCTCTTTTTCTCAGCACTGGCCAGGGTCTATGTGGGACATCGGTTCAGCTCTCTCTGGTGAATCACCAGTTCGCTGTCTGTCCCCTGTTCACTTTTGGTCTCCCCCCCATCTGTCACCATGCCGGGTGACACTGCCTGAGATCATTGGGGTGGGGGTTGCACAATGCCATGTACAGGGAAATGACTGCCGGATTTCAGCACCAGTCGACCTGAACTGCTGGGCTCCCATTCTTTCCTAATGTGCAGGATGGAACGAGGGGATGGCACTTTCCCTGAGTCACTCTGGCAAACTCTTCCACTTGACTAACATGGCTGTCTCCTGGTTTTGCTGTCTGCAGGAGGCAACAAGTCCCGATGGCACTTGACCTGAGTCACTCTGCACAACTGTGCAATTAAAAAGGGAATTTAATGCTCGGCCACGCAGAGTGACTCCGCCAATGAGGTTGTATATTTTTCGTAACCCATATTATAAGTTCCATACAGTCAATTAGCACTGAAGCACCAAAGTGACAGTTTTCCCCTTGCAAAATCTTTCTATACAAGTAGACAGTTGTTTTGTCTCTGTCATGTGCATGTCAGTCCTAATTTTGTGTTTTAGAAAGTGACTTAGATGGTAGAAGAAATAAAGTCCTCAGTACTGTAGCTTCTGGTGGAGGTATAACTGCAAGAAGGGAAAGCCTTGCAGTTACACTTCAGTGTAACACTGCCCCCCTCCCGTACGAGCTGCCTGTTGCTCTCCTTCCCAATAGGGTTAAATTGACAGAGTGATATTCTTTGCCTGTACGGTAGCTATTTGGTAGATATTTGTGCAGCACATCCAAAACTGTACAGATAGGGTTAACAATTTATGCACAAACAAGTTATTTCTGAAGTAAGGAAGGAATTAATGATTGCAACTCCCAGCCCTTGCAGCCCCCTAGCTGTTGCAAACCTGAGCTGTTAGCAGCTTGAGGTAAATCTCCTTTCATGAGCCACGGTTAATTACAGGACATCCTGCACTGTCACAAAAAACAAGGTAATGAGTTGCACTGTTAGAAAAATGAGTTGCCAAGGCCCAGACAGATTGGCTATTGGTTCTAATTTGGAGGTGGAACTTCAGTAATAAAAAGGCTTTGCACAGGAGATTCAGTGCAGTTCTTGCCATTTGGGGCTTGGCCCTGGTGGAGTGGAGTGGAGTGGGGAAGAGAACAAAGTAGCCATGCTGTAGGAGAGGACTGCGGGGATTCCCCTCACATACATGTGATATCTCCCTCTTTGCGCAGAAGACGCCTGTTTTTTTGGCTGAACTCCCTCTCTCCCTCCCTCCTGGGAAACAAAATCTCCTGCTTAAGTAAAATTGTGTCCAAAATAACCATTCATTTTTGTTTTAGGCAGATAAAAACACATAAAAAGTAAATTAGTGATGAACAATGTAACTGATAGCTTTGTACAACTAGTTGTTGATTCTTTTTAATGCTTATTCTTGACAAAATGAAATATAGCAAATGCTTTTATTTTTATTTTTTGACGCCATTTAAGAACAAACTCATGACGTTATGACATCTCCCTACTAGTAGGCCAATCTCCCTACTAATTTGACCCAAATCTCCCTCTTAAGTGACATTGGACATATCACATATATGCCTCAAGGGAAGTGTGCTGATGGCTTTCAGAATTGGAAAGAGTTCCAGGGAACAGCATAGCTTTCACTGATGATGAAATGGAGGTATCTGGTCTGTCTCAGTGACTAGAGTGAAAAAGAGACCCAGAAAGACAGTACAGTTATGTAAGAACTTACCTTAACAGTAGCTGTTCAAGAGGAACTCTTGCAGCAGGCCAACACCAGTAGGACTGAAGCTGCATGCACCAGGACCACATGGAAAACTTCTAGCTAGCAGTCTTTCATGGGGGACAACCCCCGCCTATGTCAGCACTCTGACATCTGCCTATCCAATAAATGGGGTCTGTCCCCCACACCTGCTTCAGTTCTTGTGCCAGAGACCCCAAACAGGTGGTGAAAAGGAGAACTGAGGCAGTTCCTTAGAGCCAAGGACAGAAAAAGTATAAGCAGAAGAAGAGTGCTAGAGAGAAGCTAACAGGGGGAAGGATGGAGGGAAGGCAGGGCCTGCAGAAAGAGCTCTTATCAAAGATCTACTGTTACGGTAAGTTCTCGCGTAACTGTACTATCTTATTTCAAGGAGCTCTTGCAGCAGGACAACATCAGTAGGACTGATTCCCAAGCAGTACTGGAACTGACCAGAACGGCAGCTAGGAAGAGGCAGTAGGCATCGGCACAAAACTCAAAAGAGAAGGCCCTGAAGGACAGCAAGGCCAAAATTGGCCCTGTGCTTAAAAGTGATGTCCAGGCTGTAGGGCCTGATGAAAGTGTGGACAAAGCTGCAGGTGGCAGCTGCACAGATGTCCACAGCAGACACATTCTTGAAGCAAGCTGTGGAGGCAGCCTGCCCCTGGTCGAGTGACCTTTAACTGCTCCGGGCAAGGGCTTGTTGTACTTGCAGTAGCAATAAACAATGCAATTAGCCAACCACTTAGACACTGCTTCAAAACAGGTGCTCCTGCTCTCTTGGGAGCAAACAAAACAAACAGCTGGTCAGATTTTCTAACAGACTTGGTGCAATGGGTGTAATACCTCAGCGCCCTATGAATATCTAAAGTATGGAGTATGGCCTCCCCTTGATTATTATATTCAGGGTACTATACTGGCAGGTGGATGGATTGATTTTAAGTAAACTCAAGCACCACCTTAAGTAAAAACTTAGGATTAGTGCACAAAGACACTCTGTCTTTGTAAAAAAACAAATAAGGCTCTTTACACATCAGAGCCAGAATCTCAGAAATCCTCTGAGCAGAAGTAACAGCAACTAAGAAGAGCACTTTCCATGATACAAAGTGCAGCTTGCAACTCACAGCTATCTCAGAGGGAGGCAAAGTGAATTTTTCTAACATGAAAAGAAGATCCCATGGAGGGACAGAATCCTGAATGGGAGGCTTCAAATGCAAGATGCCCCACAAGATTGTGCAGGACACTGCCAGAACAATAGGCTGGAATACCAATTTCTTAATATGGGCACTTAGCTATGCCTTTTGCCCTACGTCACAAAATGTGCATAAATCCATATAAACAATGTAAGACTGGCTCAAATCTTACTTTACCATGCACTGTATGCAGTTCCAGATAATGTAAAATAACTTTCTGACATACCCTTATGTAATATATATAAAAAATAGATTTTGTCTGTCCCTATACAATATAATTAGTCTGTAATAATTTACATGGATATAAAACACTGCAAACATAGTGAAAAGCAATGTAAACATAAACAAAGGTTTCAGAAAATAAGCAAAACAAGCAAAATTCAAAAGCAATGAATAACAGCAGCTGCATACCATGCTTTCATCCTGCTTTTGTAGCATTACTTTTCTGCATTGAACTTGCAGACTCTTTGCATTAACATATTGGACTATTTTTCAGTATAAAACTTGTTTAAATATCTTATAGAATGCAAAATATCATATCTTTTGCAATCAGTATAAGCTTTGCCATATACCCAAGCTTCTGTATTTAAGAAGTTAATTTTACCACGCCACGTTCCCAGCTAAGTCAAATTAGAATATTATAAAAATTAATCAAAATAATACTCAGACATCTGGTTATTTTTAGAGGACTGGGTTTTATTTCTTTCTTTTAACTTCAAAATCTTGGTGAGTTCTTCTCCTCCTGGATGACAAAAAGTTATTTTAGTGGCTGGATCTTGTTGTAGTTCCTGTTTTCACTCTGCACACACATTCGAACCCTGTATCATGGACTCCTTTGGCATCAACACAGCAGTGCAGGCTTGCTTCTCCTGGTTTAGACATTAATAGGCATCTCGGTACCTTTGTTCTGGTTTTGATGGGAACTTCAAACAATACTTATAACAACAGAAGTGTCCACAGCACCACAGCAGGTCCTCGTAGCATGCAGTACAGGCAATAACTGGGTTGGGTCTCCCAGTGGTTGGCTTTATTACCTCTGGTCAGAGCATCATCCTGACATCCTTTCATTTCCTGTAAATTTTACCAACTATGATTGGATCATGCAAATGATGAAAGGGGTGGCTCCTCACTCTCTCTCTGAGGACCGCCCCTCTAGTACCCAGTTCAACTTTTAGTCCAAAATGAATCTCCCTTATAACTTTTGAATGCAATAACATACAGTCTTCATGCAAACATTTTGGATTTAGCTCATTAAAAGCAGTCTTTTGAGGTCTCCCATGTTTGTGAGGCAAATATTTCCTGAGATAAGCTAATAATGATTATAACTTTAATTCTCAGCAAAATCATTCAAAAAGGGTTTAATGAACTTGCAGTTCAGGTTATAGGCTCCAAAACTGAGCAGGTCTCTCTCATATCCAAGGTTAAGAAACTCCTTAAAAGCATCAGATTCACTTTACAAAGCACCATAGGGTCGGCGGCAGCATAAATTGGGAGACCATAGTCCACCAGTGATAAGACTGAGGAGGTAATGGCTGGGTGAAGTGCTTCAGGTGGCAGGCAGTCTTTATGTCCATAAAGGAGACAAATGTGGGTGTTGGTGGTGGAAGTGAGGATTTTATATGCTTGTGGAATGAGAGGGAAGAGTCAAATGTAACACCTAGATACTTACACTTTTGGACCTGTTCCAGTGGGATGAGAGAGGCGGAGAGTATTTCCAAGGGGAAATCCTTTGATCTGTTTTGGTGGTGGGCATAAAGCATCGTCTTAGTTTTTTTAATGTTGACCACCAATCTGTGTTCAGCAAACCAGTGTTCAATCTAAGAGAAGGAGTTTTGTAAGGTATGCTGGAGAGAGAGAGGGAGAGAGGATCAGGATGTGCAGTGTAAAGAACAGTGTCATCTGTGTAAAGGAGAAGGTTGCCAGGGTAGGATTTAGGCAGGGCATTGAGGTAGATGCTGAATGGCAGGGGACCCAGGATAGATCCCTGGGGAACTCCTGAGTGCACAGGCAGCATAGTAGATATGGTATTATTAATTTTAACACATTGGGTTCTAGATGAAAGAAAGCTGGAGAACCATGAGAGTGGACAATGAGAGAACCCAATTTGTTGTAATGTGTTAAAAAGGAGGGTGAGAAACTGTGTTGAAGACCTTTGAGAGGTCTATAAACACGGCCCCTGTGAGGTGCCCCTTGTCAAGCATGGCATGCAGAGAGTTAGCGAATTCTGTGAGGGTGGTCATAGTGCTATGACCAGCTCTGAAACCATGCTGCTCCTTACATAAGAGGTTGTGTGCGAAGAGGTAGTCAGTGAGCTGATTGGCCACAATCTTTTCAAGGGCTTTAGAGAGTGGGGGGAGAATCGAGTGGGCTGGTAGTTGTTTGGGAGGGAGCTGTCACCACATTTCAGTATTGGTGTTATCACTGCCATTTTCCATGAAGTTGGGAACTGTTCCAGGCACAGGGACAGATTTAGAAGGCCCATGAGTGGTGAGATAACTGAGTCTAGTGCAAGGTATAGGATACGTATATCGAAGGCATCTTTGCAGTAATTGGAGCTCTGGAGGGCTTTGGACAGTTAGGCTTTCACTTCTGTAGGGGTAATAACTTTGAGTTCGAAGGGGGTGGAGGAGCTCAGGTGGTGGGGTAGGCTGAATTGGATCAAAAACATTGCTGGGGAGGACTGAGCTGAGGTCTGAGAAGATGAAGCTGAGGCACTTAGCTATGAAGTGTGCATGTGAAGATGCAAAGAGCCTTTTAATATTGCTTTGTTAAGAGACCAATTTAAGGTAATCTTTAGTTTAAATGGAGAGACTTAGACGCCATGTCCCCTAAGTTTCACTTTGGCAAAATGAACTTGGGGAAAAAAACAAGTTGTTTCCTTTTCTTTTTGCAGACATTTTTCCTTCTTGCTTAGAGAACTTATGTAGACAGGAATTTAAACCAGTTGTCTCTATATTATACCCCAATTAGCTTAATTAATAATTAAACATTCATACAGAATATAAAATAATAGTTAAAATAATGCAAAATAATACAATTATAATAAAATATTTTATAACTAAGGTTTTGTTCCCACAACAACTCCAGCTGGGCAACAGATTTGCCCTCAATAGGTGCATGGTCTGCAGAGATGGCAGAAAGGTGCACCTTAAGGGAGGAGTACCCCAAGTCTGAATCTGAAAGGGAGAGCAGGTACTCCAGAATCAGATTTACTGGGCAGGTGAAGGGATCCAGGTGACATACAGTGTCCGACAGAGAGACTTGCTTTCACTTTAAGATGTAGGTAGCTCTAGTGGAAGACTTTCTAACAGCCACCAGGACATCAGCGACCCTAGAGGAGACACCAAAGCAGGCAATAGCTAAGTCTGCAGGAGCCAAACATATAGATGCAGGGATTTTAGGTCTGGATTGACCTGGGTGCCCTTTTTCTGGGATGGCAAGCTGGTGCACAGGGGCACGGGCACTGGAGGTTCCACTGCCAGCTGCTGCAACAAGGGGAACCAAATCTGATGTGACCAAAAGATAGTTATGAGGTTCATCTCTGCCCCCTCCAACTGAAGCTTGAGCAGAGCCCTCTGCAGGAGTAGAAAGGGATGGAAGGGATACATGAACCTCCCCTTCCAGGAAAGGGATAATGCTTCACACCAGAAAACTCCAGGCCCTGGATCAAGCGAGCAGAAAAGTGGCAGTTTTGTATTGAGTGGGGACACAAAAAGGTCCAACTCTGGATGGCCCCACCTGTTGAAGAGATTCAACAACTGAGGACAGAAATTCCCATTCATGATCTCTCGACCTGGACTGTCTGAGACTGTTGACCAGGATGTTTTGGACTCCTAGAACATGGACAGCCAGAAGTTCCAGGCCATGCTTGATGGTCCAGTACCAGACTCATCACCTCCCGACAAAGGGAGTATGAGTGAGTGCCCCCCTGCTTGTTGATGTAGTACACCACACACATGTTGTCCATCTGTACCAGCAGCAGACTGGGAAGTATGTCAGTCTAGAAGGCCTAAAAGATGTCAAGCTCTGCATGCTTATCTAGCATGTTGATGTGGAGACTCTGCTTCGCTTTGGACCAGTTCCCCTGGGTATGGTGGTTGGCCAAGTAAGCACCCCAGCCAATACCTGAGGCATCAATTGTGAGGATTTGTTGAGGGGTTACAGTTTGAAAAGGGACCCCTCACAGGAGATTGGCAGGTTTCTACCATCACTCCAAGATCCTCCTCACTGGGTTGGAGACCATGACTGGCTGATCCAGGTTGTCTATGCATTGGTCCCATTGGACTTGAAGAGTCCACTGGGGAACTCTCATATGTAGGCAGGCCAGAGGGACCGTAGCTATGGCCTCCACTATATGCCCCAAGTGTAGGAACACCCTGGCAGGGATTTATCGACTGGAGGAGACAAGATGAGTCTGCTCTCTCAGGTGCTCTGCTCTGTCTTCTGGCAGGAAGGCCCTGCCCTGGGAGGAGTCCAGAGCTGCCCCAATATACAGAAGGTGCTGGCATGGGGAAAGACAAGAATCTGGCAGACTGACTGTGATTCCCAAGGCCTGGAAGAGCCGAAAAGTGCAGTCCAGGGCCTGAATTGGGAGATCCCTAAAGGCGGCTGCTAGCAGCCAATAGTCCAGGGATGGGATCACATAGAATACCTGTCTCTTCAGAGCTGCAACCAGCACTGCTAGACACTTGGTAAAAACCTGGGGTGCCAAAGAAAGACCAAAAGTGAGGGCCTGGAATTGAAAATGGTCCTCCTGGAAGCGGCAGAGGAGGAAACATTGGTGGCTGGGGAAACCTGGATATGGAGATAGACATCCTGCATGTCCAGGGAACAGAGCCAGTCCCCCTGGTAAAGGAGGGGCAGCAACCCTTGGAGGTAACCATCCTGAAGTACTTGTACTCTATGTACAGGTTCAGGTGGCTGAGGTCCAGGATCAGCCTCAGATCCCCTGTCTTCTTAGGGATGAGGAAAAAATGGGAGTAAAATCCCTTTCTTCTTTGAGCTGTAGGGACAGGCTCTATGACCCTGTTGAGCAGGAGATCCTGAATCTCTTCCTGAATGAGGGAGAGGTGGGCCAATGAATAATGGGAGGGCAGGGGAGGGTGCTCCGGAGGAGGGTCCAGAAATTCCAAAGTGTGCCCATGTTCCATGGGCTGGAGCACCCACTGGTCTGTGGTCAATGCTCACCACCCATATAGGTAATGGGATAACCAACCCTTAACCGCTGCCCCCAGAGCCTTGGCTGGAGGAGGAGGAGGAGTAAAGCAAGGAGTCAGGTGGTGGATCGAGGGTTAGTAGAGCAGCTATGGACATTTGGGGGGCCCTAGAAGCAGCCACTGTTGAGGGGGGTATTAGCTTTACGCTTAAGGGAGGTCTTCAACTGCTGACCTCTGGTGGGTTAATGAGAGGCCCGACAAGAGGACTGACTAAATGGGGCATCTAAGATGTTGGCTTGATCAGAGGCAAGGCCACACAATCGAAGCCATGAATGGTAACAAAGACAGATCCCCATCACCACTCCAGGCCTGGTGGTGTCAACGGCATCGTATGCCACCCACAGTATGTAAGTGCCAACATCTGAGCCCGACTTCAACAGTTGAGCCAGTTGAGTTTTAGTAGAATCCTCAAACAGAGTCTGTACTAGATCCCTTGTCTGGTCCCAGAGGGTGTTCTGGTACTGAACCACATGGGCCAAATAGTTTATAGCCCTAATAGCAAGGTTGGTAGATGCATACATGCGTTTACCCCACTGGTCAAGTTTTCTGGGCTCCAGGTCAAAGGCATGGGTACTAAGATGTCTGGACCTCTTAATGCAGTCGTGGGCTGCATGAATGACCACTCAGTCCACCTTGGGGTGTCCACAAAGAAGGGCTGACCAACTGGTGTATGGTAGAGGCAGTCTACCTTCTTAGGTAAAGGTGGAGTAGTAGAGGGGTGGTTCCACGCTGCCTTGGTGACATCCTCATAGGAGTCAATTAGGGGAGGTACCACCAAGGGGAGGGTATCCTTCTGCAAATAAACAGCCAAACGGCATTGCTCCAGGTCAAGTTTCTGTCTCCCACCCCATAAGGCACTGGATATGATGCATAATGTCTAGAAATGTTGGGTCATCTGGAGGGGATTTAGGTGCCTCCTTAGGCTGATTCTACTCCTCAGAGGAATCCCTGGAGTGCTTGGAGGACTCTGAAGAGGAAGAGTCATCTCCAGAATGCTCACTGTCAGGGACTGGCATAAGGGGACGATGGTCCTCTGTACGTGGGCTAGAGTCTAAGTCGGGGCACCCCCCAGAGGATTCTGTGGTACGGAGGCCACTGGGTCCCACCCGATCTGGGTCCTGAGTTGAAGGGCCCTGGGGGAGACTAGGGGGAGATGGTATCTGTGGTGGCCTGTCCTTGTCCTGGATAAAGGACCACTAGGAAGAGAAAAGGGTATTGTAATCTTATTGAACAAATTGGCAAGATTTGCTTTAAATGTCCCCAGGAAGACCCATGGATGGCAGTTACATAAATTGCTGAATTGGGTATACCCAAAAGACAGGAGGCTGTATCATGTACTAAATTACATGGTGAAGTGCTCCAGAAATGAGGTCCCTGAATATATCCTAGAGGGGTTATAATTTAGAGAGATAAGAACGGGTTTGCGCTCAGCAGAGGATATTGAATATATTCTTCCAAAAGTAAGGACAGATTTTGGTTCATCTAATTTTTTCTAGAGGAGGCCTCTGACCTGGAATAGGTTACCATTATTTCTTAGACAAGTAAACATTACCATTCAGCCAGGTGTAGTTAAATCATGGTTTGAATAAAATGCATTAAGGAAACTTTGTGAAGACCTGCTTTGGTCTTAGATTCATGTATAATTTAGATACTGGGTATAAAAATTTTTAAATTCACACCTATGAGGTAACTACCTGTTTTTGTTCGGTGTATGTGTGTGCATGTATGTAGTTACATTTATAGTAATATTTGTTGTATTTATATATTGTATTGTTAATGATGTTTTGATGTATTTTTGATAATATAACTTAACTAGGATGTACTAGGGCCTCGCTGGAAATTAGCTTGTCTCAGTTGAGCTGTACCTATTCACTGTTTATTTCAACTGAATAAAAATTTTTACTACTACTACTGCTGGAGGTAGGTTGTAGACTGGAGAATAAGGGTACTGTGGCTGTGGGTAAGGGTACGCTGGCAGAGGAGCCGGCATAAGTTACCCAGGCATTGGCCCACCTGGCGCTGGCTGTGGAGCCAGAGGAGGCCCAACAGTCTCTGGCTGTGGTATGGGCTGAGGTGATGATGACTGTGGAGCTGTTGGTTGAGATGTTGGTGGGGCCGCTGGCATTGGCCTGACTAGCGAAGGATGGCATTGATCCAGGGATGAAGCCGATGTTGGCCCCATGGGTTAGGGTGGTACCTTCAGGGAAGGAGACCCCTGAGGCAAGGGCAGAGGCAATGCCTGAGAGAATGAGAAGGCAAGAGCCTTCCACTGGCAATGCCTAGCAGGACTGGCATCAGTTCCAGGTACCAATGAAGGCAATGCCTTTTCTGGGGGGGAGGTGATGGTTACAGGGCCACCGCTAGAGGACCCAATACCAGCCAAGCCACCTGGCTGTGCACCCATGGGTGCTAAGGGCATGTGTGTCAGAGGCTGAGGAGCAGGGGATGATGTCCACTGTCCAGAACAGATGTAACCTGATACGGAGATAAGAGCAGGCAGCGGAGCCACCAGGAGCCCAGAGGAGGTGTGGGCTTAAGGGGCTGGAGGGGCTGACCCCCAACGGGAGGAAGACCCACAGGCAGCCACCAGTCTATGTGGTGACCACGAGTGAGAGGCTGACTGAGGATGGTCCCGGTGATTGTTCTGGTGTTTGTGCTTCCCACCCGATTTCTTCTCCTTCTGGGAAGAGAAAGAAGAAGAGGAAACCCCAGAAGACTGAGCCAGGGAGGCTGAAGAACTCCTGGCCTGCTGCTCCTTCTCCATTGAGGCCAGCTTCTGCTTGAGGAGATGGCTCACCAAGGTCTTCAAATAACGTCTCTGAGGGGCCTGGTTGAAGTTCTGGTAGAATTGGCAGACTTTGGTGTCGTGGGTGGGGCCTAGGCAGAGCAGACACACAGAATGGCCATCCTTAGCAGAAATCTGTTTGCCATATGCACACTTGGTTAGGCGATTGGAAGATAAAGCTGGAGGAGAAGACTTAAAACTCAGCAAGAAACAGAAAATCTGATGTTTTAAACACTAAAGAAGGAAAATAAAAAAGGTGTGGTAAGCACGAGAAAATGGCGGTTGACTGTAGCTGGTGTCCATGAAGGTCCAACGTGTGTGGGTCAACAGTGGGAAAGTACTGACGTAGGTGTGGGGGACCTCCCTCTTTATAGGATAGGCAGACATCAGTGTGCTGACATCAGCAGGAGAGGTTATCCATGATAGACTGCTAGCTAGAAGTTTTCCATGTGGTTCTGGCACCTGGAGGCTTCAGTCCTACTGGTGTTGGCCTGCTGCAAGAGCCCCCTCAAAGTAAGATGTCTGTAATCAGACACTACTGCTAAAGTAATGCCAATTGGACTGAGCTCAGGGATTGTTTGAGAGGTGTAATCTCAGGGACTGATATCCAAAATGGGGTTGAACACAAAAAGCAAGAGAGTTTCAAACTCCATATGCCTGTAAATAACTACCCTGTAGGGGGAAGGTGCATTATAGATAGAGCTGGGAACACTGTTCCTGTATGGTACATTTGGTAAAATACAGCTGCAGTTACCATGGCCTTGATGAATGCGCAAAACATTTCAGAACATGCTGAGAAAAATATAAGCATTCTGATTGGTTGAGAGACCAGTAACGGAGTGTAATTATGAGACCATAATTACACTCTTATACTTCTTTCAGACCAAACGCCTGACAGCATAGGTACCACAGCAAATAACTTGCACTATACAGTGCCTAAATTGCCAGTCATGCTACCAGTCACCGTTTACAATTCTAGGATCCCTTACTATTGAAAGGGACTACTTTATCAATCTTGCAATAAATTACCTGTTTTACTTGCATTAACACTGTGTCTCGTATTTTTTGCATGTAAATTAGAGAGAACGTTTTCTCACTCTGTTGTAAGTGTAATAAGACATTTCAGGGATGTGTAATTATGGAGGAATAATTGTACTTTGCTCTCTAGTGTTTAAAGGCACTTAGTGCAAGCACTAATGCCTAACAATACCCTTGGGCCATGCATTTATTCCCATAATTATACACCCTGGCATGTCCTATTGCATACATGACCTATGTAGCAAGCCCTGTGGGGACTGATTATGACTGATGGTAATGTGTCTCCAGATAACAGATCCATTTAACCTGTTAATGTGAAGTTGAATAAGCTGGCTGACTACCAAATTAGTTAAGTCACTCGACTGTAATGCTGCGTTTTGGGGAAAATAAGTGATGTGCTATGCTGTGACCAGATCTAACTGAGACAGTAAAGTATCATGTGCACTATCCAGTGCTCCTGGACCTTCATTTAGTAATGTGTCTGCTGGTGTGTGTGTGTGTGTGCCCTGTAGACATGTGTGCCACTCTAGATCCAGAATAAATATAGATGTTCACTGCAGTTCCCTCCCTTAGAGCCATGCCATCTGTGACCTGTAGCAGGGGAGGGGTAGCATCAGTAAACAAACAAAACAGCACTTTCAGAATTAGGCCCTGCTTTTCTTTAAAATATGGAGAATGACCAATTAAAGCAAGTGTACAGATGTGTTTGATCAAAAGTGAACCACAAGATGGGGGCAAACAGTCATGTACTGATTTCTGTGCAGTTCAAGTAGCATTTTATGTTAGTGTAGGAATTGAGGTGGGCATAGGGGATTGGCCCCTTATGAATCTGATGCAAGCCCTATAGACTTGTGTAGCTATTTATGTGTAAAAGTATATGAGTGGGGGGGGGCTCCAATGGTCCCCCCCATCGCTTAACACTCATGCAATCAAATTGCAATGCTATTTGGGTTCTTTTACAAGGCACTTCATTTTATCAGGAGTTTACAGTTCTGATGTTTTTGTCAAACCTCCTGCCTCCTCCCCCCCCAGCACTGCCTGTAGTTTCTTGGCCCCCTTTCCTTTGTACTGATTCACAGATTGAAACATATGTGAGTGGAAATGTGACATGCTTTGGTTACCCTTGGGTTGCCAGTCTTCCGCTGACATTCTCTGTTATTTTAGCAGAAATATGTCAGCACATGGTGTGAGCACCAGCTGTAGCTCTGCATGGCAGGAGCTTGGGATCTAATTGTTATTCCTCTCAACACAACAACCATGTGCCAGGAGCAGCCCAGCACTGCCTGGTGTCTTTGACTCATCCTAGACCTTTTCTGGCTTTTGAAACTGCTACACTCAGTGACACTCCGAGGCACTGGTGGAGTCCCTGAGAAAGCACTGTGAATACCTAACTTCTGGGTGAATACCTGTCCTTTTGATAGGAATTCTGGTTGCCTGAAAACATTTACTTATTTATTTTTATTTTAGATTCTGACTAGTAGGAATAACCCAATGATGATGCCCTGCCTATGGGGTTTAGTAGCATCTCTAGGAAATGCCTCTGAAAAACATGACATCACAGAAGGGCTGTGTTATCCCATGCATGGTAGAGGCTACTCAACTAAAGAAATTCTTACCCCCTCAAAGAAATTCTGGATATGCCCCCTGGGAGGATATCTGTTATCTGGCAGCTTCAAATTAGGGATTGGAATCACAAAAGGTTCTAAAAGTTCTGATATCCCTCCAAGGCATGAACGTGTCTGACAACTATTTGCTTTATCAGAACTTCAGAGCCCTCCAATTTTGTTGTTAATTCATTTCTGACCCATAAACAGCTGGCAGTGAATGGAGAAATGTGTTTAAATAGAACAGTTACATACTTACTGTAACAGTAGATCTTTGAGAAAATCTCTTTCATCAGGCCACACCTATGGAATTATAGCCACCCGGCTCTAGAACCACACGGAAACATTTTGCAAGCAGTCTGCTAGGGGCCACCTACAATGATGTTCAATGTTGGCACTCCCATATAAACATGGGTGGCCTTTTTGCTCCTCATTTCCCTGCCAGAGAACATGCTCAGAGGACCTCCCTCTAGGGAACCAGGAGAGAGCATATGGTTCCTCCTACCACGCAAGGCTGGAAACAGCAGGTAAACCATCTTGGAGAAAGAGACGGGAGTTATAGGGCTCTAGATCCTAGGGGACAGAGGGTGGGACAGCAAGACCTGATGAGAAAGTCTCTCAAAGATCTACTGTTACGATAAGTATTCAACTGTTCTATCTTCTTCAAGGATATTTCTTTCATCAGGCCACACCTATAGAATGAGCAGCAAGCAGTACTTACAATAAAACAGTCTGGGTGGCTGGAGCCTACAGGCCTAAGAAAGGAGGCCTTGAAGCACAGCTAGTCCAAAATCTGCCCTTTTTTGAGAGGCAATGTTCAGAGTTATGTTTAGTGAAGGTGTAGACAGTACTCCAGGTGGCAGCTGCACAGACGTCTGCAGTGTACACATTTTTGAAAGAGGCAACAGAAGTGGCCATGTCACTGGTAGAATGACCATGAACAACACCAGGAAGTTTCTTATGGTACTTTCTGTAATAAAAAGTAAAAAAGTTAGCCAACCATTTGGACAGGCACTGTTTAGAAATAGATGCACTATTCTTTTTCAGGAGCGAAGGAAACAAAAAGCTGTGAGGACTTCTGTCTTGGGCAGACTTGATGGATCACATGGTCCCCATCTGCCATTTACTTCTTATGTTCTTCTTATGTTCTTATGCAGTCCTTTGTGTGGTGTATATACAGTAGTACCTGAGTATTTTAAGTACATCTAAAGTATGGAGCTATGCTTCCCCTGGAATAAACTGGAAAGTGGATGGTTTGATTTAAAGTAAACTCAGACACCACCTTCGGAAGAAACTTAGTAAGGTACATAAAGACACCCTGTCTTTGTGAAAAATCAAATAAGGAGGCTCACACATTAGAGCCTGAAGCTCTAAAATCCTTCGAGCAGAAGTAATGGCAACTAAAAATAATGCTTTCCAAGAAAAGAAGCATAGGCCACAAGACATGGCCAGCTCAAAAGGAGCCAAAGTAAGCTTTTCCAACACAAAATTCAGGTCCCAAGCTAGGACTGGATTGTAGATAGGAGGCTTCAAGTGTAGAATGCCTCTCAAAAACTTACGGCCACCTCCAGCTGAGCAACCATACAACCATCAATAGTCACATGAAAGGCTGAAATGTCCACCAAGTACACTTTGATAGAAGAGTATTGTAAGCCTGCATCTGACATGGACCACAAATACTCCAGAACCTGATTTACCAGACAGGTGAAAGGATCCAGCTGATAAGAAATGTCCGACAAAGCAAACGGCTTCCACTTCATTGAACAAGTGGCCCTGGTGGAAGGTTTTCTTGCAGCCACCTTTTGAGACACCCCAAACTGAGCAATCATTATGTACTCTGGAGCCATGCATGGAGATGGAGTGACTTGAGGTCTGGATGGACCAGGGTTCCCTGTTCCTGTGACAGTAGATCCTTGCACAGAGGCAGAGGCACTGGTGGTTTCACTGCCAATTGCTGCAGTAAGAGGAACCAGATCTGACAAGGCCAAAGGGGAGCAATGAGTATCAGAGTTGCCCCCTGTATCTGGGACTTGATTAGCACCCTCTGGATTAGTGGGAAGAGAGGAAAGGTGAAAAGGAACCTCCCCTTCCAAGAGAGAGAGACAACACGTCTTACTAGAAAACTCCAGGCCCTGAAACAAGCGAGCAAAAAAGTGGCAGTTTTGCATTGTGCAGGGATGCAAAAAAAACCAACTTTGGATGATCCTGCTTGTCGAATGGGTCTTCAGCTACTGAAGTCAGCAGCTCGAACTCATGCATCCTGGACTGCGACCTGCTTAGCCTGTCTGGCAAAACACTTTGGACACCTGGAACATGAACTGCCAACAGTTCTAGACTGTGTTATAGAGCCCAATACCAAACCCTCATACATAGGGTGTAGGAGTGAGTTCCCTCTTGCTTGTTGAAGTAGTGCATCACACTGATGCTGTCTGTTTGCACCAGCAGAGGTCCTGGGTATAGATGGTTTTGGAAGGCTTGTAGACTGTACAAAACAGCACTCATTTCTAGGATATTTAGATGGAGTGTGCTCTCCACTTTCATCCATGTACTCTGTGTCTGATGGGGCCCCAAATGTGCCCCCCAGCCCATCCCCAAGGCATCTGTAGTGAGAATCTGATGAGGGTAGGGGAACAGGAAAGGAACGCCCTTCAGTAAATGGTTGGTTCCAACAACTATTGAAGCACCTTTCAGACAGGAGAGGTTACCAGAAATGTCTGTTCTAGGTAATCTGTGCAGTGGTCCCATTGGACTCGTAATGTCCATTGTGGAATTGTCACATGCAGCCTGGCCAGTGGTACCATGATAATGGCTGCTGTCATCCGGATGTCTCAGCAATGTCCTAGCTGTGACATATCTGTTGTTGTATATCAGCTGGGCCTGTGCAATCAAACATTCAGCCCTGTCCTGGAGCAGGAAGAACTGTGTCTAAGACTTCCCTCTGTAGTGTAGATGCTGACAATGGGTCAGGACCAATTTTGGCACATTGACTGTAATCCGAAGAGCATCAAACAGTTGCCTGGTGTGTGCTAGAGTATGCCAAAGCTACCCCATTGGAGTGAGCTTTGAGCAGCCAATCACCCAGTTAGGGGAAGACATATAGTCCTTCTCTCCTGAGGGCTGTTCCACTACTGCTAAATATTTGGTAAAGGCCCATGGCACAGATGATAAGCCAAAGGGCAATACCGTGACCTAGTAGTGTTCTCCTGAAAAAGCAACCAAAGATATTTCCTGTGAGGGGAGCAAATCTTGATGTGCAGATAAATATCCTGCATATCCAGGACAAAAATCCAGCCCCCTACTTGCAGTAGTGAGAGTAGACCTTGCAGAGTTACCATTCTGAACTTCTTGTATTGGATGAAAAATTTCAGATCTCTGAAATCTAGAATGGGCCTCAGATCTCCTGTGCACTTTGGGACCAGGAAGTACCATGAATAGAACCCAATATTCCTTTGTTCCCAGGGAACGGGTTTTATGGCCCTTTTCTGGATCAAAGTATGAATCTCCTCCAGTAGCACAGGCATGTGCTCTGGAGGATAGAAGGAAGGCACTTGTGGATGGTCTGGAGGGGAGTTCAGAAGTGCTAGAGCATGGCCTTGTGCTATTGTCCGCATAACCCAAGCATCTGATGTTACCTTCCTCCACTGGTCCAGGTGGAGGGACAAGCGACCGCCATACAACCACCCATGAGGGCATTGGTGGTTGGGAGTTGAGGAAGGGGTTATGCACCCCCCCATGGGCTTTTTTTTTATAATTTAAAGATTTAGGGCTGGATTCATAAAGCTTTCTGAAGGTGCAAAACCTTCCCTAAGTTCCCAGAACTGCTGTAGCTATGGAATCAAAGGAGAATTTGTACCGAGTGCTATTCACAAAACCCTCCATAGCTTCAGAAAAAAAACACTATGGAATGTGGAAAAAAAGTGCAGCTGTGGAAGTCCCTGTGGAAAATAATGTGTGAGATAAGTAAGGCACATCCCCTGAAAGGTTATTCACAACCAGTTTTTTCCACAGTTGCAGAAAAAATGTTACACACAGTGGAATGAGGTGTAACTCTCCCTCAGCAAACTGCAGTAGTACCCCATCAATTGGAATCAATTAAGGCGGAGGTGAAGCACAGTAATAGCATCCCAGTGAGTATAGCAGTGGCTGATGTTACAGCAACAACAGCACACATTGCCATGATATGGCAACAAGCAACAACCACCAGACCCAGTGCAGCCCATGACAGAACCCCACAGGCAGTAGAGTCTGACCAGCCTGCAGTGAATGCTACCCTTGCAGGCAACAGGAACACGCCAGGGAGGGAGGATCAGCAGTGGCAGTCAGCCACTGTGGTGCCATAGTATTGCTGGTACCTGTTGTGCTACAGTGGTCCCAGTTGAGGGACTGGTTGCTTGTCTCTTTGTGGGTGCTTTCAACTTCATGCTATGGCAGCAATGTTAAAGTCTGCTGCTCCAGCTAATTAGGTTCACTGTTGCTATGCCTTCTAAGCTATTTCTGCAGCTGCGGATCCTCAGTTGTGGATTTTCAGCTCTTGCTCAATTTCTGCAGCTGCGAGGATTTTACGGAATTACGCACCTGCTTAAAATTTCTTTATGAATATCACGCAACTATGTTTCTGCAATGCTGCAGGCCTTCTTCCCACAGCTGCAGGATTTTTGGCTTTCTTTGTGAATCCTGCCCTTAAAGTTACAACCAGAATAGTGCAAAATCTTAAAACAGAAGATTGGAAGAATACTTAACATTAACATAATATGAGCAGGAACTGTGGAATAAAAACATGAACAATATAAACAGCAAACAGCCCATGTGCAACCCCTCCCCACCCTCTTTCAGAGCACTCAAATGTCATGGCAAGAAGAAACCAGGAAAGAGAAAAATGAGGGGCAGGTGTGATACAGCAAATTATTAGGACGCTACGTGGATAGCCCTCTATGGGCTTTTGAGTAAGTAGCTGGAGTGGGTTCTGGAGCAGGCAAGGCTAATGCGTCTCTACTCTTACCCTACTGTCTGGCCGTTGAATGGTGTCTGTTGCTTGCTGGATGAAATGGCACCCTCTGCCTACTCCTTAGTTGAGTATAGTAGAAGGAATGCACCAACTATAGGGTTCTGCCCAAGGCCTGCAGGGTTGAAAGGCTATCTTAGAAGTCGAAACTGAACAACTTATATCCTATAAAGGGGGGAACTGAGGATGGATTGTTGAACATCATTGGCAAAGCTCATCACCCTTAATCAGGAATGTCTCCTGAGGCATACCCCAGAAGCTGCTACCCTGGCAGAAGCATCAGAAATGTCATAGGTAAAACAGGTGATGCTGTCCTACGTCTGCCCCTGCTTGAAAAGCCTTCAAAGATTTCCTGCTTAGAAGCACCCTCTGTTAGGGCTTGAGTCACTGCTTTGGAATTCCTCCAGAGGGTATTTTTGTATTTAACTATATGGGCCTGATAATTTGCAGTTCTCAGGCCCAAAGTGATGGAAGCAAAAGTCCTCTTCCCCAAGACATCTAGCCTTCAGGACTCCTTGTAAGGTGGGAGGGAGGGAACTAATGTGCTTAGGCACCTTAGCTCTATCACAGGCAGTATTTATTACTACTAAATCAGCCTCAGGTTGGCCTGCAAAAAAGAGGTTACCTGAGGGGGCCTGATACATGTTATCTGCCTTCCTAGGTATAGCAGGTATCATGTTTGGCCTGTGCCAGGCAACCAGGGTGGCATCCTCCAAGGCAGGTAGTAAAGTAGAAATAATGATGGGTGGGGAATCAGGCAGTTCTAGGAACTCTACCAAATTTCTCTTGGTGAAATCCTGTTCTTCTGACTCAAACTCCATGGCAGTCTAGAGTTGTTGCATCATGGAGATGAAGGATGGGTCTTTAGGAGGAGACCTTGGTGCATACACTACAGAGTCCTCACTCCCTACAGAGATAGTATGAGCTGTCCACATACTCTTCCTCCTCCTCCTCCTCTTCCTATTGCAAGATGAGGTCAGGGTTATACTTATCTTCGCTGGCATGCTCAGAAGGCTTCATAGAGGGAGAAGGAGAAGCCATCAAAGCATTAGAAGGTAACTGGTACATTGGCCTGACAGGCATCAGTGCTGGGGCTTGCTGAAGCTGCCCTGTTGATGCAGCTCCTGTTACAGGAGGAGGAGATAGCAGGCATTCTAACATGTCTACAAGGGACAAAAGTACTGCCTGCATGTCAGTGCCTGCGTGGCCTGCAGGAACGCAGGATGATGTCAATGGGGGAGGCACCTTCACTGATGTCAACAGGATTGCACCAGCCATATTAGGCCTGGTAGTGCTCTCAGCCTGTCCCAACCTGGAAGGGTCAATGGTCTGGGCAGCTGGGGCAGTTGATGGCACAGAAGTTGTGCTATGGTCAAGGGGTGACCATGACTGAACGGTGAAGGTTTTCCCCTTACTGCATTCTCTCTCCTGATGCTTGTGCTGTCCTGAAGCTTTCTTCAGGAGGGCTTCAAGAAGTGAGAGCCCGAGATCTGGGCCAGCAATGGGGTAGAGCTCTTTTCCTGGAGCTCTTTCTCCATTCTGGCTACCTACTATTTACATTAGTGGGTCTCCAAGGTGTTCTTTCTGTGTTGACAAGTAGCAGTATTAAACTTAAGTTTAATCTGGCAGGCCTTCACGTTATGGGCCATGCAGAAGCAGTACACACAGATGTCATGTGAGTCACCTGAATATATCTTTTCATCACATTGGCAGTACCTGAAGAACTTTGATGGCTCTTTAGTTGACATACATGACATTGAGAATCACTTATGAAAAGTGATAAACTAGAGACAAATAACAGGAGAGTGGTCAACTATAGTGGCGGTGTCTCAGTACAGGGTCTGGCAAGTATGGTTGATGGCTTGAAAAGAACTGAGGAGGGAAGGGGACACCCACATTTATATGGGAGTGCCGATGCAGGATGTTTTCATGGGCGGCCCCTAGTGGACTGCTTGCAAAACATTTTATTTTAAATTAGCATTAAATATTTTTAACTCAACAACTAATCACTACTGCACACACCTTGTATGACTCTGCTATAAATGAGTCCTTCCTTCACTCTCAGCCTTCTTTCTAGGATGGTGACTGCCTGAGTGGTTTAGAAAACAGGTTGGAAATTTCCTGGTCTCTGATTGGTTAAGCCTCTTGCCAAGGTAGGAATTTACAGTATGTAGCAGAGACTGGGAAATAACAAGTCCTACTTCCAACTGTCCCATTACCAGTGGTATCCCTGTACCAGCTTCAATTAAAAAAAAAAAAAAGCCACCATTTTTTTCACCGGCTCACAAGAGAGCTAAGGCCCCACCCCCTGCTTAGTGATGCATCACACCAACAAATCTCTACCATTTCCTGCATCTGTCTTTCTCCCCTACACACTGAAGTGTTTAATTGTTCCAATTTCCAACCCCTCACAGTAGATGAAGCCTATCCCCCTGCACTCTGGTCACCTGCCCTCTCTCCCTACCGCCACATGCCAGCAGTGTGTCTCCATCTGCAGGAGACCAGTCTAACAAAGTACCACTGGTCTCATGACTCAGTGGTACTCCAAATCAGTTTTTGCTCGCTCCATTCATGCTCCATTCATGCTTCACAGACAGCTCTCACATGCTTTTTTCATGGTTTCTTTGTTTTATTATTATTCTCTGTACTCTGCTTACCCAAACACCTGGTTAAAGATAATCAAAGCTGAACTGTGACTGTGGTCATTGATCACATCCCTGACGAACTGAATAGTCTCCAGTGGCAGGCAGGCTGGCATCCACCTCAGCTTCCTTAGAACTGTGCTCTTCAAATTGTCATGGAAACTTTCCCAAGCGCTATGCAATACAAGAAAGGCTACCCCAGTGGAATCAATGGTAAACAGACAGAGAAATAAAGATAGTCATTTAAAAAAAAAAAAAAAAAAAAAGTGAAATTTGTGTTCCTGCTTCAAATGATCATTAACAGTGCAGCGCCCTCTACTGGCACATATACCACAAGATGCACTACTTTGCCAAAGAAGAACCAAAATAACTCTCAATTCATTGTTAGTTAATTGTTTTTTATTTATACAATCTGTCACCTATAGCCCATTTTCTAAGTGCAATAATACCCCCTAAGGTGAGTATGGGCTATACTGGACCTTCTAGTGGCTATAATGCCCTCTGCCTGCAGTGTCAGTCATAATTACACCCCTGAGCGGTCCAATATAGCCCAATACTGCCTACCCTGTTGGGTATTATTGCTTGCATATTGAACTTCCAAACTATTTTTTAAATGATCACAGCCTCCTAAAACTTGAATAAAGTTCTGAAAAGGTTTTTGTTCAATTAAATGGCATTGCTTCTGGAAGATATCAAATTTATGTAAACTGGCTGGACCAGCCTTACTTGAAACTCTGATGTTTGGATAACTGATTCAGTAGATTTAAGGGAGAAGTGGTTCTCCCCAGTTACATGGTCCCAATCAAAGCAAACTGATGACCACACGTATGAAAACGAATAGTTGATAATGAACTAGCCAGTAAATTAACTGATAATTAGCATTCAGCTGAAACAGCTGAGCATGGCCAGTTGAGCATTCAGAAAGCTAAGTATAGCTGGCCCCAGGATGTCAATTACTACAGGTCTCATCTATAGGAAGCGGGAAGCCTGCTAGAATTCTTTCTTGTGTCTGGGCACTAGGGGCCAGCTGGGGTTCCCTTAAAGCTACTGCAACTAAAGTGTTGCATAAATAGGTACAGAAGGCCATTGTCCACTTTGGGGATGTAGAGTCAAGCACAACTGCATGTATTTGCCATACAACACACGTACTCAGCCCTTAAGGGGATACAAATTATTTACAGGGACGCTAGTGAAGAGAACAGATTTATCGTGGCTCCCTGAGTTAAAGAGAACCTTCTATACTTTTATCACTGTCCTCTTCAGGATATACAGCATTACAGACAGTCCTACATTTCATAGAACATAGAAACAGACTTTGATGGCAGATAAGGACCGCTTGGCCCACCTAGTCTGCCCATTTCCCTACCTATAGGATAAGTTTTCAATCCAATTTAACCAGCAGCCTATTTCCTCCTACCACCCACAAAAATTGCCTCATGTCTGTCCCATGCATTCTTGAATTCTCCCATAGTTTTAGACCTCACAACCTCCTCAGGAAGGCTGTTCCATACGTCCACCACCCTCTCTGTGAAAAAATACTTCCTCACATTGCCCCCGAGACATCCTCCCTCTATCTTCAAATTGTGTCCTCTTGTTCTTGCACATCTGTTTTTCTGAAAGATGCTACCCTCTTACTTCATACTTCATATTAACTGTGGCACCCAGAGGCAAGCATTGTGTCATAGTGTTTTAGAAAATGGATTAGAAATTTCCTAGTCTCTGGTTGGCCAAGCACCTTGCCAAGGTGGGCATTTATGTGGCAACAGAGACTGGGAAAGAACAAGTCCCACTGCCAACTGCCCCATTATCAGTGCTATTTCTGTGCCAGCAGTGAGGCTGTAGGGCCTTTGGACTCATTTCTTGTTGCTTTGTACTCTCATCTCTCTTCTCTGATCTCTCTGTTCTCTGAGCTCTTGTGCTAGTATCTTCATTTCACTCACTTGGTTTCTCTTTCTGTCTACTTAGCTCCCCCCCCCCCCGGAGAGGAGAGGAGAGGAGAGGAGAGGAGAGGAGAGGAGAGGAGTGGCTGATCTCTGTCTGTCCAATGTCTCTCTTCTCAGGCCATCATTTGCAAACCTCTGAGCAGATGCTCAGCGCCCAGCTCAGAAAAGACTGAGGTGGAACCTATGCTCTTTCCTTTCATTAGGGACGGATGGGGCAGGCAGCAGCCCAGATACTGAACACATGAACAGGGCATGCATAATCACTCTACAGACCTGCAGTGCTAGATCAAGGGAACCTGTATTAATCCTGGATTTAGGGCTTCACACACACACACACACACACACACACACACACACACATATACACACACACATTTGTTTTTTAAATATTCTGTTTATTAAGACCCCAGCAAGGGCCCAGAACAGTATACATTGGTACAGTGAAATTATTACAATCATACCATTGCATTTCTTTACAATACAGTAAATAATGACATACATGTGAGGCCATGGAGACCCTACATCTCCCATTTGATGGTTTACTTAAGCATATTGCATATAGCGACATGGCTGAGATCTTCCGGTGGATCAGTTGGTATTATGGCTTAAAACAGATCTACTTGGATCTAAAGGAATGAATTTCAACCATCCCACGGGATTTTGAGGGTTCTCAAGCTCTTCCCACTGACCCATCACATTAGCCCCAATCCAGAGCACAACTAGATCAAGCCAAGGAAAAAATGTGTATGTGGAGGGCACGATAATGCTTTTCTGGAAAAGTAGAGTTTGGAAGTCATATGGCTCCCCTATAGTAATTCTCAAAAAGTTACCTAAGAATCCAAACTGGCCAGTTAGTTTAAAATTGAGATTCCCTCAGAGCATATTAGAAAAGAGAAATTGTAAGCAAATCCCCTTATATAGTTCTATTTGTAAGCGGAGCGAGACTAATTCTCTCCGTACCTTGAATATCTTTACATCTAGTGATCCATTCCTGTTTTGTAGGGAAAACAGGTGTAACTCATTTTAGGGTAATGCATTTACAGGTAACTGCTATACAGATGTTATACAATGTTCTTGCTGCCTTACTTCCTACCCTTCTGGGAGAGGGCCAGATTGAGATGTTTTACTTGGAGGTCCTGTGTGATTATAAAAATATCTTCGTGCAGGTAGTAATTTCCATCCAGTGCTGAGTTAGTTTAGAGCAATTCCAAAAGACAAGGGTAAGGGACCCTATTTGCTGACATTGTGTATGTGTCTCTGTTTGTCGACACTGACTCCAGCAAGGGCTTCTAATATTTTAACATGCTGGTTACCGGGCTCAGAAAGACAGGGGTGACAGCCTGGTTACATAAGCACACAACAATTTATATATTTTAAAGCTGAACTCTAGTCGAATGCTTTTCAAATCTGGAGTTTTTTTTCTTAGTTGAACATGAGCTGAACATTAGTGAGGTTCAAAAAACAAATTTGCATATTGTAGCTGCACAGAATTATCTTCTACTGTTGTTCATATTATTTGAAATAACTGTAATTTTTAAGGTTTTGCATTGATGTGGAAATTACAGTATACATTTTGACAAGGAAAGAAACTGTACTTAACACAAAATAAGAATCATATATTTTTGCCACCATAAGCTAAAAGGGTTCTTCCATTGAGGTGGTTAAGTACAAACTTGAACCCTTTGTGACTGTAAAAAATAAGTCTTAGTGGCACACCACCCAAGGTAACTCTAAAGGGTAAAAGTCATATACAGTAATTGAAAACTAAGAGAAACGTTACTATACAGTAGAACGTGAAGGTTTCTGACCGAAAAGCATTTTTGATAGGGATCTTTTGTAGTTGAATGCTAGTTGAGAGTGCAATCTGATATAATTCAGAACAGTTGCACATTCCAGCTTGTCAAGTGTTAACTATACCTACAGCATTGAATGGGGCTGCCCCGATATATGCTTTAAGTGCAAAATGAAAAATTGTATTCCCATAGATTTTACATAAATGTGGCTGATCCTGCTATCCCATGAGTGTCCCAATTTAAATAAATGCACTCTTGGGTATCCCACAATTCTCTACAGTTGTCACTACAGATCAGTGAATAGTAATGCTGCTGGAAGTTTCAAAAAGGTCTGTTTTGACCGTCACCAGTCCCACTCCACTACCAGTACCAAGTGCAAATCAGGGACAGCAAACATACACTAGGTGTGGGCTGCCTATGTGAACATTCCCCTCTAGTTGAGTGCCAGCGTGGCACAGTTGGTACCACATCCACCTCTGGACCAGAGGGTTGTGGGTTCTTATCCCACTCTGGGATTGGGTTCGTATACAAATGCTGACACTCAAGTGCAGCACTAGAAGTGTGCTGTCCTTTAGATGAAATGCTTAACTGAGGTCTCGTCTACAAATCTCTGAAGTTGTCCAGGTGGAAGTAAAAGTTGAGGCTTTTTCCCTGTGTCCTGGCCAACATTCCCCTTCCCATAAAACTGGTTCATGCAACTGTCCAAGGCTGTGTGTGGGTATTGATGTGTGAAATGGCTGCCACTATACATTCAGTCCCTTCACGAACAGTCTATTGTTGCTTGTAAAGTGTTTTGGGATACAATGTGTATGAAAAGTGCTATATAAATGCTGATTATTATTCTTGTATTGCTACATTTTAACTCATATGCAGCCTGTACCTTGGCTGGTACCTAGCTGGCCACTAGTTTAGTGCTCTGGTTGAGAATTCAGTTCATTTTTTTGCAGATGAGCAGGTACTTTCAGAGACTGCTAAAATATGAAAATGATGGTACTTCTTTCTGATCAGTTACACAGGGACAGAACACACCCTAGATGTTGAATCTCTGTCACCATTTGACCTGAGGAGTTCAAACAGAGATTTATCTAGGGTTCTCCAAAGTGACAATAACAGTACTAATTTCATGACCTCTCCAGCCTGCTGTCTCCCTCTGTCCCTCCATTTATTTTTGTCACTGTTTTGATACTAATTCCTTTACTGTTCCCCGGTGCTCTATGTCTGCTGTTAAGTCTTCTTTTTCAGCTAGGCTGCCTTCACTCTGAAACTGTTCCACTCCCCTTCCCCCCACTTGCCCCCTCATACCTTTTAAACCACTTCTGCAGTCTCACTTTGACCTTGCTTACTCCTGTCCTTGGCTAGCTGCCTCCTGATTTTGTTGCCTCTTCTCACTTTTCTCCCAGTGCAGCCCTGGTGTGCTCTGTTTACTTTATCTGTCCTCATTTATTGTTCTCAGCTACATAATTTTTATCTAATTACTGTTTATCCCTTTATGGGGTCATATTGTGATGTTAAATATTGTCATGTCAGAGTCATCGTTTCATTACACTTATCAATTGTAGCTTGCAGATACTATGTTTGGTAATGTCTTAGCATGGAATTATCTCCACCTGCCTGTAACTTATATCCCCCCCCCCCAACTCATGCCTGGAAATAAACCGTGGCTCTGTGCCTCTTTCCGGATTACCAGTTTTCAAATAAATGACTATACTAAATAACTAAATTATTTTTTTTTTGCTTGTGACACTCATTCTCTTACAGTGAATTAGTGCACTGGATTAGCTGTGCACTCTGTTTCAATACTTCATTGATACTTCATTTTAGGATCCTCACATCCTGAAGGACTTTATCTATAATTGGTTTATTTGGTTACTATATATTCCATTGCAATGTGAATGAAATGAATTCCGTATTGTAATAATGGATAAATCTTGATTTGTATATGCTATGTATTAAACTATTATAAATAAAAACATTAGTCAAATACAATACAGCGTATGTATATATTTTTAGAAGTAGTAAAAATGTAAGTGCAAAACATTGGGGCCTGGATATTCAAAGGGATGTGCCTGGTGCAACTCGGTTGCACCAGGGACAACCCTGCAATGTGCCCTGGTGTGATATTCAAAAGGGGCAATAGTGCAGCGCAAATCCCGATGCACCAGGGTGCACTGCAATTGTATGCGGCGCAGCTAAAGGGGGCGTGCCCATGCATATTCGGCACATCCAGATATTCAGCCTGGGATGTGCAGCACATATGCTGGCACAACCCCCAGCTGCACCGCAAACCTGGGCACAAAGTTGTGCCAGGAAAAACCAGGAACAACTGCCGGCCACCCACAGGCAGGCTGCTGTATTGCAGGGTGCAACACAGGAGCCGCCAGTCATGGGTGGCCACCCATCCACCCAGAACACTGTCCACAAGCACCCATATCATCCCTGGTAGTCTAGTGGTACCCCCCTCCCTCCCACAGCCATGATCGTCGGTAGAATGTAATAACTACAGTCCATGGTAGTCCAGTGGTCCCCCCCCGCCCCTAGCCCCAATTGCCGGTAAAATGACATGAGAACATTCCCTGGTGGTCTAGTGACACCCTCCACCTCTCCACCCACCCAGGACTCCTTGCCCACCCCATTCCCCCATCATTGGTGGGTGGCTGCAACCACCATGACACGCCTGGCCATCTGCTGAGATGACCGGCTTAAAGTATGGGCTTGCGGGTCATACTGTACTAGACAGTCACAAATATGTGAATGAAGTCATTCACATATTTGTGATTGTCTAGTACAGTATGCCCTGCAAGCCCATACTGTAAGCTGTCATTCAGTGGGGGCCGGGTTGTTTGTGGTGGGTTGCAGCCGCCTCCAATGACAGAGGGGGAGCTGGGGCAAGGGTCTGGGTGGGTGGTGCCACTGGACCACCAAGGACTGTTCTCATGTCATTTTACCGGTGATCAGGACTAAGGGCAGGGGGGAACCACTAGACCACCAGGGAATGTACTAATGTCATTTTACTGACAATTGGGGCTAGGGGCAGGGGGACCACTAGACCACCAGGGAATGTACTAATGTCATTTTACCAGTGATCAGGGCTAGGAGTGGTGGTGGGGGAGACTACTGGACTACCAGGGAATGTAGTTATATTTTACTGGTGATTGTGGCTATGGAAGGGAGGGGAGTACCGCTAGACTACCAGGGTTTGTTTTTCCATAACTAATACCTACAAAGGTGGCTACAGGGTGGGGATGCCCCGGGACCCCCTCAGTCCACACATCATTCTGTGCAGGGCACCAGGCGCATTTCACTGGGCTGCCCTGTGTAAGGCATGCAAAAGGGGCCATAATGACATGTAAATGGCCCCAGTTGCACCTTGCATACTTTATGGCCTCATTTGCATGCCCTCTTCTGAATACCATGGGTGCTGCACCCAGCGCAACTGCGTTTGTGCATCCCTATGCTACCTATCTGTGGCTTGTGCCAGTGCAGTGCCACTGCGCCATGCACAGTCCATGCTATAGTCAATGGTGCTGTGCCATGATGCATCACCATTGAATATTACCTGGTCCTGGCCTCGTGCATCTGAGATGCGGTGCGCCCATGCTTGTGCCATTGCTAAGCGCAGTATGAATATTTGGGCCTGGATGTGAAATTTGTGATAAGACATGCAGGTTAAATTAAAATATTTTGATCTTACAGAGAGGTGCTCAGGTAGAAGCACCTAAAAATCTGATTTATCAGGTGTTTCTGATTTTTTTTTTCAGATTTCTGATTGTCGAATTTTGCACTTTCTGATTACATATTCAATCAAAGCCAGATCTTAGATAAGATTATATGAACTCTGATTGATTGGATTGGAGTCTCAGGTGTCTAGCGATACCCTTCTTCCTTTCCCATCCACTCCAAGAAGAACTCCCTGGTGTCCAGTGACACCCCCTTCCTCACTGCAACCCATAAAGAGAAGATCCCTAGTGTCTTGTGGCACCCCTCCTCCCTCCCTCCTCTGTCCTGAGCCAGCAAGATCTTGAGTGTACATGGCACCCTCTCCTCCTCCATCCTATTAAAGATGATCCCTGGTGGTCAGTGGCATCTCTGCTTTACTCCATCCCATGAAAAATGATCCCTGGTGTCTGTTGGCATCTCCTGCTCTCACACCATTCTGTGTCAAGAAGTTCCCTGGTGTCCAGTGGCATCCCTTCCCTTACTCTATCCCATGTCAGCGTAATCCCCAGTGTCCTGCACACACCACCTTCACCACATCACTTGTCAACAAGATCCCTGGTGTCCAGTGGCACTCCCCACCTAGTCTCACTCTCCCCATAACAGCAGTTGGCACAGTTCTCCTCTCACCCGCTCAGCCGTCCATGGTCTGAACACATCTAGTGCACCTACCTGGTTAACAACTGTCTAACTAAATAAATATGGAAAAGTGCCATAAATAATAATAATAATCTTTATTTGTAGAGCACAATTCATAGTGTTGTTTGGGATATTCATTGCAGACATATCATGGGACATCAAGAGCAAGATCAGTCTGTTTGCTGATGATACCAAGGTAGGCGCGGTGGTGGATGACCTAGGAGGATGGCAGGGGTTGCAGGATGATCTAGCAAAGCTTGAAACCTGGTCAGACACCTGGCAACTGGGCTTTAATGCCAAAAAGTGCAAGGTGCTGCATTTTGAGATGAAGAACCCAAGGAGGAGTTACCAGCTAGGGGGAGTGCAGCTAGCCCAGACAGAGGAGGAGAAGGATCTGGGTTTGCTCATTACAGGGTCAATGAACAACTCGGCACAATGTAGGAAGGCAGCTGCAAAGGCCAACAAAATGCTGGGTTGTATTGCAAGGGGTATATCCTCGAGGAGGGAGGAGGTGATTCTGCCACTGTATAGGTCATTAGTTAGACCACACCTGGAGTACTGCGTTCAGTACTGGCGTCCGTATCTGAAGAGGGGACATTAAGTTACTGGAGGGGGTGCAGCGCAGAGTGACAAAGATGATCAAGGGGCTGGGGGACTTATCATATGAGAAGAGGTTGAAGGAGTTGAACATGTACTCATTGGAGGAGAGGAGAGACAGGGGTGACATGATTGAAACCTTTAAATACATGAAAGGAATAAACAAGACGGGTACAGAGGGGCTGTTCAAAGTAAGGGAGGGGAGGGCCACCAGGGGCCATGATATGAGACTGGAGTGAGGAAGGTTCAGGATGGAGATGAGGAGACACTTTTTTACAGAGAGGGTGGTGGCTGGGTGGAATGTGTTACCTGCTGAAGTGGTATGCAGTAGAACAGTGGACTGCTTCAAACGAGGATGGGACAGGACAAGGGGGAGGGTTAATGAAGGGGAAGGGTGGAAGGGAGGGGCAGCTACAGAATAAGGGGGTGCTAGCTGCACATTCGAGCAGACTTGATAGACCTCTAGGCCTTTATCTGCTGGCAAATTTCATATGTTCGTATGTTCGTATAAAATCAAAGCACTTTACAGTAATTAATTAAAACCTTAAAACCAAATGAGTTAAAATTCAGTAATAATAGTAAAATCAAAATCAATCAGTTAGTGGAGAAAACAAAATGAAATAAATTTGTTTTCAATACAGATTTAAAACTTTCAATAGTCTGGCACTCACAAACTTGGCAAGGTAGAGAATTCCAGAGGGTGGGGGCCACATATGCGAATGCATGGGCCCCAGATGTCTGTAACTGAACACTGGGAATCTCCAGCAATCCGTAGTCGGTGGAGTGGAGCAGTCAGGAGGGGCAGTAGGGGCAAAGAAGCTCTTGCAAGTAACCCAGTCCCTGTAGGTCTTTATAGGTCAGCTAACTGACCTAGAAGGTGATCCGCCATTGAACGGGCCGTCAGTGCAGCTTGCGTAGCACAGGTGTAATATGGCTAGTTCGAGGAAGCCCAGTTAGTAACCTGGATGCCGCATTCTGCACCAGCTGCAGGCAGTGGATATCAACCCCAGGTAGCCCTAGGTACAGGGCATTGCAGTAATCCAAATGGGAGGTCACAAAGGCATGGACAAAAGTCAGGATGTCATCAGGTGGAACCAGATGCTTAATCTGGGTGATATTCCTCAGATGGTAAAATGAGTTCTTAATGACGAAGGGCACCTGAGATTTCAGGGTCAACTCCTCATCAAACATAATGCCCAGACTCCTCACCTGTTCAGAAGTTCTCAGCTGGCAGCCCCCTCATATAAGACCGGAGGCCTGCCTAGCTGAAAGCCCTTGTACCTGGTGACCTGAGTCCTCAACCAAACCTCAGTCTTGTCTGGATTCAGCCTCAGCCAGTTGGCACTCATCCAGTACTGGATCTTGGACAAGCAGTTGTTAAATACCAAGACCACTGCATCCTGATCAGGTGCAAAGGACATGTACAGCTGAAAACTCAGACCGTACTGCCTTACAATATCCCCCAGTGTCAACATGTACAACACGAACAACATGGGTGACAGAACAGAGCCCTGCGGGACCCCACATGGCAGGGAGAATGCATCTGAGAAATAAACCCCAGACACTACCCTCGGAGACCTGCCTGTGAGTAAAGAGTGGAACCATCTGAGGACTGTCCCTGACAGACCACAGATGAACCGCAGGTGCTCTAGCAGTGCCCATGGGCCACGGTGTCAAATGCTGCAGAGAGATCAAGGAGGACCAAGATGGCATGACTCCTCCGATCTCTCGCTATAAGGAGGTCATTGAGCACCCAAACAAGGGCAGTCTTGGTACTATGCCCTTTCCTAAATCCTGACTGGAAGGAATCATAGCTGTCATGGATGGCCAGATGGTCGTCCAGCAGCGCGACCACCTTCTCAATAACCTTACCCACAAAGGGAAGGTTAGAGACAGGCCCATAGTTAGTGAGACAGTTTAGGCTGAGAGAAGATTTCTTTAGGAGGGATATCACCACCTTCTTCTTCAAGAAGTCCAGAAGCTCTCCGGTCTCTAATGAACACCGTACAATCTCAGCCAGGGCTGGGGCCAATGACCTCAACACACCCCACAAAAAGGTGGGTTGGGCCTGGGTCCAAACTACAGTACATCGGCCACATACTCCGGATAATCCTCATGACATCCGAGATTGCCACCTGGTCGAAAGCTGACCAACCCGACCGAGGTGCTGTGACCTCCCACTGATCACCGCCACACCCATTGGAGCAGGCTGAACTGATCTCTGACCTGATGTTGGCAATCCTATCTACAAAGAAGCGAGTAAACTCATCACACTTCTCTTGTGACAGGGCTGTCCACAGTATGGAAGAGCTGAGCGGTCGGTTCCGTGCAGCAGTAATCTCCCCAGACAGGAGCTCTGCCTTCTTATGGGAGATCACCGATTGATAGCCTGCATAATTCACCATCAATCTAAGCTTGTTGGCATCAAAGCCAGATTTCATCCAGTGATACTTCAGCCGTTGCCCTGCTCTCCTCATCTCCCTCAAGGTCCCATCAAACCATGGGGACCGGGGATGAAGGGAGAGGGGGAGAATGCAGACAGGAGCAACAGAGTCAAAAGCTGCCACCACGGCCTTGTTATAGGTCAGCAATAGGTTCTCTGGATCCATGCTTGCACTCAGAAGTTCTGATAGATCCAGCACTGCCATAAGAACATCTGAGGTCACACCCCTTAATGGGTGGTAAAATACAGGCTTACTGTGTGCCTGTCATAAACTACCCACAAGAGCCTGTATTTCATAAATGGCACTTTGGGATATGCATTTGGATGGCAGATAAGCAAGGAGGAGGAGACAGGTGGGACTGTATAGGG